>CM060905.1:218002605-219252605 GCA_030737815.1 Allium fistulosum
ATATAAAATATATTTAATATGTACAAAATATACTTAAACACATTTGGCCATACAAATTTATATATTATTATTATTATTATTATCATTTTCGATTACGAAATGTTTTAATTAAAATTCAAAAGTTTTTTTATACAATTCATTTCCATACATACAATTAGAAAAATTAATTTTTTTTGAAAACAGTTATAAGCTTGTACATATTTATAAAATATTATATATATATATATGTTATTTATATACTTGTTTATTTATTTTTAATTAGATGCAATATTTAAATTAAAATAAATGTATATATATTTGGTTTCAATTTTTTTTCGTGAACTCTATAAAATATTTGTAAAAATATATTCTTTATATAATAATGTTTGGATTAAAATCTAATTTTTTTTTAGAAATGTGTGATCCTCTAGAATAGAGGAGAGGACACATGTAAATATGCATATATCATAGAATACAAGGTGCTGCCAACATGCATGGCAGATAGCTAATCAAAGTACAAATAACAAAGAAAATAACTCAAGTAACCCTAGAATGAGCTCTGGCAAGGCCACCGTCCATTACACCCCAATATCGAGCTCCGGCAAGGCCACCACCCGTTATTAAGGTGTTAGAAGTACTTAAAAAAATATGGAGCAACTCAGAGCCAATGATACTAGAAGCCAGCTCCATCTGAGAAGGAAACGCCATGCTATAGACTCAGAAGAACTGGAAATGCGAATGATCTGGAATGGAAAGCGCCACTCTGTAGACTCGGTAGAACTAGAGGGAGCGTCTCGCTGAAAAGTGAATCCTCCAGAAAGTAGAATGCCACAATGAAGATGTAGAAGAACTGAGAAGAATTCCTCACTGCAAACAACAATCCTGCCATCAACAATCCTATGAACCTGCAAAAAGAATCTAACACCATTTCTGGCACAAACCTGTATCTGAAAAGAAACTAAATAAAATTATAAGAAAAATACATATATATGTATATGAATGAAATTTATATACATATATATGTATTAATGAAATAAAAGTAAAGATACAAAAGCTAAGATAATAGGACAGAATACAATAAAAATTAGAAAAAAAGACTAAAAAGAATCCATGGTCAAAAGAAGTTAAAGATCTATAAACTAAAACAAAAACAAACAAAAACTAAAACTAAAACTAAAACAAATTAAAACTTATCCTTATGATCCTTTGATCAAAAGGATACCATGATAAACAGTGAAATTATCATTTAAGTTTGAAAAAATGTTAATACTACAATTATTAATGTCAAAAGTATTGTTTTTATGTTTAAATAACTTAATATTATTACTACCTTATTAAGGTATTCTTTAAAATGATTATTTTTACCTAATTTATATTTAGGATTTGAGATCCAATTAAAATAAAATGAAGAAATTATAAAAATCAATTAATTAAAATGACTATTATTATTATTAAAATTCTTTAATTATATTAAATAATCATTTTTAAAATAAGATTATATTTGAAAATAAAAAAAATTGTTTTTTTATCTACGGCCGTATGCATTAAATATGATTTTACATTATTATTGAATAACGACAGCACCAACATATATAGATTCATGATAAAAGACAAACTAACTACAATACATATATATCATAATAGATAGTATATACATATATATATGATTGTATATATAGGATTTATCTTTACCTAAAGCCTATAAGCAATGCCTTAAAACGAAGAATCAAAACTCCTTCAAATGATTTTAGAATTTAGAAAATGCTATTAGTATGTACCTAGCAACCACGTCTTTGTATTTGATTCAATTTTGTATTTAAATTGCTTGAAAGATTTAAGGAGGGAGGTGTGAGTTTTCGATCAAAAGGGGATGAGCCAAAGAAAAGGTGTGCTAAAAGGTGGGGGTTAGATATGAATATATAGAAAAGATCTAAGGAAAAAAAGGAGGATCTGGATCCCTATTTATCTCATACCCATTCACCACCTTTTTTTGAATCAATATTCAAAACCCCATCCCCTTTTTTATGGCTAACCAAGATAGACTCCCCTATGGTCTACAAAATCACTTCAAGTCCAATCAATAAAAAAAACATTTAATTCCAATTCAAATAGACATCGATACCTTATATCGATACATGTCTTTGTAATTATCATATACACACTATTTAATACCGATTAACACAATTTAAATAAAATTTTATAATTAATATTTCATAAATATTAATTTATTTAATTAATTTATAATAATTATAATAATTAAATCAGGTGGTAATTAGGAGTATTCAACATTTTGGTTGTGTGACTCTTAGGTGTAAATTCTGTCAACGATTAATATCGAAGAATTCGAATATTAACGTTCACATGTCACTTAGCAGGTGTTTGACATTATAGCCAAATTTATCACTTACTTCACTTCGGTAAAATCCCATTTTTCTTTATTTAAGCGTTACCCAGTAGTGACAATTATTTACACCAATGCTCTTTGTTAAAACTATATCACATTAGGACTTACGGAATTTGGTAATGGTTAAAATTCCAATATCATCCATATTCAACTTTATAGTCCAAACATAAAGTCCTTGATTCAAGAATAACAATTATTATTAATTGACCTGCTCTGACAAGAGACTTTGACTTTGAGTTGACTTCAGTTGATCGTGATACTTACCCCACATAACCAAGGAAACGAATTCTCTCTTGAATAATGTTTTACTTCCAATACTTCCACTCGACTCAACTATAGTCGTTCAATGGATCTCGTGCCATGATTTAACTATAATCAAAGTAGAGTTTCCACATTGAAGCTTGACAGTATTCTCAAGTCGAGGGAATTGTGTAATATTGTCAAATCAATATTTTCTATTTGACCTTAGTATTGTCAACCAACAGAAAACTATCAAATGAGCCATTCCATAATTATGGAATTACTATTAGTATGTATCCCTTTAGTGCCCTCAACAACCATGAGTAATACACTGCCCAACATTTGGAGAGCGTTACATACTCTAGTATCAACGGATGTATAGATATTCAGTCTTGATACAACTTGACTAGGAATACTTAAAATAGTATGTTTATTTTATTCTAATGAATCACTCATGATTACAACACTATGTAATTACTATCATAAATCATAACATTTATGGATTTTCTATTAAATATTCCCTTTATTAAATTAATTAACATAACATATTATATCAAGTATATAATAGAAAAAAACACCTTTTATTTTGAACAAGATTGGTTATTGAGTTAGATATATGTAAAAATATTACATAAACATACTTTTACTTTCTTTATTATATGATCGTATTCGTACTTTTAATTCATTATTCATAATCTTAATTAAATAAGGTTGGGATATTTATATGAATAGAACCCGTAATTATATACGATTCAAATATAACATATTAAATTGGGTTCTGGGGAAATAATTGATCATTTGGATTAGACTGGAGCTTTTATTGTTAAGAACGAATAGTTTGACAATGATTTTGTTATCCGACATTTCAATCGAGTGACTTCTTAGTGAATCTAGACTTTAGGGTAATGAAGAAATGGATCAAGGACTTAAAGGGTTGTCTGGAATGAGGGAATGATGAAGCACAAGAGTTTGGAGCAAGATGGTGCAAGTCAATATGGTCAGTATTGACATGATTATGGTCAGAACCGAGATGATTTCATGGGAACCCACTTCTATACAAGTAGCTGAACCACTTTAGTATTTTCCAAAAAAAGATAAGTCTCGGATAGGATAAATCGTGTCAGTATCAGCATGATTTGATGGAGAAATTTTGTAATGAAGCTTTGAAACTTAAAGATAACAACTAGTATAAAGGAAAAGTGATGTGGAACCAAGAAAGTTATGGTTTATACCAACATGATTATGGTCGGTACAGACATGATTTTTGTCACGAAAATTACTTGTTCTTCCTTCCTAATTGCATGGATCTGAGTTCTTACCTAGTCTTTCATGATCTAGCGACTCTGATGGATGATTTCGGCTATAAGTACGAGTGTTAAAGCAAAGTAGAAAGGACATTTTGACTTTTGATCTTCATTATCTTCTCCATAGATCTTACCTTGCCATGAATTGCATTCAAACTCGAATTTTCATGGTTTACTAGATCTAAAATCTTGTAACTTATTTGTATTTATGTCAAATCTCTTGAAATAAGATTAAAATAGCTATAGGCATTGATTTGAGGCCGAACCACTGTAAAAATTCTTGTGTGTCTGCTAGTTATTCTCACTTTTAATATATTTACTCCCGTTTGGGATTGACCTGGGATGCTAGTCAATTTTTGACTCAACATTTTTGGTGTTTTCACCAAGAGACGAGATTCTTAAGTATAGATCTAGCTTAAAACTTTGGATCCGAAGTATCCAAAAGGTAGATCTAAGAGCGTTTACTGTATATCTGAAATTATTTGGATTTAGAAGGCAAATCAACATCGGATCTAATAAGAAATTCCTCCAAAGATTGTAGTGCTTCCAATTTTGTAGTGAATGTCATTGGAGAATGATGGCTGAGATGAATGGAAAGACGTTGGAAAATCAAAAGGCTATGATGGAAAAGCTGGATTGCATTAATGTCCCAGCAACCCCAATGGCATAGGAGAAGCCACAAAGATTCATCATCTTTAGATTCCAAGGAAGAGAATTCATCTTTGTCGGATCAGAATCGAAAAGATGGTGAGCAAAAAATAAAGAGGAAGGATGTTGGAACATTAAGGAGACAAATTGTAAGAGATGGATTCAATTAGGCAAAGACTAATTAGGTCAGTGCCAACCGGAATCAACTAGGTATCGATTTATTTAGGGATGTCGGTGTCCGCATGAATGCCGAAATAGTTAATTTGTCTGATAGTCAGTGACATTTGCAGATGATAACACCGATGAAATACAAGATACTGGTGCATGGAATAATGGTTTTCAGGTGAATACCATATAACCGATAAGGTGTCAAAGAGGGTCTGGAAAAATGACTCTTCTAAAGACAGGGAAGTGCAGGCATCATGCAACCTACCGAGAGCATTTGCAGAGTTCAACACTCAGGGTTGTTCCTGATGATCGCCGTCCAATTGGCCAAACCAGTGAATGGTATGTTGCAAATATGGTAAAGATATTGCTGAATGAAAATCAGTGAAGGAGTAATGATGAGTTAGGTACATCGCCTAATCGAAACCCATTCGCTGGTAACATTCTACAGGAGAGTTATCCTAGAAAATTTGTAATGCCAACGATGCCAAATGATAATGAAATGACTGATCCAAGATAGCATCATCTCAAGTATGGATGGCACATGGATGGTGCCCGAGCTACTGATGCAGGTGCTTTCCTATATTCTTGGATGGGGTTGCCATGTTGTTGTTCATTTGGCTTGTCTTGAGATCCATATCATCTTTTGACTAGTTAGCAAGGAAATTTATGGAGTAGACCAGACTCCATACCGCTCGACCAAAGGATAGATGTGATTTCTTTTTCAAATGTCCATCAGAGTTCCAGAGAGACTCTAAAGGATTTCTTAAAGCACTGCAGTGATGGAAGCAAGTAATTTGAGAAAAGAGATTGTCTTGATGGCATTGATACAGAGGGTTCACCTGAATACGGACTTTGGTAGATGGCTCAGAAGAAATCAACAACCTAACATGGAAGATTTTTATCGAAAGGCTTCCTAGTTTCTATGCTAGGAAGAGCAGGTCCGACCGCATGACCGATTGATGGTAGAGGATTGAGTGATATGGTACAAAGAAACATTGCTATCAAACAGAGTAGTGATAGTTCTGAAAATATTGCTGTGAACGTTGGAACTAATAATCCAAAAAAGAAAAACCAAGGCACTGGTGGAAAGAAGCAAGACACCAAGAAGCGCATAAGGTATATAAGATCAGGAGATTACACTTCCTTGAATAATTCGGTCGAAAACATCTTCCTTGCCACACAAGGGACTGAAAATTATCGGCCGTCTCTAAGGGAGGCAACTGAGGAGGATAGGAGCTCGGGGAAGTATCATGCGACGACCGTCCTACACCCCCGGTACCCATATAACATGTAGCATTGCAATGGTACTCGGTTGTTGTAGGATGATAGTCAAGGGTATAGAGCAACAAAATCCAAATCACAGAACCTGTAGAGCATCTCACATCGCATATACAAAATATAATAATCAAATATATGTAAAATAGAGAGACGTAACATAATTAAATGAACCATAAATAAGTACATCAGAGTGCAATAGGTTCATTGATTATAAAAAATAGAAATAGTAGAGTTTATGCATCCTAAATCTCCAATAAACTCTAATAACAGTCTCCCAATAATACAAATACCGACATAGCTTCATAGTACTTCACATTGTAATATAAGCGATGATAAACTCCAAAATATAGATATGTAAAATTGTAGGCTCTTGCTCGTACTCCATACAAATCCATGTGCTAACCATACATGCTATCCCTAATCTACTCATTTAAAAGTACCTAAGATATAAGAAGCAAAACATAAAATCTCAGATCAGACAACAGTCTAGTATGAGCGATACCACATCTCAAAACACTATAAAACTATATATAGTAATAAGGGCATAAGGTATGTGGAACAGTACTTGACATGCATCCAACAAGTTAGCATATAAACATGGTATATGCTAAACCACTATCACATATGGGAGTACAATATGGGGTTATCGAGGTATAACATAATAATATGAGATCCATATCAAGCATGCAACAAACAGAGCAACCATCACACATCCTTGCATCTCTCATTCAAGCGTTATTGGATATATGATAACTCTTATGACCCACACAAATGTTCAACGACTTCTCAACGTCGTGAATGCTCCACTCATGCCCATAAAAATGGCTAAGGACTAAACACATACAGAGTACCCTATCCCAAAATGAGCATCACAACCTCAGAGTTATCCATCAATCCCTTAGCACATGTACCATAGTAGAACCACCTCTTATTCTACTCCATAAGCTATAACACAAAACTTTTCCACTCGGTTCACCACCAAATCCTATAGTCACTCGCCACATCTAGTCGTCGTAGTCACTACACTTCACTGGTTGACACTCAACTTCTAAAGTCATCTTAATTTGTTCCAGAGTCATCCACCTTCACTCCATGTTGATCCCCAATATCCTCGAAGAAACTCTAGGCCTGCCCTAAAGCACGTTCATGCCAAATTTGAAGCCAACAGCCCACATCCCCACCCCCAAGTTCAACCCAACATTCTCCAAGACTAGACCTACGCAATTCTAGCACCAGATCGGAGCACCAACCACGAAAAAAAATCCTTCCTAGTCCTTCGCCTTGCTCGGGGCTTTCAAACCCCCTGGCTAAAGTAACTACCGAATATCATTTGTTGTCTGATCTTCCATCACCATCTGATCCGAAGCCATCCCAGTGCCCTCCATCTCCAGCCCAAAGCCAACCACCGGAAAACTACCATTTGACCACCATAGCCAAACCAAAATCCTATAGCATTTCTAGCGCTCCATCATTTGCACCGATTCCATCGCTACAATCAACACTTCGACCGACGTGCATCCCTATGCATCGATGTGACTCCAAACACTCTAGAGACTATCCGTCATTGTCAGATTCCATGCTAACAGCTCTCATGTCCATTGTGTAGCCTTCTACATGGCGACTCTTGACATAGAATCATTCACTACCTCCAATACGCTCCATTGTGCGTTTACAACCGTTCAAACACACAAATAACATCCAAAAAGGCATCAACAACATTCAGTCATCATCCAAACATACGAACATACATCAACTCATGGGAAATCATTTTATAATGCATCTATAACATGACCTAACATCTACATAGGCAATGGCACATCAAAGCAACATGATTAAATAAATTAAAATCAATTTATATTCGTTTTTACTTCGGGCCTAGTTTCAAAATGATATAAAAACATAATTTTGACTTTAAAAATGGATTCAAAATATGTCAAAACCTATAGGTACATATATAATAAGTTGTGACATGACAAATCACTCACCAAACACCCAAAATGGAAGATTTGCACGCAAAACAAGGCAAATTCACGAATAAATAGAAAAGCCCTCAAATTTCTCTATAAAAATGTAGATTTAGAAGTCTCTAGCTAATTGCCTTGCTAATCAACCCTAGATCAGTGCATTTGGCTTAATTTAGAAGAGATTAGAGAAAGTTTTGGATTAGAAGAAGGTCAATGGAGGTTTAGGTCTTTTTAGAAAGCTGAGAAATGAATTGAGAATGACTATTTTAGCCAAAATTAGCCTTAAAACTGAAATGGGCTATTGGACTTATCCCAAACTTCACTAATTACCAATTAAGCTATCCTAAAAAGTACCTAACTTCAAACAGCCATTCTCCCAAATAGTAAGTCCAAATCGCTATTATGACCACTCTACAGAAATGGAAACCATCGTATATTTCCAATTGAAGTGTCTTGGAGTATGATTTTGCTCTTATCAAAAGCTATAGCCATTATAAGGTTTTAGGGGTAAAATCATCCAATAAAATTTCTAAGAGTAAAAAGTGTCACTATTAAATATCATCCAAATTAATAGTGTTATATGACCCAATATAAATTTAAAAATTATATTTTATGATTCTATGATACGCAAAACACTGATCGTTACACTCTCCCCACTTTTAGGAATCCCCCCCCCAAAATCCCAAATACAACCAAAGTAAAGTCAAACATAGTTACCCTGCATGCCTATCAACTACAAGAAGGCATACAAACATGCACACATAAGTAAGAAATAATATATATGCCTATCCTCTTATATAGGATACTAGTCTACCTAATATAAAGTACTAAATATGATATCGAATGTGAAAGCTAACGATAAAAAGGAAGTTTTACGGAGTGAAGAGCTCCGGATAAGCGGTCCTTATGTTCTTCTCGGTCTTCCATGTGTAATTGCCTTCACTCTCAATCTATTGAACCTTCATCAACTCCACCGTCTTCCTTCTAAGCTGCTTCATATCACGTCCTACGATACTAATATGCCTATGAAATCTCGAAGCTTTTAGTTCAATCTTGATATCATATAGATGATCTGGTGTAATAGTCATGTCTAAGCTATGCACAAACTTCCTCAAATGAGAGACATGGAACGCATTGTGCACGCACACCATTTTATGGCTTAAGTTGATTATGTAAGCTAGGTTCCTTATCCTCTCAAGTATCAAAAAAGATCCAACAAATCTAGATGCCAACTTCCTTTTAGTACCGAATCAAACTACATGTTTCAACGGAGAGATCTTGACAAACACTATACCGTCGACAGAGAATTCAATTTTGCGTCTTCTCTTATCAACATAGTTTTTCTTTCTATCTTGGGCAGCTTTCATTCATTGCCAAATGATCTTGATCTTCTCCGATGTCTCCTGATCATATCTGGCCTTATTGACGATTTATCACCCGCTTCCTGCCAACATGAAGGAGCATTGCATGGTCGGCTATATAATGCCTCAAATGGTGTCATACCAATGCTAGATCGGTAACTATTATTGAATGCGAACTCTACTAAATGCAAGTAATCATCCCATGAGCCTTCAAAGTTAGGAATGCAAGCTTCCAAGAGATCCTCTAAGGTACGATTCACCCTCTTGGTCTGCCCATCTGTTTATGGATGATAAGTTGTACTCAGATGTAGCTTTATCCCCAGCGCCTCTTGTTAGTTCTTCCAAAACCCAATGGTGAACAACAGCTCCAAGTCACTTACAATGCTCTTTGGTCTGTCATGGAATCACATAGTCTACTTCACATACAACTCGGCCAATTTGGATGTCGTTCTACTAGACTTTATGGGTATAAATCTAGCACTCATCGTCAATCTATCAACTATGACCTAGTTGCTGTCATACTCTCCTCTAGTCCTCGACAAGTCATTGATGAAATCCATCTATATATGTTTCACTTCCATTTAGGAATCTTAAGCGGTTGCAACAAAACCACTTGGCTTCTTTTGTTCAACCTTCACTAGCTGATAGTTCATAACTTCGAGACGAATGCCCCATTGTCCTTTATTCCTTCCCAATAAATGACCGCTTCATATCTTGGTACATTTTATTATTGCCGGGTTATATAGTCAATCTCAAATGATGGCACTTTCGTAGCACCTTATCCCTCAACTGATCGACATCAGAAACAAACAATCCTATCCTTACCGATCCAACCATCACAGTCGAGCCCATTTAGCTTCATCCCCTCAGACTCTACTCCTTTCTTTATCTTAGTCATGATCTCTACTAGTTTAGCATCCCGCCTCTAACTAGTACCGATCTGCTAAATCAAAGTAGGTCCGTAGTCAAACTAGCCAACACATCCGGCTCTAGCTCACATCACAGTCTGAAGTTTATGACCATCACTGTAATGCTAGCATGTCTTCTACTCAAAGCATCAGAGACTGCTTTTCCCTCACAAGGTGTATAGGAAACATCAAAGATGTATGAGGCCAGGAACTCTAACCATCGTTGCTGGTGAAGGTTATGATCCTTCTGTGGGAAGAGGTACTTCAACGATTTATGGTCTACGAGTAACTCAAACCTCTTTCCAAGTGAATAATGCCCCTATATCTTCAAAGTGAATACTATCGTCGCTAACTCCATATCATTGGTTGGATATTTCTTCTCATGCAGTTTCAGTTATCAACTAGCATATGCGACAACTTTTCCCCTCTACATCTACATCACACTCAGTCCAATATCATAGGCATCTGTGTATACTGTCAATTCTTTATTCCCACTTAGACTAACTAACACTGGTGCACTCTTTAACCTCCTTTAAACTCACGAATGCCTGCTCGAATATCGCATTCCAAACAATAGTCCGATTCTTCTTTGTCAAATAGGTTAAACGTGTTGGTACTTTAAGGCAAGTCCTTGAAAAAACCTCTATAGTATCTCGCTATTCAAAGAAAAATTCTCATGTCTGTAGCGCACTTGGGTCGATACCAATATTAGACTACTGCCTCCTTTGCTGGATCTACACTAGTGCCTTGTTAAGAAACCACATGACCAGAAAATTGCATAATTCTCTCCTCAAGAAGTGACATTTAGAAAACTTTGACTTCAATCAATACTTCCTTAACACCTTGAGCACAATCCTCAAGTGCCCCTTGTATTCTTCATCCGTCCTAGAATAGACAAGGATATCATCTACGAACACTTATGAACTATTTATTTTCGAAGACACGGTTCATAAGGTCAACAATGTATGTTGGCATGTTGGTTAGCCCGAACGACATAACCAACCACTCATAAAATCCAAATAGCATATGAACTGCTGAAATCGGAAAACTCTCCTTCGCCACTCTCAGTTGATGAAATCCCATTATAAGGTCCAATTGGGAGAACACCCTAGCACCATAGAGCTAATCGAATAAGTTACCAATATGCGGGAGTGGATACTTGTTCTTCTTCGTGTCCTTGTTCAACTCACGGTAAGCAACACATAATCTCAAAGAGTCATCCTTCTTAGTGATGAATACTACATGTGCCCTCTACTCATCATAAGAGGTCATTCACTTGCACCTCTAGTTCCTTCTGCTCTTTGGGCGCCACATGCCTCAATGTCATAATGATTGATGTGGCATCCTTCACCAAATATATACAAAATTCAATGTCCTTATGTTGTGGTAATTCGGTCAACTCCTCAAATATATTCAAATACTCCCAAGCTATAGGCACATATGACAACTCATCATGTGATATTTCGAGCGAAGACAAAAGTCTAACTAGCACCTCGTCGTTAGATAGGCAACCTAACTCCAATCTCCATCCATCGTTCATCCCCATTGTCACCAGGGACCTCTCATAATCCACCACTACTCATATTTGTGCAGCCAGTCCGTCCCCCAAAATAAAACCAAACCCTACAAAACCTAATACGGAGCAATTATAAAAAAACAAACATCCATGAGTCGATAAGGTTAAGTCTTGACAAACATGCACATGCTAGTCAATCCTCCAACGGGGTTTGTAACAATCAAAGGTTAGTCAATTATCTCATGTTTCAATCCTAATTAATGTACCAGATCACTAGATATGAAGGAATGTAAAGCCTTGGTATTGAATAAAATATGCACATGTGTATTTGAAATATAAAGCATACCCTAAATGATGACGCTCTTCCCTTTCTCCTTCACCGATGGAGCATTCGACGAAGTCGGAACAAGGTTCAAAGCACGACAACCTATTTGTTCCTTGGTAGTTCTGGACAATCCTTCATGATATGCCTAGGCTTGTTGCAGTTATAACATCCTTTCTTCTCATTCATGCAACCTTTACTAAGATAGCCCTTCTCTCCATGGTTATATTAAGTAGGCCCCCACTTTCCTTTCTTTTAACCGTCCTTATGAAATTGCTTCTTTCCTTTGTTGTTCCATTTTCTTTTCACATCGCCACCACCTTGCAGTTTGGACTCCTTCTTTGGAACAACAAACTCCTTCGACTTTGGGTAGAGACTCTTATGCCTGAAAACCCTCTCCACTACCTTCTCAAAGGTCTCTTCTATGTGGCTGATCATTGACTCACCAAGATAATCGTTCAGCCCAGTAATGAACGTCTCGTTCTTCTTTAATGGAGTGTCAATAAATAACATCCCATACTTCGAAAGCATATCAAACTCGGCCACGTTCTCTAAGTTAGCTAAGTCTCTTTACTTCAAATTAGTGAATTTCCTGAAAAGCATCGATTTTTGAGCCCCCGATATAAACTTCTCTTCAAATCCAGATTTAAACCGCTCCCAGGTAAATTGATCCTCTCAAGTAGCAATCTTTACTACATTCCATCAATTCATGGCCGTTTCCTGAAGTTTCCTAGAGGCTAACCTCATCTTTATTGCATCTTCCAACTTCAAGTCCTCATAGTTGCGTCGTACTTATCCATCCAATCTTGCACTTCGATGGAATATTCCATTCCAAGAAATAGTTTGCCACCCAAACTAGAGTAGTCTTTATTTAACTTAGCAAAGTCGGCCCTCGGTGCTTGCACCGGAGCATCACCACCAACATGAGAAACTCATTGGGCATTCTATACCATGTTCCTCGTCATGTTATTGAACATAGCCTACATATCGGGGTTCACAGCTACCCTGTCACACACTCCCACTTAGGCCAGTAGTAAAAGTCCTAACAGCATTCCTCGTTTATCGACTCATTCTTATATAAGCTGTAATAAGAATGATGTCTCCCAAAGAGGAATAAGTGGTGTTTGTGGATGCAATGCAATATAGTACAAGTCATATATACTACTAGATGGTTTTGAAAACCAAAATAAAATAAATACACCCTCTTATATACCGCTTGACCATCCTAAGGTTATAACTCCTACATTCTCTCTAGTGGATCCAGGTATTAACTTAGGTCAACTATGTAACCTAAACTTTGATACCAAATGTGACGACCACTTTACACCTCTGGTACCCATATAACCTATAGAGTGCGTTGCGATGGTACTCGACTAATATAAGGCGATAGTCAAGGGTGTAAAGTAACAAAATCTAAATCACGGAACCTATAGAACATCTCACAACGCATTGAAAAAAATATAATAATCAAATAGATGTAAAACGAACGAGATAGTAACATAATTAAACGAACTACAAGTAAGAATATCAGAGTGCAATAGGTTCAAAGATTATACAAAATAGAAATAGTAGTGTTATACATCCTAAATATCCAATAAACTCTAATAACTGTCTGTTAATAATACAAGTACCGACATAGCTCCATGGTAGTGCACAACATAATATAAGCGATAGAAGCATACCCTCCTATTTGTACTACGTACAACTCCATTTGCTATCCAAGCATGTTATCATTAATGTACTCATTTAGGAGTACCTAAGATAATAAGAAGCAAAGTGTAAAACCTTGGGCCAGACAATAGTCTGGAATAAATGATACATCATCTCAAAACACTATAAAACTATATATATTAATAAGAACATAGAGTATGTGGAACCATACCAGACCTATCCCTGCATGTTATAGGTTAGCACATAAAAACATTATATGCTAAGCTATTATCGCATATAAGAGTACAACACCAAATATAATATGGGATATAGGGGTATAACACAGTAATATGATATCCATATCAAGCACACATCAAACATAGCAACCATAAAAAATCCTTGCATCTCTCGCTCAAGTGTCGTTGGATATACGATAAGTCTTATAACCCACATAGATGGCCAACCACTGCTTAACATTGTAGATGCTCCATTCATACCCACCATATGGCTACGAACTGGGTACACACAAATGTCCAAAATACGAGTACACACAGACTACCCGATCCCAAATTGAGCATCAAAACCTCAGAGTTATCCATCAATTCCTTAGTACACGTACCAATAGTGGAACCACCTCTTGTTCTACTCCACAAGATATCACATAGAACTTATCTGCTCAGTTCACCACCATATTCCACAATCACTCTCCACATCGAGTCATTAAAGGCACTACACTTCATTGGTTGCTGCTCAACTCCTAATGTCTTCTTGAGTCATTCCAAAGTCGTCCACCATTACTCTATGTCGACCCCCAAGTTCATCAAAGAAACCCTGGGCTTGCCCCAAAGCACACCTATGCCAAACTTGAAGACAACAGCTAACATCCCCATCCCCAAGCTCTTGTCGGCATTCCCCAAGACTGGACAAAAGCAATGCTAGCATCGGACTGAAGCACCAACCCCGAATACAAAATCCTACCCGTTCTTTGGCCTTGTCGGGGCATTCCAACCCCCAGACCGAAGTAACTACTGGACATCATTTTTTTCGTTCTTCCATCACCGAACTAATCTGACCTTAGGGCATCCCTGTGCCGCTCCATCTCTAGCCTAAAGCCGTACACCGGACAACTACCGTTGGACCACCATAGCTGAACCAAAATCCTGTAGAGTTTCCAACGCTCCATCATTTGCACCAATTACCTTACTACACTCAACACTTCGACCCATGTGCATCCCCTATGCATCGATATGACTCTAAACACTCTAGACCCTATCCATCGAAGTCTGATTCCATGCTTACGGATTTCCCATCCTTTGATTATTAAATTAGAGAGCACGTCACTACTCCTCCTATACGGGGATCCTCGACCATAGAATTTTTCACCACCTGCAATTCACTCCATTGAGCATTTACAACCTATCAAAGACATAAATAACGTCTATACAAGCATCAACAACATCCAATCATCATTCACACATACAACAAATCATGGCAAATCATCTTATAATACATCTATAACATGGCCTAACTTCTACATAGACAATCACATATTAAAACAACATAATTAAATCACTTAAAATCAATTTAAATTCGTTTTTTTACTTCAGGTATAGTTTCAAAACAGCATAAAAACATAATTTTGGGTTTAAAAGTGGATGCAGAACATCTCAAATCCTATAGATACATATATAATAAGTCGTGAGATTATAAATCACCCACCAAACACCAAAAAATGGAAGAATTGCATGAAAAACAAGGCAAATCCAAGAATAAACAGCAAAATCCTAAAATTTCATCTTCAAAAATGCAAATTTGAAAGTCTAGCCAATTCCTTTGCTAATCTACCAAAGATTTATGGATTTGGCTTGATTTGGAATAAATTAGTGAAGGTTTTGGCTAAGAAGAAGGCTAATGGACATTTAGATCTATTTGGGAAGACGGGAAAATGATTTCAGAATGACTATTTTAGCCAATATTAGCTTTAAACCCAAAATGAGCTATTGGGTTTGTCTCAAACTTCACTAATTGCTCATTAAGCTATCCCAAAAATAAACTAACTTCAAATAGCCATATCTTCCAAAGATAAGTCCTAATCGCTATTATGACCACTCTACGAAAAGGAAAATCATCATATCTTTTCGATGAAAGTTGTCTTAGAACCTAATTTGGCTCATATCAAATGTTATAGCTGTTATAAATTTTTAGGGGTAAAATTGTCCAATAAAATTTTAAGGGTGAAAAATGTCACTACTCAAAATCATCTAAAGTTTTAGTGTCAAATGACCCAATATGAATATAAAATAATATTTTATGATCCTCCAGTATATAAAATACATGTTGTTACATATTGTTGCTTCCACGAAACTCATAGGCATAATACCAATAAGTGTCATCATTTGAGGGATGCAATCAAAAACTTGATTAGAAATAAAACTATAGTAGTATGTGAGGATCCACAAGCTGGTGAACAAATAAATGATAGACCCCAAGGGTAATATCCAAAGGGATCAGGCTGAGTCCAGTGGAAAGGGACCAAGACTACCCGAGAGAAGGATTGTTATAAAAACTATATCTGGAGGACCCCATATAGTAGTGAAAAGGTGGAATGAGATAGAGATATATGGTAGTTGGTTGAGGCCTACACCTCAAGAAACATGCTTTGCCATAGAGGATGGGACTCCAACAAAGCAACAAAGGACGATGAATAATAACATCGTTTTCGGAAATAGAGATGCAGACGGGATCGAAGCATCAACACTTGATCCTATGGTGATTACGACCATTGGTGGGCCAGCAATGGTGCATCGAGTTCTTGATTGTGAAAGCTTGGTTAACATCCTGTTTAAGCAATTTTTTGATTGGATGCAGATCGGTAAGAAGGATTTGAAGCCAAGTAAATTTTATATTTAGGGATTTACTTCAGAGACCAAAGACCATATTAGCTATATTAATTTGTTTGTGGATTTAGGTGAAGGAAACCACAAGATAATGTGAGTTCAGACGTTTGATGTTGTCGATGGATTTTCTACATATAATGCTTTTCTGGGGGTGATTAACCCTTTCTAGTTTTAGAATAGCCCTTGCTCCATGGTGTTTGATGATGAAGTTACCAACCAAGAACAAAGTAGGAGCTATTTAAGATGGCCAGAGTACTGGTAGATAATGCTATGTCATAGAGCTCAGAGAAGCGAAGTGATTCGAGAATGGGAAGAATGCAGAGAAGATTGTCTATATCAAGACTGGTGATGCATACAACCACAGCCCTAGCCTTAGTTTGGGTCCCATATTAAGTTTTATAAACCTATGAAACTTGAAAAGAGCCGGAGGATGTTAAGGCAGCATTGAGAGAGCTAACGATCAGCATCCCGATCGATGTTGATGATTCCACTTAGGTTCTCATGTCGGATCTTAGCTCGTCATAAAGATGATAAAGGAGTTGGTAGGGTTTCTCTAGGAAAACCTGGATGTTTTTGTCTAGACGCATTCTGATATATGTAGAATTTCTTCGAAGACAATGTGCCATGCATTGAATGTGTATCTAAGATACCCTCCTATAAAGTAGAAAAGACACAGTTTATGTCAGGGGCGATCCGCTACACTAAAAGAAGAGGCAGATAAGCGAAGGGAAACCGCTTCACCTATGATGTACTATACCCTGAGTGGGTATCAAATCCTGTATTGTTCTAGAAGCCAAAAGGAAAATGGTAAACCTACATTGATTATTTGGATCTAAATAAAACATGCCCAAAAGACAGTTTCTTGTTATTGAAGATTGACAAACTTATAGATGTAATAGTTTGATATGAAATGCTATCCTTTATGGATGTGTACTCTGACTACAACCAAATAACAACGCACATTCTAGATCCGAAGCATATGAGTTTCATTACTGATTTAGCGTTGTATTGTTACCGAGTGATGCCTTTCAGTTTGAAGAACGCTGGAGCTGCTTACCAGCAATTGGTAAATACGATGTTCAAAGATCAAATCAGACAGATAATGAAGGTTTATGTAGATGATATGCTTGTGAAGTTACAACAATCGATAAGTCACAGTGATGACCTCTCAAAGATGTTTGATGTGCTTTGGAAGTATGGAATGAAGCTTAATCCGCCGAAATGCTCTTTCAGAGTTGCAATGGGCAAGTTTTTGGGTTTCATTATAAACTCAAGAGGCATTGAAGCTAACCCAGAGCAGATTAAAGCATCAAAATAGGTTACTGCCCCAAGGATAAGGAGGGAGATGCAGAGCTTGAACGAGAAAGTTGTCGCAATGAGTTGATTTATCTCGAAAGCGGTCAACAAATGTATACCATTCTTCGATTATCTAAAGAAATAAAAAGGAAAGTTTGCCTAGATGAAGGAATTTCGGGAAGTTTTCCAAAATTCGTTAGAGCATATGGAAAGACCATCGCTTTTTACAAAATCTTTGGAAGGAGAAGGTCTATTCCTTTACCTAGCAGTATCTGCTCACACATTGAGTGCAACCTTGGTATGTAGGAGTCTAGAATCCAAAGGCCAGTGTATTATAAAAGCAAAAAGTTCATCAGAGTGGAAAAGAAGTATTCGACGCTAGAGAAACTAGTATATTGTTTAATGATTGCTTCGAGGAAGTTGTGACCATACTTCCAGCCTCAACCGATCAAACTACCGACTGATCAACCACTACGGCAAGTAATACATCGCTCCAAGACTTCAGGGAGATTGCTAAAGTGGAATATCAGGTTGAATCAATACGATATAACATACCATCCTAGGTGGGAAATATGAGGACGGACATTGGCTGACTTCATTGTTGAGTTCACCTTCTGGGATGGAGAAGTGGAAGTAGATGTGGTCCAACTGTCCTAATGGAAATTGTACGTAGATGGAGCCTCTAACGAGCATAGTTCTGGGAAAGGAATGATTATTTTACCCCCGAAGGGATGAAGCTGTTTGTACCAAAATTGGGCACAACACTCTTCGGATGTGTTTGAAGAGATAAAATGAAGAAAGTAAATGTAAAATGAGGCAGACCTAACAAACACACCAATCAACAAATAAGAAAATGCACAGAAACACACGAATTTAGAGTGGTTCGGCCTATTGCCTACGTCCACTATGAAATGACTTATGTTTATTGAATTTCACTCACTGTTTACAAGAGATTACAATAGTACAATTGAAGATTCATAATGATTTCGGCAGAGTATCGGCGTAGAGAAGCAAAAAGTCCATTTTCTATAGGTCCAGTTCACTATTTATAGGCGTAGGCAGCAAATATCTCGCCCAGATCTCGGAGGACTTCCTCTCTCACGTGGGTGGGCCCACGGGATCGAGTTTAGGTGGTTTCGACTCGATCTGGGAGCGATACGAATGGAATTCGTTTCGATCAAGAATTGATCCTTTTTGGCTGAAATTTATCTAGTACTTTCTTGACGTTGTAGGCAAGCTCCTGTGAAAATTTGGTGGCGTTTGGACTTGTAGATTTTGAGTTATGATCGGTGAAAGTTAAGTAAAACAACTACAATTCGTATCCATCAATGTGAATAGTGAAGCGATGCAAACATAAGCGATGCGAATTTGACAGCCTTCAACAAATTCAAACTTGCATCGATCATATCTTGAGCATAAGAACTCCGATTGAATTGAAATTTGGAACGTTGGCTTTCATAGCTTTGCTTGTCGTGCCATATCAATTGTAGCTCGATCCAGACTTGGAAGAAATTTTTCAGTATCCATAGCGAACCCGTGTATATCCAATCTTTGAGACGGACCGTCTTTGGTTTTCAGCCAATTTCTTGGTGTCACGGCCTTGCCAAAAGGTGGGATAACATTTGCCCCCCAAAGTACGTCTTTTGTGAACATGACGTGCTTTGAAAAGCTGCCATCTTCATTCTGAAAAGTTCTATCCGATTCGCTGAGTAGTTGCTATCTTTTCGTCAAAAGATGTTACCTTTGATAGATCTTCAGTGATGTAGATGTCGAACTGTTGATTGTCAATGATCATGTGGTGTTTTGTTGTAATTGAGTGTTGAGCGCTAGCGATTTGTTGTTCATCGTTCTGATCGTCACCAAGTAAGCATTCAATTCCTATTAATTTTGAAAATTGAATGTTAGTTTGGCATACATGCACATATGTTAACCTGACTCATGTTCATGTTTGCACATTTGCGGGTCGTTATCAAGTTCTTTTGATCGAGTTTCGTATCCATCCTCTCCTAGATCTATGTGAAATTCGAGTTGCAACAATGATCGATGGTCGTTTTTGATCCATTTTTTTGTATCGATCCTCTCCTGGATCGATCTGGGATGCACTAAGGTAGACTTTGTATCGATGGTTATCGATACGAGATGGATTTACATAAGGTGTGCTTCGTATTGATGGATACGTAATATTGGGTCTCGAATCGATGGGTACAAAAGTGATGCTTTGTATCGATGGAGTCGAATGATCCAAACATAATCATGAAGTGATGCTTCGCGGAGGATATGCCATTTCTCATTCCTCTATTCAATAAGAATTCCCCACAGTAGATAGTCTTTGATAGGAGTCATCCATGACCCCTTTCCTGGCTCCGTCTCTAAGATCCAGTCGATCTTCATCTGTCAATGCTTAGAATAATAAGTATTTCAACTAGGACAAAGTCTATTTGTCGCGCATCCCCAGAATTGGCTAGCTTGGCCAGTGATTTGGCCTTTTCGTTTTGTTCTCCGAGGATTTGTGTAATGGTGTAATAGTCGAAGTCAGCTAGTAGCTTTTGGACTCGGTTGAGATAAGGAGCAAGACGTTGCCCCCTAGTCAGATAATCTTCCCTGACTTGGCGTACTACTAACCAGTAATCACATAAGACATGTAAAGTTTCCACTCCTAGTTTTCTTGCAAGTTTGAGCGTGGCGACCAAGGCTTCATACTTAGCTTCGTTATTTGTTGCAGGGAAGTTGAATTTTAGGGCATAGAAGAGCGATCGTTCCTCAGGAGTCATTAACACAACTTTTACGTTAGAATGTCGATTATTGGAAGTTCCATCTGTGTACGTTCTCCATCGGTTGGATGATTCTCCACTGTTCTTCGGATAATCGTCTGATGTAGTGAATTCAGATATGAAGTATGCTAATGTTTGACCATGGAGAGCTCTCCAAGGGAGATAAGTGATATCAAATTGGCTTAGCTCGATACTCCATTTGAGTAACTTTTCAAACATCTAAGGTTGCTATTGGACCTATCGTAACGGCTGGTCGATATAGACGTTAACGGGATGAGCTTGTCAATAACCAACCTTCATCATATACTGGTCTTTTGATTCATTTCTCTTCACATAGCATTGCGATGCTTATGGCGTGTGTTGACACGGCCCAATTGATGTATAAATCTTCGCGATCCAAAGGTTTGGGTAAAATGGGAGATCTCTTTAAGCGATCTATCAGAGCTGGAATTGCATCAACGCAGTTGTTAGTTCATTCAAAAGTTCTCTTCCCTCTCTTGGCCAGGTTGAAGAAGAGAATTCACTTGTAGATGGTCCTAGAGTTGAATCAACTTAGGACGGTAATCTTCTAACTTGGGCTCTGTACCTGCTTGGTTGTCCTTGGTACATAAGTCCGGGCGTCGATCTAATGATTCTATCTCTAAGCATCCTTTCGGTCGTAACTTCAAGTTGTTATAAATACTAGGCATGAGCTATAGGATTGAGTAGTCGTATCCAGCTCTTGGATGATCAGACTCGTGCCCCTAGTCTTGGGTTGATGGACGTATTGTGTGAATGATCGAGCCTAGCTTTTGCTGTGTTTATACTATAGTCCAAGCTATAAGAGCCAGAGTTGTTTGATGAACGATCAAATTACATTCATCTTATTTCTCGTGCGTGCCCCCAAGTCTGGGGAAATCTCGATAAGTGGCAAGGTAGATAATGTCCGCTTTAATTTCGCATTCTATCCCGTTGAACCATGGGATCGAGTTAACCGATGGAAGGCTGAGTTGTGCCTTACCCTGCATTCTATCCTAGTTCTTTCCTCTAGGCAGAATACTTTGTTGCCTCGCCGACATTCAGACATAAGCTAAGTTCTAGACGGTCAATGACATTCACTTCGCTGCTTATGTCGCCATACTCTAGGCAGAAACTGAAGAGTGAATCGTCTAGTCAGATCCAATGCGGGATTGATGCTTCCTTTGCCGAATCTAGGGCAAGAATTGGAGTGCAGATGTTTAGGTTGCACTTGTTTTGAATTTCTCTTTTAGTCGAATCATGGTAAAAGTCAAAGAATGAATGGTCACATTGCATTCTTTTGGAGTTAGGCAATTAACTACATCCATTTCGGTTTACATTCTCCCATCGGAACTAGGGATAATGTCAGCTCAAATGCAGTCAGGTCATGCCCATCCGGTTTCATGCTTTTTCGAATGGATCAAAAGAAGGCGACGGAGGATGAATGGTCAAGTCACACTCATTCGTGGTTTATTCTTCTATCCATGCTCTGTTGGTCAAAGGTATTCGATGGACGTTCGGGTCACATCGATTTGTAGTCGAAGAGGATTGATATTAACCGTCGATTCAATGGCATGATGTAGAATGCTCGAACCTCATTTCCTGTCGATCCAATGGTATGATATGAAAGGTGTAGATCGATATTGCCCGTCGATCCGGCGGTACGATATAATTGGTTGCCCAGAACTTCGAGCATCATTTTGATTGGTTAGCATTAGGGTCTCCTTATAGTCGTTGCCTTAAGTTGTAAAGGACGCTAAGCTGGAGATGTAGCGAGTCACCTTTGTCTTCTTTTGGTGATTTGTACTTCTGCCCCCAGTCTTGGGTTAGCAGAGTTAGTTCGTGGATGGTCTAATTGCACCTGTAGTGAGTTTATACTCCTAATGTCGAGTTTAGGTCAGAGTTGGTGAATGAATGGTCGAGTCACATTCATTTGTTTATCTATGCTTGTAGCTGCATCTTGGGGATCATAGTAACTTGAAGGGCCATTAATCACACCTATTTGATGTTTATAGCCCTCTCCACACTCTAGGGACTAAGAGTTTTAGCAGATAATGGTCAGACCACATTTTCCTCGATTAATTCTTCTGGCACTAGTCAATGGCGAAAGTCGAAGTATGGTCGGTCACACTATGACAACTTTAATTTGATGTTTCTCCTACTAAATTGTAGGAAGGAATTGATTGGTGGGTGGTTGGGTCACACCCATCCATGTTGCGCGCACATCCGTCGGATCACATGCGAGAGTTAGTAGATGAACGGTCATGCCACACATTCATTTGCGGTTGGACGGTAGTAATATCAATTCAGAATAGGACATCCAGCTAGGTCCGTTTTGCGAATCTGCGTCTCCCTGTCGAATCAAGGAAGAAATTTTGTCTTGTAGGGTTGGAGTGCATCCCTATACATTTATGTTATGGGTCCCATGCTGAGGACAAGAGTTGATGCATGGACGGTCATGTCGTGCCCGCTTAGTGTTGGATGGTCGGATCGCATCCGATTTTGTGTGATAAGTGTGCCCCCAAGTGAGGGTAGAGTTGGAAAGCGGATGGTTGAACCGCATCCACTTTTTATACTACAGGACTTGCTGAGGAATCAGAGTTGATAGATGGAGAGTCGAATCGCATCCCTTCTGGTATTTATATTCCAATCCTAGCTTTGAGGACTGGAGTTGGTTGATGGGTGGTCTGTCATACCCATTTGGTCTTTATACTCTAGTCCGCGCTCTCGGGACCAGAGTTAATTGATGGGTGGTCAGTCACACCCGGTTGGTGTTTATACTCCGGTCCACACTCTGGGGACTTAGAGTTAGTTGATGTTTATAATCCAATTCACACTCTGGGAATCTGGAGTTAGTTGATGTTTATACTCCAGTTCGCACTCTGGGAATCTGGAGTTAGTTGATGTTTATACTCCAGTTCGCACTCTAGGAATCTGGAGTTAGTTGATGTTTATACTCCAGTTCCCACTCTGGGAATCTGGAGTTAGTTGATGTTTATACTCCAGTTCGCACTCTAGGAATCTGGAGTTAGTTGATGGGTGGTCAGTTACACCCATTTGGCATTTGTGCTCCAGTCCATGCTCTTGGGACTTGAGTGAGTCGGTGTTTTATACTCTAGTTCGTGCTCTAGGAATCTGGAGTTGGTTGATGGGTGGTCAGTCACACCCATTTTGTATTTTAAGATTATGTCCGCACTCCGGGGACTTAAGTTGTTTTATGGGTGGTCGGTCACACCCGTTTTGATGTTTATACTCTAGTTCGCACTCTAGGAATCTGGAGTTGGTTGATGGGTGGTCAGTCACACCCATATGGCTTTTACACTCCGGCCCGCGCTCTGGGGACCAGAGTCAGTTGATGGGCGGTCAGTCACACCCATTTATGTTCATACTCCAGTCCGCGCTCTGGGGACTTAGAGTTATTTAATGTTTATACTCCAGTTCGCACTTTGGGAATCCGGAGTTAGTTGATGGGTGGTCAGTCACACCCATTTCAGTGTTTGTACTCCAGTCCGCGCTCTAGGGACTTAGAGTTATTTAATGTTTATACTCCAGTTCGCACTTTGGGAATCCAGAGTTAGTTGATGGGTGATCAGTCACACCCATTTCAGTGTTTATACTCCAGTCCGCGCTTTGGGGAGTTAGAGTAGTTTATGTTTATACTCCAGTTCGCGCTCTGGGAATCTAGAGTTGGCCGACAGATGGTCAGTCACATCTGTTTAGGCATTTGGATCCCGTTCGCACTCTGGGAACAGGACGTTGATTAAGGTTGTGGATGGTTGGATCACATCCACCTTGATTTGGCAAGCGAAGTCCTAGATGGACAGGTCCATCCCTCTCAAGTTTGGATTTGGAATTTTGTACTCCATCTCGCACTCTGGGAACTGGAGTTTGTTCGAGGATTGTCGTGTTTCAATCCCTTTTGATTTAAGTGTGTCGGCCCCCGAGCTCGGATTTCACTTAATAAGTGATTGGTCGGATCTCGATCACTTTCCACTTATCCGCCCTCAACGAAGGATAAGATGTAGTTGATGGACGGTCGAATCACGTCCATGTTCGTTTGGATTCCACTTTTGCTAAGCCTAAGGAGTAAGATTAGTGTTCTGGTAAGCTTTGAACTCGAGCAGAGGAGAGGATGGTCGAACTACATCCGCTTTGAGCTGTGTATTTTCCCTTAAGTCGGGGGCAAGAGTTGGAGAGCAGACGGTCGAGTCACTTCCACTTTATGCTTTGCACTCTTCCGGTCGAGTTGAGGAAGAGTCGAAATGATGGCTCATGATGGTTAGCGAGTAGGCAGTTAGTCATTGATGACTTTAAGTTGAGGCTTGGGCCCTGACGAAGTTAGTTTAAGCCATGATTGTTTTTGTCGAATCACAGACGCAAGCTGGAGAGTGAATGGTCAAATCATATCCACTTTAAACATATGTTCTCAAATTACCCCAAGTTCTAATGTAGGATTGGATGCATAGACGGTCATGTCACATCCACCCTTGGTGTGATTCCAATTTTACTGGGCATTAGAAGAAGCATAAGTATTTTGGCGAGCTTCAAGTATGAGATGGAGAGTACATTGTTGGAACATATCACTCCAAGTCTTTCCCAGATCTCCAATTAAATTGCATAAGCGGATGAGTGGATGGTCGGTTGCATCCACTTTGTACTAGAGTCCTGACCTTGTCGGTCTCTTCCGCTTTGATGCCCTACCCCCAGTCTGGGGCTTATAGTAGCCGATGATTGGTTGAATCATGCTCGTCATGATGATACCTCAATGATTTGATCATAGTCCGCGGAGGTTGTTTTGCACCCAACCTTAAGTACTCGGTTACCTGCATCATTTGCAAGTAGTTTAATTCAAGTCGGTCATATTTCGCAACATAAACGAAATTGAAATAGAAATAATTTAGAAGAGATCGGATTAAATCTCATTGATAAGTGAAGCGGCGTCATATGCTCGCTATTGCACTTTGGTCCAGCCCTTCACAGTTGGAAGTCTAATGCAAATGGTTCAATTTGATCAAAGTTCTTGATCGATAAGGGTCGGGGGTTCCCGGTCCTTCATTTTATGGGGCTTGCACATATTATCGGAGCTATCCTTTTCGGAGCAGCCTTATGGCGGTGGCGTCCACGGTAGCTATCTAAAGAAGAGGAGTTTTCCGATCTAGAGTATGGAGTAGGTTCCCTCCTTATCTCGCCATGTTGATCCTTCGTCTGATTCATCAACTCGATATTGGCCTAGACATGTTGGTGTAGTCGTCGGCGGCTATCCACCAGTTCTCTTATCAAAGTCTGGAAATAAGCTCTGGTGATGAATTCATTTATGGGTATTGGCAGCAACTGGCTATGGGCTTTGGATAAATTCGTTGGCTGTCAGCTTCTTTATTCCCTTCAACAATATAAGAAGTAGAACTGGTATGTCTAACTACGATTGACAGTGTTCTTTGAGGAATGGGGGAAAACATCTGCATTTGATGGCAGTCGTCACTCTTGGTGGAAGCCATGCGCAATTCTCATTTCATGAGGTAGTGCTGGGGGTTACATTTCCAAAGTACATTGACATAGTCAGCATGTTGAATTTTCGCTGGAAAATCTGCATGTAGGATGGTTTCAATAAATAGGTCTCGACTCGGAAAGATACTTCTATCAACATTATCAGGTCCATTTTATGGCTACGGGGTCCTGTAATACTGGTGAATAATGTATGCACGATTGCCCAACGTTCGAGTGGTTGGTAATGCTGATTGGATGGTGAGTTGGTTAAGATGGGCTCATAGATTGGTGATTATTTCTAATTTTCACCCAGGTAGGAGGCCCATATAAGGTAGTAAGGAAGTCCTCTTAAGGTTGTATGTCATGCTTCTAGTCATATGGACACGGTATGATTAAGATGCGGGCATTTGAAGATGGTTCAACGGTGACCAGCTATGTTTTGAGTTGGCAGAGTAGACAGTGTAGGGCAATCGTCATATTAGCCATCGTACCATAGTTGTCAATTCAGGAGTTTAAAAGCTGGTCAATTGGGGGAAGTTGCAGTCCACCTTAGAAGCATGATATATTAACCAAATCTAGTTCTTGGCACATTAGCTAGGTTCTCCAGCCTCTGGGAGCACCGGTTGAGTAGTATTTCTTTACCCATTCCTTGATTTCAATTCAGCATTTGTTGTTGTGATCTCCTATGTCTTGTTTAGTCATGGAACAATTAGAAGCGTGGATGGAATGTTCCTTCATTAAATTGAGCTTTGAATTCACTATGCGGGTGCTCTGCGCTGTTTGAACAATACAAATGTTGGTGAAATTGAACGATCCGAAAAGTGGACACTTGGATCGATACGAAAGGCACACAGCTGGATCGATACGAAGTGGTATCTGATGATCGATACAAATTGGACGCGGCTGGATCGATACGAAGTGTATTTGTGTATCGATATGAATTGGATGCGGCTGGATCGATACGAAGTGTATTCGAGGATCGATACGAATTGGACACAGCTAGATCGATACGAAGTGAAATTGAGTATCGATACAAATTGGATGCAGCTAGATCGATACAAAGTGTATTCGAGGATCGATACGAATTGGACACAACTAGATCGATACGAAGTGAAATTGAGTATCGATACGAATTGGACACTGCAGGATCGATACGAAGTGTATCTGAGGATCGATACGAATTGGACTCAGGTGGATCGATATGAAAGTTGATCGATACGAATGTTGATCGATATGAATGTTGATCGATACGAAATTCGATCGATACCAAAGTTGATCGATACAAAATTCGATCGATACGGAAGTTGACCGATACGAAAACTGATCGATACGAAAAGTGATCAATACGAAAGTTGATCGATACGAATGCTGATCGATACGAATGTAGATCAATACGAAATTCGATCGATACGAAAACTGATCGATACGAAATTCGATCGATACGAAAACTATCGATACGAAATTCGATCGATACGAATGTTGTCATATTTTCTGGATGCGAAAACATGGATACAAAAATCTTCATATTTTCTGGATACGAAAACATGGATACGAAAATCACCATATTTTCTGGATAGAAAACATGGATACAAAAATCACCATATTTTCTGGACACGAAAACATGGATACGAAAATCTTCATATTTTCATGGATACAAAAATATGGATACGAAAATCACCATACTTTCATGGATACAAAAATATGGATACAAAAATCACCATATTTTCATGGATGTGAAAATGTGGATAAGAAAATCTTGATGAATGTAGTTCCTCTTAGATCTGGAGCAATCTGAATAGTATAGAAGGAACCACTTGATGATAGGTTTGGATCTCCTCCTTAGATTTTTGCAATCCAACGACGGTAGTAGATCCACAGAGCAGGAGAAAAGATGGGTTTTCTCAGTGAAAGCACCAAAGTGTTTGTACCAAAATTGGGCACAACACTCTTCGATGTGTTTGAAGAGATAAAATGAAGAAAGTAAATGTAAAATGAGGCAGATCTAACAAACACACCAATCAACAGATAAGAAAATGCACAGAAACACGTGAATTTAGAGTGGTTCGGCGTATTGCCTACGTCCACTATGAAATGACTTATGTTTATTGAATTTCACTCGCTGTTTACAAGAGATTACAACAGTACAACTGAAGATTAATAATGATTTCGGCAGAGTATCGGCGTAGAGAAGCAAAAAGTCCATTTTCTGTAGGTCCAGGGTAACTATTTATATGCGTAGGCAGCAAATATCTCGCCCATATCTCGGAGGACTTCCTCTCTCACATGGGTGGGCCCATGGGATCGAGTTTAGGTGGTTTCGACTCGATCTGGGAGCAATACGAATGGAATTCGTATCGATCAAGAATTGATCCTTTTTGGCTGAAATTTATCTGGTACATTCTTGACGTTGTAGGCAAGCTCTTGTGAAAATTTTGTGGCGTTTGGACTTGTATATTTTGAGTTATGATCGATGCAAGTTAAGGAAAACAGCTACCATTCATATCCATCAATGTGAATAGTGAAGCGATGCGAACAGAAGCGATGCAACCAGAAGCGATGCGAATTTGATAGCCTTTAACAAATTCAAACTTGCATCGATCATATCTTGAGCATACGAACTCCGATTGACTTGAATTTGAAACATTGGCTTTCATAGCTTTGCTTATCATTCCATATCAATTGTAGGTCGATCCGGACTCGGACAAAATTTGTCAGTATCCATAGCGAACCTGTGTATAACCGATCTTCGAGGCGGACCGTCTTTGGTTTCCAGCCAATTCCTTGGTGTCACGGCCTTGCCAAAAGGTGGGATAATAGAAGAATATGCTATGCTTTAAAGCTAAAGTTCCTAGCGACGAACAATGAAGCCTAATATGAAGCGTTGATTGTGAGACTCAAGATAGCTCAAGAAATGAGTGTCAAGACATTGCATATTTTTAGCAACTCCTAGTTGGTGATTTGTCAGGTTAAGAAAAAAATTTAAGCTAAGGGAGCAAGACTTGCCCCTTATTTGAAAAAAGTTCTAGAACTTCTTAACGACATTAAGCATTATACGATAATGCATGTTCCTAAAGAAGAGAATATAAATGCTGATTCATTAGCCAAACTACCCAGCTCTAGGGATGCATAGCTTATGGGACTCGTTCTAATAGAGGTTCTGTCGGCTTCAAGCATCGAGTAGATGGACGTTGAGTGGATTTTGGACACCGAGGAAGAAAAGGATTCATGGATGAATCTAATAAAAGACTATTTGCTAAAAGAAACTCTCCCAAATAGGAAAACTAAATAGCAAAAACTTATGTGTATGGTACCATGATTTATTATGCAAGAAGGATTTTTGTATAAAAGAGGATTCTAGACCCCCTTGTCGTGGTGTGTCACCAAAGATGAAGCTAAGAAAACCCTTGTAAAAAAGATACATAAAGGAAAATATGGTGACCACACTATGGGGCAAACCTTGGCAAAAAAGGTACTTTACTACGGATACTTTTGAGCAACAATCAGTTGAGGTATGATTGATTACACCAGATGATGTGATGATGCCAAAGGTTTGCGAAGATATTGAAAGCCCCATCTACAAAGCTTATGCAAATGATTATCTCATGGCCATTTTAAGTGTGGGGAATTGATATAATCAATGTGATACCAATGTCGAGAGGTGGAGTAGAAAATATGCTAAAGTGGTTGTGGATTACTTTACAAAATGGGTTGAAGTGGAATCACTCTCATTGATCACTTTGAAAAAGCTAATCAACTTCATAGTGGAAAACAGTTTATACTGTAGATACAGAGTTCTACATAAGATCATCACTGATAATGGAACTTAATTCGAGGGTGACAAGTTCAAAAAATTCTGATGCTCGGTGCCGAATTGAGAAGACATTCTCGGTAGTAGTGCACCCATAAGGGAATGGACAGATAGAGGTGGTGAACAGGTTCATCAAATCCATCATGAAGAAACGATTGATGAAAGCCAAGGGCAACTAAGTTGATGAGCTACCACTAGCATTGTTGGCTTATATGATGACCTACAAATCCGAGACTAGGCATACTCCATTCACTTTGGCCTACAGAGCTGAGGCCATGATTCCAATTGAACTGGATTCCCTTCTTACCGAAGAATGCATTATGATGATGAATGACGAACTCTTGCTTGAGTCCCTCGACTTGGTCAACGAAAAATGAAAAGAGGCTAAATTGAGGGTAGTTGCTTACCGAAAAAGAGTGCAAAGACATTTTAACACCAAGGTTAGAAATTGTACCTTTGAGATTGGTGACCTCATTTTGAAACTGGTCTTTCCTAGTATGAGGGCACTTAGTCTGAATTGGGAAGGTCCCTACGCGATTGAATAAAATCTTAGAGACAGAACTTTCAAGCTATCAACCGTTGATGGGATCCCAACTTTGCAGGCATGGAATAGAAATCATTTACGATGTTATTTCACTTAGATCTATTTATTTTTTGAAAATAAGACATTATGATTGATATAAAGAGATGTAATAAAGCAGAATCTATCATTCTTTTCTTTATAAAGAAAGTTGGCTTTTGGAATCAATGGAACTGTATTCTTAAAAGTCTAAATTTGTGCCACATGATCAGCGGTAGAATTAGACGTTCCATGTTTTGAAAAACCAGATGTCTAGATACCCAGAGATAGGTACCGATGAACTCCTTTGATCCATGATCGGGTCAAAGGAGTATGATCCTACTATGGTCAGTCGAACGATTGCCCTAATGCATCTAAGCTTTGACCAGTGCCTGGAGATTGGCCAGGTCAAGGATTGATGCCCTGAGATAGGCATCGAAGACATGGATCTCGAAGATAGGAACTGGTGTAGAATTATATCTTTTTGTAGGAACGGCCAGGCTCATGGGCTGGCTCGACATGCTAGGGCAAAGATAAGCCAAGATGGTCAATGAATGCTTTTGTTCAATGCCCAGAGATAGGCGAGGTCAATGATGGATGCCTAGAGATAGGCATCGGAGACACCGATTCCCAAAGATATGAGTCAGTGCATAATTAAACATTTTACAAGTACAGTCACTTTTATAGCCTAACATAATATGTTTGGATGATGATAAATGAGGTTGATCAACAAGATATCTTTGATTGTCGCCTGAAGATAGGTGAAATCAAGGACGGACGCCTAAAGATTGACATCCCACACGCGGATTCTCAAAAATAGGAGTTGGTGCAAGATCAAGTCTTCCGTGAGTATGACCTCATTTTTATGAATAAATAGAATACGCCTGGCCGAAGATAAATGAGGATGGCCATAGAGTTGATCGAAGTACTTCATCTCTATTCACAGTTAAGCGAGATACACTTAGTTGAAGATAAGTAGAGTTAGCAAAGGAAATGCAGTTTTGTTTAGATAAGTAAAATGTACATTGGCAATGACAAACAGAGCTAGGATGAAATGATTATGACCAATTGCAGAAAGTTGTTTAAATGTATAGAGTTACGGTAAATAATGGCATTGCACAGAACCAAGCATGGATAATATATAAGTAACTGAATTACATATGACTAAATTATACATGCAGGCAGGTATATAGGCAAATAAAACAAAGAAACGGTAATGCAAATATGAAAAATATTGAATAGAAAACAGTCTTTTATTTACATTTTTTTATACAAGGTTTGCAGAGGTTGCTCCTGCACGATGCCAGCCTAGATACAAGATGAAGCCAAAATAGAAGCACAATACAAAATGATCCATAGAAACATCCCTGGTAGCACTTCCCCCTCTTTGACTTCCTCTTACTATCCTTCTTATAGGAATGGACTTTCTCTTCGAAACATCGCCCTCCCCTCTAGCCCAAGATGGCTCTCAGGGTCTTCCTCCCAACTATAGTCATTGTTAGAATCAATACAAAACTTAGGAGTTTCAGCAGAAATGCCAACAACCTGAAGAATAGAGGTTGGAATCATGAGAGGGGGCTTTTCTTTATAGGCTCTTGTTTAACCTTGATTTTGAATTTAAATCAAGTTTAACTATATAGATTCAAGTTGGTTTTGAATCTTAAAGATTTAGATATAAATAAGTTATAAATTTATATGTTTTAAATAGGTTTTAAATGGTAGTTAGATTTAATTAAATGTTTAAAAATAAAAAGGAAATTGGTTTAAACTCTTCTTAAATTTCTTTTATAAGAGATAAGAATTTTTAGTAAGTAAAAGTTTTTAAATTGGTTTTAAAAACTTTGTTAAAAATAAATTGATATTCATTTTAAATACAGAATTTAAAATGAAATTTAAAGGTAGATTTGAAATGGATGTTTCAAATATGAATTGTAAATGATAACTTGTTTATCAATAAGAATAAAGTTTTATCTTAAAGAAATTAAAGATTTGTATTCATTAAATTAATTAGAAAATTTATTGGATAATTAAATTGTTTGATTAATTAATCATTTGGATTAATTAAATAAATAAATTAATGGTTTAAACTAATTTATTTATGATTAAGATAAATTAATTAGGGATGATTAATTTGTAGTTGAGGATTATAAATTAGGGTATTAATTAATGGTTAGGAATTAATTAATAAGTAATTAAATATTAATTAAGTTATGGTTAACACTTAATTAATTAAGTAATTAGAGATTAATTAATTGGTTATTAAGATTTATTAATTTAGAATTAATAATTAATATAAGTTAATTACTTAAGGAAAGTAATTAAATAATAGTTAATGAGGTCATTAACTATGGATTATTAAATAATTAATTAATAGGATTAATTTAATAGTTAATTAGATTAATTAATTTAAAGATAATCAATTATAGAATTTGTTTAAATGTAATTACTTATTGGAAGTAATTAAGAATTAATTACTTATAGTAATTAATTTAAGTTAATTTGATTTAGTTAAATTAATTAATTAAGTTTAATTAATTTAGAATAATCAAGAGATGATTTGATAATAATTACTTAATGTAATTATTAAGGTAAGTTTATTTAGAGAAGTAAATAATAAGATAATTACTGGAAGTAATTAGTTGAATAAATGATTTTATTAATAGAATTAATTTGAGTTAATTACTTTAATTAATCAAGGGATTAATTAAGAAATTAATTAAGAAGTAATTAATTTAGTTAATGAAAGTAATTAAGGGTAATTAATTACTGATTGAAGATTAATCAAGGGTGATTAATAAATGTTGTTTAATTAAAGGTTAATTTCTTAATGTAATTAATTTAATTAAGTAATTAATAATTAAGTTGTAATTAAGGATCATTAATTAATATAATTAATGATGTAATTAAGATTGGTTAATTAAGTAATAATTAATAAATGAAGTAATTAATCAATGTAATTAATTAAGGATTAATGTAATTAATTATAGTTGATTAAGTTAATTAATTTTAGTTAATTAATTAATGAAGTAATTAAAGGTCAATTACTATAAGTGGTTAAGAATAATTAATTTAAGTAATTAATTGAGAATAAATTACTTGGATGTAATTAAAAGATAATTAATCAAGATGATTAATTGAAATGAATTATTAGAGGATAATTTATTAATTAATTGTAATTAATTAATGGTTAAGTAAGAAGGATTTATAAAATGAAGTAATTAATTTAATTTACTTTAAATTAATTAGAGATGAGATAAATCATTACTTATGGATGGATAAATAATATGGAATGCTTTGCATTGTTTGATCTCTGATGAGATATATGCTGTGTGATATGGATTTTTAGTTGAATTGTGATGATAATATGGATTATCTGATAATGTTGATTATCTATTGTGAATTATCTTTCTTTGTGTATAAAGATAATGAATTAAATTGTTTTAACCTTTAAAACAACTTGGCCTTAAAAGATACGCTTTGGATTTCGATGAGACCGGGATCGGGTTTCCGTATACCGGATTTCCAGGTCTGGAGACCCGAATACCACATCGATCCAAATTTACGATAGGTCGTGAATCAAGTGAAGATGAAGATTCAGAGTGCAAGGGTTATTGTCGTTAACTCTGAGGGTGATTCCAAAACGAGTGTAACGAGATAATGCCTTCGGTTTCGTTCGAACCCGGAACGAACTTGTATGGATTGAATGCTTTCAGCACATCGTCAGGTGGACGATGAGCATTCTAAGATAGATGTGTTCTATTTAAAGGTAATCGTGACCTCAAGCCTCATCAACCGGGAATGGCTAAAACAGGGGAGGTGCAGCAAGGTTAGTGGGTAGCACCCAAGTAGGACAAGATTACCTCTGTCTAGAAGTCCCTTCTTATTTCGGCTTAGTGTGTGCGGTTGCTGATCCCAACCGTGAGGTATCTTGTGCGGGAATTATCCAGTAAGGGATGTTCCGACCTTGTGTTGCAGGGGATTGGGAGTGATCCTCGGTACGGTGATCTAGGCCACGTACTGTGACGGGCGGTACCCCGGTAGCCCTGCCATTGTATGGAATCCAAACTCCAATAAGTGCCGTACGTATTAGTTGTGCCCAACTATGCTGAAATGTGAGATGTAAGCATTTCAGCTATTTCTGTATTTTACTTGAAAACACCAGACCCATGTCTGACCCAAGTTGTTTATTTCTGTTTTATAAACTCTTGGGTACTCAAATTTTTACGAGTAGCCAAGGGATTCAGGTTAGCCTTGACGAATTGTGGAGGAGCAATGGAGCAGGAGGCTTCGGCGTTGTAGATAGATAGTAGTTTCCGCTGTGTTGATTTTGTATTGATCTCTGTATTGTATTGAGATGTAATAACTAGACAGATGTTTATAACTGTCTAGTATATGATATGTAATCTATGTAACTCTGATAAGTGTTGTATATGATACTATGTAATAGTTATATGATATATTATATTTTGTTCGTTTCCGCTGTGAGATCGTTGTTGTTGTTTCTTTCTTCTCTTCTTTTCTATTTTCTATCCCTTTCTTTCTTATTAACGATGCGACTTTCTGTGGAGAGAAAGTCGTGGTCGTTACAGATTAATTAAAGATAATTAATTAAGGAGTAATTAATTTATGTAATGAAGTAATTAAGGGAAGTTAATTACTAAATGAGATTAATCAAAGGTGATTAATAAATGTGGTTTAATTAAAGATTAATTATTAAAAATAATTAATTTTAAATAGGATAATTAATTAAGAAGTAATTAAGGATCATTAATTTATTAATATAATTAATAATGTAATTAAGGGTTGATTAATTAAGACTAATTAATCAACAATAAGTAATTAAAAAAAATAATAATTAATGTAATTAATTAAGGATTAATGTAATTAATTATAATTAATTAGTTTACGAAGTAATTAAAGATTAATTACTGTAATGGTTTAAGATAATTAATCTGTGAAATTAATTAAGAATTAATTACTTAAAGTAATTAAAGATAATTAATCAGGATGATTAATTAAGATGGATACTTAGAGTATGATTAATTAATTGGTTTAATTAATGATTAAGTAAGCAGGATTTATAGAATGAAGTAATTAATTTAATTCACTTTAAATTAATTAGAGATGGTATAAATCATTACTTAAGGATGGATGAATAATATTGAATGCTTTGCATTGTTTGATATCTCTGATGAGATATGTGCTGATCTATGATATGGATGTTTTGGTTGAATTGTAATGATAATGTGAGTTATCTGTTTGTGATGATAATATGGATTATCTATTGTGAATTATCTATCTCTATGTATATAGATAAAGAATTGAATTTGTTTTAACCTTAAAACAACTTGGCCTTAAAAGATACGTCTTTGGATTTCGATGAGACCGGGATCGGGTTTCCGTATACCGGATTTCCAGGTCTGGAGACCCGAATACCACATCGATCCAAATTACGATAGGTCGTGAATCTCAAGTGAAGATGAAGATTCAGAGTGCAAGGGTTATTGTCGTTAACTCTGAGGGTGATTCCAAAACGAGTGTAACGAGATAATGCCTTCGGTTTCGTTCGAACCCGGAACGAACTTGTATGGATTGAATGCTTTCAAAACATCGTCAGGTGGACGATGAGCATTCTAAGTGATGTGTTCTGATTAAAGGTAATCGTGACCTCAAGCCTCATCAACCGGGAATGGCTAAAACAGGGGAGGTGCAGCAAGGTTAGTGGGTAGCACCCAAGTAGTATAAGATTCCCCTGTCTAGAGTCCCTTTTTATTTCGGCTGTGTGGGTGGTTGTTTGGCCGCAACCACGGGGTTTCTTATGCGGGAATTATCCAGTAAGGGATGTTCCAGCCTTGTGTTGCAGGGGATTGGGCGTGATCCTCGGTACGGTGATCTAGGCCACGTACTGTGATGGGCGGTACCCCGGTAGCCCTGCCATTGTATGGAAATCCAACTTCCAATAAGTGATAACGGACTTGATTGTATACCTATGTATGCTGGAATTTAATAATGTAACAATTTCGGCTATTGCATATTTATTTGAAAACCCTAGACCCTATTATAATACAATCGAATTTCCTATCAAATGTTTTGGTTAGCGTAAGGTAAAAACTTACCCATGTTTATTTGTGGGAAGTCTTACGTGATACCTTTTCTTTCAAAAGGTTTTGAAGTTAAACAAGTTTAACCTGTTACTCACACCAGACCCATGTCTGACCCAAGTTGTTTATTTCTGTTTTATAAACTCTTGGGTACTCAAATTTTTACGAGTAGCCAAGGGATTCAGATTAGCCTTGACGAATTGTGGAGGAGCAATGGAGCAGGAGGCTTCAGCGTTGTAGATATAGATAGTAGTTTCCGCTGTGTTGATCTTGTTTAGATCTTTGTTTTAGATGTAATAACTAGACAGATGTTTATAACTGTCTAGTATATGATGTGTAATCTGTGTAACTCTGATAAGTGATGTATATGATACTATGTAATATTTATGTGATATAATATATTTTGTTCGTTTCCGCTGTGAGTATTTGTGTTTGTTTCTTTTCTCTTCTTCTCTTTTCTACTTCTCACCCCTTTCTTTCTTACTGTCGATGCGACTTTCCGGGAGTGGAAAGCCGGGTCGTCACACATGGTAAAACGTCAATCTTTATCCTCTCTGCCAGAGGTGTAGTGTTAGGATCCTTCGCGCTGACAGTTGCCTCCTCCTTATCAAGAGATGCATCAATGTCCTCCAACCCTTTTAGCACCCTATACTCTCTGAATCTGTCCTGGGGCTATAGTTTGAAGGAGCAACTGGATGAGTAAATGTTGTAGTAATGGAGGTCAACATTATTGTGATAGCCCTTGGGCCTGAATCATGAGTAGCTAATGGAGAAAGTGGCGGTGATGGATGACCTGTAACTTGATAGAGAGAAAGGTATAGACTAGTGATGTCCTTAGGCAAGAACTGAAGTATCTCAAATACCGTAGAGAATAGAGATATACTTTGAACAGTTGGAGTGCCCTTTTATGGGAACTTGACAATTTCTCCCTCCTCAATAGTGGATTGGATCGGTCGAACATTCGGAGGAGTGAGAGGTATTAGCTCCAGCTGTAACGGGGATATGTATCTTAGTGATGTCAGCCTCGGCAATGGTCACCACATAAGTAACAATGTCCATCGAGGGATCTTTTGGAGTTGAAGTGGAAGTTTTCACATGGTCCGATGAGCTGGGACCACCATAAGCCTCAACAGGCACCTGCTCTGTAGCTACAGCGTTTGCTGCCAAGATCTCCTTTCCCATTTCCAGATTCATTAAATCATCTTTGTCCAAAAACATTGATTTCAAATACTCTTTGTCAATGTCATGGTTGTTGCTCTTGGCCCTACGTAGGATTTCCTCTCAAGTGTCGGCAAGCATTTTCAGGTAGTTATCTCCAAGCCACTTTAGATTTTTTATTTCTATCACGTTGGCAAAGAATTGGAAAAGAGTAGCGTCCATCTCCTCATCAGTTTGGATAACCTTTTCTTTGAGGCCCACATTTTCCTCCGTGAGGCCAATGAGCTTGACTTGAACTATTTCTTTTGATTCCGTTTCAACTTTTATGTCAGCTCTGAGTTTCTCTACTTCATCATGAAGCATGCAAATTGATCTTCTCTTTAAGCCTGCATTTGTGGCATGTGCAGTCTTCAACTATGAGTTTATGACTAGGGTCTCTTGCGTGTGAGCCCTGCACAACTCAGCTATCTTTTCTTGTGAATCCTTGGATGATGTTTCCTTCTCATCCCTTTCTTTGATAATTGATGCCAATTCTTCCTTATAAGATTTGAATTTCTTATTATGGTTAGCTCTCTCTGAGTCAAAGGACTGATAATCAACTGGTTACCCAGTTGACATCGAAGAGGCCCTTGGTGAGTTTTTTCCATTCAAAGGTTACTCCATGACCTTTTTAAGTTTATCAAGGCCTTTGTTAGCTTTGATAGAGAAAGGTCTCTGACATTTCAATTAAACATCACCCTCTCCATGTAGAAGCTGGATATTCGCTTGCATTATTGTGGTAACGGCTGTAGATTTGTCTTTGGGGTAGAGGAGGAGCAGTATGACTTGAAGCAATTTCTTTGCCTGGCCTTATGAGATTACAATGATTGCATAGGGCCGATGGCTTTGGATTGTAGGGAAGTAGAAATAGGAGAGGTGAGAGTTTGAGATGATGGGAGAAGCTTCGGATGAGAAGATGGTTGTCGCTGGAAAGAATGAGAGTGAGGACATTGCTACTGATGGGGATCGAAGTCGCACCCAACATGGTTGCGCTGTCCTTGTTGTTCTTCTTGATAGCCTTCCTTTCTCTTGGCATCTCGTTGCTCCTACTCTTTATGACGACACTGCCTTTCTTCAGTATCTCGTTGCTCTTGTTCTTTTCTTCTCCTTCTCTCAAAATCTAATTCTTGGTAAGAACTAGGGCGTTGATAGTAGGTTTCGAGGGTTAAAGTGCGATGCTGGTCTACGTCTGCACAGAGTTTGTTGAAGCATTGTTTCCCCATTGTACTTGAAAAGAAGAAGAGTTATGTAAAAACCGGGGTATTGAATTAAGAATGAGTGCTAAATGTTTGTACTCGTGTTCCTAGAAGTGTGCAAGGAGCTAACATTTCCAAACTAATCTACAGACCGTGTTCGAGGGGTCATAGAGATAAGTTTCATCACCCTCAATGGCCTTAAGAATAACCCTTGAAGGGAAGCTAAATTCGTGGGGATTGGTGTTCGGAATATCTTCAAAATTTATTCGCTTGGAATTAAAGGCAGAGAAGTTCCCAAAATCGCCTAAAGAGCCAAAGATGTTATCAAAAGAGTCTACAAGAGGAGTTGATTCTTTGATAGGTTTGAGGCATGGACTGGGTGCAAGCTATGAAGATTTGATGACTAGCCACTTTGATTAAGGCAGTGTTGTGACTATAGTGCCCTTGGGAGATGTTTTTCTCTATGAATCATCTTCATTGTCATCATCATTTTCATCATCACCATCCCCATCCCCTTCTTCGTCTCCCTTTTCCTATCTCCCTTCGTATCCGTTTTCAATTATGTGTTCTTCTTCTCTCTTCTTTTCTTCCCTTAGGTTTGCCTCGCCTTCTTAACCCTCTCCATCCCCTGGCCTTTGTCATCATAGTTTTGAGCTGAGGCAGAAGTACTAAGGCAGCTCGAGTTCTTTTAGTGGGGAAAGGGTTAAGGATAATGCTTTTGCCACTATATAGAAGATGGTATTGGTGCCTCCGACCAATCATGAGAAGATAAGAAATTTAATGAAGGTTTGAATCAATCCTCTTTAAGAATGCTATGTTATTGGCATGAGCATAGGAAACGACTCATTCAGGGAAATCTATGAAGGATACAAAGAAAATGTTAGAAGCTTGGGTGAAGAAAACCCAAGTAATGGAGGAGGTATTGGATAAGGGAACTTACAACCAAACAACCTAGGCGGTTGAAGCCTTCAAGATATCAAATAAAGAAATATTTGTTTTTGAAGTAGCCGCGCTTGTTCTGGAGCCCCCTCAACAACTTTTCAACAATTGTATGCTTTGATGATTAGCAGAGAAGATGTTTCCTTTCTCTTTTTAAAGCATAAAAGATAAGCGAGCTCCGGAAATATGGGCGAACGAGCCAAGTGCATCATGAAAATGATATAGAGAGAGCTGAGCAAGGCATAGCCATTATTATGTGCTTGAGTAGGAGCCAATCAGAGCCCTTGAAGGAAGAATTTAAGGAATTCGTTAAAAGGTAGCACGATTCTAGATAAGAGCACATAACTATTACATGCTGGAGATGAGCCATTTAATCAAGTGTAGTAGGAGGACCTTGTCTTAGAGAATGACGTGCTTAATGTAGATTATTTTCTAATGTGGTTAGTTTGGATGGCGTTCAATCATGAGGACTATTTAAGACATAGAGAATGGGTAGATCCTCCCTTGGAGGAGCAGGGATGTGAGGCTGAACTTACGGATAGCCTAGAGTTGGAGATCTCTTGTAATAGAATGTCTCACTCCAGACGAAGTGGAAGTAGACACTTGAGAGTAGAAGTACCCACTTCTACCAGAAGAGTGGAAGGGTTGTTGCTGATTCTAAGACATGAGATCATCTATAATCGATCATTTTAAATTGGAAAACTCGATGATGAACGAGGTCGGTTATGTTTTATTTTAATACTCTACTTTGATTAAAGCCCGTGTAGCCGATGTATAGAATCCAACGAATGTCGACCTGTGTTGATCAATCGGATATGCACATTGATTGGGTAGTGTGATGTATTAATCTATACACTATTTATCATGTGTCCAGAGCATGGTATGCTTGAACACTCTGTGTAGATAGCCCACTTGTGTTGGCAAACAAGCTCTATCATGCTATGGAACCTTGTGTTGGATTTTACCTGTTATCGTAGAATATATAATAACATAACCATTGTCCGAAGCGACATGAAAATTTCTCTGTAGGAACGTAGGACTGTTATGTTTGACTTGAGATGTCGATGCATGCTTTGGTCGGAAGTCGGAGTATGTTCAGTGCGACAGTTTCTAGAAACCATCTCATTGAAATTGAGTAATTGATCCACATTAGACCGAAACTCAGCGAAAGTCAACTACTCCTCTTCCATATGTAAAGGATTGTCACATTTAGAGAATTTAGGCTGTCTTTGAGAAAAACTCGAAGTAGAAACATTGATGATGCAAAATGGACACCAAGCAAGAGTGTTTAATCCTAGAATGCTTGGAGTCAACTTCGAGCAATTGGAACGATTCCTGAGTATTCTTCTTAATTTGGCCATGGCTGGTAAAGGGGGTATGAATTCACAATTGAATATGCATCCGCAATGATCGCTAGGCATCAACGACGATGGCAGTGGCATCGAGGTGATGATGACATTAGCATTGTCAAAGCCCAAAATCAAAACCAAGCTTGATTAGGATCTTGTTGAGTTAGCTTTGATTAAATCATGTTAGGTTGATTTCGATAAACTAGATGATAGCATAGTAAAGATCATGAAGATTCTAAGGTAGTTGATGACGATGACTTTGAGGGTTGCAAGAAAGTCATGGCAGTAGGAAGAAATTGCCAACCCAAAGAAATATTGATGCTTTAAAATGAGACAGGGTGGTAAAAAAATTCCCTAAGTGTTAGTATTTATAACACATTTAAAGAATCATGTTAGTATCGACATGATTTAAGCTTCAATTTCAAAAAAAAGATAAAAAAAACATGCCTACATGATTGGGACAGGATGTAGTTTCTAGAAAACCAAAAGCTCCAACCTTACCGTAAAAAGAAATGGTACGATAACTATATAAAGCGATGAGTGGATGCTCTTGGAATAGGCGTGATGCTTCAAAGATGATGGTTAGTTAACTATGGAATTGTAACACTCCTAATTTTAATAACATTATTCAGGAGATTTAATTAGATAAATTAAATAGAATAATGTAAATATTAGAGTGATAAGGGGATTGTTGAAAATTTAATAAGGGCCGTGCTTAATTAAATAAAAAGAATGGATTATGGAAATGTTTTCATAAATTAAATAATAAGGAAATAAGGCAAGGACATTATGGGTAATAGCCGCACCCATAACTCCATAACCCCTAAACCCTTGTTCCCATTTCCACTCTACACATTCATAATTCAAAATTCTAAAATGTAAACCAAAGAGCAAGCCGACCATTACTTAAGGTAAAAGAAGAGGAAATTCAATTAAAAGCTAAGGAATCAAGCAAGGAGAATTAAACAAGATCAAATCTCAAGTTCTTATCCAAATCAAGGTGAATAATAATCAAAACCATCTCATTTTTTGTTTTTAAAGAGCATTAGATTTCGGGTTTCAGTTTAAATCCATCATGATGATTTTTGATGATGATATGCTTGGATTACATGATATGTTATATTCAAACAAGTTTGTTTGATAAATGTTTTATTCGAATTTAAGGAAAAAATCATTTATATTGGGTTTCGAATGCCATAAGGATTTAATAAGTTATGTAAACCATTATTTTGGAGATGGGTTTAATTTTTCATAATTATCCAAGCCATGGATAATTTATTATTAATTTTCAAAGGAAAATATGAATAATTGGGTTTAGAAATTAGTTTCCGTAATTATATAAAGGAATTTGGGTCCAAAATTTATATATGTTAGATAACATAATAGAAGTGAATATTGATCATTTTGGGGGATTTTTCCTATGTAATTTATTAGGTAAATTAATTTACTTAAGATGGAGGACTTAAAAGTCTCAATTTCTTATTAAAGGGAAGGGCTTCTTTGTTAATTATTTTTATTTAATTTCTGAATAAATTCGGCAATCTTTTAGAAAAGATTTTGGTAAATTTTGTGGCAATCAATCATATCTTTACAAATAGGCAAGTTAGTTGAGAAGTATTACTTAAAAAGGCAATGAAAACAGTTTTGCATAAGTTTATTGTTTCGCCACTTCCAGTAGCTACCTTTCGAGCCTATACTTCCACCCCAACCAAGTCGAAACCAATACACAAGGTATCAATGCGTTGGTACGTAGTGGATTGGAGAATGGCGGCAGGTATGGAGTCAAAACCAAGCTTTCAAAGGGGTCGAGGCCTTTGTTTTACTATCCAAAGAAATGCCACTAGCCTTGTTTTTAAAAGAATGCTTTCGAAAAGGTTTAAAATTGCATTCGAGGAGGTTGCCACCTTTTTGTCTAAAGGGTAGCTTTCGAATGAGTTGCCTTGTTTTTAAATCAATGCTTTTGAAAGGGTAGTTTGAACCCAGTCGAAACCATGATGCCGCCTTTATACCTTTCGAACGGATTGAAGTCATCAACGAGTTCGAAAGGTAACTTTTGTTTTATAAATGTAATAAGCCACTTCCCAATGTTTTCGAAAGGGCTCCTGTAGCCATTTATACTAAAGGTTTCGAAGGCAATGGCTTCGAAAGGTGTTTCGAACCTATCCTTCCAATTGTTTACTTGAAAGACTAATACTTTCGAAAGGATAGTTTCAAAGCCATCAGTTTTACCTAAACTCTTTTATTTGAAGGTTAATGGTTTCGAAAGGGGTATTTTTGTTTATACTCACTATGACCCAAAAGTTATATTTAAGGATAAACCCAATGGTTTCGAAAGGGGTACTTCCAAATGGTTTCGAAGCTATGCCTCTATGGGTTACTTTAATACTTTCGACAGAGATGTTTTAAAGTGTTTTGAAAGGCATATGCTTAGTGTGTTGAAAAGAAGATTTGAATGCTTTCGAATGAGGTTTTCCAATGGTTTTGAAAGTAAAGGTCTAAGGTTTCAAAAGCCTTAGTTTTTAAAACAAAGAACCCAATCTCATTTTTAAAGGAAAAACCCTTGGCACTATAAAAGAGCTTTAAAATGGCTTTTAAATTTGAAGTTTTTGAAGAAGCTTGCCTCAATAAAAATAAAGGGGTTAAAGGGATTAACCAAATTTTCAGGTGGAAATGATTTCAAGGATATTCAACCATAAATGTTGGTAGTGTTTTTATATATGCTTCTTCTATAAATATATTCACTATGTAATGGACCCATAACTGTATTTTGGGGAGTAAGGGCAGAATAACCAGGTAGGTTGACCCAGTAGTTAATATAAATTAAATAAACTCCTGAATGAATAGAGTTTCATCCAGGAGGTCAGGTTGACCAGAATATAGGATGCCCAAAGACTAATCAAGAAGTTGTCAGTTTAGACAGGCTCATAGTAAACCCATGAAAACTATGTTTAAAGAAAGTTATTGGCAGCCAACAAGTTTGTAGTGAACCCATGAAAACTATATACAGATTAAGTTATTGACAGAAGTCAATGGGTTCATAGTCAACGCATGAAAACTATGATATAAGGGAGAACCCATGAAATAATAAAGTTGTTGGCCGGGGCCAATAGGTTCTTAGCGATCCCATGAAAACTATGAGACCAGAAAGATCGTCCATTAGCTTTAAATAGGTTATTAGTCGGCCCATGAAAACTAATAGGTTAAAAGTGACACTAGAAACTATAACTGAGATAGATAGTCAAATGAATGAGGATGGGAAATCCAGAATAATTTGCTTGTTTGCATATCATCATAATATTTTAAATTGCTATGTTTTAAACATTGTGGATGCAGGACCACAATATATGGTTATTATAAATTTTTGGATAAGATACTAGTGAAGGGAAAACCCGTTCTGCTAAGCGGCGTGGTCTCACTAGATATCTAAATGGTTCGAGATGGTAGGTTATTATTCATACTAGGCTTTATGTCTAACTCGAAGTTTATGTTTTCCCCTTAAACTCTCGGGTGCTTAATTGATTTTGAGTAGTTTGAGAGTTGAGGATTTTCAGGTTCTCCTTAGACGAATAATCTTTCGGAGACATGCAGGACGCAAGCTAGCTAATAAGGAGTTCTTTTCTTTTTGATTCCGTTGTGTTTTGATGTAAAGGCAAAGTTGTTTAATTGCCTATATATATACATACTCTGATCATCCAAGGGGGTAACTTCATATGTCGCTTTTGGCGTATGTTGAAATAATTATATTTTCTCTGAACGTGGTTCTCAAATATGGGATTATGTAATGATGATTTGAAATGGAATGAGAAAGTTGAAACAACCCACATTTCCATACCCTTTGAGTCCACAATAAAGCGCACATGTCCAACCCAAATTAAACAAAAAGATGGATCATTAAAGGTAAGAAAGAAAATAAAGACATAATAGAATCTCACTCGAATGGAATAACATATATTATTGAACAATAATCTTTACAGCAGAAAATCTTTTGTAACATATATCAGAGTTTAACCTAGATTCAGCATGGTCAGTTATAATACCCAACCTAAAAATTTGCTGAAAACCAACAAACAAATGCAGCGGAAATAGAATACGTTCATACGTGGATGAAGATCTCCAACTCTCCTTTGGAAACTCCAAATGCCTTTAGCTAATCCTGAAACTACTCGGATCTGACTGAAGTATAAAAATACCTGGATCAGTCTGGCAAACCAGCGTGAGAAACACAATTCATAAATGATAGTGTCATAGATCAGAGATTTGTGACAAAAACCTTTTGAAAAGAAAGAGTATCTCATAAGACCACGCCGCACATAAACACAGACGGGTTTTTACCTTATGATAACCAAAACATTTTTATCAAAATATTTGATATTATTTTTATTGACATTCTTTGAGAACATTTGCAAGTAAACTTACTAATCTTAGCCGAAATTGTTACATTGATTAAATTCCAGCATACTAGCCATAAAGTGGGTTCTACAAACAAAATGGCAGACACTTTTAGGAGAATGGATTTCCATACAAACGACCAGGTGAAGGGACTACCTTCCGGTAGTACATCTCTAGAGGATGTACCGAGGCCTAACTGATGGTCCACTACCAACACAAGATCGACCTACCTCTTCCTAGATAGTACCAAATATGTCATTACCCAGGTCGTTACCCACCTATCCGAGCGCACTCTAGCATACACCACATTAATTTAAACCCGAACGTCATAGCGGGTAGAAATATACCTAGAAGGGAATGATCATAACCGAATGGTTGCGAACCACATAGCCTTGCCGTACCTACCCTATTTCGGTCATTTCCGGGTGTGAGGCTGAGGTCATGAATACCTTTCACATAGCACATCATCTTCATCTTTTGAATGCCACATTGCCATTCCATAATCACACAACTGATTTCAACAAACATATAACTCCTGAGCTTGTACGTCTCAGGAAAGTGTGTTAAGCTAAGAGATGTTGCCTTCTTTGCCACGAAGCAGATGATATGTTCACAGAGATCAATTAATGTGATTTCAAAATGCAACATCAGACATTCATCCATACAAGTTCATTCTGGGACTGAACGAAACCAAAGGCACTCCTCCTACCGCGTCCTATTTTAGGAATCACCCCTAGGATCAGTAGCGGTTAGTCCTTGAAATTTCAAAGATTTTCGTAACAGAGCACTACTTGCCACCATAAATATATGATATGGTAAATTTCACCCCAAGGGACTAGTGGCAAGTAGCCCTTACATCAGGAATATCTTCGTCTTTAACGATCTTATCTTCAACATGTTTTACTTCGAAATGTAAATTGGTTCGAAGTGGTTTTCGAATAGGAATTACCTAGATCCGACCCGGTTTCTTCGAAATCTAATCATCGATAAAATGGTGAATATGTGTATACCGGATTTGTTAAACATCTTTTCATCGTTTTACTTTTTACCGATAAATCAAAATCCTTTATCTTTGAAAGTCTTCCCATCCTTTACTTTCAAATAAAATTTCTTCTTTCGAAAACATATCTTAATTGGATCAAAAAAAAATGTTATTTAAGACATCGTTTACTGTAAACCCAAAACTGGTTATATTGAGTAAAATATTAGACTAATTTTACTTAGATTAATTCTCGTATTCAACTCGTATTACCTGTGGAATAATGGTGGAAAATCACCTCTTAAATTTACGTGGATAATACAACTTCTCTTCTCATAACTTAAATACAACATTTGACTACAACATCTTTTATATTACTGAAAAACCTTGTTCAATCATTTTTATTTTGAAAAAAACTTAAATATAATCTTATTATTTCGTGCATCTTGGCTTTTCCTTCGATCTGTTCCACCCTTCGCCTAGAAAGAGAAAATAGAGGCCAGGTAAGTTCAAGGCACTGGTTGCTCCATCCTAACCTTAGTTACACAGCTTGTTTTATCTTCCCAGATCTCACAGGTGGGACAAATGTACTAGTCGTTTCCGCATACTCGTTTGGTTATTACATTCCAGGAATCAATTTCAATTTTAAGTGTTATAAACAATTTCTCTTAACCATTTATTTAAACTTTTATAAAAACTTCCAAATCATCATTGATCACTTATTTATTTATTTAAAAGTATTTATAAATGATTTGGGAAAGAATTACTAAGTTTAAACTTCATTTCTAAAGTTATTGAAATGGCAGTAGAAAAGTGCTGCGGAAAGTGCTTGAAAGTTGATTTGATTTAGAACAACTTTTATAATATTTGAAAATCTATAATTTTCAATTAAAATCTCTTTTAAAACATTTTAACATATTTATCAAATTTATTATATATTTTTAAATCTTTAGAAATATTCATTTTAAAGAATTTTATACTCTGGTCGCTTTACTGCAAAAGCGCGATTTCTCTGAAAACTTGATTTGATCATAATTTAAAATTTACAAGATGAAATCTTGATTTTCTTTCTTCATTTACAAACTATAGATAAGTTAATCCGAAAAATTCTTATCTCGAAGAATTCTATAACAACCCGTATTTTGGGTCTTCGAATTTGAATATTTAATTTATTTAAATATTCGGGTTTGAATTTAAATTATCTGTTTCAAATTTAGACTTGATTTCTAATGACGTATTTTTAATTAAATTTTTAGAATTTTTTCGTAATTTTTAGTTTGGAAAAAATTAAACAAATTCTCGTTTGACGTATTTTACGGGAAACGTTGGCATTTTGAAACTTCATAAAATTTAATAAATTATCTAATTTATTTTTATTTTGTGATCATGTTCTAATTTTGAACGCGGTCATTATTCATATTCTGTTGGTCGCGGTTCGTAATCGGACGTGATATGATGGCGGGGTGCCGCAATCTAATCTATTCAAAATTAAATAATAATAATAATAATAAATAAATAAATAAAAATAATAAATAAATAAATAAAGTTTGAAATGACCTAAATTTAATGTAATAGACAAGAAGGTGGCTTAAGCACACCAAATCACCTCAATCAGCCACCATTTTGTTGCACATCTGATTGCAAAGAAGTGATCCCCATCTACTTCACATCCCTCTTCCTCCTTCCATATACGTTCATCCACAATTATAAATCTTGGAAAAACAACTTACATTTTGATCTCCACTCAAGTATTAAAGGGAGGGAGGAGAATCTCAAAGCAAAACCTAAGCCTGGACATTAGAATGTGGAAGGTGAGGACTTACTTCTCTCTGTTCTTGTTAAATAGAAGAAAAATTATCCTTTTCATGGTTTCAAAAATCAAATACTCCCAATCTATCCGGTTTCAACCCAATCGTCCAACAAGAAAGTTGTTATTTTCTTTGTCTAGTTTACTCAAAAAATAGTTTCGTGAGTTTTCGTCGAGTGGTTAGAGAGATATCTTCAAATAACAGCAAATGGTCGAGGAAACAACCATTTTCGACGATCACGGTTAGGTGAACGGAGGATATGGATGGAACGGTAGCGTCAAATCATGATTTTTAGTGGTTGTTTCATGTTTTTTAGTAGCTTGGTTTGTCGTGGAGGAGGAGATGATCGGAAATCGTTTAAAAAATAATTTTCGACGAACCGGTGGTCGAGAGGTCAATCGGAGGAGTCGAGGAATCGAGACGGAGGTCATGACCGTGGCCGATTTTTGAATTGGGCTTTGGTATTTCGTGGATTGCTTCGGTTAGGGTTTAAGTGGGCGGTTTGGGTGGTGTTCAAACTTTGTCAAACTACAGCCTGGTGGAGTGGTCGAGTCGCTGCGCGCGAGTCATGGAGGAGGCGCAAGGTGCGACGGTCCTTCTAGCAGTGGTGGCAAGGTGAATTGTGGAGTGTAGGGGTGGGGATGGCCTCGTGTTCGTGCCTATGGAATTGTGTCTTCTCGGCGATGGCTCGGAATCCGATCTAGTCGAGGGAAGGTGCTGGCGAATAGGTAGTTGGGTCGTGCATGAAGTGGGGTTTATGCTGGTGATGGTAGGTCGAAGGTTGATGGTCGGAGCACCTGGTGCATGTGCACGCTATGTTCGCTTCCCAGAATGGGAGAAGGAGGATTGTGGGAGAAGAAGGTTGTACATGGGTTTGAATGTATGCGTGATGGACTCGGCCCATCTGGTAATCGGTTGAGCTAATAAATTTTTATTATGTTATATTAGTAATATATGCTAGCTTTTAAATTCATATCTCGCTCATAAGTTATCCGTCTTGCACACAAATTTTTGTATTGTACTCATGTTGGCGGGTACGACGTTTTGGTTTAAGTTGTTAATAGTTTTGGTCAAATAAATTACTGTCGAGTAAATTGGAATGAATATGTTAACTGGACACCCGTTAGCGGAATAAAACACCGTTCCGCTAACTGCATTAATTTGGCAATTAATTAGCAGAATAGACCTCCGCTCTGCTATTTTATAGTTTTGGACATTCAATCATATATCGTAAATGATATGCCATTTTGAATTAGTGATATATCGACTAATGGTGGTTAAGTTATTTCGCTATGTTTTATTGAAATTAATTTTTGATTTTCCATTTAATAGTTTAAATGTCGCTATAGTGATTTTCGCTATACCGTCGTTTATTGAATTTCATCCCCAAAACTCTATCGTATGAACTTGAGCTTGCATTGCCGTTAAAATTAATATTGAAATGTATAAATCATTGTGATTAATGATAATTTAAATTTATTAATCTTTTAAATTAATTAATTTGAGGTTAATTAACGAATTTAATAAATGATGATTAAAATTGGTTTATCTTTAAATTTGGTTAATCATTTTTGCTAATGATGTTTTATACATAACTAATCGTTTTAACTAATGATTATTTGAGTTTAATTAATTCTTTAAGAAAATGGAGTTCAATTAATTTATTGAACTTGATTAATTATTTTAATTAATGATGATGGGATTAAATTAATTATTTCAATTAATGATAATTGAAACTAATAGTCATTTTAATTAATGATATTTAAAAGTAATTAATCATTTTAGATAATGGTATTTGAATTTAATTAATCATTTTAATTAATGATTGTTTTTAAATTTAATTAATTGTTTTAACTAATGATTTTTAGAATTTAGTAAATCAGCTTAATTAATGATGTTTTATAATTAAATAAATCATTTTAACAAATGATGTTTTAATTAATGGTTTTAGCTAATGGAGTTTGAATTTAATTAATCTGATTAATTTATGATTATTTTAAACTTCATTAATTGTTTTAATTTATGGAATTTAAAATTACTTATCATTTTAATTAATGATGTTTGAGATTAATTATCCATTTAATTAATGACTAATTGAATTTAATAAATCCTTTTAATTAATCGATTTAATGAAGGTGATCAAAGTAAATTAACTAATATAATAAAATTGCCTTAGTAAATTGATTTAAAGTTAATAAACCAATTTAATAAAGATTTTAAAGTTAACTCACCAATGCATAAATGTATTGGAAATAATTATCTATTTTATTATAGATAATGAATGGTTTATTTAAAAGGGATTTTAAATGTGATTAATTATATTTTGGGATAATTAATATTGTTTTTAAAGTTATAAAAAGGAATTGGAACTCGATTATTGGGATGTTAAGTTGGATAATCTTCTGGGTGTTCGTCTGATGTTGGTTTAGGCCTTCGGGGTCGCGCGATTGGGAAAAATTATTCTCTTAACGTTTTAACAATTTGGAACTAATTCTAATTAGTGGTAGATGTTTCTTCATAATCAATACCTTTCTCTTGATTATATACTTGAGCTACTAATCTAGCTTTATTTCTTATTATATCACAATTTTCATCTACTTTTTTTTAAAGACTCATTTTGTACTAATTACGGTTTGATTGTCTGGTCTTGGAACTAATTCCCAAACGTCAATCCGTTCAAATTGATTTAACTCTCCTTGTATTACTGAAAATGAAAAATCATCATATATGCTTCTTTAACATTTTTTGGTTCTATATTTGAAATAAATGCAACTTATCCCATTTGATTTAGTTGATTTCTAATTCTAACTCTATTGTTAGTTTCATCTATTACACTATTGAGTGGATGATCTTTTAAAATACTAAGTGGTGATTTTAACGTATCATTAACATTTTCGTTTTGAGGGGATTTTCAAGACTTGTTGGTTGATTTATTAAAATATTCTCATCTTCATCATTATTTATTTTACAATTTTCATAAAAAGATACATGTAAGATGTTTTCTACAGTATTTGATTTTTTTATTAAATATTCCATATGCTTTACTTCTCACCGAATATCCAACAAAAATACTTTCATCGACTTTCAGATTAAATTTTTCTGAATTGTATTTTGTATTAAGTATAAAACATTTTGACCCAAAAATTATAAAATATAAAATGTTTGGTTTTCTACCATTAAACAATTCATATGATGTATGTTTTGTTAACGGTCTTGTAGATACACGATTTAAAACATAACAAGCCATACCACAGCTTCTGCCCAAAAGTTCTTTGGTAGTTTGCTGTGGCCCAATAATGTTTTTGCACATTCTTGCAACATTCTATTTTCCTATTCTACAACACCATTTTGTTGAGGTATTATAGAAAATGAAAAATTATGACTTACATGTAAGTCTAGTGGATCGTATAGAATATAGCTTGTGTATTAATATGTGAGTATATACCAATATATGAACTAAATAAAGCAATATAACTGAGTATAATAAAAGTAAAGAATAAAAGCGAGCACACCATAGTTTTTATACTGGTTCGGACCTCCCATCCTACATCCAGTCCCGAAGCTTCCCTTCGATATTTCACTAACCAATAACCCTTTCGCTCGTATGAATAGGCATATACAAAAATGTTTCTTCGACAAGCTTATGTTCTAAATAACATAGATATTGACTGCTAGTATAATTCTTCCTATAATCTCCTTGGTGATTGGAAATGTGTAATTCGTGATTATGGAAGTGATTTGAATGATTCTTGAATGTAGAATGTAATAGAATAGTAATGAGCACTTGAGAGAGTATGAGATCAAAAAGTAGTAAGATAGAGAGTTTAATAGTTAAAATGATTACTGATCTTGATGTATATTTATATAAATCAAAGAGTTGTGATAAATAGTTGCAATCATTCATATATAGTCATTTTTGTTCGAAAAGATAAGTACAAAAGATTGCAACTCTTCGAAATGTCTTTTCAGAATATAGTCGTTATACAGTGATCAGTCAACCGAGTATAAAAGTCAGACTATTGAATAAGAACTTGAAAATACGCATGAAATTTGAAAACAAACAAGCTATAATAGAATAGTATGGTTCAGTCGACTGAATACTTTTCTCGGTTGACGACCCTCAGTCGACTAAGAAAAGTGTTCAGTCGACTGAACTTTAGAGGAATCTATGTTCATGCAATTTTATTTTCAAAACCTTTTCAAACTCTTTGATAATTTAAAATTTATGTATACAGGTGTGTATGTGCGTGCATATGAACTACCAAGGAGATTTTTACAAGTAATTCTAAAACCACATACATACTCGTAATTTGACGATCTTTTGATTTGTTGAAGCACTTGAGTATAGATGACCTATCTTGGTTTTGTCGTCATTCCTGCATAGTAGATATGTACTAGATATATATGACTATGTAGTTGTCATCATTAAAATAATAAAAATGGAGCTTTAACAATCTCCCCCTTTCTGATGTTGACAACTATATATATTAATATAAATAAATAACATGTTATCTCCCCCTAAGTGTATGCTCCCCCTATAATGAATTTGTCCCCCTTTGTCATTAATAAAAAGTAGATAATATAATAGAGTTTTGAATATGATAGTTATAAGAGAAGACAAAGATAATCACAGTAGATGTAATGACCCGTTTTTCCGTACACTTTGAATCGACAATAAACCACACATGTCCAACTCAAATTGCACGAACAAGCGGATCATTAAGGGTAGAAAGAAAAATAAAGATAGAATGGAACAGAAAAACAAAATCTCACACGAATGGTATAACATATATTATTTCAACAATAATCTTTACAGTGTAAAATTTTAAAACATATATCAGAGTCTAACCTAGATTCAGCCTGGACAGTTATAACACCTGCCCTTACAAATGCTGACAAAAAAAATGCAATAGATGTAGCGGATAATAGAATACGTCCATACGATGATGAAGATCTCCCGCTCTCTTCTAGAAACTCCAAGCGTCTTTAGCTAATCCTGAAACTATTCGGATCTGACCCAAGTATTAAAAATATCCCGATCAAGCTTGATAAACCAACATGAGATACTCGAAATTTTAAATGTATAGCTCATGACGATGTTATCAAAACCTTTTAAAAGAAGGGTGTCTCATAAGACCATGCCCACACATAAATACGGATGGGTTTTTACCTTATGATAACCAAAACACTTTTATTACCAAAATAATTTGATATTATCTTTAATGACATTCTTTTGGAAAACATCTTTCAAATAAACTTATTCAAAATAAGGTACCAATACCCGGACTAAGTCTAAGGGAATATATCCGAACTAGGTCAACAGAATATACGGGATGAAATATATGATACCAAAAGGGGTAGCTGAAATGTTTGCAATTCATTACAGCTATTTTGGGACTATAATCAAAACCGTAAAGCTCATATTGGGATTGGATTTTCCAACAAGATAGGGAACCTCGATAACCACGTATAGCAACCGAAACCCAGTGGTTTTTCGTGCAAGGACTCACACACCACTATTCCTCATATTGCCACACTTCTTGATATCCCGGTGGTTGGTCTTGTGGGTGGAGTTTAATCGTTTGAGTTCAATTCACCTTCCTTAAGTCGCTCGTCTTCCTCAGAGTCTGTATCTAGCACTAGTACGTCCTCCCATGGAGTTTTCACTTCTAAGTTCAGATTTACAGCAGGTGCTTTTGCAATGGGTGTAATGTTAACGTTTTCTTCCATCATTATTCTTATAACTCCGTCCATTACTTCCTTTTGCATTTGTCTTCTGTTTCTTCTGTTCTAATCGGAAATAGAAGAATGTTGTTGCGTCATAGCAGCCATGGCTTCAGGCACTGTTCTGGCAGTAGTTAGTGATTGGAGTGCTAAGAGAGCATCTATCTTATTCATAAGATCTTTTTGACTGTTTTCTCTTTTTTGGTTAATTTCATCTACCATCTTGTTCAATTATTCCTTAGTCAAAACTTCATGCTGCGTGGAGGATCCTAGAACCTAATCTTCAGAGTTAACTCCTAACAGTAGGCTGTTGGGGTTGTTGACTTTAATCTACTGAGGTTTTGTTTCTTCTCCAGCAATGGTAGCTCCTATGGATCTTCCGGAGGTAGTACTCTTCCTTCCTGGTGCCATTTATTCTCAGCAGCAAATCTTCTAAGCAGAGATTGACGATCTAACTTCTGAACCTATCTGATCCAAAGTAGATAGCTAGATCTAAGCCCGAGTTCAATTTTCAGTGAAAGCACCAAAATGTTAACCTAAAAATGGATCAACACCCTGGATTGAGTGTGAAAGTACTAGCCCTGTTCTTACAGATCAATGATATAGAAAACAAATATAAAAAGAGCAGAGTAGTAAAAAGACAAGAGGATTTTTATAGTGGTTCGGCTATAAATAAAGCCCACGTCCACTTTATAATTTTCTTTTAACTGACTACTATTACAAGTTGAATTGGATTTCAATATGATTGAATCTTCTGTGTTTGATCAAGTCACAAGCACAAAGTTCACTGAAGAATCATAGTGAACCCCTAGATGACTATTGTGTGGGAGGAGAAGAGTGAAGAATAATCTCTTGTAACATTCCTAATTTTTGATAACATTATTCGGAAGATTTAATTAGATAAATTAAATAAAATAATGATGATAAGGGGATTGAGATTTGAATATATTAAAAAATGGGTCGTGCTTAATAATAAGGATTTAATGGGCTTTAAATTGGTTTATAAGATTTACTAATATGCCCATGTGCGCTTAGAAAAATAAAAATATAGCCGGCCATTAACAAAGAGGAAGAGAGGAATTTCAATTTAAAGCTAAGGATCAAAGCTAGGAAGGATTAATCAACAACAAATCTTAAATTCCTTTTCAAGTTTAAGATGAATAATAATTCATTCCATCTCCTTTTGTTTCTATAATCCTATGATTTCGGATTTTATTGTTTATTTTGTTTCTATGATATTTTGGGATGATGATATGCTATAGTTATGGATTGTTTGATTTAAACAATTTATTTATATGAAAAAATTCGTACGGTTTTAGGGTCAAAACCGAGGTTCATCTATTTTAAAATGCCATGGAAAATTTTTATGTTAAGTAAAACATGGTTTTGGAGATTGGTTTTAATTTTCAGAATTTTCCAATCTATGGAAATTTTACTACGAATTTTTGACGATAAACGTGTGGTAATTGAGTTTAAAATTTATTCTGAATATTTCTGGAAGAAATTGGGTCTAAATTTTTAATATGTTTGATTACATGATGAAATTGAATTTCTGTGATTTTTGGGAATTTTTCTCGATTGGTTTATTAGGGAAAATAAATTATTTTAAAAGGGGAACTTTTCTACAAATATTACTTTTATTATATGAAAGGGCTTAAACATTATCTTTCTATCATTTAAATCTAATTAATGCGGCAGTTTTTAATGGTAAAGTATTTGAAAAGTTTTAAAGCGGCCAATCAAAGAGTTACAACTGGCAGGTTAGTTATAAAGTTATTACTTTAAATAGCAACATTTCAACCTTTTATTCAGAAAAAGATGTTCCACCTCAATTAACAGCCCTTTCGACTCTAATGATTCCGCCCCATCCTAGTCGAAACCTACTTAGTCGAAACCATCATAGTCGAAACCAATACACAAGGCATCACCTAGTGGTGCGCACTGGATTGGAAGGATGGCGGAAGCCTTGGTGTCGAAAGGCAAGCTTCCGATGGGGTCGAAACCCTGCTTTGTTGTCAAAATTTAAAGTCTTGCCTTGTTTTACTTAAAGCCTTCGACATAGTCGAAACATATTCTTTCGAAAGGTTTTTATAGATAGCTTTCGAAGAAGATTGCCACATTATGTTACAATACTAGCTTTCGAAGGGGTGCCTTTTCTTTAAATTAGAAGCTTCCGAAAGGGTAGGTTTCGACCTAGTCGAAACCTACACTCTATTTTCCTTTCGAAGTATCGAAGTCATCAATACCTTCAAAAGGTTATCCTTGTTTTTACCTAGGTTAAGCTGCTTCCTAATTGCTTTCGAAAGGAGTTGGGGGTTTCGAAAGTGATGGAGTCAAAAGGGGGTTTGGACTCTGTCCTTCGAAGCTTTAATTTTTTAAGGTCTTTGCTTTCGAACTAGATGGTTCCGACACTATCAACTTTTCCCAAATTTATTTTTGTTGGTTTCGAAAGAGATACTTTCATATATAACCATTTTGACCCAAATAATGTTTTTAAAGAGTAAACCCAATGCTTTGGAAATGGGTATTTTAATTGTTTCGAAGCTATGTTTTAAAGAATGTTTTCTTGATACCATCGAAAGGTATCATTGGTTTCGAAAGGTATATAATTAGAGTTTTGAAAAGAGGCATTTATGTTTTCGAAGGAGGTCATCCAGTGGTTTCAAAAGTGATGTTTTAAAGTTTCAAAACAAATAACCCATTCTCATTTTTAAAGGAAAAAAAACCATGGCATAAATAAAGATTTTGGAAATATTATTCACATTGTATTAACCCATAATTGTATTTGGGGAAAGGGCAGAATAACCAATTAGGTTGACCCACTAGTGAATATAACTTAACAGATGTTAAAATCCTAATCAAATATATTGAAAGGGGCCAATAGGTTTATAGTAAGCCCAAGAAAACTGTATGATATTGGCAAGGGCCAATAGGTTCATAGTCAGCCATGAAAACTACGATTTGATACTGGCAGGGGCCATGTAATGCCCCAGAAATTCATGGAATCTTGTTTTAGTTGAATTTTGAAAACGTTTGAAATTATTTGTATAGGAATATATGGAGTTAATTGTGTGCAAGTATGTGTGCATGTGTGCACGTGCACACTGATATGGCACAAGGAAGAACTCCAGATTTCTTGAATTTAAAACAAGAATTAAAAAGCAATACAAACATGATTTTGCAACATGGATATTTGATTTCTGGAATTATATGGATCATCCCAGAAAATAAGAAAAGTAAGTTTTCTTTTAAATTAGTAAACAGATTTTATTTAAAATCCAGAGAAAAAAATATATACACATATATGTTATAAGGATTTGAAAACCTGTATACATATAGGTGCATATGTTTCTGAAATTAAGAGGAATTAAATAAGCCTAGATAAGATATGTATACAAATATACATTTTCAAGCACTGTAAGGTATACATAAGCAAGTGAAACTATAACACTAAAATGGCAAAAGATGAATTGCAAGCAAAATAATTGCTTTAGGCAGAAAATAGAAAGGAGGATTTTAGAAAATAAACAAGTGAACAGTGTCACACAATTATCATGACTTGGTAAGAATATAATATATATATTCTGGAAAAGAAAAAGGGGGAGGCATGTCTCACATATGGCCGGGATATTAAAGGTGAAAAATAAACAAATTTGAAATGCAAAATGCATGAGTTTTGGCCAGGGTAGAAATGAGATTTTACAATGATAAAACCCTAGAAAAACCTCTCTTATAAACCCAAGTATAAACCAGAAAAAAAATCATTTGCTACCCAAAAACATTTAAGAAAACAAAGGAGAAAATACTTACAAGCAGAAAAACAAGTTTTGAAAAGGATTCTTTTCTGAGTTAGCAAGAGAAGCATTTTTCTGTGAGTAATCTCACTAAACCCATGGCATTAAGTCCTGTTATGAGGCAGCTAGATTTATGTTATTTTTCTACATGTTTTTGATTCCATTACTATGGTTTTAATGGATGCTTCAATGGATGTTTTAATGGGTGTTTCTGGATGTTTTGATTGATTTGATGATTGAATGTTTTGCTCTGTTTGGTTACACCCAGAAAGGTAAAGTATAAAATCATGAAAGTAAATAAAGAATACTTGTAACTGGTTTAGATATGGCATGAAAAACATAGAAACCAAAATGTATATGAGTTGCATTACACTTGTGTAAGTGCTGAGGCTCAAATGAAAGATTCAAGGTTGCAATGGAAATATCCAAAAGTGCTGAACCCTTGATCAAATAGAAAATCCATGAGCCAGAAATCTTGTTTAAGCTAGATCTTGAATTTAGTTCAAACATGGTTGCTTATGAAACAATAATAACCCACATGCCTAGTCTTTATTCCCAGTTGTAATTATTCTTGTATTTTCTTTAAGCCAAAACACTTGAAAATATGATTTTCCCTGGACATGAATGTTAGATTGTTCTTGAGTTATGCTTGTAAACTCTATGTAATGTTTCATGTATACTGGGATTTAGTCACCTAGCTATCTCACGATAGGATTAAACATGAACACTTAGTAAATAAACTAAGGATTGTGAGCCAAGAAGACTGCTGGAATGCTTGTCATATTTGAAGTATGCAAGTTGGCACATGGTTTGTTTAAGCCCTGAGATCTTTGTGCAATATTGTGAATTATTTTATTGCAATGTGTCCCCGTGATTCCTTTATGGCAGATGAGGCTAGGAATTAATTTGGTAAATGCAACCTTAAATTGATGAAGTAGGAACTTGAGTTATTCCTAAGATGGTTGGACTGGAGCTATGATAGTTCCTGAGTATTTCTGTTTGAAACCTATGTTTGCATGGTTAAATATGTGTATATGATTAGTCATAAACAAGTCAGGCAAATTGATCGAAGATGATATGCCCACTTGAACAAAATATTTATGTCTCACTCATTTACCTAATATCATAGAATTTTTGATTTTACTCATACCAGATCTTATATCTGACCCTTGTTTGCTTATGGCATCTGGGGTGTCTCATCTAAAATGGGGCAGCCTCTAATGTTCTTTCAGGGAATGCTGGATCTAAATAGGAAGCTGCTGTGGCTAATGAGAGTGATTATATAAGCATGCTAAATTAGAATTAAATAAGAACTTAGAATGAAATATTTGCATGTAATCTGGGAAGTTTTTATAGATCTGCTTTGGTTGGTATGTAATGATCTTAAAGGTTTGGATTTATTAGTTGTTCTAAATGAATCTAGTGATGTATTAAACTTGGGATTAATCTAAAGACTTGGTTGGATTTTTGCAAGAAAATATATATATATTTGGGTATTGTGATGAAAATCTGTAAATGGTATATGCCTGTATTTGAGAAATAGAAATGTGTATGTACATACATTGTATTAGATAATTTCAAGTTACTTAAAACCTCAAGTTTGAAGGTTAAAAATCTAAGTCTAGCTATAAAAACCTGGAATTATTCTTGTGGATATTTTTAAGTTCATATAAATTAGATATGTATAGGATTTACTGACTTGTTACAAATATTCAAAAGAATATAGTAATTAACCTTAGTCAGAATTGCTAGAATCCAAATCAAGCAGGATACACTTGTTTAACAAAAAATATATATACTCTGAATTTAAACAAGATAAACACTTACATCCTCATATGTATGTGTATATTACTAAGGATGCACTGATATATTCATATTGGTAATAAGTTTTGAATCCTGGTTGAATTGTTTGAAAAGAAAATGACTCTGATAGTTCAAAGGAAGTTTAAATCAAACTTAAAAGTGTAAATGAACGTAGGTGGACATCCAGACACATATAAATTGAATGGGAATATGCATGTACATAGAGATCAAATTTAGACGGCAGTCTTAATAATTTAGACGTCTGAGATTAAACTTAGACGTCTGTCATAATAATTTAGACGTCTAAGATCTAATTTAGACGTCTATCAATAAAAATTTAGATGTCTGATTATAGTTCAAAATGTTTTCTACTCTCTGTTTAAATTTAGACACTCTGAGACGTCTGTCATAATAATTTAGACGTCTAAGACCTAATTTAGACGTCTGTCAATAAAAATTTAGATGTCTGAATTTAGTTCAAAATGTTTTCTACTCTCTGTTTAAAACTTAGACACTCTGAGACGTCTGTCATAAAAATTTAGTCGTCTGAGATTGAATCTAGACGTCTGTCATAGAAATTTAGACGTCTGAACTGCTGATTTTGCCTAATTTGCCTATTTTCGAGTAAATTCCCAAGGTTTATCAATTTTTGTCAACTCAACTTATTGTTATTAATTAATATCAACTTTGATAACTATCATAAGATCAAGTAAATACTATTTTAGAGTTAAATAGAATTATCTAGGCAAGATAAATATATATATGTGTTAGTATTTGTCAAAGTGCACCTATGGCAGTAGAACAAGACTTAGAAAAGAAATAAGTGGCTATGTCAATAGCTTGTATGGCATTTTGATTTATATTTGATTTAAATTCCCTTTGATGAAAAAAAAATCCTTATGAAATTAAGGTAGAAAGAGGAGGGTCATTTCAGGCCAGTAGGTTTGTAGTTAGCCCATGAAAACTATATCCGGATTAAGATATTGACAGTCAGTCAATAGGTTCCTAGTTAGCCCATGAAAACTAGGATAAGGTATAAGATATTGGAGTTACCAATAGGTTCTTAGCGATCCCATGGAAACTATGATATTGGACAAATAGTCCATAAACATTTAACAGGTTTATAGTAATCCTAGAAACTATAATTGAGACAGATAGTCATAATGAATGGGGATGGGTAACCCAGATTTGATTTACTTGTTTTGCATATCATCATAAAGATTATGAAATACTATGTTTTAACCATTGTGGATGCAGGAGCACATTATATGGTTTTATAAATGTTTTAGGATACCAGTAAGGGGAAAACACGTTCTGTTAAGCGGCGTGTTCTCACTAGATATCTAAATGGTTTGAGATGATAAATTATTATTCATACTAGGCTTTATGTCTGACTCAAAAATTTTTTCCCCTTAAACTCTTGGGTACTCAATTGATTTGAGTAGGTTGAGAGTTAGGGTTTCCAGGTGTTCTTTTAGACGAATAAAGCTTCCAAGGACGTGCAGAGGCAAGCTTGTTATTAGAGTTCTTTTATTTCCGCTGTGTGTTTTGTTTGTAAAGGCAAATTGTTTTCTTGCCTATCTATATACTCTGATCTACCAAGGGGGCATCATCATATGTCGCTCTTGGCGTATTTTGTAATTCTTATATGTTATCTAAATGTGGTATGCGAATTGGGATTATATAATCAATTTGGAATATTTTGAAATGGAATGTGGAATTTGTTTGTTGTTTAATTTTTTTGTCCATATTCTTGTGTTCCTGTGTATCAACAAATCTAATGTCGCCATATTTGGTCATCGAGGATTAATAACTATGGACGACTATAGCATCTGTAGCCGTTAGTTTTGGGCCTCCAAGTAGGAGGATGTTACAAGTTGGTATCAGAGTATGGGTTTATGAAACTTTAAAAGAAACTTAAACCTAAAAGACTTTCCAATCATAATCCAATGTATCAGATAGTAAGGTTGGGGTTTGGGTTAAAGCTATAGTAACGTACTTGTATTTGGTATATATAGTTATATATATAAGTACGTATTCCCCGCTCTCTTAGACCGTTCTTCTTTATCTTACTAAGGCTAGTATGCAGATTTACGAGAAAGGAGATATGGAAGCAGGATATGGAAGAGGAAATCTCGGTGGAGGAAGCACCATAACTAATGGAAATGCTCGACCCACTACCAGGAGGAATCCGGATCGACAGGCTAATGCTAGTAATCAAAATGCTGATGCCAATGTGAGTGCTGGAAATCCACCAGTAAATATGGGGGCAATGTATCAGTTCTTTGTTGGTTTGATGCAAGCTTGAGCTGCTGCTGGTGTTGGTGGAAATGTAAGAGGAGCTAATCTCATGGCTCCAGTTGGGAATATTGCTTTGCTGAGTAGAGATTACACCAGTTTGGGTGGGAAAGCATTCATGGGAATGGAGAGTGCCATAGAGGTTCAAAATTGGTTGTTGCATTATGAGCGTATATTTACTGATTTGAGTCTGAATGATGGGAAAAAGGGAAGGTTGGCCTCTAAACAGTTGCAGGGATCAGCACTACATTGGTGGAATAATGTCACTGCCAGAGTTCCGAAAGAGTAGTTAACTTGGGCTGATTTTAAAACGAGATTTGAGCAGAAGTTTATATCCGAGTTTGCAAAGTCTGAGCTAATAAGGAATTTTATGGATTTTGTTCAAGGAGAGATGTCAGTAGTCGAGTATGCTACTAAGTTTGAAGAGCTGTCTCGATATGGATATGCTGTTATAGATTTTGACATTAAAAGGAATGAGAAGTTCATTTGGGGATTGAGGCCCGAGCTTGCTAGAATGACCATGACTCATGTCCACGATCCTTGTAATATTATGGTGGAGATGGCCATTCACCATAAGGAGTTACTTGCTGATTTAGCTAAAGAAAATTCAATGGAAACTCAGGGTTCTCAAGGGAAGAAGAGGAAGTGCTTTAAAAAGAAGGGAGCCTAGAAGGGAGATACTACAAAGAAGTCAAAGGCTGAGGTAGTTTGTTATAAGTGTGACAAGAAGGGTCACTTTGCTAATGAATGCCGATCAGGAAATAGGAAGAAAGCTGCAAATAAGAAGAATGTGAAGTGCTTCAACTGTGATCAGGTTGGGCATTTCAAGGATCAGTGTCCAATGCCAGTTAGGGAGGACAAAGGAAAGGTTTTTGCTATAGGACCAGCTAGGTCTACCTCAGCTGACAAAGGAAAGACTGTGATGGAAGGTACGCTTTTGATTCAGAGTATACCAGTTAGAGTACTTTTTGATACCGGTGCATCAAATTCATTTATATCTTAGTGTTTGGTTGATAGATTATGCTTAGAACCCACCTACATTGTTACTTCCTTAAGGGTTGCGAATTCTATAGGAGGGTATGCAACTCTAGGGTTAAGATGTGACCAATTAGAACTTGACTTGTTAGGTCATAAGTTTGCATGCAGCTTGTATGTTATTGATTTCGTAGATTTTGGATCATTTTGGGTATGGATTGGTTGGGTAGGTATGAGGCTAAAATATTTTGCCAGGATAAAGAAATATCACTGAGACACCCTGATAGTCATAACCGAGTGATATTCTCAGTAGATAATACTGACCGGAGTGTTAATGCTATGCTTAATGCTATGGAGGTAGGAAATGAGTTAAGTCAGGTTCAGGTAGTAAGAGAGTTTGCAGATGTCTTTGAGCCATTCACTGGACTACCCCGAAAAGAGCTGTTGAGTTTAGAATAGATCTCGTGCCAGGAGCTGAACCTGTAAGTAGACCACCTAGCAGGATGACACCAATTGAGATGAAGGAATTGAAGGTGCAGCTAGTGGATCTAGAAGGAAGGAGTTTTATTAGACCAAGCAGTTCGTCGTGGGGAGCGGCCATGGTGTTTGCGAAGAAACCAGATGGGTCGTTGAGGATGTGCATCGACTATCGTAAGTTAAACGAAAGAACAATTAAGAATAAGTATCATTTGCCAAGAATAGATGATCTATTTGATCAGTTGAGTAGAGCCAGTGTTTTCCTAGTTGGACTTGGCAACAAGTTTCCATAAGTTAAGAGTGGTAGAGGACAGTATTTCTTTGACAACATTTCAGACTAGATATGGTTCATATGAGTGGTTGGTGATGCCATTTGGATTAACGAATGCACCTGCATTCTTTATGGATTTGATGAACTGAGTTTTTTGAGAGTACTGGATAGGTTTGTACTAGTGTTTATAGATGACATTCTAGTATACTCTAAGAATGAGAGAGAACTTGAAGTTCATCTTAGAGTGGTGCTTGAGACGCTGAGGCAGAATCAGCTAAAGGGGAAGTTTACCAAGTGTCATTTCTGGAAGAAAGAGGTAAAATTTCTTGGTCACATAGTTTCAGAGAAAGGATTCTCAATCGATCCAGATAAGATGGAACCCCTGAATAATTGGAAGAGACGAGAGACAGTGACTAAGATCAGGAGTTTTCTTGGACTTGCTGGATACTACCGGAGATTCATTAAGGATTTCTCGCGGATATCAGCACCCTTAACAAAGCTAACCAGGAAGGAAGTGAGATTTGTTTGGTCCGACAAATGTGAGGAGGCATCCTTAAGTTAAAGCATTTGTTAACCAATGCACCTGTGTTAGTAGTTCTAGACGAAAACCAAGGATTTGTGGTGTATACTGATGCATGAGGAACTGGATTAGGAGCGGTGTTGATGTAGAGTGGTAAAGTCATTGCCGATGCATCTAGGCAGCTTAGACCGCATAAAGTTAGATATCCTACTCATCATTTGGAGTTGGCAGCTGTGGTCTTCGCATTTAAGATTTGGAGACATTATCTCTCAGGGGAGAGATTTGAGTTATATACTGATCATAAGTCTTTACGGTATTTATTCTCTTAGAAGGAGTTGAATATGAGACAGTAGAGGTGGCTGGAGTTTTTGGCTGCATATGATTTTGGTATAGAAAATACACCAGGAAAAGGTAATAAAGTGGCTGATGCTCTTAGTAGGAAACATCAGAATGTGGTGTTAGCTATGCTGGCAGAGTGGAAGGACGTGGGAGACTTAGTCAGTTGTGATGTGCAGCTAGGATCGACTGCTGGTTCTAGCCAGAGTACCGGCAGGTTGTCTTGTTTAGAAGGTCAACCAGTATTGATTGAGAAAATTGCTTTTGAGCAAAAGGAGGATCCTGCATTATCTGAAAGGATCAGAAGACTAGAGGTTGGAACAAAGATCGATGATTTAACGGATTTTAACCTTGACCAGAAAGGATGGCTAAGAAAGAAGGGACGGTTGTGTGTTCCGAATGTTGAGGACTTGAGGAAAGAAGTTCTTGGAGAATGTCATCGATCTAAGTTTACGATTCATCCTGGAGGGACCAAGATGTATCAGGATACGAAAAGGAGCTTCTATTGAGAAGGCATGAAGAGGGATGTTGGCTTGTGGGTTAGGCAGTGTGCAAACTGTCAACAAGTGAAAGCTGAACATCAGAAACCAAGTGGGTTGTTTCAGCCTTTAGATATTCCAGTTTGGAAATGGGATTCAATATCTATGGATTTTATGGACGGGTTTCCAAGGTCAAATAGAGGTAATGAAAGTATATGGGTTATAGTGGACAGATTGACCAAGAGTGCCCATTTTATTCCAGTTAATTCAACCAGAACAACACATGTTTTAGCTAAGTTGTTCCTGAAGAACATAGTTAGACCGCATGGAGTTCCTAGTAGTATAGTCAATGACAGAGATGCTTTGTTCACTAGTTAATTCTGGAAGAGTTTACAGGAAGTGATGGGTACTAAGCTTAATATGAGTACTGCGTATCACCCTCAAACAGATGGGCAGACAAAGAGAGTCAACAAAGTACTCGAGGATCTACTGAGAGCTTGTGTATTATACTTTGGTGGATCTTGGTAGGATCACCTATATTTGGTTGAGTTTTCCTATAATAATATATCAGACTAGTATAGGAATGGCGTCGTTTGAAGCTTTGTATGGAAGACCATGCAAATCACCAGCATGTTGGTTGGAGACTGAAGACAGATTGGTCTTAGGTCCAGATTTGGTTAGAGAGGCGTCAGAGAAGATTGAGTTAATCCGGGGAAGGATGAAGAAGCTTAGTCAAGACACAAGAGTGATGCAGATAAGAGGCGTGAAGATTTAGAATTCTCAGTTGGAGATAAGGTTTTCATTAAGGTATCACCAATAGAGGGTGTGATATGATTTGGAAAGTCAGGGAAGTTAGCCCCAAGATATGTAGGTCCATTCAAGATTATAGAGAAGATTGGAAAGCTTGCATACAGAATAGAGTTGCCGAGCGGTTTGGCAAGTGTCCATAATGTATTTCATGTGTCTCATCTTCGCAAGTATGTGCATGATCCAAAGACTACTATTCCTTCGACAGGGTTGGAAGACTTAGTAGTAGAGCCTAATTTGACTTTTTTTAGACAACTAGTTCAGGTTGTAGCTAGAGATGAGAAAAGATTAAGGAATAAGACAGTCAGGTTGGTGAAAGTTCAGTGGAGCGACAAAGAGAAGGACTGTAATTGGGAGACAGAGGACAGGATTAGAGATGCTTATCCTGATCTGCTTTGAGGGTATGTCTATATCAGATTTATATAGATTATTGCTAGTCAAATAGATTAGTATGATTGTTAGGTGTTGTTACAAATGATTGATATGTTTAGTATTTAGTCCTTACTGAATTTCGAGGACGAAATTCTTTAAAGGGGGAGCCTGTAACATCCCTAATTTTTGATAACATTATTAAGAAGATTTAGTTAGATAAATTAAATAGAATAATGATGATAAGGGATTGAGATTTGAATAAATTACAAAATGGGTCGTGCTTAATAATAAGGATTTAATGGGTTTTAAATTGGTTTATAAGATAATAAAATTACACATGGGCATATTAGTAAATAGCCATTTTATTTTACACGGCTATAACTTATCATTTTGTCCATTCACGTTTCATTTCTCATGAACACAACGCAAATCAGAAAAATATAGCCGGCGATTAACAAAGAGGAAAAGAGGAATTTCAATTTAGAGCTAAGGATCAAAGCTAGGAAGGATTAATCAACAACAAATCTCAAATTCCTTATCAAGTTTAAGGTGAATAATGATTCATTCCATCTCTTTTTGTTTCTATAATCCTATGATTTTGGATTTTAGTGTTTATTTCATTTCTATGATATTTTGGGATGATGATATGCTATAGTTATGGATTGTTTGATTTAAACAATTTATTTAACGCTAAAATTCGTACGATTTTAGGGTCAAAACCGTGGTTTATCGATTTTAAAATTCCATGGAAAATTTTTATGTTAAGTAAAACATAGTTTTGGAGATGAGTTTTAATTTTTAGAATTTTCCAAGCTATGGAAATTTTACTATGAATTTTTGATGATAAATGTGAGGTAATTGGGTTTAAAATTTATTCTGAATATTTCAAGAAGAAACTGGGTCTAAATTTTTAATATGTTGATTACATGATGAAATCGAATTTCTGTGATTTTTGGGGATTTTTCCCGATTGGTTGATTAGGGAAAATAAATTATTTTAAAAGGGGGACTTTTCTGCAAATATTACTTTTATTATATGGAAGGGCTTAAACGTTACCTTTTTATGGTTTAAATCTAATTAATGCGGCAGTTTTTAATGGTAAAGTATTTGAAAAGTTTTAAAGTGGCCAATCAAGGAGTTACAGCTGGCAGGTTAGTTATAAAGTTATTACTTTAAATAGCAACATTTCGGCCTTTTATTCAGAAAAATATGTTCCGCCTCAATTAACAGCCCTTTTGACTCTAATGATTCCGCCCCATCCTAGTCGAAACCATCATAGTCGAAACCAATAAACAAGGCATCACCTAGTGATGCGCAGTGGATTGGAAGGATGGCAGAAGCCTTAGTGTCAAAAGGCAAGCTTCCGATGGGGTCGAAACCCTGCTTTGTTTTCAAAAGTTAAAGTCTTGCTTTGTTTTGCTTAAAAACCTTCGACATAGTCGAAACATATGCTTTCGAAAGGGTTTTATAGATAGCTTTCGAAGAAGGCTGCCACATTATGTTACAATACTAGCTTTCGAAGGGGTGCCTTTTTCTTTCAATAAGAAGCTTTCGAAATGGTAGGTTTTGACCTAGTCGAAACCTAGACGCTATTTTCCTTCTGAAGTATTGAAGTCATCAATACCTTCGAAAGGTTAACCTTGTTTTTACCTAGGTTAATCCACTTCCTAATTGCTTTTGAAAGGAGTTGGGGGTTTCGAAAGTGATGGAGTCGAAAGGGGGTTTCGACTCTGTCCTTCGAAGCTTTAATTTTTAAAGGTCTTTGCTTTCGAACTAGATGGTTCCGACACTATCAACTTTTCCCAAATTTATTTTTGTTGGTTTCGAAAGAGATACTTTCATATATAACCATTTTGACCCAAATAATGTTTTTAAAGAGTAAACCCAATGCTTTGGAAATGGGTATTTTAATTGTTTCGAAGCTATGTTTTAAAGAATGTTTTCTTGATACCATCGAAAGGTATCATTGGTTTCGAAAGGTATATAATTAGAGTTTTGAAAAGAGGCATTTATGCTTTTGAAGGAGGTCATCCAGTGGTTTCAAAAGTGATGTTTTAAAGTTTCAAAACAAATAACCCATTATCATTTTAAAGGAAAAAAACCATGGCATAAATAAAGATTTTGGAAATGTTATTCACATTGTATTAACCCAGAACTGTATTTCGAGAAAGAGTAGAATAACTGGTTAGGTTGATCCAGTAGTGAATATAACTTAACAGATGTTAAAATCATAATCAAAGATATTGGCAGGGGCCAATAGGTTTATAGTAAGCCCATGAAAACTGTATGATATTGGCAGGGGCCAATAGGTTCATAGTCAGCCCATGAAAACTATGATTTGATACTGGCAGGGGCCAATAGGTTTCTAGTTAGCCCACGAAAACTATATCCGAATTAAGATATTGACAGTCAGTCAATAGGTTCCTAGTTAGCCCATGAAAACTAGGATAAGAGATAAGATATTGGAGTTACTAATATGTTCTTAGTGATCCCATGAAAACTATGATATTGGACAGATAGTCCATAAACATTTAACAGGTTAATAGTAATCCTAGAAACTATAATTGAGACAGATAGTCATAATGAATGGGGATGGGTAATCCAGATTCGATTTACTTGTTTTGCATATCATCATAAAGATTATGAAATACTATGTTTTAACCATTGTGGATGCAGGAGCACAGTATATGGTTTTATAGATGTTTTAGGATACTAGTGAGGGGAAAACCCATTCCGCTAAGCGGCGCGGTATCACTAGATATCTAAATGGTTTGAGATGGTAAATTATTATTCATACCAGGCTTTATGCCTGACTCAAAGTTTTTGTTTTCCCTTTAAACTCTCGGGTACTCAATTGTATTTGAGTAGGTTGAGAGTTAAGGTTTCCAGGTGTTCTTTTAGAAGAATAAAGCTTCCGAGGACATGCATGAGGCAAGCTTGTTATTAGGGTTCTTTTATTTCCGCTGTGTGTTTGGTTTTTAAAGGCAAATTGTTTTCTTGCCTATCTATATACTCTGATCTACCAAGGGGGCATCTTCATATGTCGCTCTTAGCGTATTTTGTAATAATTATATGTTATCTGATGTGGTCTACGAATTGGGATTATGTAATCAATTTGGAATATTTTGAAATGGAATGTGGAATTTGTTTGTTGTTTAATTTTCTTTCCATATTCTTGTGTTTCTATGTATCAATGTATCTAATGTCGCTGTATTTGGTCGCTGAGGATTAATAACTATGGATGACTACAGCATCCGTAGTCGTTAGTTTTGGGCCTCCAAGTAGGGGATGTTACATCTCTACAGAGTTCCAGCAGCTAGTCTAGAAGATCCTGCTTATATTGCAAATAGGACTATATTTATAGGGGTTGTAGAACTATTGGGCTCAGCCACTTTGCCAGAAAACTACACTCGATGACACGAAGGTGCTCCGAGAATTTCATTGCGATCCAGCTTAACCTGATGGATCGCTAGCGATCCATAGGGCATGGATCGCTAGCGATCCATGTACTTAAGGTATTTTTAGATCGTTTCCTTTGAGTTTCATTCCTTGCTAATGTAGTTGCTCTCAATGTAATTTCGTAGCTAGTTGCCTTATTTTGATGATGATTTATGTACAGGTTGGATTGAACTATGACTGGAATCACATAGTTCCTTTCTTCTCGAACTAGGTTGCTTGGAAGGCTATGAAACTTGGCATACACCCCTATAAAAGATATTGATTCATAATGCAAGAAGTTTGAACGACCCACGAGGAGTCCTTATGGATCGCTGGCGATCCATAGGTGATGGATCTCTAGCAATCCATCCCTTTAGTTGATTTTTGTGTGTTTCTTCTTGAGTCCTTCTTGGCCTATTCTTGTGGCCCTCTTAGTTGATTCTTGAGTTGTTTTGCCTTGGCCTAGATGTTCTTACTCCTATTGAATTCTACCGGGTTGAAATCCCGGTTAACAAGAAGAAATTGCAAATCCTTTATCGCAAATTTGACTTATGCTAAGTAAATTATGTTTTAAATTTTCTACAAATAGGACGTTTGTAATTAAAAGGGAATTAGATATACCCTTGTTGCAGACGTTCCTTATGCCAATGACATATCCTTTAGAGTTATCTTCAAAGGTGAAGGTGCCTCCACCTATATATTTGACATTTTTAAGCATATATTGATTTTCCATCATGTGTGTTGAACATCCGCTATCAAGAATCCACCTTTACCTTTTCTTATTGGGTATCTACAAAAAATAAGAGGTCGAATTGATACCCACTTCCTACGTTAGGGTTCTAAGATTTAGATCTTAGAAAACCGTACCCAAGTGGATTTGGTGTTCCCTTTCATCATTATTATGAACATTGTTTAAGAAATCCTTTATATTGTTGTTTTTAATATTGCTACCATTTGTCTTTGGTACCCATAGTTTAATTTTAATCACATTAGCTTTTATAGGTTTTTCAGAACTAACATTATTTGCCTTTTTAAATTTAGTATAGAAAGAATTATATTTAGAGGATTTTTTTATTGCCAATGAAGCCTAACTACTTTTTATGTCGATGGTTTTGAAGACTTTATTTTTTTGACAAATTTTCTTTTCCCTTATTAAGTTAGAAACATTTTTTGAAAGTTTTTCAAAATTATTTTTAAGGTTTTTGACTTCATTGCTAAATTGGTCAACAGTGGTACTTTAATCACAATTTTCTTTGGCTAATTTGACATTCTTATACTTTTTTACTTGAAGTTCATTATTCAAAACTGTGATTTGAGAAGTCAAATATGCACAAGAATCTTGATATCTTTACAGTTCTTCTGCTAAATTTTTTTTTCATCCTTAAGCATTTCAATTTCTAATTCAAATCTATTTATTTTTCCTACAGTTTCTTTATTGATCTTTTTACATGTTTTCATTTATCAAGTAATTCCAAATTCATTTCAAATAAGTCATCACAAGAGATTTCAGAACTTACGTCATCACTTATGGCCATGAATCATACATTAGCTTGCTCCAAATCACTCCCACTTTCTGATGAAGAAGACGAGTCCAAATCATCCCAAGTTACTTAAAAAGCCTGGTTCTTCTTTTTAAATTATATGTCATTATTACTTTTGAGGCTTTGCTTCATTTTGAAGATTCGGACTATCTCATTTGTTGTTACCGGCTTTACTACATACATAACATTTTAAAGAGGATGAGTTGTTGCTACTTTTGCCAAATCAGTTGTTTTTTCCGTACTTTAAAAACTTTTTAAAATTTTTGGCAAGGAATACAAAGTCGTCTTCCTTAATGTCAGAGTCGTCTTCAATTTGAAATGCGATGGTCTTTTCCACTATATGAACCTGGCCAGAGGCCAGTTTGTTTTAAGAAAAAACGTGAGTTTTTCGGGTCTCACGTGTGATAGGACATGAACAGTGATAAATGAATTCTCGTGCATTTTAAGTTAATACTTTGAGTTTGAGCTAAGAATTATATTGGAGCTTATCCTCCAAAAAGTGCACTTTTCATTCGCTTTCGGACAAAATCAACTATATTGTTCGGGAGGGTCTCCCCAAGGGGGGACCGAGGTTTCGGGATGCGGTAATCCCCCTCGTGATTCCCTTGGAAAAACCGACCGTGAAGCGATTCCGATTTTCCTGTTTCGACGAATAGTCGGCCTTTTTTCCGTAAGCAAGCCTAGGGAAATCGAACGATGAAGACCGGCCTTTTTGGCCTCAAAAGGTCCAATTTATCTATCTCCAATCAGACGTCTTTGGTTTTGGTTGCTTCACACGTACACGCATATACACGTACATGCATGCGCCCGTGAAGTGACTTGATGGAACCCGTGAATAAATGTGAAACTCTTGACTCACAGATGACATCGGGAATCTTCATTATTGAGCCTGGGGGGTGGTGGTCGGGGGCGGTTTTGGTTTTGGTTTTGGTTGCTTCAATCCTACTCCACTAGTACCAATAGGCGGCATAGGGGAAGAAGCACTACACTAGGAATCAACAACACAAAAACTTTGGTAAAAATTACCCTTTTCCTTATCGGTATCAGGGCTAACAAGAATGGTTGGGACAACAAACATCCATCTTGTTCGTACTTTGGATACTCGTATAACCATCAAAGATTGTTGAAGTGACTAATTCCTGGAAATAGTAAGTGTTGAGGGCAAAGAAATCGTTGGAGTTACCATTTCTATCTAGTACTAATATGATAGATCTTAAAAAACCTCTTGCGGGAAGGCTAGCTAGAGATTTCTTGTAAAAATACTAGCTCCTGTCAGTTCATAATGAGAATAGTGAAATTTAGATTCCATGACTTATTCCCCTTACTACTATGCACAGAAGGGAGGAGCTCGTGAGATTGTGTTCTTTTAGCCTGCAAATTTACTTCATATGACATCAGGTTACCAGTTAACTCTTTCGTTTTAAGTGTTGAAATATCAGTGGCCTCTTAGAAGGTCAATACTTTTCTTTTCCACTCATCCGTTAAAGAGTTAAGTATATTTGATACTATATCAAAATTTGTAAAATTTCTCCTAGTGCTATTATAGCATGAGTAATATCTTGTAACCTAGAATACATGTCAGCTATGGTTTCATTTAGTTTCATGTTGAACTTTTGAAATTGATTCTTTAGCAAGGAAATTTTGCTTTGCTTAATCTTAGTTGTTCCCTCATGTATAACTTGTGAAGTACTACATACCTCATATGCGGTTTTGCATATACTAACTCTATTAAATTCATTTTTATCTAATGAGCATAATAATACGTTCATAGCATTAGCATTGTTAATAACATCAATTTTTGAGTATTTGACCATGTATCATAGTCAGTGGTAGGTATAATATATTCTACTTGAGTAATATTCCATATCTATTTGCTTGCATATATATTCTCATCCTAGTTGACTAATATGCGTAATTTGAACAAGTGAAATGTGATGATCGTGCTGTAGATTAACCTTCAGCAAAGTGGAAATTGTGTTATCCATATTACTTCAAATATCACAAACTTTGTAATGGTTTAATGAAAGATATGCTCTAATACCAAATGGAATTCTTCAGGATCTAGTATATATGGATAATATCTAACTACAGATAAATAAGCAGATATAAGATAAATAAAGTAAAAATATGATCATACCGGGATTTTTATACTGGTTTGAAGCTCCCATCCAATGTCCAATCCTTAGACTCCACTTAGGAATTTTACTAACAATAATCCTCACTTCGCCCAAAGGAATAGATTTTCAACTGCTTGAACACTCGAATAGGACTTCAACCAACTGTAAAGCAACCGCTTTGCTTTTCGACTTCAACGTGCTCTTAACAACATGGATAAGTCATGATTGAGTACAACCTTCCTATAATATTCTTGATGATTTGTAAATTGAATATGCAGAGATATTGGAAGCGGTGAGCAGTTTTACATTGCTTTTGATTTCAAGAGAGTAAAGAAAGACTAAGATTTAGAGGGCAAGATTGTTGAAATCAATGAATGGATCTAGTCTATATTTATAGCAGTGAAAATTTCTATTGAAGGATTATGATTGTTCAAGAAATCGTATCCATTATAACATATGTTTGAGTTGTGTAGCCAGATGTTTGACTCTAGTATATAATTTTTTTTAAAACAAGGTCGGACGTTCGAATAAATGGGGTCAGACATCTGACTATAAACTAGAGAGGAATACATTCATCTTGTTCAGATGACGAGGATTTGGATTCAGATGTATGGTCTATGTTTTATAAAAATTGTTAGGATTGATCCAATCATCGGGTTGGTTCGATCAAACATCAGATACGCTCATCAGATGTCCGGTCAAACCAATCAGATGTCTGAATGGAATTAGAAAATAAAAAAAATTAATGAGCTCAGATGTCTGAATTTTTACAGGTTCTCATCCCGAATGTTTCTAGGCTATTCAGATGTTTGAAAACAATCCCTCAAACATCTGACTTTGAGGTTTTATAACTATGTTAAAAACTATTCAGACACCTGACAAAATGGCTTAGACATCTGACTTCCGTCAATTTTCAAAAGTGATTTTTGATTTTGAAAAGTTCTATATTTATTTTTTATAAAATATTTTAAAGTGTGTGCGAATCATAAAAGGATATTGTACAATATTTTCTAGACTTACTAAGATGACAATTCTTGATAGTTGATCTTCAGTGCCTTGATTATAGCAGCTAGTCATCTTTTGCTTTGAAATATCCTGTAAAGAATATAAATATACAATATCTATAGAAATATATAGTTGTGTCATCAAACTCAAAAAGGTAAACATTCTCCCTCAATCTGATGATGACAACCATATATATATATATAATATGAAATACTCCCCCATCGTTGTGCCCTATATTTTTATCCTCCTTTGTCATTATTAAAAATTCAAAGAGGCACAAAGTATAAGATGCTAAGAAATAATATTTACACATGCGATAAGAATTTCAAGAATAATAAATATTTGAATTTATATAGTGACATATAATGTTATTTTCGGTTTAGTTCATATATCTACTTTCGAAGTTCTATTATATTATCCTATAGCCTCTGAGTTCGGAAAGTGTAGTTAAAGTAGATAGCTCTGTATACTGTTTATTTAACATTTTTAACCCAATGATCCGTCATTTATGATCCTTGGGATTTGTTCGTCGATTTTAACATCTTTATTTTTTCATAATGCTCTTAGTCATAGTACTCTTGAGTGATGACATTTACAATATCATATCCAAAAGCTAATTCAAGGGGCATCTAACTTTATACATTTAGGAGTATACCAAAGGCAGTTGGCCCACAAATAATGGAAAATAAGACTTACTTTAGGTTTATTTAAACATTAAGGAAATAAACTGTAAATATCAAACTTTTAAGACCTAAAAAAGCAGTTATACCCCTCCGTCAAATGTAATTAGAGAAGTAAAATTGTTTTTATTACTTTTACGTGGATAAAATGGTATTAAGGCTTAATTCGTTTTCTCTCTTGCATAAACCAAGTGTTGAATGCTTTTTAGAGTAAGGTATTTTCCTTTTTACTTCTATTTTAAACTGATAGAATGGAGGAAAAGACTAACTCTATTTTCTCTCCTACATGGATTGCGCACTGAATATGTAACTAATGAACTATTTACTCCTTGAACACTACTTACTTGAGGGATTGAACATAATTTTATTCTAAGATTGGTGCTTTCACCGAGACTTTAACCAAGGAAAGTGAAATCAACCTACTCAACATACTCTTTTACTTACATTCAAAATGTCATATCTCAACAACGATCATCGAAACCTTACGTTATGGAAAAGGACGTGCTAAGTTAGAAAAGGTTTACTAGTCCAGTTTAAAAGGATGGAAAAGGGTGCTCCCTCCCCCTCTCCCACACACATAGACAAACTGAGAAGACAAGTGAAGAATTTCAACAATCTTACTCGTAATACTAAGGAGGGAAAACATGTGATTTCTTCTTACCCTCTAAAGCAATGGGTGTGAATCTTTTTCATATCATAAACCAATTTTTTATAGCTCGAGGTTTTAAGGAACCCGAATAATCAACTTGAATGATAAGAAAAGTGGAATGGTTAAGAAGAATCTTTTTGATCAATGGAGATGGTCATTCAACCTCAAGTTGAAGGAATAATTTTTGATACATAACTTCACTATAGATTAAACAAGACTCATTATAAGAAGAGAATGCAAAAGACTGAAAGCAAGAAAAGAAAAATTAACCCCCTCCAAGGACAATGGTATAGGATTATTCTTTAAAAAGGAAAAGGAGAGATAAGTTAAGGGAGAAAAATCCCATTAAGGGAAATTCTCTATTCTCCTTCAGAAATCCAAAAAAACCAAAATATAAGGAATACTACTCCCACTAAATATCATAAAAGGATGTCTATTTGTAAACAAGTTCTGAATTGAGTACTGGCCATTAAAGAAAAAGGAAATGAACATTGAGACAAATATTAAAGGGAATATTGTGAATATCATGAGGTAAATCGCCACAGAACTAATGACCTCAAAGCACTTTTTGAAATGATCTAAAAGCGTATTAGAAAAGGAAATGTTAGTTTAAAATTTGGTTTAACACCCCTAAAGGAGACTATGTATAACACCTGATTTTGCTATGTAATCATTGATTATAGTTTATAAGTGGATTTAACCTCTAATTTATGTTATTTAGGAGTTCTATATGTTGTATCTTATATTTAGATTTAGAAATATTAAGAAAAATATGAAGAATATAGAAAAGAATGCAATGGAAGCAAGTGAAAAATCGCACAATGATATATAGTGGTTTAATGTTTGCATATGCCTACTTTAATATGAATTTGTTCCACTTTCCACTAGTTTTCAAAAGGTATTACAATCAAAATCTCAAAATCAAAACTGGATTTGAGATAGAAAAATGAAAGAACCTCCACTTAGGTAATCCTTTGTACTATGTGTGTAAAAGGGTGAATTCAAGCTCTGAATTTGAGATTTCATATCAAAAAAATTATCCAAAATATCGCTTTTCTAGATCCACTAGTGTAGAAGAAATATTAGGAACATTTTTGACTCCGCCCACCGATCGATACCAGTCAATAGCATGGATCTATACCAATTAATGGACTTGTCTTTTTTTCTTTGTTTTGCTTTATTTTTTACTTCATTTGTCCATTGTTCCATCGTTGCTTTGCGCCGAAGCTTTTTTTCATGTTTCAAAGCCAAAATATATTAAAACTTCACTGAGAAGTTAAGAGCTTTTGGATCAATCCTGATCCATTCTATGGATCGGTATCGATAGATATACTTAGCTTTTTTTTCTTAACTTTTCTTCGCTTATTTTGCAATTTTTCATTTGTGATCCTTGTATCCATTCCTTGATCATTCTAAAGTTCAGTATTATTGATCATCGCATGTGAAAAATCACAAATAACACTTGCCCTCATAAATAAGCTTTTGTGAATACAAAGCGTACTTTGTTCAGAGATAAGAAATCAAATTCTAAATCAAACAAATGCTTCCACTTCTAAGTCATTTCCATAGAGAGTGATGTCTCTCAAAGAATATTATAACTCCACACATTCATTGAGTAACGCCTTTTCAACCAATAAAATTTCAAGATCTTTACTGCCTGAAGGGTTTGTTATTTCCAACAAGAACTCTATTTATTAATGAATAAAGTTAGTGTCAATGATGTACCAAAATCTAGCTGTAATCACCATCACACAAAATTGCGTAAAGAAATCCTAAAAATTGTTTACTTTTATCGATCAGTGTCGAATGATTGACTTAACCATATTTATGTAACACTTAGTCATTTGAGCCACCCACTTTTTCCTACGTTCCACTATCAATGTCATTACTATTATGGCTCCAAAAATCAAGATTTGTTCTAGTTCACTCCAGCCTAACTAAATTAGTTTAGGTAGTTGAATATTTGCTTAAATCAAGGCCTAACTACATTAGAATCACATCAATTTGTTATCAATCGATCGATCTTGATTTTGGGGTCAATCAACTTTCTCCATTCAATACTAATGAACCCTTAGATCAATCGATGTACATTAAACTATTGATTTTGTGGATTTCACTGATTTTGATCACTAGAAAATGTAGGATACACATTCCATCATCATTTGCCTCTAACAATTCTAGAATCTTTGATTCCTAAATAATGAAATCCCACTTCGGGAAAAAATCAATCAAGAATATGATTTCCTATCAATATGGGTTAATCCGGGACTATGAACATTATTACGCATTAATTGTTATCATTCAACACATTGTTCCATTATGCATCGGGAAATCATTTTATAGCATGAGATAACATTCGTATCATATAGCGGTGCACTACTATATGCTACACATAAAGTATATCTTACATGTGTACCTAGGATACTACATGCCTCCAATTGATGTCAAAGTCCGATGAATCAACACATATCAATATTCGTTAGGCATGCTACATCGACCGCACTAGAGCATGTCACACATAATAATCATATGCATATATATAGGAATTATTAATGTAAATTGTACCTTATATGATATCTAACCTCTAATTTTGTTTCCATATTAGATTTATCACATGGACTTGCAATGTTCAACCAGATTCGATAATATAGCCACTATTGGCACATCCTCAAACCCTAGTATGCCTATGACTATCGGTCCTGCTCTAAATGCTATGGATCCATCAATCATTGTTGATCCTCATTAGGAGGTGCTACCATTAGGAGTTTACATTATATATAATCAACTGGATTCTCGTTCGCCCTATCTCACCATTATATGCTAAAAGCACAACATCCCTGAAGATAAATTTCGACAGTCGCAACCATTCGGATAAGCTCACAACCCACAGTTTGGCGGTATTTCTTATAGTTGATATGTCTTCTAAGCTGGTGCAATCCCACCTTTAACCCATTACTTGGCCGGGTTCTTCATGCTTTGATGATCACACTCAATTGCATTCGAATGCTTATTTGGTGTTCCTCAACCTATACATTCTATTTTTCTTCCACCTTGGCCAGGCTCTTAAGATGGGAAAGATTCGATTATAGTACCACATTAAGTGAAAATTGCTGAACACATTCTATCTATTCCTTTAGGTGCATCACTCGTAATATGATGTGATTGATATTCACAACAAGGGAAGAAACTTAAGGATAGCTGCTTCTTCATGAGATGCCAACTATTCTTTGCTCTTAATGGTTTTTTGGAAGCAAGTTCCTAGTCTTAAGCACGAAGTCTTCAAGCCAACTCTTCTCCACTTAAAATTATGATATATGTTTTTCCTTTATATTCCCCCAAGAGTTAAGAACAAAGCAATGTATCTTATGCTCGCCAAGCTTATGTCAATTCTGGAAGCCCATCATCGAACATCCTTTTTGCTCATAAGCATTTTACTTAGTTTCTTTTATCTACTCCATAAAGGCGCCCGATCATCTATGAGTATCCATCCAAAGGATAAGGGAGAAGGTGCTCTATTTTCTTAGCATGGATGAGCACCAGTAGCTCCACGTAGATAAGCTCTACCAAGAGCAAAAGGAATGAATAGAAGAAGAGCATGAGGATAAAGGATGATAAGAAGATATGAAGGAGGAGGAAGAGGGAGAGGGTGAAGGAAAAGCTAATGACTCTAATAAGGAGTCCATAATGGAAAATGCGAAAGAAAAAGATTTTGAATTTCAGGTCCTCACTCCATGTTACAGATATCTCCATAAGGATGTCTCGCAGGCCACACCAAATGTGGATGTCCTACCACTAACGAATATGATGACATCATTAGTCCTTCTTTCCATCCTCTTCCCGAAGACTTTGCTAATTTAAACATTGATTCTCCAACCTCGCTGTGTGTTAGGTCTCCTTGTGGGAACATAACCTGCACACGCACTCTTAGGGGGTGAGATATCCCAATTGAACAAACAACACCACATGGTCCATAACATAAGTAGAACTGCATTGTACAATCCACTTGCATATGCATTGCACCTGCACAGATGAACGTCTAACTTTATCTTAATCCTTTCATCCATTTTTTAAATGTACAGGTGATACGAGACAATGTAGGTAAAATAGTTCTCTATGTAGCAGCTTACACAAACAATATAAGTATGTGCCTTCTATGAGGGACCCTCCCCCACATCGCAACAATGATCACTGGAGGGATGAGAGAGGAGCATCACCGTGACTACTACTCTCAAACATACATTCCTGGCCACTAGTCTTCCAAGGGCTATGGTTTTTAACTCCTTAAACAACACTCTTCATCTCCACACCACGTCTTCTCAAAATCAAGGAGGAGTCATTCTTTAAGTAGGCACTCTTCTATGATCCCTGAGCATCCCGCATACAATTCGCCTGAAGGCTCTGTCATTGCTTATACCTCCATTGGTACTTCCGCTCATAAAGGCAAGGGCCACTCATATTTTCTATCACCTCCTCAATAAACGTCAACCTCCATAGCTCTTCTAGGCAAACTTCCTTTTGAGTATCGTAAGTGAGAGGTTAGGAGTATGCCCTAGAGGTAGTTGAGTAATTTGTTTATATATCTAAATCTGTAACCAATCTTATTTGTAATAAAGGTATTTTTTCTTCAATATAATTTGTTATATTTTGATATAATTAATTAAGTAATTACTTTAAAGTATACAAATAAAAAAATCCTTAGGTAAAATGTTATGTGATTATAGTTACAAATAGTTGCGTTCATTAGTAATTAATCATAGCAAAAATAAGAGTTTGTTTTAAATATTCCTGGTCAAGACGTTTTGAGAAAGGATATTAATACATGGGTTAAGGCCGAAGTACGTAATGCTCTCCAAATGTTGGGTAGTGTAACCACCCGCAAATTTGACACCGTAAAATATTTAAAGTAATTAAAACTGATGTTTTAATAAAAGGGTGAATTTGGTATCATGTTTATAACCATTCGTAGGTCTTTCCCAGAAGATCGTTTTAATATATAATTTTGATGCATTTGGAGTTAAGGTCTGCGAAATAGAGACGTTATAGTGTTTAAATAGCGTACGTAGTTGTTTTGGACCAAACTGGATAAACAACCCATAACCCAACCTAACGACTATATAAGTGAGGCTACGGAACCCTAGTCATCACCTTTGTCTTCAATCTCCTTCTCTAATCCTGAAATTAACCTAATCACTCACTAATGGCGATTAGCAAACTAACTAAAGTGATTGTAATTCAAAATGCCCAAACCCTATCGAATTATATATCGATTTAAAGCACTCGACAAGGTGAAGAGGCATTTTAGATTCATTTTTCCATTTGATGCTCTAATGGACCAGAAAATGGTGATTTTTCCACGGCCGTCGAAATTAGGATTTTCAATTCAACGGTGGTTGGCGATGATTTAATGATCGGAAAGCACCAGAGCATAGAGGATGTCACTAGAAGTCGATCTATATGATTGGATCGATGATATAAGAAATAGATTGGTCAGAATTAATGCTAAATCAGACCGATTTGGGTTCATCGATGTCGTCGCAATTTCCAACATCTGGAGGGCTTGCGGTGGTGTAGGGTGGTGGATCACGATTAGATGGTTACAGTGGAGGTGTCGGCGTGGTCCATAATTCCATGTAGCAATGGCAGTTAGGATTCAAATTCGATGCTATTGTAGCATCGCGGAAGGGAGAAAACTATAGCGATGAGGATGTTTTTCATTTTAGTCCATATAATTTTCATATTTGCAAATAAGACTCTATAACTTTCAACCCCCATATATTTTACATATGAATTTCGATTCATGCGCAGTTTCTTTTGTTGGACTCATGGCAGAATCCTGGACATTTTGGCGCTGGGAATGCAAAGTTTGGAGAGTATTGGAAAAATTGTGTTGGTGTGAATTATTTAATTTAAATAATTGAATTTTAGAATATTAAATATATGTCTATTGATGAAAAATCAAGTTTTTTGAGATATGCTATGTTTATTGGATGTTTTTTTGGATTGATGACATTTTTGATGTGTTGTGCCTTAATTGGATAATTATTGTTGATTGTCATATTTTGGGTGTTTAATTATAATTATCTATCAATTTGAATTAGAAAATAATTAATTGAAATTCGGTGGTTAAAATTGTGTGATAAAGCGAGAATTAGATAAATAAATAATAAACATGATTGTTTATAGTTTGTGTGAAATATTTGTAAATAATAGTGTTTGAATGAAATAAAATAAAACTAATGGGATAGATTTAATAAAGTAATTATTCCTCCTCCTCCTATACTGGGAGCTCAGGTTCATCCTCTACAGTGGCCTCGGTCTCCTTTTTCCTCTTCCGTTCCTCATATCCCTTAGCAAAGTTGGCTTCCACTGTGGCAGCATTTTTCCTAAGGTAGGTTAGAGAAAAAGGCATGTTTTGGTCTCGGTGGTGAGCATAAGCATCGAATAAGACTTGGAAGGCTCGTTTGCTGGCCTCCTTCTTATGCTTGTCTCTAGCAATATAATGTTCTTCATCAACTACCAGGCCTCGGCTTTCTCCAATCTTTCGTCCCTTTCCTTTAAGGCTTTCTCAAGGATCTCGATCTTACGATCCTTCTCTTCCACAATCCTACCTGATTCCTCTACTCGAGTATTCACCTCTTGAACTTTAGCTCTGAATTCCACAAACTCCTTTTTCATTGCTTCGGTAGCGGCCACCGTCTCCTCCATTTTTAACCACCTCTATTGAAGGGCGGAGATTTCCTCCATAGTCTAGAAAGAAGCGACGAGGTAAGAAAAAATATCAGAATCATAAACCTACACATAAAAAATTCATTCCAGACTTGATGCTTTCCCGAAGACTATACTTGATGCTTTCCCGAAGACTATACTTGATTGCCTTTCAGATTCCTATGGCAGAGGTTGGAGATCTAGCATGTGCTTCGATGATGGTAGATAAAAGGTCACCTTCAAAGGAAATTCTTGTGATTTCTAATGCTTGCTTATTTTTCTTAGAAAGAAGATCCGAATCTTTTCCCTTGGAACTTTCGGATTTAGAGGATCGGGAGACCTTTTGCTTCTTCGAACCGAGAGTATCTTTGTCAAGAAGCAACAACCTGGATCTTTTCTTGGTCCCTTTTCCCTTACCTCGGAAGCCGACCTTCTTAGAAGGGGAAGTCACTACAACAAGGAGGAAGGGATAAAGTTGAAATCAAAATTAAGACTAAGTTTTACTAAGAACATAAAATAAGCTAGTCCAATGCTTAAAAGAAGAAACCCCTAGTCTTGCTTTCCCCAGAATCGGATTCAGTCTCCTCTCTGCTATCAATAACTACTGTAGAAGCCTCTCTCATACTTCCTAGAGGGTTTAAGTCCGACGAATTTAGTAGAAGGAAGTAGCAGACCTTGAACTTTTAGTTTACTTTCAGTAAGAATCAAATGTCGGTATCGCTGTAAAGATGGGATCTTCATGACTTCTTTATTCCTATCTTTAAATTGATTAGTGATAGTCGAGTCGTCACTCTTCTTGGGTCTCTCTGTTTGAAATTTAATAAAATAAGGAAACATGATCTACGATATGGGTAAGACTAAAAGGAGACAAAATATTTAAGAATATACTAGCATTATTGAAAGAGGTGGCTATTCGATCGGAAGGGGCCTTAACATGGAAAATTCGCCAATAGACTTAGACTCTAGCAGATTGAACATGTGGTTGATCTCAATAACAGATATATTCCAATAACCTTTTTCTTTGAGTATAGAATTGCCATAGCAGATAAAGTCGAATAGGAAGTAGCCAGGAGTTGAAAGGGATTAATGCAATAAAATTCTAAGACTTTAACAAACAAAGGGGCTATAGGCAAGAAGATCCCGCGTTCTAAATGTTCTTGGACCATGTAAAATACCCTACTGGAGGGTTGCTAAGATGCATCCTGGAGCCAGGAGCAATCAAATCGACTCATGTAATCCCATAAGACAACAAAAATTCATTGAGATCTTGCTGAATTTGATAGGAGCATCCATTTCTAACCTAAGGAAAAAGAGGGGCAAGGTGTCCAATTATGAAAAGAAAAATTGGCATTACCCCCAAAACAAGAATTGAGCAGGTTAAAACCCATAAGAACCTAAGCCTAATTCTTGACTAAGCAATAAAAGAAGGAATATCGATGAAGATATCGACAATCTTGATAAGAATAATAAAATTAAAAAACTACTAGTACAAGAGTGGATATCAAAGAAAGGACAAAGGACAGTTTAATAATATCAATTGCGGTTTTACAATTCAAATAAGCGAAAAGAGGAGAGAAAAAGGGAAAAGTCGTTTATAAAAAGGAATGGCATAGATTGAAGTAAAACAAGTTTTCCACCGTAGATTGGTTTAGAAAATGTCCATAAAGGAATATCAAAGGGTCGCCTTGTCAGATGCTAAGTCATCCTTGCATAGGAAAAGAGAAACGCTTTGTGAAGGTAAGCAATCAACTGTCAACGTTTGGACTAACATTTAATGCAAGATCAAAACCCATCCCTTCAAAGGTCCAGTCCCGAATAATCACTTACAAGTTCATACTACAAATACCATTTTAACCTCAGAATAGATTTTGCCTCTCCGCACCGAAACAATTTCGCTTATCACTTAGCCTAGATGGCTTCAAGTGACAAGCACAATTTCAAATTTTTGACCTCACCATCTCAAATTAGATTTCACCTCTCGGCGCTTAAACAATTTCGCTTATCAGTAGCCTATATGGCTTCAAATAACAAGCATGATTTCAAAAGTATTGACCTCACGGTCTCAAATTAGATTTCGTCTCTCGGCGCTCAAATAATTTCGCTTATCACTTAGCCCAGATGGCTTCAAGTAACAAGCACGATTTCAAAAAAATTTGACCTCACGATCTCAAATTAGATTTCAGCTCTCGATGCTTAAACAATTTTTCTTATCACTTATCCTAGATGGCTTCAAGCGACAATCACGATTTCAAAAGTTTTGACCTCACGGTCTCAAATTAGATTTTGCCTCTTGACGTCGAAACAATTTTGCTTATCACTTAACCTAGATGGCTTCAAGTGACAAGCACGATTTCAAAAGTTTTAACCTCACGGTCTCAAATTAGATTTCGCCTCTTGGTGCTCAAACAATTTCGCTTATCACTTAGCGAAGATGGCTTCAAGTGACAAGCACGATTTCAAAAAATTTAACCTCAAGGTCTCAGATTAGTTTTCACCTCTCGGCGCTCAAACATTATGGTTTATCACTTTGCCTAGATGGCTTCAAGTGACAAGTACGATTTCAAAAGTTTTGACTTCACGGTCTCAAATTAGATTTCGCCTCTCAACACTCAAACAATTTCGCTTATTACTTAGCTTAGATGGCTTCAAGTGACAAGCATGATTTTAAAAGTTCTGACCTCATGGTATCAAAGTATTTTTGCCTCTAGGCACTAATTTCAATTTCCCAAAGCCTCTAGACGAGGTTAGATTTCAAATTACTTTCAAAACCCTCTAAAAAGGTTAGATCTTTACAAGTTGTCTAGGTAAGACAGTGTTTCTGAAAGTTCTCAGAACACTACTTTGCTCGAAAACTCAGGATCAACCTCATGATAGGAATGGAACAAACAACCACGTATCAAAGCATGACATAACACTATTCTTTTAAAAGTTCACCTTATATCAATCATATGAGGTGAGCTTTAGGGGCCATGTGTTACACTATAATTTCTACAAAGTACAAATTACAAACATTCGAAAGGAAAGTTCCTTGGCTTGTAATTCCATGACGTTTAGTTTCCAAAAAGAGCATAAGTACAGAACTCAATACCTGAGAGCATGTGATCCGAGAACATGAATCGAGGCGTCAATCAAGGTCAAGATCATTATTCAGCTGAAACAAGAAGCTTAACCAAGAACAGCGGTTTCTAAAACCAAAGGCAATTTAGCGAATATCAACAATCAACGGTTCAGATAACCCAGGCCAAGACCAGTGGTCTGGATATATGGAAGATATCCAAGAAGCTATACATAAAAGTGTCATGTCAACAATCTGCGTCTAAATGCACTCAACCAAATGATGAAAAGCGTTCAAATCTAAGCCGCACATAACAAGCCAGATCATCAATCTAAAGAGAAGGCTCTCTTCCATATTCCGTTACAGCATATTAACTATAAATAAGTGGATATCCCAAGGCATAAGGGATCTTCTGGCATGAAAAAGAATTGACATAAAATCATATAGTACTTTCCTATAATATAGCTCTATTCACAAACTCATTAACGGTGGAAGTGCCTAGATTCAATGTAATAAGCCTCTAGGCTATATAAGAGTGACTAAATAAGGAAAGGACAGTGGACGTAGGGACTTTCAGCCCGAATCACTATAAAAATCTCAGAGTTATTTACCTTCTGCACTTTACCTTCCTTGCATTTATTACTTGTGATATTGCGGTCCAACATCCCATAACCTGAGCATGGTTAAACCATATCTCGGTAATCTCCTTCTTGGGTCCAGTATTCCAATTCACTTTCGGAGCTATACCTTGGGACCTCGGTGTGTTGGTATAGATGAAAATTTGCACTAATAATATACATATATTAGTTTCAAAATTTATATTTTAAATTTTATAAATAGTTAAAAAATCATTTTAAATTTCAAAAATATTTTTTATAAATGGACGAGAGGAATATGTATAATTTATATATGTATATAAGTACTTTCTAAAACAATTCAGATGCATGTATATGTATGCAGCATTGGACAACAATTATATGTAGAAATTCGTTATAGTAATCAACATATATATAACAATGTAAATGAAATGATCATCATATGTGATTATAAATAACATATAAAATAGGAAGATACCAATAATTTATAGCTAATGAAAAACACCTAGAATATTGAGTGAAGCTCCTTGATCTAAACTCCTCCAGAAAGTGCAGGTGACTAAAAGAGAATACCACTTCTGGAAATAAATTTAACCTGACTTGAATTTGATTTGGAAGTGAAGAGATAATTCCAATGTTTCCTGTGGCCAAGATGGAGTAGACATGAGACAAAAAATTCAACTCAAAATGAGAGAGAAAGTGAGGTTTAAATAGGCATTGGAATTGAGTAAAAAGTGGAGATAAAGATCTCCTTTTACTCTTTCCTTTAGCCTATTCAAAAATATTTTATTACATTCAAAACTCACCCCTTCGCCCTTTCTTATCACGACCATAATATGGGTTATATAGGACCATAAAACTCTCTAAATTCAATCAGCATTTAATAAATCTAAATCCAATTTAAATATTTATAGATACCCACTACAACAAATATACCCTATTACAACATCACAAAAACATTGTGATATGTATTTTGCAACCTTTTTGTAAATGTAGTATTAGGCCAAGTTGTAATAGAGTCAATGTCTTTTATAACATTTTTTAGATGTTGCAAAAAACGTTATAATAGTACAACTAATTTTTAGATGTTGTGAAATATGCTTGACAACTTTTTTAAATGTCGCATAATGTTTTTTATAACTTTTTAAGCGAAATATATACAACTTATAAAAAAATACATAAATGTTTCAACTATTTTCAACCTGTAGCTTTATTCTACATCCTATTATTATAGAATTAAAATTCAAAAATTCATATACATAAAATTCGTCCATTCAAATGCATAGAATTCATTGATATAATAACACTGTATATATAATATAACATTCACTTTATATATACATTATTCAAACAATAATGCCATATCGCTTACGCTATATCACATACAACACTAACTAAACAACCTTACGTAAAACTACACACAACCTTGCTCCTCTTTGAAGCAATAACCCCATGAATATGGTACATCTGGTGTTGTTGCCCACCAGCCTTTGCTCCCAAAAAATCACCAAATATCAAACAGTTTATCTATACATAAATGTTGAATATTCTAGGCATATATGGGAGACTAATCAAAGTATCTAAATATAAATAGAATACAGACAGAAATATTTAATCACTTATTAATTCTCTTTGGTAGTTTTTAAGCAGAGTACAAAGGTATTGTTGTTGTCAAGAATTAGTTACTGGTAGTTCTATGAGAAGTTTGGCCTAAAAAAGCTGCAATCCCTCTCTTTCGAGTGTTGGTATCCCCAATGGTACATAAGCCATTAAAATAATTTGCAGTTGCTATGAAAGCATCGTATGTATAAAATCCACGAGCAGGGCAGCTATTTTCATACAATGTAGCAACATCCGATTAAACCGGTCAGCCGAAATGATGGAGTCTACTCCACTTTTAGATGTTGGCCTGGGCCTGGCCTACAACCATACTGGCTTTGGCAACCAACCCTAGAGTATCTTGTGTGGTTCCAAGATACTCGAATTGGTTGCAACATAGCCCACCGAGGAATAGAGCACAACCAGCTTGCCTACCACATTGCTCTGCACTTGAATCTAAAATTACACTTAGGCTTATTACGACTACAATGCATTCCCTTATTTATGTGTTTTGTTTCTGTTGTGGATATGAAAGCAATGTAACACCGCTTTTATAGAGTTGTTGAGGTTACTTGTAAACATATGTATTCAGATTTAGAATTAGCAACTTGGTGCTGTAATGTCATAAATACTGATGCAGTATTTTTCCAAGTGGTTAGTCCAAGTGGTGTGGCGCCGTATGATCGTGGATTGTACGTGGCTTTGAGATCACAATTGGTTATAGACAAGTGCAATATTGATAATGATTTCGAAAAGTGGAAATGGAAGATGAAAGCAGTTCTTAGGCGAAATCGAGCATAGGGTAGTGTTTGATACACATTTATTGCCAGCGGACATCTTGGATGTTGAGAGAGAGGAAATGGAAGAGTGAGCATTCACTACACTTCAACTTGTTATGGGGGAGAATGTTATCTTCAAAATTAGTGGTGAGATTACCACTTAGGGTAGTTAGGACAAGTTGGAGGAGTTGTATATGAATAAGTCACTAACTAATCATTTGTTCTTGTTGCGAATTTTCACCTATAAGATGAAGAAGGGTACTTCACTTAAGGCGCACTTAAATGTATTTGATGATTTGTTAATGAAGATGAAGGCGGTAGATTTGAAGATTGAGGAAGAGCAAAATGCGATGATATTGTTGTGTTCGTTGCCAGACCGTTATGCAGGTTTCTTAAATAGTTTGATCTATAGTCGGGATACATTGACCCTTGATGATGTCAAAACGGATCTTCTTAGTGAGGAGTTGCATGATCAAATGAAGGAGTTGGGTGATGGAAGTAGTGGTGCTAGTAGTGGTCACAGTTTATTTATGGAGAAGAAGAGATATGAAAAGAAAAGGATCTGTGGGTGTTCTAAATCAAGAAAGCCTAGTTGGAGAGGAAAGTCAAAGGAAAGAAATGACAAGTGCTTTATTTGTAAGAAACCTGGTCATTGGAAGAATGAGTGTCCGGACAAGGAGAAGGCAAAGATGGAAATAGCATCTTCATCCGTAGCGTGGAGAGTGGAGTTGGTGAGGGAGACGTAGATGTTTTGACGGCAGTAGCATCGGATTTTTCGGCTAGCAAATGGGTGCTCGATTCGGGGGCATCTTATCATATGACGTCGAATAAGAATTTTTTCTTCTTATGTCGACAAAGAGGGAAATTCAATTGTTATGGGTAATGGTGCTATTTGTAAGTCGAAGGGCATTAGTTCCATGCAAATTTAGATGTATGACGGAGTGGTTCATGCTCTAACTAATGTACGCTAAGTTCCGGGACTTCAGAAGTCTCTTATTTCTTTGGGGTAGCTGGATTCTTTAGGATGTAAGATCACTATTGAGTGTGATAGCTTGCGGGTTTCGAAGGGTGAGCTTATGGTGATGAAGGGTGCTAGGACTCATGGTGTTTATTTGCTTCAAGGAGTGGCTATTGAAGGTGAAAATTGTATAGGTGTTGATAGTTCCCGTGGCATGGATGTGATTAGGTTGTGGCAATTGAGGTTAGTCATGTCTCGGAGAGGAGTTTGAATAGTCTTTGGAAGAGGGAGACGATCGATGGAGAGAGTTTTAACAAACTAGAGTTTTGCGAGGAACGTGTCATGGGAAAGCAAACTAAAGCATCATTTGGTGAGGGAAAATATTATTCGAGAAGTGTTCTTGAGTATGTTCACACGGATATGTGGGGACCGACATCGGTAGCTTCTTTGGGAGGCGCAAGGTATTATATTTCTTTCATTGATGATTTTTCTTGGAAGGTACGGGTATATGTAATGAAGGCCTAGTCAGAGGCATTCGCAAAGTTCAAAGCATGGAAGGCTCTTGTTGAGAATGAGAGTGGTAAGCCTTTGAAGGTTTTAAGGTCCAACAATGGCGAAGAATATATTTCCGGAGAGTTCTTGGAGTTTTGCAAGCATCATGGTATTCAGAGGCATTTTACTACATCGGGAGATCCGCAGTCGAACGGTGTTGCAGAGAGAATGAACTCTACTTGAGAAAGCTTGATGCTTGAGATTGACATCGGGTTTGTCTAAGGGATTTTGGGCTGAAGCTTTGTCAACCGCGGTGTATATTGTGAATCGATGTAACGACCCGTAAATTTTAGATAATTTTATTTGTTTATTTATATATTTAATTTGAAATTTTGTGAAACTTTAAACAATAAAATTTTGAAATTTAAATTTGATATTTGAAATGCGTCTTTTTTAACATAGCAACTGGTAAATTTTCATCAGATAATTTGGAAGTTTATTTTCCAGTGTAAATTTATTCCAATTTATATCAGTTAAAAATTGATGATAATAAAAGTGTTCCGAAACCAAGATATGTCAAAATGAGAAAATTTATTTAGAACACTCTGAATAAGACTACATAATTCGTTTCGAAAATTTTGGAAGTTTCTAGCTCCGTTTGGATTTTTCCGTACGGAATAGCAGCATTTGTGGGTACCGATATCGACTTTTGATAGGATAGTCGTACCACTGACATCTGTATGCCGTTTTGATCGTCTCGTCGTGCTGATCCTCACAGTATACCCGTTTGTGTGTTACAAAGTTCGGCACTCGACGAAATCAATAAAATGATTTATCGTACCGGTACCCAAAATTCTAACTTTTGGTTTATCAAAGCCCATTCTTGCACCACCTGATGAATTCACAGCCGTGGAAATCGAATAGATGTTAGTCTTTCATATTCTCAAATTTATTACCTGACTTTTATTTTACCTACCGGTTCAATATGGTTCACTTGCTTTCAAAAATTATATTATAAAATAGAGTAAAATTATATTGCATGTTCATTTTTTTGCCCGCACGTCCATTTGTTAATCTTTTCCTTCCCCACCTTTTCCCAACGCCTTCTCCCTTTACTTTCGTCTTCTCAAATCCATGCGGCCTCATCCATGTCTACACCTCAACCGAAGCCACTATCCCCTCCGCCTACCCTTGCATCTGTGCTATCCGCCTCCTTCTTTGTAAGAAGGGAAGAAATGTTATGCTCGCTGACATCTTTTGCCTGAGGAATGTTGTCGTGCCCACCTTTGCAACGGGTTTTCCTTGTATAAAGAGAGGTAAAAATATATATAATTTTATATATAACGTAAGGTTAAATATGTGTACATATTAGTTTTTAAACATATATGTATATATGAGATCACCTATTGCTACTTAGATTTCGCCTGTGACATTTGCATATTTTTCTATGTTGCCCGAGAAGCTAGTTTGTATATTTGTTTAATTATAGAAGCAAGTATATATATATATATATTACAAAGTTTATCTTTGGCCTTCCTCCTCTGTTGTTTCGTATATTACAAAGTATGTATATGTATAACTGTTTTGTTTATATTTTAGTATATTTAGTTATAATATATATATATATATATATGTGTGTGTATTTTGCAGTTTTATATAAATATTATATGTTTATATCTATTAGCTTATATGCTACTGCATGTATATATGAGTTATATGATTACAGGATTGTTAGTTTTATATATGTTCGTTAAATAATTTCATATATAAGTTATCTAAGTTTATATATCTATACTATATTGTATTTTTTTATATTAAGTTGGGTATATATATATATTTAACAAGAAACATTTCATGTGTGTGATGTCTGCATGAACTATATATACACCTATACATATAAGTTGCAATCATTTTTTTTATAGGCAAGTTTAAATATATAGTGTAGTTTATGTATAAGTTTATATATTATTTTATATATTATATAAGCTGTTTATATGTATGAGGCCGTACAAACATGTTGTTTGTATATAAGAGTTTTCCTGTGGTGTCATATGTGTTTTTCAATTAAGTAAGTGTGTATTGTTTCTATAATAAATATTGATCTAAAACTAGAACAGTTATGTAAGTTTATATATATATATATATATGTATGTATATATATTAGTTTATATATTAGTTCATATATACATGAGTTCGGTTTTGAATATGTGTATAGAGATTTTATTTTATTATGTGTTTAAATTTAAATACTAATTTGAAATTACATATATATTATATATACTTTGATTTGTAATATATGTGTTATAGTTTAATGAAATAGTAGTTTATATATATATGTTATAATATATGTTACTACAGTTTCAAGACATATATTGTGTTTTCTGTATCATATAAGTGTTGTTTGTATATATATATATATTTCTTATATAAGGTATGCATACATAGACTGTAAATACATATATTTTTGATTTATTGGTTCGTATATGTATATATATATTACTTTGCTGGCTTCTTCATGATGTATGTATAAGCTATATGTTGTATGGTATATAACTTATATATTAGTGATATATATATTGTTGATTTCAAAGTATATATATATAAGTAGTTATTTTAAAATATATGATGTATATATATGTTGGTTTTAATATATGAGTTTAATTAAAAACAATGATTTTTAAATTATATATATATATATATTATTTTAATATCTGTTTAAATTAAATATTGATTTCATGGAAATAATAATAATAATATATTTGGATAATTTCTGTCTCTATCAGGATGATTCTAATTATTTCATCGATTCTTGTTATCAGCTATATTCATCGAAATCGTGCCAATCTAGCTTCGTTTTGGAATTCGTGCTTGGGTTGTAATTCAACTCCATTGTCTATTCTCTCCAGCCTCAAAAGGTGAGCAATCACTCACGATTAACGTTCTTATATTTATTAAATTTGATTTCAATTGAAACGACAATTGAAATATGATGTTGTTAGTTATTCACATTGCTATATATATACCATAATCTGTATCTGTTCACCTGTGACATCTGACACCATTATCTGTTATTTATACTGATGATATATGCCTGTTACTGTTGTTATATTATTATCATATCTGTTATCACTCTTCAAGTTCCCTGTTAGTATAGAATTCACTATGGGTTGAAATGATACATACTCGAACGATCTTGTAGAATAGGAGAAAATCGTTATGGGTTGAAATGGTAAACCCAAGCGATTTTCATTTAATTGAATTTGGGATTGCGGGTTGAAAAGATATATACCCGTATATATATATATAAATTTAAATTATGGATTGAAATGATAAATATCCGTATCACTTGACCATAGGATAGAAAATTATATAATCAGACACCTTTGGTCTATATATATATATATATATATATTTTGAAATGATTTCTATGGTTTTGAAAAGAAAATATATGGTTTTAATAAATATTGATTTTAAAGATTTATTAAAGTTGATTTAATAAATTTGATATATAAGTATTTTATTTAATATCTATATTTCAGATATAGAGTTTATAATGATTTGAAATTATATTTTATTTAAGAATTTTACTTAAATAAGTTTGATTTGAAATTTATTAAATTTGGAATTTTAAAGATATGATTTTATAACTTGAATTTGATTAAAAGTGACTTAAATGAATATTTCAAATTTATATAAATTTAAATGGGATATTTTGTTTATTTAAATTTGTAAATTAAAGCTGTATTTAGATATTATTGAAATGATAAAGTAAATATTTCCAAATTAATAATAGTAAAGCGAATTTGACATATATAAAATTATCGAATTTAGTTTTGAAATGTTGAATATATTGACTTTGATATATTGAAATTTGAATGGATTATTTTATGGTCCAAATATGTATTTGAAATCGATAATTTGAAATGGTTTATTGAGAAGCTGAATCGAGTTGAAATTGATGATTTGAGATTTGATTTAATTTTAATTTTGGAAATGGAGTTGATTTGAATCGATTTGTGAAATTGTGGAAACTATCTTTATTATATAAAGTATTTTAAATTATATTTAAAACTATTTTATATTATTTTATAAACTATTTTAATATAAACTATTTTAATATAAACTATTTTATTATAAACTATCTTAACTTATAACTATTTATATAAACTATTTTATTTATAAACTATTTTATTATATATACTAATTTTAATATCTAAACTGTTTAAGAGGAAAGTGTTATGATTTCCAAAATGCTATGATTTCAAGGCTGTGATTTCCAAAGTGTTTTGATTTTTAAAAGACTATGATTTCGAAAGCGTTATAACTTTGGAAAGTGATATGATTTTTGGAAATGGATATATTTGAAATGGAATGATATCGTATTGATTTGGGTTTTGAAATGGAAATGATATTTTGGTTTTGAAACATAAACAAATTTTGAAATGACCATGGTGTTATAATAACGTTTGGTTGTTAAAGAGACCGGGATCAGATATGGGCATACTCTTTGTCGATACCGAAAACCACTTTAACAACTGTGTACGCGGTGGAGATTCCAGAATGAAGTAGGATGGTGGCGACGATCCTATTGAGGTATGAACGTGGACCCGACTCCCATGAGTTGGCATAAGGTGGCTAAAACAGGAGCGATTCTCGGGCCAATGAGGTAGCACCTCTGATCGGACGCATTTCTTCGATACCATTCTATTACTTTGTGATTGATTTGGTAGCCACCCTTCGATTTTGATTGGGAGTGTGTTCCGAGGTGGGTGGTAGTGGCTGCTATGCGTTTCCACCAGCCCAGATGCATAATTGGTATATCTACCTTGGCATTGACTTGTTGTGCCGTGTCACCTACCATATCGAGCTTTACTACGAGTTTGGATTTCTCCCGTAGCCTGTAGAGTATTGAGGATAGCCCCCGATCTGGGAGTATGCTAATACTGGATAGACTACTGGGACTATTACGTGTTAAGGTGGAAAATTTAAAGCCTAAACGCTATTTAAAAGTAAGTTTATTTTATTATAGACATTATTATAATAGCGTATATTACTACATAGTAGATAGTTTAACAGATCCTTAGAGGATGGTTATCCCAAACATCCTTTGAGTTACTTGTATTTCAGTTGATATTTCACTTGAGTTGGATTTATTAATATAAGAATGTTAATCCTGACTCGAGAGTTTTGTGTTTTGCTTTACGCTCGGGTCAAACTGAGTGATACAGCATTGGAGACTCACCTTTGGAGTTCGAGCTTCGCTTGGAGATCCAGCTATCTATTGATTCTGTTATCAGTTATTCAGTTGATTCTAGTGATGTGTTCAGATCTTGTATTTGACTATTGTATTGAGACATCTATGTATTCGAGACTTCTGTTGTATCTTATTTAACTCTGTTATATATATAGTAGCTTCATGAACTACTATTATTTTGTTTCCGCTGCATTATTGTTATATTACTCTGTGTTTTTGATCTGTGATTATTTTATTTACTATATATGCTGAGTTTTGCCAAATTTAAATTAACAATCTGATATTTTGAGAAATTCAAATCCGACATGTATGGATGCGAATGGTTGAAAATTTCTGGTCGTTACATGTGGTATCGGAGCTCTGGTTTTAGGCAAAACTTAGCATATAAAGTAAATTTAATTACGGGATCACTTTCGTTCGTGCTTGAATCTCTTCCTCTTTGACTTGCTCCCCTTTAAATTTTGGAACGTTCCCCTCGTTTCCAAAATCAATCCTTGTCTCCCCAATTCATGCTTCTTGATTCTAGAGTATCCCATAACCCCACTTCGAATGATCTCTATAATAAATCAGCGGTCTCACCAATCTTTGAATAATTTGTAAAGGGGTGAAACTCCTTTACAATCGATATTGATTCACTGGGGATTTTTGTATCCTCGGTTTACGATGCTACTATCTTTTGCTATATCCGAATCCTATCTCTGGCGAATCGAATATCGATTTGCTCTAGAATTCTACCTCGATCTTTTCTTGAAGTCAGGGTTGACCCGGTTAAAGTTGCTCATGATTTATATAAGTCTATCCATCTTCCTTGTTTGAAAAATCAATCATCTTATCTCCCTATCGAGTCTATCTTTTAGTCTGAATTCTTTTGATTAGAATCTCTCTAATTTGAATCTCTATCCTTATTTTGAAACCTATTTTGGAATCATTCGAGTGAGGGAGTGTATTTGTAAATTTATATTAAAAATGTTTTATATTGTGTTGTTTGAGTTGTTGATGTTGATTTGGTTTTTCGATCGATTCGTCTGATCAGCGATATTGATAGGATTTCCAGAACACTTGGACAGAGCAAACCGACACAATATTATTTTCAAATTTGGTAAATGAAATAAATTGGTATGATTATATTATATATATAAGTATATTTTTCTGGAATTTAATAAGTTAATTGAATTGTTGTTTGAAATGATAATATTTGATTTTCATTTATTGTTTTATAAATATGGTTTATAAATTGATTTGGTATTGAAATGAATTTAAATCAGGAATTTGAGAATTTAATTTCCGGTGATATCAAACTTTGGTTTTAAAGTTTTAAAAGGTATATTATTTGAAATTATTTTCGAATAGAAATGGTTTTCAAAGTTTAAATCAGTACTCTCCTACATTGTCGCTGGAAAATAATTTCGGTGATGACGGCCGCATCATTGACATTCATTTTCGAGTTTCGAAGTGGAGAGACTATTCAGTAGCTTTGCTACACTTTTGTTTTAGAAATTAATTTGATTTGAATTTCTTAAGTATGAATTGATTTATATATATATATAGGTATATATTTATAAATTTGATTTGATATATATAGTATATATATATATATTTATTTATCTCTAAATGGTTTGAAGTGAATCGGAAATTTAATTCTTAAATTTATGTTAAAGGGTGATTTAATTATAAATAAATCCAAAATTTTAAGATATATTTAAACTTGAAATAATTAAGTTGGGAAAAATCTAATTGTATAATACCCAATTCCATTTTAATACAACTTACCTAAATTATTCAGAAGTTGAATATGTAATTGGATAATATACAATATAAAATGTCTTTATAAATAAAATTTGAGTGTTTATAATAAATGTTATACACTTAAATTTTATTATAAAGATGTTAATAGAGATAAATAGAATAATAAGTTAATTGAATAATAGATGAAACAAATATATTTGTTTTTAAGGAATTAATAAGTTGAAATTAGATTAACTTATGGAAATACCTTGAATTTAAAATCAATTATTGAATATAAATTAATTTAAATTGAAATTTATACGATTTAAATTAATTTTTATGGTTTAAATATATGTAATAAGATGTATTAAGTGGAATAAACTTAATAATAATTTGGAATAAAAGAATTAAATTTGTTGAATAAAATATGAGCATAATAAATGATTATACAAATTGATGATTTAGAATTTGTTAATTGAGGATGACTAGACAATAAGATAATGAATTTAGAAATAGATAGATTGATTTAACTTAAGTGAACCCAAAGGGATTTAACCAAAATGTTGGATACTAATTAGTTTAATTTGAAATTTATATGGTTTTAAAATTTGTTGTTTTCAAAGCTATTTTTCTTTCTGGTTGTTTCTATTCTCCTACCTCCTTCCTTTTCGGGGATGAAAAGTTTTGAGTGGGGGAGAGAGTAACGACCCGTAAATTTTAGATAATTTTATTTGTTTATTTATATATTTAATTTGAAATTTTGTGAAACTTTAAACAATAAAATTTTCAAATTTAAATTTGATAGTTGAAATGCGTTTGTTTTAACATAGCAACTGGTAAATTTTCATCAAATAATTTGGAAGTTTATTTTCTAGTGTAAATTTATTCCAATTTATATCAGTTAAAAATAGATGATAATAAAAGTGTTCCGAAACCTAGATATGTCAACATGAGAAAATTTATTTAGAACACTCTGAATAAGACTACATAACTCGTTTCGAAAATTTCGGAAGTTTCTAGCTCCGTTTGGATTTTTCCATACGGAATAGCAGCATTTGTGGGTACCGATATCGACTTTTGATAGGATAGTCATACCACTGACATCTGTATGCCGTTTTGATCGTCTCGTCATGCTGATCCTCACAGTATATCTGTTTGTGTGTTACGAAGTTCGGTACTTTACGAAATCGATAAAATGATTTATCGTACCGGTACCCAAAATTCTAACTTTTGGTTTATCAAAGCCCATTCTTGCACCACCTGATGAATTCAAACAACCGTGGAAATCGAATAGACGTTAGTCTTTCATATTCTCAAATTTATTACCTGACTTTTATTTTACCTACCGGTTCAATATGGTTCACTTGCTTTCAAAAAATATATTATAAAATAGAGTAAAATTATATTGCCTGTTCATTTTTTGCATGCACGTCCATTTGTTAATCTTTTCCTTCCCCACCTTTTCCCAACGCCTTCTCCCTTTACTTTCGTCTTCTCAAATCCATGCGGCCTCATCCACGTTCACACCTCAACCAAAGCCACTGTAACAACCCGCATATCTATCGATTTTATATTTAAATATTTTATCGTTAGTCGGATGTTAGTCCGAAAAGCTACTTTTTGCATACGGTCAAATTAGGACTCGAGACCACTTCCATTGAGTTCAAAATGATGTTTGCGATCTTTTTGAGTGTAAACTTCGATATGTTTGGAGATAGCGAAATTTTCGTCACTTTTCCCGCGTATGACTTTGGTTTGGACTGCACTTCCTTAGTTCAGCCCAACCCCCTTCCTCACTTCATTCACCATTTGTTTTAACATTCAAGCTTCATCAAAAATGGTGGTGGGAAGTGGAAATTGAAACCCCAAACTCTAATTCTATTGCAAATCCGAGATTCAACATCAAATTCACGTGAAGAACATTGATTCAAGCTTGTTGGTGTTCTTGCTTTGCCTTCAAATCTCCATCTTCATCAAATTCCGTGAAAAGGTGAGATTTTTAATCTCACATCTTGCCTATATTGTCATTGGGCTGTTGGGAATGATCCCCTATTGCATTTGTATGAATATCTGCATTTGGTTTGGATTGGATTGGCGAAAAACTTCAATTTTTGGTGTTTTGATGATTTTCTGGCTCTAGGTCGTCTGGCCTTCACTAGGTCGTATACGAGTTAAAACCTTAGGTCGCTACGTTGAAAAGTCTCCTAGGGATAGGTCGTTCCAGCCTTAAGAATTCGCTCTGAATCACTAGGTCGCGCGGCGCTAAGTCATAGGTCGTTTCCGACCTATAATCTCCAGGCAAATCTTAGGTCGGTTACGAGTTAAGTGTTAGGTCGTTCGCGAGTTAACTCCTTGAGTCGTTCAAAGCTTAAGTCGTTAGGTCGCGTGCCTTGCTAACTCGTTAGGTCGCGTGCCTAGTCAAGTCGTTAGGTCGTAAGACCTTAGGTCGTACACCTTTAAGTCGAAGCATTTTAGGTCGCTTCCCCTGGACCTCGTTAGGTCGTTCACCTCTAAGTCGCGTGGCACTTTAGGTCGCGTGGTCTTGTTCTCCTCTAGGTCGTAGGACCTTTTAACTGTTAGGTCGAAGACCTTTTTCCATTAGGTCGCAAGACCTTAGGTCGCACCTTGTTAGGTCGCGAACCCAGTTAGGTCGCTCGCCTATCTTAGGTCGCGAACCCTGTTAGGTCGCGCATTCTCTTAGGTCGTGTACACTTAGGTCGCGCCTCACTGTTAGGTCGCGCACTTCGTTAGGTCGCTCGCATTTAGGTCGCAGACCTTAGGTCGCTCGCGAGTTAGCACTTAGGTTATTTAACCTGTTTTCTCCTAGGTCGTTCGACCTGTTCTTCAGCTAGGTCGCACGGCAGTCTTTCCCTTAGGTCGTATGGCCTACTTCTCCTTAGGTCGCTGGACCAGCTTGCCTTCACTAAGTCGTACCGTGACGGGGCGCTGCCCCGCACCCCGCCGTGGGCGCTGCCTTTTTACACAATTATAAGCATTTTACATTACCTTTATATCCAATTCAATTCGACTTCAAATTATTTACATTTAATTCAATTCCAATTCTCAATTTTATTTAACTTATCCTAAGTTAAATTCAAATATATTTTATTCATCTTCATATACTCGAATTAAATTTTAATTCTAGGATACAATTTTATACAAGTTTTACAATTCATTCACCTTCAAGTTCTCTACTCTTTTATCTACCAACTTATATTACTCATTGAGTTATTCTCATCTCATAATTATAATCCAAGAATTAAACTTTCATTCCCTTCTTATTGCAATCAACTTCATTCTATACTTTATATTGTTGATTCATTTAAATTTCCACATTTAAATTTTAAATAGAATTCCCAGAATTCAGTTGCCCGGTTTTATTTCAAAACCATTTTGAATCCATAAATAACTCATACACATCTGGGTATATCACATCCAATCCCAATTTTCAAAACAATCTGCTTTTACCAAACAATTTTCCCTTTGAATTTCAAAACCAACCCAGTTCACAATCACTTCCAATTTAAAACAGTTTGGTAGCAATTTCTCCTTGGAAACTCGAAAATAGACATCGATGATGCTGCAGTCATCACCGAAATTATTTTCCAGCGACCGAAAGAGAATTTAATGCTTTTATCACTTTAAAACATTTCAAACATTTTTAAATCCCAAATCCCACCAGATTTCGATTCAATTTCAAAAATATTCAAGAAATAATATCACCATTATCTCCCCAAAACCTTTAAACTATTCTTAAATCCAAAGGAATTTAAACCTTTCCCAAACTTCAAATTCAAAATCCATTCAATTTTATATCCAAACATTACTCTGGAATTCTATCACATTTTATTTCAAGTTATAAGTCACATTTACAATTTACATTTACAAATTTCATTTGTTTATGAATTTATCTCATTTGATTATAAATCACATTTGTAATTCACATTTGTATATAAAGTTTATCTCAATTTATAAATTTCATTTATAGTCTATATTTCAAATTCCATTTTGTTATATAAATTTATTCTTTCACCTTAGGTTATAAGTTTTCAATTTCTGATTCAATTTTTACACAATGATGATAATAATCTAATATCATCGCTTTCTAACAACCAAGCAACCAAATATATAATTTACAAAAGTTATCCTTTTATATATAAAAATAATTTGGGAAAAATTATTTCATTCACCCATTTAAAACAATATTGTGTCGAACTGTTCTATTCAAGTGTTTAGAAACCCCTTCGATACAGTTGTCCAGACTGTGCCGACGAAGGTTCATATGCCACTCAATAAACCAACCAACACAATATAAAACCATTTTATATTCACTAACAAATACGCGCTCATATCTATTAATACTCTCAAAATTCCCACCAGAGCCAAGGTTATCGCTAGCCTAAGCTCTGATACCAACTGTAACGACCCGACTTTCCAGACCCGGAAAATCGAACCATTTTAGTTAAGAAGAAGAGGTAGAAGAAGAAAAATAGAAAACAAAATCAGAATCTAACCATCGCAGCGGAATAAAATATAATATATATCAACAGATCTTTACACAAATCAAAAACTATATCTGTTTATATAATACATCATCAGAATACATCATCAGAGTACATCAACATCCATAACATACAACTGAATACACAGCGGAAAAATAATAACAAGTACGGGAGTACGTATCGTCATCCAGCTCATCTCCTGAGATCCACAGCATCATATCCTGTAACCTATAATTCTCGGTCTGACCCGAGCATCATATAAAACAATACCCGAGTCAGTCTGGAATACCAGCGTGAGAAAATCACACTCAAATTGATTATTAAAGTTTCAAAATCCTTTGAAAACAAAAGCATCTCGTAAGACCACGCCACAAATAAACATGTCGGGTTTTTACCTTACGATAGCTAAAACACTTTATATCAAAATCCTCTGATATTATAATAGTGTCTATTCACAAATACTTATTCAAATAGCTGAAATTGTTACATGATTAAATTCCAGCATACTAGGTATACAAACAAAACTCGTACAAGGCACGTAGGAAGAATGGATTTCCAACGAATGACTAGGCACTGGGGTACCACCTGTCACAGTACGTGGCCTAGATCACAGTACCGAGGAGTACGCCCGCTCCCCTGCAACACAAGGCCGGAATCATCCCTTACTGGATAATTCCAAATAAAATCACCCCACGGTTGGGATCAGCAACCGCACCACTAAGTCGAAATAAAGGGACATCTAGACAGGGATGACCTTACTCTCAAGTGGGGGCTACCCACGAAGCCTTGCTGCATAACCCCTGATTTTCAGTCATTCCCGGTTGATGAGGCTCGAGGCTAAACGATACCTTTTCAGAACATATCCCTTAGAATGCCCATCGTCCACCTGACGATGTCACGAAAGCATTCGTCCATACAAGTCCGTCCCGGGTCCGAACGGAACCGAAGGCACTATTCCTACTACATCCATTTTGGAAATATCCTCAAGATTAGTAGCGACTAGCCCTTGCACTTCACTGCTCCATCTTCGACTCCGAAATCGTTACACGAAACGTACAAACCGGATCGAAGTGGTATTCGAGTCTCCAGACCTAGAATCCCGGTATACGGAAACTCGATCCCGGTCTCTTCGAAACGATCAGCGCATTTGGCCAATATTGATAGTCGGTTATTTAACTATCAATTAACATCCACAAGCAACCATCACACAATAAATAATTTCCCACATTATTTATTTGCCCAAATATCTTTCCAAGATATATTTCTATTTTCAAACTCCTTTTGAAAACAATTTCAAACAGTTTCCGCTTACGGAATACATTTCCCAAATAATTATTTCCACTGAATCACCAAGTACAAAATACTTTTAGATTTAAAAATAATTTAAAAACACTTTATTTAAATATACCTTATAATATTGAAATTTAAAAACTACTTTAATATCTTAACAAAATATATACTTAAGGAATATTTAAAATGAAACCACTTTACAAATATAAACTAAATTTCTCTTTTTAAAACATAATACCAAATCACTTTTATATAATTACTACAATAATAGATTTTTGAAAATACTTACTTAGGCTTTAACATTTAGAAATAATCAATTTTCTAAAACATGCTTTTAAAAACACAATTAGAACTTTTAACTTATATTAAAAATTTCTCTGAAAACGTACTTGGCTATCCAGAGAAATACACTTCTCATTTCCATCTTTTAAAAATAAATCAACATTTATTTTTAAACCAATTCATATTCCTTTATAAATTCCCACCTTGAATTTATATCTCAAATATCCACTGATATTCCCTTTCACTTTATAAACCCAGTTTATATCTTCAAAATCTCATTTCTCTTTAAAATTCCAATTTTAAACAACCAAATCAATTTCCAATTGATTTTCCCATTTACTTTACTTACTTTGAAATAAATTTCCTTTGCTATTTCATTTATTCCAAAATACATTAACTTTTAGATTTTATTTCTCATTATGATTTAAAATCTTTAAACTGAAACACAAGTTTCAGATTTCCCAAATTCCTTCTTCCTTTTTAATTACCTTTAAACATTGAATAAAATAAATTATTTATTCCTTTAAATAATATCACATACGTTTTCTTTAAATTCAATATTCTCTGTTTATTTAAAATTCTTCTTTCCCATATTTAATTTATTCGAATTCACTAGAATTACTTAACTTAAATTTTATTCTTTTATTTCTTTCCAAAAATCCAATTCAATTGCTTTTGATAACTCATTATACTGGGAAATTCAAGCCAACCAGATTATCCAATATAAATCATCACAGGATATCAACAATCATATCACAGAATATTTAAACAAAATTAAATATTTTGAGGAATCCAGTTGGATCCCTCCAACCTGTTTCCCTGCATCCACAGATGTTAGCACAATACCAATTTCACTTCAAAGTGGAATATCGCGGTATATGGGTTTTATAAAATATCATCCGCTATTATGCGGCGCATAGGGTCTCATCCGCTATATAAATGCGGGAATATCAACAACTCAAATATATACATATGCCAATATGTATATATATTGCTATATACTACTATATATAATATAGCACATCCAAATCAATTCAACCATTCAATCAATTATTTAAATTTTAGTATTTAAATTTAAGACAAGATTTACTGAGTGAGATTAACTCACCTTTGCTTTTATTTGCAATCCACCCAAACCAGTTTGTTTTCTTCCCAGATTTCAACCTTGAACAAACATTTTATAAATTATTAATATATACACGAATTAATTGGACGAGCAATTCCCATAGATTTAATCAGGGAATTATTTAATTTAAAACTAATTTTCGAAAAGCAAATAAGTTTATTAGTCACATTAATCACTAATATACATTATTAAAATAAACTAGTGGATTTCCCTTACTAAACTGTATATAAAAATAATTTATAAAAGCTTCAAAATCTAACTTTTATATATACTTCCTTATATCCCAAAATCTTATGCATGTTTATAATTTCCGCTTGAGACTTATATACATATGTTCAAATAAAAATTGTTACTTTATATACTAACTGTAATAAGTTCTGCTTTCTGAATATATCTGGCTTTACCTATATATATACATTTACCTTTTAAATTAAAAATATATTAGCAGATAAATATATGTACATATATATTTATATTATATACAGTTTTCTTCCCTGCAATTATCAATAATCTTTCCTTACTGTACTTATATACATAGATATCTATATTATTATTTCTTCCAAGCTTTATCTATATAACTAATTTCTGTTTACTGTAAATTTATATATACATAGATATATATATATATATTAAATTAGAAAGGGAATTATCTCTGCTTATAATTTAAACTGGAAAGGAAGAAGATGATATACCCACTGCCTTCTGTGTCGCGAATCCCAAAATTCAATGCGAAACCCAAATCGAAGCTCCCTTTCGTGACCATCACCACTGTCCTCGAGTTGCCCCACACGTATCGACCCAAAATCGCGATCGATGCTGAACCCGACTGGCCACGAATCACGAACGCATCCACCTATCTCCACCTTAACCATTGCGAGCCCACGCGATCTCGAACTACCCATCACCGCGGCGACGCAGTTGTAATCATACGAGCCACTTCATCTTCTTTTGTTTTTCCGATTTGGGAGTTTCGATTGATTTGAGAAATGGAAAATTGGGGAAAGGCATGACTTCGGTTTTGATTTAGTAATTCATTTCGAACGAGCGTTTCTCGATTGAGGGGAAGAAGGAAGACGGATGCGAATTTGATTTTGATTTTAAGAAGAGGAAAGAAATAAAGACTGTCGCCATTTTTTTCCTTGTGAATATGAGATGTTTTCGTTTGATTTTGGCTTCGCTGTTCCAAAAAGAAAGGGAACGCGAGACTTCGAAGTATAAAATTTTCTCAGATATTTTAGTTCGATAGCTTCTTAGAGAAGAGAAAGGGTACGAGATTTGAAAGAAAGGAGAGGGATGGGTTGCGCAGTGTTTTGAAAAAGTGTTGATAGAGACAGAATTTCAACTGTAGGCTGACTAAGATATATATTAATTGAATTCAAATCGTCTCGATATAAAATTCCAGCGCGTTTACTTACCGTGTGCTCACATAACAACTCCAAATGCTAAGAAAATTGAAACCCGATAATAATTCAATATTACGGATCCAATGGAACTGGCTTCGTCGAATTCCGAGACTGTGCCTTGGAAGGCTATTTTTAAATTCAATTCAAACGATATAATTTCAAAACTGAATCAGTTTGAAATTACATTCTGAAGCTTCTATTATCTTTAGTATTATCATTACGAATTTTACGAACTTTCAAATTATTTTTAACAAGCTCAGAACTCAGGATTCTCTATTTTATCCTATTTTTCAATTGTTAAATTCAATAATTAAATTCAACAAATACATTATCCAACAATTATTGATATTTGAAATTTCAAGTTAAAATTAACCCTTGAATATTTAAAATTAATTAAATATTCCAATTTCAAATATTCAAAAATTCCGGGTCGTCACATTCCTCCCCCCTTAAAAGAATTTCGTCCCCGAAATTACTAGTTAGGAAGAATGTCCCATATCCCGTTAGCTATTTCCCAAGTTAGCTATTTCCCCAAATTCAAACAGTTTTAACAAGACCCAAACAATCTTTTGTCAATGATACACTAATCATCTTTTAACTTTCCAAACTTATTCATAAGTTCAACCCATATCACCTACTTATCAATTCAAATTTAAATTTGAATTCAATTTTAACTTATCAAAATTTTCCAAAATTTTTCTAACTCCCTAAATTTCCGAAAAATTTCGCCAGCGTCTCCTTTGCGCGGCTAGCTCGGTACTACTACAAAATGGCTCTACGGCCTCCCAATCTCAAAAAGAAAACAAAAAGCCAAGTGGCTGGATCCAAAACCCAATCAAATTTCATATAGAAATTCAAATACATACCTTTTTGTCGGGCCATTAAATTTTATCTTCTAAAATCAAAAATCCCAATTTATTCATTGCTTTTATACACCTGTATAACCTACTAAGCAATAATATTCAATCACAATTCCAAAGTCATTTTATACTTCTCTTTTACAAATTTCCAATATTTGCTTTACTTAAGCCCGTACGATGCACATATATCATCCGTACGCAAAATCACATTTGATCGCTCAATCGATCACACAATTTCACTTCCGAACTAGTATTGTCCACCCGACTTCCTAGTGCGGACTCAGATCTGGTTTCTTGATCAGAAACCGTCATTCTCCTTGCATAGCCACCAACTATGATAGAGAATATCCAGAATCAATCAACAATCCATATCCAGGTTCGTCGTCGAAAATCGAGTGAAAAATCCTAATTCGGATCGATAAAACTATCTCGAAATTCTGTGTTCGACATCTGGACCAAATAGCTATGCGAATAAAATAATATACGTACATCTTACGTATAAATTCCAATTGATTACCAATTACATCAATTCTCTTTTATTCACATTCCTTTTTGATTGTTATCCCCTTATTCACAACTATCCCATTTCACAACTTCAGTTTTAGTCTTCATTCAACTATTCACTTAGTATATTTTTTCCCATTCCAAAAATTACTAAGTATATTTCCAATACAAATTTTCTTAAGAATTTCATTCTTCAATTCTTAAGTTCAATTTATTTTATAATTCAAGTTTGGATTTATTTAAAAATTAAGATTACTCATCTTAGTCGTTTCCATTTGATAATTACAATTTCAAATTATAACCCTTAATGGTTCAAAGTAATGGATTCCCATTTATGACTTACAATTTCATTTCTATTCATAAGTTTAACTTACTTAAGATCTGGGACTATTCATTTAAGTCCATTTTCATCTTTACAATCAAATTTCAAATTATTACACTTAAGAACTTAAGAATATGAATTTTTTTACACAATTATAAGCATTTTACATTACCTTTATATCCAATTCAATTCGACTTCAACTTATTTACATTTAATTCAATTCCAATTCTCAATTTTATTTAACTTATCCTAAGTTAAATTCAAATATATTTTATTCACCTTCATATACTCGAATTAAATTTTAATTCTAGGATACAATTTTATACAAGTTTTACAATTCATTCACCTTCAAGTTCTCTACTCTTTTATCTACCAACTTATATTACTCATTGAGTTATTTTCATCTCATAATTATAATCCAAGAATTAAACTTTCATTCCCTTCTTATTGCAATCAACTTCATTCTATACTTTATATTGTTGATTCATTTAAATTTCCACATTTATATTTTAAATAGAATTCCAAGAATTCAGTTGCCCGGTTTTATTTCAAAACCATTTTGAATCCATAAATAACTCATACACATCTGGGTATATCACATCCAATCCCAATTTTCAAAACAATCTGCTTTTACCAAACAATTTTCCCTTTGAATTTCAAAACCAACCCAGTTCACAATCACTTCCAATTTAAAACAGTTTGGTAGCAATTTCTCCTTGGAAACTCGAAAATAGACATCGATGATGCTGCAGTCATCACCGAAATTATTTTCTAGCGACCGAAAGAGAATTTAATGCTTTTATCACTTTAAAACATTTCAAACATTTTTAAATCCCAAATCCCACCAGATTTCGATTCAATTTCAAAAATATTCAAGAAATAATATCACCATTATCTCCCCAAAACCTTTAAACTATTCTTAAATCCAAAGGAATTTAAACCTTTCCCAAACTTCAAATTCAAAATCCATTCAATTTTATATCCAAACATTACTCTGGAATTCTATCACATTTTATTTCAAGTTATAAGTCACATTTACAATTTACATTTACAAATTTCATTTGTTTATGAATTTATCTCATTTGATTATAAATCACATTTGTAATTCACATTTGTATATAAAGTTTATCTCAATTTATAAATTTCATTTATAGTCTATATTTCAAATTCCATTTTGTTATATAAATTTATTCTTTCACCTTAGGTTATAAGTTTTCAATTTCTGATTCAATTTTTACACAATGATGATAATAATCTAATATCATCGCTTTCTAACAACCAAGCAACCAAATATATAATTTACAAAAGTTATCCTTTTATATATAAAAATAATTTGGGAAAAATTATTTCATTCACCCATTTAAAACAATATTGTGTCGAACTGTTCTATTCAAGTGTTTAGAAACCCCTTCGATACAGTTGTCCAGACTGTGCCGACGAAGGTTCATATGCCACTCAATAAACCAACCAACACAATATAAAACCATTTTATATTCACTAACAAATACGCGCTCATATCTATTAATACTCTCAAAATTCCCACCAGAGCCAAGGTTATCGCTAGCCTAAGCTCTGATACCAACTGTAACGACCCGACTTTCCAGACCCGGAAAATCGAACCATTTTAGTTAAGAAGAAGAGGTAGAAGAAGAAAAATAGAAAACAAAATCAGAATCTAACCATCGCAGCGGAATAAAATATAATATATATCAACAGATCTTTACACAAATCAAAAACTATATCTGTTTATATAATACATCATCAGAATACATCATCAGAGTACATCAACATCCATAACATACAACTGAATACACAGCGGAAAAATAATAACAAGTACGGGAGTACGTATCGTCATCCAGCTCATCTCCTGAGATCCACAGCATCATATCCTGTAACCTATAATTCTCGGTCTGACCCGAGCATCATATAAAACAATACCCGAGTCAGTCTGGAATACCAGCGTGAGAAAATCACACTCAAATTGATTATTAAAGTTTCAAAATCCTTTGAAAACAAAAGCATCTCGTAAGACCACGCCACAAATAAACATGTCGGGTTTTTACCTTACGATAGCTAAAACACTTTATATCAAAATCCTCTGATATTATAATAGTGTCTATTCACAAATACTTATTCAAATAGCTGAAATTGTTACATGATTAAATTCCAGCATACTAGGTATACAAACAAAACTCGTACAAGGCACGTAGGAAGAATGGATTTCCAACGAATGACTAGGCACTGGGGTACCACCTGTCACAGTACGTGGCCTAGATCACAGTACCGAGGAGTACGCCCGCTCCCCTGCAACACAAGGCCGGAATCATCCCTTACTGGATAATTCCAAATAAAATCACCCCACGGTTGGGATCAGCAACCGCACCACTAAGTCGAAATAAAGGGACATCTAGACAGGGATGACCTTACTCTCAAGTGGGGGCTACCCACGAAGCCTTGCTGCATAACCCCTGATTTTCAGTCATTCCCGGTTGATGAGGCTCGAGGCTAAACGATACCTTTTCAGAACATATCCCTTAGAATGCCCATCGTCCACCTGACGATGTCACGAAAGCATTCGTCCATACAAGTCCGTCCCGGGTCCGAACGGAACCGAAGGCACTATTCCTACTACATCCATTTTGGAAATATCCTCAAGATTAGTAGCGACTAGCCCTTGCACTTCACTGCTCCATCTTCGACTCCGAAATCGTTACACGAAACGTACAAACCGGATCGAAGTGGTATTCGAGTCTCCAGACCTAGAATCCCGGTATACGGAAACTCGATCCCGGTCTCTTCGAAACGATCAGCGCATTTGGCCAATATTGATAGTCGGTTATTTAACTATCAATTAACATCCACAAGCAACCATCACACAATAAATAATTTCCCACATTATTTATTTGCCCAAATATCTTTCCAAGATATATTTCTATTTTCAAACTCCTTTTGAAAACAATTTCAAACAGTTTCCGCTTACGGAATACATTTCCCAAATAATTATTTCCACTGAATCACCAAGTACAAAATACTTTTAGATTTAAAAATAATTTAAAAACACTTTATTTAAATATACCTTATAATATTGAAATTTAAAAACTACTTTAATATCTTAATAAAATATATACTTAAGGAATATTTAAAATGAAACCACTTTACAAATATAAACTAAATTTCTCTTTTTAAAACATAATACCAAATCACTTTTATATAATTACTACAATAATAGATTTTTGAAAATACTTACTTAGGCTTTAACATTTAGAAATAATCAATTTTCTAAAACATGCTTTTAAAAACACAATTAGAACTTTTAACTTATATTAAAAATTTCTTTGAAAACGTACTTGGCTATCCAGAGAAATACACTTCTCATTTCCATCTTTTAAAAATAAATCAACATTTATTTTTAAACCAATTCATATTCCTTTATAAATTCCCACCTTGAATTTATATCTCAAATATCCACTGATATTCCCTTTCACTTTATAAACCCAGTTTATATCTTCAAAATCTCATTTCTCTTTAAAATTCCAATTTTAAACAACCAAATCAATTTCCAATTGATTTTCCCATTTACTTTACTTACTTTGAAATAAATTTCCTTTGCTATTTCATTTATTCCAAAATACATTAACTTTTAGATTTTATTTCTCATTATGATTTAAAATCTTTAAACTGAAACACAAGTTTCAGATTTCCCAAATTCCTTCTTCCTTTTTAATTACCTTTAAACATTGAATAAAATAAATTATTTATTCCTTTAAATAATATCACATACGTTTTCTTTAAATTCAATATTCTCTGTTTATTTAAAATTCTTCTTTCCCATATTTAATTTATTCGAATTCACTAGAATTACTTAACTTAAATTTTATTCTTTTATTTCTTTCCAAAAATCCAATTCAATTGCTTTTGATAACTCATTATACTGGGAAATTCAAGCCAACCAGATTATCCAATATAAATCATCACAGGATATCAACAATCATATCACAGAATATTTAAACAAAATTAAATATTTTGAGGAATCCAGTTGGATCCCTCCAACCTGTTTCCCTGCATCCACAGATGTTAGCACAATACCAATTTCACTTCAAAGTGGAATATCGCGGTATATGGGTTTTATAAAATATCATCCGCTATTATGCGGCGCATAGGGTCTCATCCGCTATATAAATGCGGGAATATCAACAACTCAAATATATACATATGCCAATATGTATATATATTGCTATATACTACTATATATAATATAGCACATCCAAATCAATTCAACCATTCAATCAATTATTTAAATTTTAGTATTTAAATTTAAGACAAGATTTACTGAGTGAGATTAACTCACCTTTGCTTTTATTTGCAATCCACCCAAACCAGTTTGTTTTCTTCCCAGATTTCAACCTTGAACAAACATTTTATAAATTATTAATATATACACGAATTAATTGGACGAGCAATTCCCATAGATTTAATCAGGGAATTATTTAATTTAAAACTAATTTTCGAAAAGCAAATAAGTTTATTAGTCACATTAATCACTAATATACATTATTAAAATAAACTAGTGGATTTCCCTTACTAAACTGTATATAAAAATAATTTATAAAAGCTTCAAAATCTAACTTTTATATATACTTCCTTATATCCCAAAATCTTATGCATGTTTATAATTTCCGCTTGAGACTTATATACATATGTTCAAATAAAAATTGTTACTTTATATACTAACTGTAATAAGTTCTGCTTTCTGAATATATCTGGCTTTACCTATATATATACATTTACCTTTTAAATTAAAAATATATTAGCAGATAAATATATGTACATATATATTTATATTATATACAGTTTTCTTCCCTGCAATTATCAATAATCTTTCCTTACTGTACTTATATACATAGATATCTATATTATTATTTCTTCCAAGCTTTATCTATATAACTAATTTCTGTTTACTGTAAATTTATATATACATAGATATATATATATATATTAAATTAGAAAGGGAATTATCTCTGATTATAATTTAAACTGGAAAGGAAGAAGATGATATACCCATTGCCTTCTGTGTCGCGAATCCCAAAATTCAATGCGAAACCCAAATCGAAGCTCCCTTTCGTGACCATCACCACTGTCCTCGAGTTGCCCCACACGTATCGACCCAAAATCGCGATCGATGCTGAACCCGACTGGCCACGAATCACGAACGCATCCACCTATCTCCACCTTAACCATTGCGAGCCCACGCGATCTCGAACTACCCATCACCGCGGCGACGCAGTTGTAATCATACGAGCCACTTCATCTTCTTTTGTTTTTCCGATTTGGGAGTTTCGATTGATTTGAGAAATGGAAAATTGGGGAAAGGCATGACTTCGGTTTTGATTTATTAATTCATTTCGAACGAGCGTTTCTCGATTGAGGGGAAGAAGGAAGACGGATGCGAATTTGATTTTGATTTTAAGAAGAGGAAAGAAATAAAGACTGTCGCCATTTTTTTCCTTGTGAATATGAGATGTTTTCGTTTGATTTTGGCTTCGCTGTTCCAAAAAGAAAGGGAACGCGAGACTTCGAAGTATAAAATTTTCTCAGATATTTTAGTTCGATAGCTTCTTAGAGAAGAGAAAGGGTACGAGATTTGAAAGAAAGGAGAGGGATGGGTTGCGCAGTGTTTTGAAAAAGTGTTGATAGAGATAGAATTTCAACTGTAGGCTGACTAAGATATATATTAATTGAATTTAAATCGTCTCGATATAAAATTCCAGCGCGTTTACTTACTGTGTGCTCACATAACAACTCCAAATGCTAAGAAAATTGAAACCCGATAATAATTCAATATTACGGATCCAATGGAACTCGCTTCGTCGAATTCCGAGACTGTGCCTTGGAAGGCTATTTTTAAATTCAATTCAAACAATATAATTTCAAAACTGAATAAAACAGTTTGAAATTACATTCTGAAGCTTCTATTATCTTCAGTATTATCATTACGAATTTTACGAACTTTCAAATTATTTTTAACAAGCTCAGAACTCAGGATTCTCTATTTTATCCTATTTTTCAATTGTTAAATTCAATAATTAAATTCAACAAATACATTATCCAACAATTATTGATATTTGAAATTTCAAGTTAAAATTAACCCTTGAATATTTAAAATTAATTAAATATTCCAATTTCAAATATTCAAAAATTCCGGGTCGTCACATATAAATACTCCACTGAAGAAGAACCAGAGGTTCGTTTATGGCTTAAACAAAAGCCTCAAGAAGCCATTACTTCTGAAGTTAGAAGTTTCTTTCGATCAACTCATCGATATCGCTCTTCGTCTTGAAGAGGCAGATAAGGACAGTGAGGTTGAAGTGGTGGCTTCCAAACCAAACTTCAACAACAAGAAGAGGCCAAACAAATTCAAAGGTCCTTATCCCAACAAAAAGGGCAAGGAAGCAACTCCTGCTGCTAAGACTTTTTCCTCTGGTGATGGGAAGTGCTATAACTGTGGTGTTAGGGGACATTTTTCAGACAAGTGTCCAAAGCCCCGCTCTTGCCGCTACTGTAAAAGTACAGATCATTTTATGCACCAATGCAAAAGGCTTCAACAGATGGAGGGAAAGCTTAATGTGGCTCAAGCCCCTGGTAACACATCTCGCCGTCAAGGTATGTCACATTCTGTCCTTGATGGCATTATATTATTTCATGATCAACCTATTAGAGTTCTCTTTGATACGGGTGCATCCCATTCTTTTATATCAAAGGAACTTGTCGATACTTTTTCTTTAAGTGTTACTGCTTTAATGACTTCATTAAGAATTGCGAATCCGGTTGGTGGATCCGCAACTCTTAGTTTACTTTGTAAAGACGTAGAGGTTATTTTATGTGATTTTTCTTTCCTAGCCGATTTGCATGTCATGCGTTACTTAGGCTTTGGAATGATTTTGGGTATGGATTGGCTTACTCGTTATGAAGCTCATATCCTATGTCCTGAGCGGACTATTTATCTCCGTCATCCGCAATCTGTTAATCAGATTTCTATTATTCTTAAAGATTCGGATTCCGCTTTAGTTGCATCATTATACTCTTTAAATCCTCGTGATGATGACAATGATGATGAGGAGGATGTCATTTCTCGTATTCGCATCGTTCGTGAATTTTCCGACATCTTTGAGCCCGTTTTAGGATTACCACCTAAACGAGCAATTGAGTTCAAAATTAATCTTTTACCTGGAGCTCAACCTATTACCCGTCCTCCTTATCACATGTCTAATAAGGAGAACGAAGAGATGCGCAAACAACTATCCGAGTTGGAGACAAAGCAACTTATTCGCTCTAGTTCCTCGCCTTGGGGAGCTTCAGCTATTTTCGTAAGTAAGTCCGATGGTACACTTAGGCTTTGCGTCGACTACCGCAAGCTTAATGATCTTACTATTAAGAATAAATATCCATTGCCTCGGATTGATGATCTGTTTGATCAACTTAGTGGGGCTAGAGTATTTTCACAACTGGACTTGGCTACCGGTTTCCATCAGCTTCGTATTGCAGAGGATAGTATTCCTTTGACTTCGTTCCATACGCGTTATGGATCTTATGAATGGCTAGTTATGCCATTCGGTTTAACGAATGCTCCGGCTTATTTCGTTGACCTTATGAATAGAGTTTTCAAAGATTTTCTCGATCGGTTTGTTCTCATCTTTATTGATGATATTCTTGTGTATTCTAAAACCGAGGAGGAACACGAAAAGCACCTTCGAATTGTATTGGAAACTCTTAGGAGCAATCAACTAAAAGCAAAATTTTCTAAATGCCATTTTTGGCAATCTAGTGTGAAGTTTCTCGGTCATATTATTTCCGAATCCGAAATATCAGTGGATCCTTCAAAGATTGAAGCGATTCAAAATTGGAAGAGACCGGAAAGCGTGACTGAAATCCGTAGCTTTCTCGGATTGGCAGGTTATTACCGCCGTTTTATAAAAGATTTTTCTAAGATTGTCGTTCCTCTTACTGGCTTAACAAAGAAAGGTGTTAAATACATTTGGTCGGACAAATGTGAAACTTCTTTTCAGAAATTAAAAGAACTCCTTTCTGATGCTCCTATTCTTATTATTCCCGAAGGGAATCAAGACTTTGTCGTTTATACCGATGCTAGTCGCGTTGGTTTAGGTGCCGTTCTTATGCAAAAAGAACGTGTTATTGCTTATGCTTCTAGGCAATTGAAGCCGGCTGAGACTAGATATGCCACACATGATTTAGAACTCACGGCTATCGTTTTCGCCCTTCGAATTTGGCGACATTATCTTTTGGGAGAAAAGTTTATACTTTATACTGATCATAAGTCTTTGAAATATTTATTTTCTCAAAAGGAACTTAATTTGCGTCAACAGCGTTGGCTCGAATTTCTTGCCTCTTATGATCTTGACATTCTTTATACTCCCGGAAAGGGGAATCGTGTTGCCGACGCACTTAGTCGAAAACAACAAGCGGTTGTTTCCATGATGATATCTGAATGGAACGATCTCGAACTTTTATCCACTTGTGAAATTCGAGATCGCGTTTCCGATTTGTGTTCATCTCTTGTTTTATGTAGCCTTGAGGCTCGTCCTTCTTTATTAGACCGCATTCTTGAAGCTCAACAGCTAGATCCTGAATTGGCTTTGCTTGGCCAAAATCTTAAGGATAAAACCGATATTGAAGGTTTGAAAGACTTTGATATCGACTTTCGTGGCGGCATTCGAAAATTTGGTAGATTGATCGTACCAAATATTAGTGATCTTCGTAGAGACGTTCTAGAAGATTCTCATCGTTCCAAGTATTCCATTCATCCCGGTAGCAGTAAAATGTACGCTGATATGAAGCGACTTTATTATTGGGAGGGAATGAAATCTGATATCGCTAACTTTGTTAAGTGTTGCATGACTTGCCAACTTGTTAAGGCTGAACACCAAAGGCCCGGTGGGTTATTGCAACCATTGGAAATTCCAGTATGGAAGTGGGATCAAATTTCCATGGATTTTATTGATGGCCTTCCCCGTTCTCGTTCGGGTCATAATAGCTTATGGGTGATTGTTGATAGACTTACTAAGTCTGCCCATTTTATTCCTGTTCGGTCGAACCGAACCGTTCCTCTTCTGGCCAAACTTTTTATTAAAGAAATTGTTAAACTGCATGGAGTTCCTTCTTCCATTGTTAGTGATCGGGATCCATTGTTTACTAGTGGATTCTGGAAGAGTCTTCAAAAAGCTTTGGGAACGAAGCTTAATTTTAGCACCGCTTATCACCCCCAGTCCGATGGACAAACTGAGCGTGTGAATCAAACACTTGAAGATCTTCTTCGTTCTTGTGTGCTTGATTTCGGTGGAAGTTGGGAAGATCATATTTCACTTGTTGAATTTTCCTATAATAACAGCTTCCAATCTAGTATTGGCATGGCTCCTTTCGAGGCACTTTATGGAAGGCCATGCCGATCTCCTTCTTGTTGGCTTGAGGCCGGTGAGAAACTGGTTTTAGGACCAGACTTTATTCGAGATTCCACAGAAAAGATTGAACTTATTCGACATAGGATGAAAGAAGCCCAGAGTAGACAAAAATCCTATGCCGACAACCGAAGAAGGAAATTAGAATTTTCTATTGGTGATCTTGTATTTATTCGTGTTTCACCAATGAAGGGTGTTGTACGTTTCAGTCGATCGGGAAAGTTAGCGCCTCGATATATTGGGCCATTTCCTATCACCGAGCGTATTGGTTCCATGGCTTACCGCCTTTCATTACCGGCTCAGTTTTCTGCTATGCATGACGTGTTTCACGTTTCTCAATTACGGAAGTGCCTTCGGGATTCCGATTCTACTCTTGAGCCCAGTGTTGTGGAAGAGATTGAAGTTTCACCTAATTTAACTTATGAGCAGCATCCTGTTCGAATTATTGCTTCGGAGATCAAACGGCTTCGAAATAAAGATGTTCCGCTTGTTAAAGTTCAATGGTCCTCAAATCCTAAGGATTGCTCTTGGGAAACTAGAGAATTCATCGAGCGTACACATCCGAAATTACTTTCTCATGCTCTTTGAGGTAAACTTCTTAATTCCAATTTCTTTTGTGTTAATATGCTTTTATGGTTGTTACTTTTTATTTCCACCATATATATTGCGAGGACGCAATTTCTTTAAGGAGGGGAGTCTGTAACAACCCGCATATCTATCGATTTTATATTTAAATATTTTATTGTTAGTCGGATGTTAGTCCGAAAAGATACTTTTTGCATACGGTCAAATTAGGACTCGAGACCACTTCCATTGAGTTCAAAATGACGTTTGCGATCTTTTTGAGTGTAAACTTCGATATGTTTGGAGATAGCGAAATTTTCGTCACTTTTCCCGCGTATGACTTTGGTTTGGACTGCACTTCCTTAGTTCAGCCCAACCCCCTTCCTCATTTCATTCACCATTTGTTTTAACATTCAAGCTTCATCAAAAATGGTGGTGGGAAGTGGAAATTGAAACCCCAAACTCTAATTCTATTGCAAATCCGAGATTCAACATCAAATTCACGTGAAGAACATTGATTCAAGCTTGTTGGTGTTCTTGCTTTGCCTTCAAATCTCCATCTTCATCAAATTCCGTGAAAAGGTGAGATTTTTAATCTCACATCTTGCCTATATTGTCATTGGGCTGTTGGGAATGATCCCCTATTGCATTTGTATGAATATCTGCATTTGGTTTGGATTGGATTGGCGAAAAACTTCAATTTTTGGTGTTTTGATGATTTTCTGGCTCTAGGTCGTCTGGCCTTCACTAGGTCGTATACGAGTTAAAACCTTAGGTCGCTACGTTGAAAAGTCTCCTAGGGATAGGTCGTTCCAGCCTTAAGAATTCGCTCTGAATCACTAGGTCGCGCGGCGCTAAGTCATAGGTCGTTTCCGACCTATAATCTCCAGGCAAATCTTAGGTCGGTTACGAGTTAAGTGTTAGGTCGTTCGCGAGTTAACTCCTTGAGTCGTTCAAAGCTTAAGTCGTTAGGTCGCGTGCCTTGCTAACTCGTTAGGTCGCGTGCCTAGTCAAGTCGTTAGGTCGTAAGACCTTAGGTCGTACACCTTTAAGTCGAAGCATTTTAGGTCGCTTCCCCTGGACCTCGTTAGGTCGTTCACCTCTAAGTCGCGTGGCACTTTAGGTCGCGTGGTCTTGTTCTCCTCTAGGTCGTAGGACCTTTTAACTGTTAGGTCGAAGACCTTTTTCCATTAGGTCGCAAGACCTTAGGTCGCACCTTGTTAGGTCGCGAACCCAGTTAGGTCGCTCGCCTATCTTAGGTCGCGAACCCTGTTAGGTCGCGCATTCTCTTAGGTCGTGTACACTTAGGTCGCGCCTCACTGTTAGGTCGCGCACTTCGTTAGGTCGCTCGCATTTAGGTCGCAGACCTTAGGTCGCTCGCGAGTTAGCACTTAGGTTATTTAACCTGTTTTCTCCTAGGTCGTTCGACCTGTTCTTCAGCTAGGTCGCACGGCAGTCTTTCCCTTAGGTCGTATGACCTACTTCTCCTTAGGTCTTCGAACGTGAATTGATTTGTTGCTACAATCGTTTTATGACTTGTCACTTTAAAGATATATGAAGGTTTCAATACTAATAGTAAATATCAAAACTCTTTCATCAAAGCGATTTCAACACTATTTTAAATATCAAAAGTTCGTTTTCTCAAACCGATTTTCTATCTACTAGTATATACAAGCCTTTACTTCACTCGAATGAGAAATCAACTTAAACGACTTAGTAAAATGAGTGGTATGAAACGCTTGCGTTCACTTCGTCGGTTAGCTCTTGGACTTGTTCGATTGAACCCTTTTGTGACAATTTCCTAGTGAAGATCTACAGTTTGTTCGTAAATATTTAAGTTAAGCAAGTGGTTATGGGACATGAAGCTAAACTCATATATTTACTAGCTTAGTGTAATCGACACTTCTTTATGATCGATGATGATCATTTTATGGTTTAGACTAGCAATGTGCGATGTCTCTTCGTCCGTGTGTCGGACTTGCCTTCGGGCCATCCGTGTGTTCGGAAAATTTTAATGGATAGCTTCCATGAGATAGCTTCTCGTCCGTGTGTTCGGACTTCCCACTTTTAGTGATTTCTGGATTTCGTGTGTTGATTTCTGGATTTAGTGCTTCACCAACTTTTGTGGTTTTCACTGATATGATATCAGTTTTTGTGTATTGGTGAATTTGTGTGTCATTATCTTTTTATGTGTTTGGATCTTTGAGAAGATTCTTGTGACATTGATTAATCCCTTGATTGATTATCATTTACATACTTATAGTAGTATGCCACCATGGTTATTATATGTTTATGCCATACCCTTTATCCTATATCATGTCATCTGATATTTATAGTTAGACTGATCCGTTTATTATTTTTTTATAAATAATACTCGGGTCAGACCGAGATGTTACAGGTGCTTCTGCTTGACTTCTCTTCTGGATTACTCTGACTTTTGGCTAACTACATAGATTAGTAGTTTTTGGATGTACACCTCTGAGATATAGACTCTATGTTATGTACTTATTCTTTTGTATAGCACGTGATGCTATTCTTTTGTATTATAGTGGATCTTTCTGACCACTACTCTGATGTACACTTTCATGTGTTATATTTTTATTCATATATTCTTCCGCCTTTGTGATATGGATGTCTATGACTGATTTATGTTATGATTATTTCTATGTTTGTTTCCGAAGATTATATATAGCCACCGTATGATAGCTTTGTGTTTGTATCGGTATGTCGGATTTCCTCCTTAAAAGATATGCATTCTATTCTATCTGACGTATCGGTGCTCGCACAAAGAAGTTACATGGATGGTCGCTCCTCCACAGCCTTATTCTCCGTGCAAATTGACAGCACTACATCGTAGTGTTCTTGGTTAGCGTGGGTATAGAGGTGGGGGCGTCACAGCCACTATCCCCTCCGCCTGCCCTTGCATCTGTGCTATCCGCCTCCTTCTTTGTAAGAAGGGAAGAAATGTTATGCTCGCTGACATCTTTTGCCTGAGGAATGCTGCTATGCCCACCTTTGCAACGGGTTTTCCTTGTATAAAGAGAGGTAAAAATATATATAAGTTTATATATAACGTAAGGTTAAATATGTGTACATATTAGTTTTTAAACATATATGTATATATGAGATCACCTATTGCTACTTAGATTTCGCCTGTGACATTTGCATATTTTTCTATGTTGCTTGAGAAGCTAGTTTGTATATTTGTTTAATTATAGAAGCAAGTATATATATATTACAAAGTTTATCTTTGGCCTTCCTCCTCTGTTGTTTCGTATATTGCAAAGTATGTATATGTATAACTGTTTCGTTTATATTTTAGTATATTTAGTTATAATATATATATATATAAATGTGTATTTTGAAGTTTTATATAAATATTATATGTCTATATCTATTAGCTTATATGCTACTGCATGTATATATGAGTTATATGATTACAGTATTGTTAGTTTTATATATGTTCGTTAAATGATTTCATATATAAGTTATCCAAGTTTATATATCTATACTATATTGTATTTTTTTTATTAAACTGGGTATATATATATATATATATATTTAACAAGAAACATTTCATGTGTGTGATGTCTGCATGAACTATATATACACCTATACATATAAGCTACAATTATTTTTTTAATAGGCAAGTTTAAATATATAATGTAGTTTATGTATCAGTTTATATATTATTTTATATATTATATAAGCTGTTTATATGTAAGAGGCCGTACAAACATGTTGTTTGTATATAACAGTTTTCCTGTGGTGTCATATGTGTTTTTCAATTAAGTAAGTGTGTATTGTTTCTATAATAAATATTGATCTAAAACTAGAACAGTTATGTAAGTTTATAAAAATAAATATATATATATATGTATATATATTAGTTTATATATTAGTTCATATATACATGAGTTCGGTTTTGAATATGTATATAGAGATTTTATTTTATTATGAGTTTAAATTTAAATATTAATTTGAAATTACATATATATTATATATACTTTGATTTGTAATATATGTGTTATAGTTTAATGAAATAGTAGTTTATATATATATATATGTTATAATATATGTTACTACAGTTTCAAGACATATATTGTGTTGTCTGTATCATATAAGTGTTGTTTGTATATATATATTTATTATATAAGGTATGCATACATAGACTGTAAATACATATATTTTTGATTTATTGGTTCGTATATGTATATATATATTTTACTTTGCTGGCTTCTTCATGATGTATGTATAAGATATATGTTGTATGGTATATAACTTATATATTAGTGATATATATATTATTGATTTCCAAGTGTGTATATATAAATAAGTAGTTATTTAAAAATATATGATGTATATATATGTTGGTTTTAATATATTTGTTTAATTAAAAACAATGATTTTTAAATTATATATATATATATTATTTTAATATTTGTTTAAATTAAATATTGATTTCATGGAAATAATAATAATATATTTGGATAATTTCTGTCTCTATCAGGCTGATTCTAATTATTTCATCGATTCTTGTTATCATCTATATTCGTCGAAATCGTGCCAATCTAGCTTCGTTTTGGAATTCGTGCTTGGGTTGTAATTCAACTCCATTGTCTATTCTCTCTAGCCTCGGAAGGTGAGCAATCACTCACGATTAACGTTCTTATATTTATTAAATTTCATTTCAATTGAAACAACAATTGAAATATGTTGTTGTTAGTAATTCACATTGCTATATATATACCATTATCTGTATCTGTTCACCTGTGACATCTGACACCATTATCCGTTATTTATACTGATGATATATGCCTGTTACTGTTGTTATATTATTATCATATCTGTTATCACTCTTCAAGTTCCCTATTAGTATAGAATTCACTATGGGTTGAAATGATACATAGCCGAACGATCTTGTAGAATAGGAGAAAATCGTTATGGGTTGAAATGATAAACCCAAGCGATTTTCATTTAATTGAATTTGGGATTGTGGGTTGAAAAGATATATACCCGTATATATATATATTTAAATTGCGGATTGAAATGATAAATATCCGTATCACTTGACCATAGGATAGAAAATTATATACAGACACCTTTGGTCTATATATATAAATATTTTGAATTGATTTCTATGGTTTTGAAAATAAAATATATGGTTTTAATAAATATTGATTTTAAAGATTTATTAAAGTTGATTTAATAAAGTTGATATATAAGTATTTTATTTAATATCTATATTTCAGATATAGAGTTTATAATGATTTGAAATTATATTTTATTTAAGAATTTTACTTAAATAAGTTTGATTTGAAATTTATTAAATTTGAAATTTTAAAGATATGATTTTATAACTTGAATTTGATTAAAAGTGACTTAAATGAATATTTCAAATTTATATAAATTTAAATGGGATATTTTGTTTATTTAAATTTGTAAATTAAAGCTGTATTTAGATATTATTGAAATGATTAAGTAAATATTTCAAAATTAATAATAGTAAAGCGAATTTGACATATATAAAATTATCGAATTTAGTTTTGAAATGTTGAATATATTGACTTTGATATATTGAAATTTGAATGGATTATTTTATGGTCCAAATATGTATTTGAATTCGATAATTTGAAATGGTTTATTGAGAAGCTGAATCGAGTTGAAATTGATGATTTGAGATTTGATTTAATTTTAATTTTGGAAATCGAGTTGATTTGAATCGATTTGTGAAATTGTGGAAACTATCTTTATTATATAAAGTATTTTAAATTATATTTAAAACTATTTTATATTATTTTATAAACTATTTTAATATAAACTATTTTATTATAAACTATCTTAACTTATAACTATTTATATAAACTATTTTATTTATAAACCATTTTATTATATATACAAATTTTAATATCTAAACTGTTTAAGAGGAAAGTGTTATGATTTCCAAAATGCTATGATTTCAAAGCTGTGATTTCCAAAGTGTTTTGATTTTTAAAAGACTATGATTTCGAAAGCGTTATAACTTTGGAAAGTGATATGATTTTTGGAAATGGATATATTTGAAATGGAATGATATCGTATTGATTTGGGTTTTGAAATGGAAATGATATTTTGGTTTTGAAGTATAAACAAATTTCGAAATGACCATGGTGTTATAATAACGTTTGGTTGTTAAAGAGACCGGGATCGGATATGGGCATACTCTCTGTCGATACCGAAAACCACTTTAATAACTATGTACGCGGTGGAGATTTCAGAATGAAGTAGGATGGTGGCGACGATCCTTTTGAGTTATGAACGTGGACCCGACTCCCATGAGTTGGCATAAGGTGGCTAAAACAAGAGCGATTCTCGGGCCAATGAGGTAGCACCTCTGATCGGACGCATTTCTTCGATACCATTCTATTACTTTGTGATTGATTTGGTGGCCACCCTTCGATTTTGATTGGGAGTGTGTTCCGAGGTGGGCGGTAGTGGCTGCTATGCGTTTCCACCAGCCCAGATGCGTAATTGGTATATCTGTGAGGAATGCGGAATATGGATCTTAAGGCTAGGAATAACACTAGAGGGGGGGTGAATAGTGTTTATAAGAAATTACTAAATCTTTTTCAGTTATTGTTGATTTGAACACAAATGTATGTAATATTCAAACACATATATAATCACAGAAACAAACACAGATGCAGAAATAAAGTAAATGCAGTAAAGGAAAGAACACACCGGATTTTATACTAGTTCGGGGTTACCCTACATCCAGTCCCGCACAACTAAGTACAGATTTCCTTTCAAAAAGAAATTCAACAATTACAACCCTCGGTTTCAAGGCTACGAGGTACACCCTCCAGAATCACAATCCTCTGGGTAGAGATACTTGATTTCCGGGGCAACAAGTTCACCCAATTGATTTCCAAGGCTACAATCACACCTTTTCTCGCTTGATTGATTTCCAAGGCTACAATCACACCTTTTCTCGCTAGATAGATTACAAAGAAGCCTATAACTCTGAATAGCACTTGTATCTTGTTGAGATAGTCATAGAGAATCAAACCAGAGATAATCTAGTTAGATTCAATGTTGATTTCGGCAGAGTGATGATAGGATTTTGATTAAGAAAATGTGGAAGAAGAAGAGAAGTGAAAAACCAGAAAAACTGATTGGAAATTCGTTGAAACTAACCTCTATTTATAGAAGAACAACAGTCATGTCCATTCGTGAAAGGTTATGGCGAATAGACACTTCTTTTGAAATTCAAATTTTTGGTTCTAACTGACACTATGTCGACATGGGGTACAAGGGCATGTCGACATCCCAAAGGAAAATTTGATGTTTTGATTTTCTTTGAAAATAACCTTTATCTTATATTAAAACTATTTTAAACTTTATAAATATACTTGACTATTGATAAAATACATAGATAAATATAGAGAACAATATATATAATTTTACTATAATTTTATATTTAAATCTAAGTATAAATATATTATAATTAAAAGATAGTTTAAAACAGACGAAGTTTAAAAACAAGAATATTTAAAGCTAAAACATCTTTTTGAAAAATCATTTGAAAAGATATTTTTTAAGGCTAAAACATTTTGAAAAACAATTTTGAAAATCATTCTGAAGTTGTTTTGAAAAAACATTTTGAAGTAGTTTTGCAAGCTTCTTCCTGCAGAGTATCTCATCATGTCAGGACTCGAGAACTTGTACAAGACTAGGATGTTCGTGGGTTTGTAAGCCACTTGTCGTAGGTTTGTAAGCTACTTGTCGTGGGTTTGTAAGCCACTAAAAAGGTAGAAATGGGTTCCATCCCAAAAGAAAAATGGAGTGAAGATTTCAGTGCTATTGTGAAGTTTTAACATAATTCTAGACTCAATACTTATCTTGAAATCTTGAACTCTTGATAATCTTGGTACTCATGAGTCTTCAATCTTGATATCTTGAATCTCTATACTGTACAGTCTTCATTCTTGGTACCTGCATGGTTAAATCCTGCATATACATATATATCCAAACTATAATGTTAGTATTTATATTTTATAATCTTATTCTAAGGTTGTTGTCATCAAAACCATCAACTCTTGGACTAACAATCTCCCCCTTTTTGATGATGACAACCTTTGTTTATAAAATATTACTTCTATCCTATTAACTTCCCCTAAATCTAATAACTCCCCCCAATCTATGCCTAATTACCCTATTTTATATTTCTCCCCCTTTGTCATCAACAAAAACAAACTAACTCCAAACTATATAACTCTTAGTCTAATATCCTATATGATGATAGTGTTATCATCAATACTTACTTGTAAACCTAAAACTTAGTCCTAACTTACGAACTCTCCTAACTAAGAATCTATAATAATAATAATAATAATAGAACATATATAAGAACACACATTATTTATTAATTATATATTTGTTTATATTTACATTTTCGTAGAGATCGTAAATCAAACAACAATTCGAAAAGAAAGAGAAGAAACTAATGTGTGTTTTTGAACATAGGAGATCTATGAATCGAACAATTTGGATAGTGGAAAAAGAAATTTCCACGTTGTTCGACAAGATTTCCATCTTTGTCAAAGCACACTTCGCCAACGCAAACGACTTTGTCGTTGTCTTCTGCATGCTCTTCTTCCATTGGTTCTTCTTCTTCTTCTTCACTTTCCTCTTGTTCCTGATCTCCTGAAGAGTTCTCGTCAATCAAGATTGGGTTAGCATGATTATCCATATGAATTTTTTGCAAATTCCTAAGGATTTTGCCTTGCCTCTCTTGTTCTTTGGCCATTCGAAGTTGCATCACTTGGATTTCAGTCATTAACTGAAGGGTATCCTTCAGAGACTTCTCCATTTTTGTTACACGAGCGAGCGTTGATTGTTGAAACGGACCAGAAGTAGGCGATGGGAACAAAAAAGTTGATTTTAAGTTTGATTTGGAAGAGGAGGCCATTGATAAACTGATCTCAGAAGAAAGAACAGAAAGAGAACAGAGAGAATGAAGAAAATTTCGAAATAGGAGAAATTTATAACCACTTATTTGAATTTTGGTGGGAAAAAAATATTTAAAAATTAAAAACGTTATATGTCAACATGGGTCTAGGGGGGATGTCGACATGGGTGTTGAATTTTTGCCTATTTAATTTATTTTGAATTAATTTTTAATTATACTTTGTTATTTATATTTTATATTTCAGTTAATGAATAAATACCTAATTCTCTTCTTAATTTAGTAAATGTAGATTCATTTAAGGGTTTTGTTAAGATATCAGCAATTTGATTTTCAGAATTGATATAGTCGAGAGTAATTACTTCTCTACTTATATTATCTCTGAGAAAATGGTGTCTGATATCAATATGTTTAGTTCGAGCATGTTGAGTAGTATTTTTAGAAAAATTTATTGCACTAGTATTATCACAATAAATTGGTGATTTTGAGATATTTAAACCAAAATCTTTTAAAGTTTGTTGCATATATATTACTTGAGAACAAGCCAAAGCAGCAAAAATATACTCTGCTTCAGTTGTTGATAGAGAAACTGTGTTTTGCTTTTTACTAAACCAGGAAATCAGAGAATGCCCTAAAAAATGACAAGTTCCACTTGTACTTTTTCGGTCTGATTTACAACCAGCATAATCAACATCACAGTAAGATATTAAATCAAACGAATCATTTTTAGGATAAAATAAACCATAATCAAAGGTGTGTTTAACATATCTTATAATACGTTTTACAGCTTTTAAGTGAGTTTCTTTAGGTTGGGATTGATACCTTGCACAGAGACAGACACTATGCATGATATCAGGTCTACTCGCAGTGATATAGAGTAGTGATCCAATCATTCCTCTATATAATTTTTGATCTACATCTTTCGAGAGATCTTCTTTACTAAGGTACTCATTGGTTGCCATGGGAGTGGGTTTTCCACTCGCAGTAGTCAAACCAAATTTACTAACTAGGTCTTTAGCATATTTTTCTTGACTAATAAAGATACCATTATCTAATTGTTTTATTTGTAATCCTAAAAAGAAGTTTAATTCACCCATATGACTCATCTCAAACTCTTTTGTCATTATTTCAGAAAATTCTTTATTTATTTCAAAATTAGTTGATCCAAAAATGATATCATCTACGTAGACTTGTACTAGTTGAATATCATTTTTATTTCTTTTAATAAAAAGAGTATTATCTACTTTACCTATTTCAAAATTTGATTGTAACAAGTAAGATCTTAGTCTATCATACTAGGCTCTAGGAGCTTTCTTTAGACCATACAGAGCTTTCTTAAGTTTGTAAACATGATTTGGAAATTTATCATTTTCAAAAAGTGGTGGTTGTTTAACAAATACTTCTTCTTTTACAAAACCATTTAAAAATGCACTTTTAACATCCATTTGAAATAATTTGAAATTATTATGATTTGCGAAAGCAAGTAAAATCCTAATAGCTTCTAATCTTGCTATAGGGACAAAGGTTTCATCAAAATCTATTCCTTCTTCTTGACAATAACCTTGAGCGACTAACCGGGCTTTATTTCTAACAACCTCTCCTTGTTCATTCATTTTATTTTTATAAACCCATTTAGTTCCAATTATTTTTTTATTTTCAGGTCTAGGAACAAGTTCCCAAACATCATTTCTAGTGAATTGATTTAATTCTTCTTGCATAGCCAAAATCCATGAATCATCAGTTGATGCTTCTTCTGGATTTTTGGGTTCTATAGTTGATATAAAGCTACATTACTCATTTGACTTAGTTGGTTTCTAGTTTTAACAACAGATTGCATATCTCCAAGTATATTTTCTATAGGGTGATCTTTTAAAAGTTTAATACTTTTATTAGGATGATTTAATTCATTATTTGTTTCAGTTGACTCTTGGTTTTGAGTGATTAAATCCTCTTCATCATGTATTTCTTCAAAAATATTGAAATTTTCATCAAATGAAACATGCATTGTTTCTTCAATGGTATTAGTTCTTAAATTAAATACTTTGTAAGCTTTACTTCTATTAGAGTATCCGATAAAGATACCTTTGTCGGATTTAGGATTAAATTTATCTAAGTTATCTTTTGTATTTAAAATAAAACATTTACTTCCAAAAATTCTAAAATAAGATACCTTAGGTTTCTTTGAGTAAATAAGTTCATAAGATGTCTTATCAGTTAAAGGTCTAATTAAAATTCTATTTAAAATATAACAGGCGGTGGCAACTGCTTCTTCCCAAAAATACTTTGGTAAATTACAATCAGAAAGCATAGTTCTCGCACACTCTTGAATCGTCCTATTTTTACGTTCTACTACTCCGTTTTGTTGTGGAGTTCTTGGAAATGAAAAATTGTGAATTATTACCTTTTTATTGCAGAATTCTTCAAACTTTTCATTTTCAAATTCACCACCGTGATCACTACGGATGGTTATAATTTTTTTAGAAAATTGATTTTGAACCCTTTTTGAAAAATTCTTAAAATATTCAAAAGTATCACTTTTATGTTTTAAAAATATTGTCCATGTAAATCTAGAATAATCATCTACAATTACAAAAACATATTTACTGTGATTTAATGACTGAATTTGAGATGGACCAAATAAATCAAGATGAAGTAATTTAAGAGGTTTTGAAGTTGAAATCATATCTTTTAATTTAAAAGAACTTTTTCTAAGTTTTCCTAGTTGACACGCATCACATAGACTATCTACTTTAAAATTCATTTTAGGGAGGCCTCTTACTAGATCATGTTTTGACAGTCTAGATAAGAGTTTGAAATTCAAATGCCCAAATCTCTTATGCCAAATCCAAGGGTCACTTGCATTTGCCAAAAGACACAAGTTATCATTTGAAATTTTCATACTAAGAATATAAATATTCTTTTTCCTAATTCCTTCAAATATTATGGTTGAATTATTATTTTCAATGTGACATTTATCTTTTTCAAATTTAATTTTATATCCTTTATCGCATAGTTGACTTATACTTAGCAGATTGTGTTTCAAATTCTTAACTAGCAAAACATTAGTAATAATAGGAGTTTCAGAGTTACCGACTTTGTCGATGCCGATCACATAACCTTTTGAATTGTCTCCAAAATTAACCAGTTCTCTGTTTTTGTATATTATATCATTCAGCATATCTGGATTCCCAGTCATGTGTCTAGAACATCCACTATCAAGTATCCATTTGTCCTTTTTGATCTCCACAGTTTGTTTGTTCTGGATTGACCTCAACTCCCATAAAACATGATTCCTATACATCAAACAATCTTAGTAGACAACTTGTATTTGAATATTGATTATATGCAGACTCAAGAGAAAATGATGATCTGAATATTTCTAAACATGCATTAACAGATTTCTTAAACATAGCCATTAAAAAAAACTTTTTCAAAAATCAGATTATGAAACTTTTGAAAACCTTGCTCTGATACCAAATGTGAGGAATGCGGAATATGGATCTTAAGGCTAGGAATAACACTAGAGGGGGGGTGAATAGTGTTTATAAGAAATTACTAAATCTTTTTCAGTTATTGTTGATTTGAACACAAATGTATGTAATATTCAGACACAGATATAATCACAGAAACAAACACAGATGCAGAAATAAAGTAAATGCAGTAAAGGAAATAACACAATGGATTTTATACTGGTTCGGGGTTACCCTACATCCAGTCCCGCACAACTAAGTACGGATTTCCTTTCAAAAAGCAATTCAACAATTACAACCCGCGGTTTCAAGGTTACGAGGTACACCTTCCAGAATCACAATCCTCTGGGTAGAGATACTTGATTTCCGGGGCAACAAGTTCACCCAATTGATTTCCAAGGCTACAATCACACCTTTTCTCGCTTGATTGATTTCCAAGGCTACTATCACACCTTTTCTCGCTAGATAGATTACAAAGAAGCCTATAACTCTGAATAGCACTTGTATCTTGTTGAGATAGTGATAGAGAATCAAACCAGAGATAATCTAGTTAGATTCAATGTTGATTTCGGCAGAGTGATGATAGGATTTTGATTAAGAAAATGTGGAAGAAGAAGAGAAGTGAAAAACCAGAAAAACTGATTGAAAATTCGTTGAAACTAACCCCTATTTATAGAAGAACAACAGTCATGTCCATTCGTGAAAGGTTATGGCGAATAGACACTTCTTTTGAAATTCAAATTTTTGGTTCTAACTGACACTATGTCGACACGGGGTACAAGGGCATGTCGACATCCCAAAGGAAAATTTGATGTTTTGATTTTCTTTGAAAATAACATTTATCTTATATTAAAACTATTTTAAACTTTATAAATATACTTGACTATTGATAAAATACATAGATAAATATAGAGAACAATATATATATAATTTTACTATAATTTTATATTTAAATCTAAGTATAAATATATTATAATTAAAAGATAGTTTAAAATAGACGAAGTTTAAAAAAAAAGAATATTTAAAGCTAAAACATATTTTTGAAAAATCATTTGAAAAGATAATTTTTAAGGCTAAAACATTTTGAAAAACAATTTTGAAAATCATTCCGAAGTTGTTTTGAAAAAACATTTTGAAGTAGTTTTGCAAGCTTCTTCCTGCAGAGTATCTCATCATGTCAGGACTCGAGAACTTGTACAAAACTAGGATGTTCGTGGGTTTGTAAGCCACTTGTCATAGGTTTGTAAGCTACTTGTCGTGGGTTTGTAAGCCACTTGTCATAGGTTTGTAAGCTACTTGTCGTGGGTTTGTAAGCCACTAAAAAGGTAGAAATGGGTTCCATCCCAAAAGAAAATTGGAGTGAAGATTTCAGTGCTATTGTGAAGTTTTAACATAATTCTAGACTCAATACTTATCTTGAAATCTTGAACTCTTGATAATCTTGATACTCATGAGTCTTCAATCTTGATATCTTGAATCTCTATACTGTACAGTCTTCATTCTTGGTACCTGCATGGTTAAATCATGCATATACATATATATCTAAACTATAATGTTAGTATTTATATTTTATAATCTTATTCTAAGGTTGTTGTCATCAAAACCATCAACTCTTGGACTAACAATATCTACCCTGGCATTACCTTGTTGTGCCATGTCACCTACCATATCGAGCTTTACTACGAGTTTGGAATGCTCCCTTAGCCTGTAGAGTATTGAGGATAGCCCCCGATCTGGGAGTATGCTAATACTGGATAGACTACTGGGACTATTACGTGTTAAGGTGGAAAATGTAAAGCCTTAATGCTATTTAAAAGTAAGTTTATTTTATTATAGCCATTATTATAATAGCGTATATTACTACATAGTAGATAGTTTAACGGATCCTTAGAGGATGGTTATCCCAAACATCCTTTGAGTTACTTGTATTTCAGTTGATATTTCACTTGAGTTGGATTTATTGATATAAGAATGTTAATCCTGACTCGAGAGTTTTGTTTTTTGCTTTATGCTCGGGTCAGACTGAGTGATACAACATTTGAGACTCACCTTTGGAGTTCGAGCTTCGCTTGGAGATCCAGCTATCTATCGATTCTGTTATCAGTTATTCAGTTGATTCTAGTGATGTGTTCCGATCTTGTATTTGACTATTGTATTGAGACATCTATGTATTCGAGACTTCTGTTGTATCTTATTTAACCCTGTTATATATATAGTAGCTTCATGAACTACTTTTCTTTTGTTTCCGCTGCATTATTGTTATATTACTCTGTGTCTGTGATCTGTGATTATTTTATTTACTGTATATGCTGAGTTTTGCCAAATTTAAATTAACAATCTGATATTTTGAGCAATTCAAATCCGACATGTATGGATGCGAATGGTTGAAAATTTCTGGTCGTTACAATCGAATTCCATGCTCGGTATTGGTAAAAAAAATTCTAGAGGAAGTGTGGAAAGGAAAGAGCATTGACTTGAGTTATCTTCGTGTGTTTGGTAGTCCAATTTATGTGCATGACCCGGGAAATGATATGCTTGAGCCTAGATCTTTTAAGAGGATTTTGCTTGGCTATACAGATGGAGTAAAAGGCTATCAGATATTGAATCTGGAAACAAAGAAGGTTGTGAATTTTCATCATGTTAATTTTGATGAGTCGGCTTTGTTCAAGAAGAATGAGAGCTCATCGGTTGTTCTGGATTTGGTTCATGGTGTATCAAAGGAGAAGGAAGTAATTCCTACTTTTCGTCTAAGGAGTAGAGTAGTTGAATATGCTTATGAGAAGGAAGCGGTTGATGTTATATCACATAGTCAACATGGTGCCTCTAGTAGTGTTGGTGATGTACGTAATTCTAGAGAAGATTCGGTTCAAGGTGGAGCCGAAAGGAGTTTGGGTGATGGTATTGCTACTCGGATTGGTCGTCGTTCTATAAGGCTAACCGATAGATATGGTGATTGAAACTATCTTAGCTTTTGTGATAGTTTGGACCATGCTCTTCATGTAGTCCAAGATGACCGATGGATCTTAATGACATTATGGAGTCGAGTGATAGCTCGAAGTATATGTGTGCCATGGAGGAATAGATGCAATCGTTGATGAAGAATCAAACCTGGGATTTGGTTCCACTTCCTAAAGGAAACCATGCCATTGGGTGCAAATGGATATATAAGGTGAAGGACGATGGGAGATACAAAGCTAGGCTAGTAGCTAAGGGGTTTGCACAGAGGAAGGGAAAGGAGTATGATGAGATATTCGCACTGGTTGGGAACCATACTTCAATCCGGATATTACTTGCTATAGTTGCTACAAATGACTTGGAGTTGGGACAACTTGATGTGAAAACCGACATCTTGCATGGTGACTTGGATGAAGACATCTACATGGAGCAACTGGAAGGTTTTGTTGTAGATGGTAACTCAAATTTGGTTTGCAAGTTAAAGAAATCACTATATGGTTTAAAGCAATCACTAGACAACGGTACACGAGATTTGATCATTTTATGCTTGAAAATGGTTTTGATAGAAGCATCAAGGATGCATGTGTATATTTCAAGAAGTTGGAAAATGATTGTTGGATGTATTTACTCTTGTATGTGGAAGACATGCTCATTGCTTCAAAAGATAAGAATGAAATCAACAAGTTAAAATTGAGTTTGAAATCGAAGTTTGAAATGAAGGATCTTGGAAAAGAAAAGAGGATATTGGGCATGGAGATAGAGAGGGATCGAAAGTGATTTGAATTAAAATTGGCTCAAAAGGAGTATAAGAGAAAGTGCTTTGGTGGTTTAGCATAGAGAATGCAAAGGCGTCAAATACACCTTTACCTTTGCATGTGAAGCTTTCGAGTAAGGGATCACTTATCTTGGAGAAAGACAAGGCTTATATGGGTAAGGTTTCATATGCTAGTGCGGTTAGAAGTTTAATGTATGTTGTGGTGTGTACAAGGCCTGATATTGCAAATGTCGTCGGGATGGTTAGTCGATATATGGCTAGTCCGAGGAAATCGCATTTGGAAGCTGTGAAGCTTATATTGGGATACCTTAGAGGTACATTATCTCATGGTCTTGTTTTCTGTGGTAGTGAGGGGATGAATTGCAATTTGGTTGGTTTTTATGATTCAGACTACGCTGGTGATAGGGATCAGAGAAACTCAACTTCCGGATATGTCTTCACACTTGGTGATACGACCATAAGTTGGAGATCGAGATTGCAGACTGTAGTTTCTTTATCCACTACAAAGGCGGAGTTGATAGCCGCGGTGGAGGTGCCAGAAGAGGCACTTTATTTGAGGTGATTGTTGTGTGACTTAGGATTTGAGCACGATAGCATTGATGTTTAATGTGATAGCCAGAGTGCTATTCACTTGGCGGAGAATTTGGCGTTTAGCGCACGGATTAAGCATATTGAAGTAAGAGAGTCATTTGTAGTAGCCATGGATGAAGATAAGCAAGTATATCTTCGGAAAGTGCACACAAAGGATAATGTGGCAGATATGTTCACTAAAGCATGGCCGGTTTGGAAATTCGAGCATTGCTCGAACTTGATTCGCTTATTGAAGTGCTAAGTGCCACAAGGTGGCACAGTTGAGGGAGGAGCTTGGTTATGGATAATGAAGAGTATCGGTGAGAGATTGTGGTTCTATCTTCTTGGTGAGTACTAGTCTTTAGTGCTTTTGTCTTTTGGTGAGACGGTTTTGGATTCGACCACTTTCAACACTTCATTAGCGGGCGGGGGCTTTGCCTGAGCTTGTTGATGGAGTGTAATGGGTGGTGGCTTTGCCGGAGCTCATTGGGAAAGTATTCAAGCTTGTTTGGTTGAAAGTAGAAGTGGTGATAGTTTGGTACTATCGGTTCTTGGTGATATAGATGGATATAGTGTCGAGGTGGAGTGTTGAATCTTGGCGACACTATATGGAGAATTATAGCGGTCAGAAGTAGCTTGGTGACGGAGAAGATGGTTATAAAATCGAAGCTCGAAGGAGGAAGATTTGGCGAAGAAGGTGGAGTGTTGCTAGAGCAACAGGTGACAGACGTTTGTGGGAAAATGACAAACGTCTAAGCTTAGGGTTTTGGTAACCCGAGATGTGTGATAGACGTATGTCATCTTGTGACATATGTCTGAGAGTAGGGAAAGTGTTTTCCTGAGTCTTCTAACAGACATCTGTCATCTTGGGACAAACGTCTGAGCCGACGTGTGCTACATATCTTGCTTGGGCCGATTGGAATGATTTGTGAAGGCTTCAAGGGACATTTCAGGAATTTTCCAAGGAAGGATGGTTCACTATATAAGCTATTTTCAAGATTCAAAGCAAGACAGACTCCAAGAGTTTAATCAAGGGTTTATCCTCCATTAACAAGAGTTTAGCATACCTATTTTTTCTTCAATTCTCTTCTCCACAAATCTGTTCTATTTGAATATTGATTATTGTAATCAATCTCTTGTACTCTTCTTATTGGTATTAATAAAGGCTCTCTCTCAAAGTGGATGTACACTAACAAGACATTAGTGGAACCGCTATAAATCGGTGTGTAATTTATTTTATCATTATTGCTTTGTTTCTCTATTGCTTGTTAGGTGATTATGGTTGGTTTTGGATTGGATTAAGATTCAGATTAAGATATTGATTGGTTGTTTTGCACTTCTTACCATGATATCGTCTTCCACTGTGCTTTGGGGTTTTGATTTGAGTGGTCTCGAGTTAGAATTCCCATAACACTTAACATACCCTGCATTTCCCTCTACGGTTTAGCATCGACAACTTCAAGCGGATGCCCTTCGAGGTCCAGGTCATTATGGGCCTCATCTAGAAGAAACGTCTAGGCCTGGTCCGTAATTCTAACATCATGAACAAGCTTTGTGTACTCATTGAGTTCCATGGAAACCTCCACCAGCTGGACGAGGGCATGATGGTTGAGATTCAAAGGGTGAGGAACACGACTACTAAATCTTGCAGCATGAGAGGGGTGGCAGCCCACAATGATTTGAGGATGAATTAAAGTGATCATGATTAAATTCTTAAAATGAAGAATTTATGAGAAATAGAGAAGGAAAATAATTACTGTGGTGGTCCAAATGATGAGCGAGAAATTGGAGGGAAATTTTGTAGGAACGGAGCCAAATTTTAGAATTGGAGCCAAAATTTCGGGAATGAGGAAATTTTTTTCGAATTTAAGTCAAAAATTTTGTTACTTAAAACAAAAAACTTGTATATGTCACAGAAGATTACAAAATAAAATCTTTAAATGCATATGGAAGTAATAATTTGCATGTAATATTTATACTTTTGATAACATTTTGAATTTGATGAAATTTTGAATATTTTGTTAAAAAAAATATTTTTGAATTTAACGAAAATTTAAAAAATTTGTTTTTAAATTTATGAATATTTTTTAGTTCATTTTACAAAATTTCAAAATGCTTTTTTAAGTTTATGAATATTTTTAGATTTATTAAGAAAATTTCAAAATTTTAAATTTTTACAAAAATTAAATATTAAATATAATTATCAAATATAATTATTAAATATTAAATACTAAATAATAAATATTACTTCTTAAATATCAAAGATTGCTTATTAACTAATTATTATTAAATACTATTTATTAAAAAGTAAACATTGAATATTAGTCTGAAATGTTAATTATTAATTATTTAGTAAATATATATATATATATTATTTATCAATTAATAATTATTATTTATTATTTATTAATTAGTAATCAATAATTATTTAATTGTAATTATTAATTATTAAAAAATAATTATTAAATATTACTTCTTGATTACTAATCATTAATATTTCATTATCAGTTATTAGTTATTAAATATATTTATTAGAATTTTTCAGAAAAAAACGGTTGTTTAAAAAATTATAAGCATGGCAACTCAAAAAAAGTTGTTATAAATCAATATCTACTACATTTTAGGGAAAAAAATTATATGAATTCAATTATAGTATTTAGGAATAAATAAAACATAATAAAATAATCATAATCATAACAATAATTATAATATTTTCAACAGATTGTAAACATATTAAAAAATAAAGATTAATCCAATATTTTCATGTAGTGAACGTTTCCTTAAAAATTGTTATGCAACCAGTTACAATCTATGAGTAAAACAATTTCTAAAAATGGTTGTTATAGATTAGTATTCATAACGTTTTTAAAGCGAAACTTCTAAAAAAGATTGATATACAACATTCAGAAAATTTTTGTTAAATAGTACTAATTACAACTTACATAGGAAACTGTTATAAAAACCACTTTTTTGCAACCTTTGTCATTCCAAAGTTTTAAAAGGTCACTTTTTTGCAATGTTTCTCCTTTAGACATTGTAAAAAAAACCTTTTTACAACGTTTGTATATTTAAAGTTGTAAAAGGGTATTTAACAACATATATTGTAAGAACTTCGTAACTTGAAGTTTTAAAAGGCTTTTTACAACACTTTATTTAAACATTGTAAATTTGCAATACTAATGACATTCAATTAAATCAAATAAAATTTTATAATTTATATTTCATAAATATCAATTAATTTAATTAATGTATAATGATTATAATTTAATTAAACCGTATGGAATTTTGGAGTATTCAATATTGTGGTTGTGCGACTCAAAGGTGTAAATTCAGCCAGCGATTAATAAAGAACGGTTCGAGTATTAGTGTTCATACATTATCTTGTCTAGTGGTGTGACAGTTTGGTCGAATTTATCACTTATACATTTTTTGGTAAAATCCAATTTTGTTATTTTAAGTGCTACTTAGTAGCAGCGATTGTTTACACCAATTCATTTCGTCGATAATATATTACTTTAGGACTTATGGAATTTATTATTGGTCAAAATTCCAATATCGTCCACATTCAACTTGTTTAATCCAAACACAAAGTCTTTGGTTCTACAATAACAATTATTATTAATCATACTGCTCTGGCCAAAGACTTTGACTTTAAGTTGACTGCGGTTGACCGTGATACTAACCTCATATAACCAAGAAGATGAATTCTCCATTAAATAGTGTTTCACTTCCAATACTTCAAGTAAGACCCTACTATAGTCGTTCAATGGGCACCGTACCACGATTCAACTATAATCAAAGTGGATCGTCCTTATTAAAGTTCAACAATATTCTTAAGTCGAGAGAATTGTGTAATACTGTCACTTTGAGATTCTCTATTTAACCTTAGTTATATTAACCGACACAGAACTCTCCAGTGAGTCATTCCATAGTTATCTAATAACAATTAGTATGTAACCCCTTAGTGCCCTAGCAGCCATGAGTAATACACTGCTTAACATTTGGAGAGCGTTATGTACTCTAGTCTGGATGGATGTATCGATATCCTATCTCGAAACATCTTGGCTAAGAATATTTAAAACAATATGTTATAATAATGTGATAAATTTATCATGATTATAACATATTGCAATTACTATCATATAACATATCATTGAAAGATTTTCTATTTAATATACTTAAATTAAATAATTAATTAACATAATATAGTATGAAAAGTACATAATAGATAGAAAAAAAAACTTTTTATTTTGGATGAAATTTTAGTACAGAGTTAATAATTTGCAATAAATTATAGAATTTCCCCTAGGGCGTATTTCTAACTCTATCAGAATTGTCATTGACATGAGCATGTGTATTTGATAACAAGTAGTGTATTTATGATAATTCATAGAATATAAACCAAAAGTAGAAAAGATAACATGCAAAGCAAATGAAATATTCGATTTGATTGATCAGGTTTGTAATAATCCACGCCTCTAGACATACCGACCCAAAGCCCAAAAGTGAGTTCTGAACTCGTGTGGTGCTAAGAAGTATGAAATGTTAGGTTTTTAGAGTTACATGATACAAAGAGAAATATACATTTTTAAACATTCTACACTTTCATTTCTCACGGCTGAAGTAGATAAAATATAAGCATTGAAAATAACCCAAACAGATAGTATCCTCAACATAAACGTGATCTATATAGCAATCAAAAATAATTTCTCCAATGACAATACCATAAGAGTCTAACCGATAGGTATAATATAATATAAAGTACACAAGGGAGTAACTATAAATAAATATAGCTCTGGAGCACTAAATCGCCTCCTCCACGCATCATATCCTAGCTAACACCTACTAGCATGTCCTCCTGTAATTGGAGAAATTGAGGGGATTAGACAAGGTCTGTGAGTGAAACATATCACTAGTGATATGGTGTTGGAAAATAATTAAATTGCAGTTATAACCTACACAGCCTAGGGGTGTTCGTTTGTGTTCATGTACTTTATATGAGAAGTTGTCAACTTACACGCTACGGGGTAACTATCCCTAATACTCCTTAGCCCAAATACAATCTATAAGAATTTTCATCCAAAGGTTGGAAATCACAAACAAAGTAGAACCTAGGAATATCCACTGTATACAGTCTTGATAAGAAACCGCCTAACCATACATTGAGTTAACATTCTCAATGGTAAATCGCTTAAACCGCACATACACACTGATCGAACATCACAATGCCTGAGCATGCACCGAGTATACAAACCTAATTATTCATGGCCTACTTAAGCTTTCATGTAATCTTCTCAATGGTCAACGTGCCTTATAGTCGGTATCATTCAACCTGAAGCTAAAGAAGTCACTTAACAATACGACCCCCATAGGTTCAACCACATTGCTCGGTCATATGGCCCTACTATTGCGACATATATTTCACCTTCCCCACTGTCCAACATGTTAAAACATGCAACCAAGTGCGCAACAGTAATGATAAGAGCATCTTGTTGCAATACAATCACACGCCTCGTTGAGTGTCACGTTATGCATGCTATGAAGTGTGAACCTAGATGCATCTCCAAGTGTGAAACATAATCCGCTTGTTGCGCGGCTTCATGCAGCTACGTGAACTCCCATAAGTCGAGAAAATAGGAAAAAGTTTTCCGATTCATCATATAACGACCACTCTACACCTTCGGTGCAGAACGGTTGTTAAAGGAAAGAAAGGAAGTAAAGAAGAGGGAATATAAGAGAAGAGAATGGAAAAGAAAAAAAAGGAAACATCAAATAATCATGTAACTTGTCATATATCTCACATCACATCAAATAAAATATAATAGCCAACGCAGGTATAAAATAGTCGAGACAGTAATAATAATGTGAACTAATCATCAGAGTGTAATATCCATAGAATTATACAACACGGTATTAGAGTTTATATAACTGATGCATAAACTCAACTGATAACTGCCTCTAATAATAGTAAGTCAAACACTGTCAAGGCTCCACAGTGCCACACAGCGGAATATACAATAACAAACTCAAATATAAGTATGAGTAAATGTCACCTCTTGCTAGTCCATTTATAGAACTCCATATGTCATCCACACTAGCTTTCTAGCCTGCTTATTTAAGAGTGCCCGAGATAATAAGAAGCAAAGCATTAAACTTTGGGTCAGAAAACAATCTGGTGTGAGCAATAAACAATCTCAAAATGCTATAAAAGTCGATAGAGTATATGGATTAGAGGGTATACTAATCATACCTGAACCTGTCCCTACAATCAAAGAGTCGGCACATAACATAGATAATATGCTACTCTACAACATCATAAATGGGTACTCCATACTCAATAAACTGTTGAGGTGCCTAGGTATCTCCATCCACAGTACCTACTTCATACTAATAAAGTTGGGGTATCTAGGTATCCCTATGCACAATACCTACCTCACGTGACATCCCTAGGGTGACAGGTGGCAATTGAAGCAACCATAATAAACATAGCATCCATCAAATAATACTAACTGTCATCCAATGTGCTCTAGATATATGATAACTCGTATGGCCCCCATGCTAGAGACTAATGGCAATCATGGTTCTTCGTGTACTCTCGTAACCCACAATCCAAAGCTGGATACGTGTCTCCCAGCCTAAAGCTAGCCACTAGACGTAAAGCCACAGGTCTAGGGTATTCGGATCCTCGCTACCAATCCATGGGCGTCCCCACTACAAAATACCCCTGCTTCGAGTACAACAGAAAACACTCTAAGTCATCAACTATCCCTTAGCACATGCACATCCATATGAACCCTACTAACTCAATACAATTTCCACTATCTAGAACCCACCACGTTCCTCCATTCCACGACCTCCACCACGAGCTTCTTCGGTACCTACTCCCTACTCAAGTCACAAACCGAAGATACAGAATGTCTAATATTCGGTACCTACTATCCCCACGAGTCACAAACTGAAGATAAAAGGCTTTTCATCATGTTGTACATCGCCATCCCCCATGATACGAACGAGCCAACACCTCCAGCAGGATCTACAGAGTCCAAAAACTATCTACCTCGGAATCAACTCCATACACCATCGGGTCGTAATCCGAAGTACCAACTCTCATGTCGAAGCGCCGCATCATCGCCTCACCATGAAAATCACTCGCCCTAGAGCAATAACATCAAGATCTAAGTTAGTCACACGAATAAATCATCAAATTGCACACCACAAAATCTCCTTAACGTCCAAGCCAAAGATCGGCCAAATCACTAATCAAAAATAGTGATGGACAATGACCACTCTACAGTGGTCAATACCAACCACCTTGGTCTTAAACTTAACCAAAACAGATAAGTAGAAACCAATATGAAAACGTTCGACATCCATCTTGAAGTCCAAAGCTCATCTTCCACCTTAAGATCCGTCGATATGTATCCTCACCCTTCTCTACAACTTATCTCATTCGTGGGACTTTCACGTGACAAGATATTACCTAACACTCGATCGCCGCTAAATCGGAATTTTCAACCAAAAACAACCAAACAAGCCAAACAACCAACCATGTAACCAAAAACCATACATGCGTCCAAAACATCATGTATATATATACAACATGTATATTACATCCATATCAACCAATAGAGAAATCATTTCAAAAATAGGCCAAATCTAATAATTTCCTAAAAATGGTACGTCGATGGAAAATATGTGATATTCGATATAAATCATTTTAAAATACTTTTATAAAAATCTAGTAGGTGTATAAGTATAGGAAAATCACATTTTAAAGCCAAAAATCATTCCAGAACGTCGATCTAATACTATACAACCAATCATAGTATGATGAGAGACAATATCACACACCTCAATAAAATCTGTCCAAACAAGTTCTAAGGCGTAGATCTCCCCATCACGATCACAATACAATAAACTCCATACAAAACGAACCTCGTATGCAAAAGAAATGGATTAAATACGATATCGTATTAATTAAATCGTAAATTCACTAATTAACTATCAATTACCGTAATTATCCCCTTAATATTATCTTCCCCAATCATATGTCTGTACACGCCATGCACATCAAAGCCATAACCGCAAACTTCAAACCTTGATTTCTCCTCCATTTCTCAGCGAAATCACGATCTGTTTTCACCCATGAGTCTCTTTATGTGTGCTCTCCACCCTACATCCAAAATGGTGCAACTCGATCAATGATTTAGGGGCATGACCTGATGTCACGCGATCGACAAAATAACAGACGCAAATTGCAAATGATGATCGGAACTGGCGAGTTTGGGTGGAGAGGTGCTTATTTTAAAGAGAAATCCAACCGCAATCTCCGTTTCGCCTATCGTCAACCGTAGCTCTGACTATCTCAAACCCTAAATCCATGACCAAGAAGGTCGATGTCGCCATTTGCAGTCGATCAAAATTCTGTCATGGTCATTGCGTAGCTCTCATCCATACGAGCTCATCGGATCTAGTTTCACGTTTTTAGTGGAGCGGATCTCTCGATTTTATTTTTTGAATGGATATGAGGAAGAGCCATGGATTTCTAATGGAACAGTAAAGATGAAATTAAGATTGAGAGGGAGATTTGATTTAGGGATATTTATAATAATATGATGTTCCATTTATTTATTTTCTCAAATAATATCGTACGTTTCGAGTTCGTACAATCACATGACGCGTTCGATCGCAACGAAACTCGTCTGCGTACATTATCTCATTTTTTCGGATCCGACAGTATAAATCTCGTTGCTGTTTGGGACTACGCCCCAGGATTCTAATTTCATGCATTTCGAGATCATTCGGCCATCGGATCGTTCAATCTTCAAATATAGCGATCCTTACACTCACTTTAGTTTGCAACGTTAATCCGAACTCAACATAAGTGGTCTTGAGCCCTAATTCGGCCGCATGCGAAAGATCATATTTTGGGCCTTCATTTAATTAATGATTAAATATTTAAATTAATTATTTAAATATCAAATCGTTAAAAATACGGGTCGTTACAATCTCCCTTCTTAAAGGATTTTGTCCTCGAAATCACAAAGTAAGGAGACGTCTTCTCACCCATAGGCCATCAAAAGTCCTTCAGATTTCGAAAAAATTCGGAAGCACCTCCTTTGCACGGCTAGGTCCGGGAAAAATCCTAATACAACAATGATATATACACACACATCATATATTTAAACATACTAGATCGTATATAGCAATCGTCTTGAATAAATATGTTATATCAAACCATAACCATCCTGCATGCCTAACAATCATATAAGCATAGGCTATCATCTCAAATGGTAACAATCTGATATCAAACATGCATATAGAACATCAAACATCAAAAAGTAACATCCTTGCCTAACCTAGCATGAAGGATACTAAACTATATAGTATACGATATCGAATATGATATCTAATGTAAAAACCGATGATAAAAATGAAATCCATCAAGTGAAGAGCTCCAGATAAGTGGTCCGCATGCTCTTCTCAGTCTCACATATCTTATCACCATCGCTTTCATTCCACGAAACCTCTACTACACCACCATTCTCCTCTCAACATGTTTCGTAACACATCTATCAATACGAATACGCCTACGAGGTCTCGAAGTCCCTGGTTCAATCACAATATCACACAATCGATTCGGTGCCAAATTTCTAAACGCCTCTTGTAAGTTCTCTCAAAACCACTATCGAACAACGGGTTTCAGCCACTTACAATGCTCTTGGCACACAATGGAATCATACTATCCATCCCACATATAACTTGACAAATACAGACACCATTCTACAGGACTTAAGGAATATAAACCTAGCATTATTAGTCAACCAATCGATTGTGACTCGAATGCTATCATACCATCCCCAGTCATCGGTAATTCATTGATGCAGCCTATATATATATATATGTGCGCGTGTGTGTGTTCCCACTACTGGAGAACAATCAATCTCTAATCCTTATAGAACCAACAATCTCTATCGAGTCCGCACTACATCACCTCTACAGACACTACTCATTCTTCTAATTTAGCCTCGATCTCCACTAGTCTAGCCAAATGCCTCCGACTAGTACCAATCCTCTAAATCAAAGCAGGTATGATGGTCAAGCTAGACATCACCTTTTGTCATAGCTCATGGAGTTCTGAAGTCATAACTAGTAATAAATTCGAGCAATTACCACTATAGGAATATTGCTCCCAAACTAGTATGTCTTCTACTCAAAGCAGCAACAACTACACTTCCCTTTCGAACGTATAGGAAATGTCAAATCCATAAGAGGCTAAGAACTCTAACCATCACTACTGGCAAAGGTTGAGTTCTTCTTGGAGAAGAGATACTTCAATGATGTGGAATCACTGAACAGCTTGAACCCCTCTCCTAAAAGATAGTGCCTTAAAATCCCCAAAGCAAACTCTATCGCCGCCAACTCTGAAAAAAAGTGTTGGATACTTCCTCTCATGTGGTTTCAGTTGTCAACTAACATGCACAACCTTAAATTTCGATATCAATACCACACCTAGTTAAGTACCACAGGCATGTGTGTACTATCGCCTCCTCATTCTCGCTTGGAATGAGCAACATCGTTGCACTTGTCAACTACTCGATCAGACTCACTAACGTGTGTCCGCACCTTGAGTCTCAAATAAAAATATGATCCTCACTCATCAAATAGGTTGACAATGCTGCTAACTTGGGTCTATTTAAATTTGGGACTGTCATAACTATAGGATCTATAGCAATGTCCTATCTGAAACAATATGACCCAAGCATCTCACATACCTCCTTCAAAAGTGATACTACCAAAATCTTATCTACAATTGGTGTCTTCTCAACTCCTACATCACAATCACCATTTGTTCCTTGGGCTCTTCTTTCGTCCATGAGTAGATGAAAGTATCATCAATGAACACAAGCACTACCCACTCAAGTGACCTCTCAAAACACCGCCCATGAGACCAACAAGCTATGCCAACACATCGATTAGCCCCGAACAACATAACCAACCAATCAAAAATCAAAATAGCATACAAAACACTATAATCGACACTCTTTCTGAAGATACTCTTAGTTGGTGAAATGTAATGACACCCCCTTTCTGACCATCGAAAGTCGGTACCAAATACATCCATAGTATTCCAATGCCGAACAAATCATCGGAAAGGTAGATGGTTAGGGTAAAAAAAAAGAAACAAAGAAATAGAATGTCACAGGAGAACAACCACATATATTATAATAAAGATAGTAAAAGCTGTCACTCTAAAATATATAGTATATCGGAGTTAAAAACAAACCTCATCGGCCTAGATAGTTATAACTTCCCGACCTTACAATTGCTGATGGGTATATGTAATAATACGACATAAAATAAAATACTATGGTAGGTGAACATCCAGCTCTACTCCATGAGCTCCATGTCATATCGACGGCAACCTGGAAAAATATTCGGTCTAATCCAAGCAGTATAATAAAATAACACCCGGATCTGTCTAACAATACCAACTTGAGAAAACTCAAGTAATATGATGAATATATAAGAACTCTGTGAGACCATGCTGCTAAACGCGAGACGGGTTCCTACCCCACAAGAACAACTTCCACACATGAATGAATGGTAATAGATTTTAACAAAACCCAAACTTGAAAGAATGGGCATAAATAAGATCAAAATCCAAACTTAAAGAATGGACACAAATAATTAAACATCGAGAAGAGCTCCTGTCACTTCTCGATGTAATTAAGAAACAATTCAGAGAATTGAATCAACAACAAGGAAAGAAATTTTCCAACAATGACTAAGAGAGTGCACCCCCCTCACCGAAAGTGTGCCTCTAGAAAAATACTTGAGAACTATAATGGATCTCGGACATGTCCAAGCCAGACCCCCCAACCTTTACCGAGAAACCGAGTATTTCACATTTCCATGCACATAGCACTATCTTCCACTGGACCTCGTCTTTCAAAGAAATCCAATCTAGAGTAGATGTGAAGATACACTGATAGAAGCAACTCCACATAGCTTGGCTTCCATTCTCTCTATGGTTTTAGTCATTTCCAAAAAAAAAGATATTAATGCTCAAAAGAACAAAAAATCGTCTTAAATTAACGATACACAAAGAAGAAAGCTGAATCGATAGTCAATAAATCAAATATCGAGAAAAATCAAAATGATCGTATATGGAAATTAAATCTCATGCCCTTACCACTACTCGTCGATTTCAAACTTGTACTATCCCTCTGTTGAAAATGAAGCCAGGCAAGTTAAGGTAGTGTTACCTCTAGGCATTGCCTTGACAATAATTTTAACCTTCAAGATAGAAACGAGTTTTCATATCTCGACGTTTAGTGTTAAGAGTATGACTAAATCATTTCTATATAAGCGATACTGTTTACAGAAATTAAATTTCTTATCCAATCTACAACTGAATCAAAACTTTTAAACTTTTAAAAACCGAACTTGTGTTTGGTTTTCACATCACAAATATTTATATAACACTTTAAAAATAGTCTTTAAAATATATTCCTTTTTAAAGATTTTCTTATATATAAACCATCATTTATAAATTTCAAACAACATTTATTGTCCCTGAGGATAATAAATCAATCAAAATACTTTTATAAATTAAAACCCGCATTAATTATCATGAAAAAGAATTAATTAACTTTATAACTCCTTTAATAAATAAATCAATTATTTTTATACCCATTTATTAAATCGGATAATTAATTTTAGACATCTTTATTTAAAGTAATTAATTGACTTTAAACATCATTTACTAAAATGATTAATTGATCTTAAACATCATTATTAAAATGATTAATTAACTTTAAACTCCTTTATTAAATCAGTAAATTAACTTTTTATAAATTAGTTAATTAACTTTAATCACTTTTATTAAATCAGTCGACTAATCTTTTAAAAAACACTTTATTAAGTCGGTTAATTAATTTTAAACACCTTTATTTCGACCAATTAATTAGCTTTTAAACATTATTTATTAACATGATGAATTAATTTTAAACATCATTACTTAACATGGTTAATAAATTTTAAACACCATTACTTAAAATAATTAGTTAATTTTAAACATCATTATTAAAATGATTAATTGAATTAATAATTTATTTTATTAATTTAAAACAATGTTAATTATTCTAAAAGATAATTAATCTAATTTATAACCTTTTTATAATTAAACAACATCAACTATTTGAAAGATAATTAATCAAATTTAAAATCTTGACATAGATTTAAAACAATATTAATTATGTCGAAAGACAATTAGCCAAATTTATAACTCCTTTTATAAGTTTTAATCAACACTTATCATTTATTTTCAAAATTCTCAAAATATTTGAAAATATAGTTTAAACAACCTTCAAAGTGCAAAACACATTCAAACATTTCTGTTGTGAAAATACAAGCCCAAGTTCAAAACACAACATGGGTTTAAGGAGATGATATTTCATAAGTTAGGGTATAGCGATAATCGATATAACGACACTTACACAATCAATTAGTATGTCATAAATATTTTCAGCCAAACAACAATATAAAGGACATTAAAAATAAGTAGACTAATATTAGCGAGAAACCCCTTAGGGTCTCTCTAAAAAAAGTCCTATGCAACACATTGGTTATTTATGTCATCCGCTTTTCAAGCGGAAATTTAAAATCCAAACAAACAACTAAACAACAATAAAAACTATCTTCCAAATATTCAACAATAATTTATCGCAACATAGATGTCATATAATTTATTTAAAGGTGAGTAAACTCAGCGAAATTCCATTTGACGCTGAAGCGTTTCGATTAAACTAAAATCGATCGACATTCGATTTTAGCCCAAATTTTTACTTGCTCCATATTCAACCAAAATAAATCTATCGCAAAGCTATCGCGATTACAAGCGCAACGCAAAAGGTCTTGTCTCGATTGGACCTCGTATGAGAGAGATATTCAAATTATAAGATTTGGAGATTAAATTATATAGTAAATTACTAATTATATTTTTAAACCTTTAGTTACCATTTAAAACCCTTTCCTCCCAATTCCTATTTATCAAATGCCTGTACAAGAATGTCGTGAACAAGAAATCCACCGCGGCAGTCACCTCTCTCCTCCTCACTCCCTCCACGCTTGATGAAACCAAGATCTGTCAACTCCATTCAACTCCACTATCCGTCCTCTCTTCGGCCACCACTACCATCGTATGGCCGACCCCCTTACACGAAACACGTCCACTACCCCTATACGCGATCTCCGTAATGTCACAACTCCCACACATGGTCGCACATCACGAAACTCGGCCTATAGGTGCTATCCCCTCCACGAACCCAAATCCAACATCAATTTTGCCAACCGTCGCCTGAATCAAAAGCTAACCCAAACCCTAGTCTATAACACTCATGCTACTCACTGCCGCACCTCCAACTCATCATCGAACCCATCAAGTCGCATACCAAAATGAAGACCTAGGCTCAACGAGGTCAAATAAACTTGTTTTAGATTTTTTCATTAAGTATATGGTCGGATTTTGATTTTTGAAGCTAGCTATTTTTCTTAGTTTCTGATTTTGATGGAACAGTAGAAAGTGAAAAGGAGACTTATGGAAATGCCTTTGCCTAAGTAGCGAGTTATACTTAATTCACAATTTTTGGGTATCTCGCCACATAGTTTTTCGTTTGTGCACGAACCACGAACGACAAAACAAAATTACGATCGTGCTCAAACAACGACATAACCTCAAAACAATAATAATATACACTGGTTAACCGATTCTATAAAATCACAAAAATACCATCATTTACTGAAAATCGTTAAACGATTAATTTAAATATTTTTCAAATTAAAAATCATGGAAAAATCAAATAAATTAACTTAAAAATATGTCAATAATAATCAAGTCATTATAATAAGAATAAAATTTCTTATTACTTATTCGAACCATTTGTTATTGCATATAAATTTATGAAATGAATTCACCGTTATTATTAATTAATTAAAATGAGTTAAATACGACCACTAAATCCATTTAATTAATATTCAATTCAAAATCCAGATATTTAAATCACTATTCAAATATTGAATTCGCAATTCAAACACTTAAATAATCTCTATATTTGAATTCACGTTTTAAACTTTAAAAACTAATTATTCTAATATTTAAAATTAATTAAATATTCAAAATCAAACAACAAAATTCTGGGTCGTAAATTCTCCTCCCAAAAAGTATTTTGTCCCCGAATTCCAAAAGGAAGAAAATGTCTCCAACCCTTAAGTTTAAAACTATAAATTAAATACGTTATTAAACTCTTAAAGTTCCTTATATTATGGAAATTTTTTGGCAGCACCTCCTTCGCGTTGCTACATCCAAAAAGCACAACTCGCCACAACTGGCCCAAACCAACAAGAAAACAAAAGCCAAGTGGCCTTCCATTTCTAGGGCATAAAATCGTCAACCAAAATACCAATTTCTAAATCTACTATGGACCGCTTTTGCGTTTGATTTTTAATTTTGCAAGCAACTTATTATCTTGATGCGAATGCAGGTGCGCAAAAAATCAAATAGTAATCTATTGATTCCCTGTACTTACATAATTCGAAAGAGAATCATGTCGACAAAAGAGAAATATGCTAGCAACATAAATAATATAAAACCATATGCAACAAAAGTACAAAGAATACTGTGTAATAAAATACTAAGCATCCAATCTTTCAAAAGATAAATTCAGAACTAAATACCTAGGATTTTATATTCAAAATATGTTTTCAAATTTATCGAAAGAGAAATAAATTAAAACCAAAATCAATTATGACAAGGAGGGGGGCTCCTCCTACCAAGAAGAATGGTATAACTCTAAAATCAAATAACACAGAGCATTCAGTGGTATTGTGGTTTTTCCAAAAACAAAAACTTGAGTAAACAAGTATACCTGACGAGTCTTCCAAATCGAAAAACCCCCAGTTGCCCAACTTTAGTCATAACCAAAAATATTTGAAAAAATTGCTTCACAAAAACTCTTTTCAAATATCCTGAAATAGTAATGCTTCACTAAAAGTTTCAAAATATTTTTTTCTTTCACAAATTCTTTCGAAATCACTTTTTCGAAAACACCTGGATTTAAGTCCTAATAACAACAACTTGGTAAACCGTAATTTATAAAATCACACTATCAATCAAACCAAATTCCATAAGGGATTGAACTAATACTTAACATCATTTAAAATGTTAAGTAACTTGGCAAATAATATTTAGAATTTTTCTTGGGTTTACAACTTTCTTAAGTCACATTACAAAACATATAAATATAATAAAGCCCGCATGATGCACATAAACCATCCATACGCAATGTCTGATCCAAACACTTGGTCGGATACATAGACTTTACTTTCGAACTATTATCGCTCATTCGACCTCTCTAGTGCGGACTTCGATCGGGTTCCTTTATTAGAAACCTACGTTCTCCTACATAGTCATATACTATGATAGAAAACCTCAGTATCAAGAATCAATTGTTCGCTGACAAGAATCAAGTGAGAAATCCTTTTTCGGACTGGTGTGAATTACCCTGAAGTTATGTATTCGAACCCTAGATCAAGAACTGTGCGAATAAAATGATCTAAGTATACCTTATGTACTTACTCTGATTGGTTTCTTAACTACACCAATTTTTTCTAAGTCACGTTCATCTTCACTTATATTTTTCATTTATAGTATTTTAGTCAATACTAAATTTATTTATGAATTATTTCATAAATTTTCACTTAAGTTTATAAACATTTTATAAAGTCTCCTCTTTATAATACATTAAACTAAAAACTTACTCCACTTTTCTTTACTTGTATAATACTCTTCTACATCCTAAGAGTATATAAAAATGTCAGATTTTATTTTATTCTTATATCCCCCTTTTTTCAAAATTCAAATGGAGGCCCAAACAAAATAGGGGCTTTTAAAACTGAGTCAATCGTTTGACCCCTTTACTTTAGAGTGTTCTAAGGAAAGATGTTTATAGGTTGGCCGAATATTACCAAATAGTTTACACAATTTAGATGATTAACAAAACTATGGTTTAATGAAACAATGCTTATTAAAACCTTCCTATCCAATTTAATCTATTTAAAACTTGAGCTAAATTATCTCTTTTCTATCCAAGAGTTTAAAATTTTCATTTATCAAATTATTTATCAAAATAACTTTTTATTTTAAATTAATTTCCTTTGAGGAAGCTTAAGAACTAAATACCCGGTCTTCATTTCAAATCATTTTTTTTCGAATAACAATCATATACATATCTCCCTTTTGTATATCAAACCATACTTCTGGAGTTTAAAACAAATTTTTTTTACAAAAAAACCCTATAGCAAATTAATATGGTAACATTGCCTCACTTACAAACTCGAAAATGAACACTGATGATGCTGTAGTCATCATCATAATTATTTTCCGGCGATAAAAGTGAGTTCGGTGCTTTCTTATCACTTTTAAAATCCTTTTTTAAAATATTTCTATACACAAATACTTTTTATTAATACTAATATTATTTCCTCCAAAACTTTGAAAACAACTTTCGAAAACACTGGGATTTAAGTTCCCAAATTCTCTGCTTAAATCGTTTTTATTTATAAACTCTATTTATAAATTATACTTATATAATTTCACTTTGAAATATTTATTCCCATAAATATTTCCAAGTAATATTGCCATTACTTACTCAAATATTTTTGAAATTATTTCAAACAATATCGAGATTTAAATTCTTTAAAACTCTTTTTTACTTATAAGACACCATTTAGAAATCATATAACCATACTCATATAAAATGTACCTCTAAAAATTTTCTTATATTATAATAACTTTCCTTTATTATAACAAAATTTTCTCCAATATTTATCCTCTAAATTTCTTTTCTTATCATTTTGATTAAATTAAACAACTTTTATTAAAAAATGACTTTTAACTTAGCATTTTCACCAAACACCTTATAGTCAAATTGTGAAACTTAATTCATAAGCGGTTCGTTTTTAATACACTCATAATTATCAAAACAATAAATGTCCATAAACTGGTCGAGCATAATTTAAAAACCAACAAACAATAGTCAATGCTCTTAAACAATTTGAGCCCGACAAATTAAACAATAATGATAATAAAGGAATATTACCATTACCAAACCAATACTATAAATAACTATATAAATTTGAAAAATTATACCTTTATATATATATATAATATAATTTTAGGTAAAATATTTCATTTGCAAATTTTCAAAAATCAATATCGTTTTTGTTTTCCTTGTTCATGTGTTTAGAAATCCCTATCGACACCGTGGTATCCCACGCCTTGACCAGAATTCAAAAACAACTCAATGGACCAATTAACACAATACGTTTCTATAATAATAACAAATACACTATCGTATATATAATACTCTCAACTCATTCTAGGGTATCACTTACCCTATCTCTAATGAATTACTCCACCAAACATAAGGTTCTTGCTTACCTTCGGCTCTGATACCAAATGTGACGACCCACTGAAACGACCCGCATTTTCCAATAATTAAAATATTGAATTTAGTAAGGTTTTATAATTTATTATTGGAAGAAATAAAAATGTATGATTAATTAATTTGAGAAAAAATTTAAAAAATTTAAGATTTAATAATGAAAAGAATAACTAGAATGTAATGTTAGTAATGTTAATTTAAGGCAATTGATAACTATTTTAATGTTATTCCAATTTATTAAAATGATTGTAAAGTCATAATAGGTTATAGATCGTAATTAAAGAAATAAAATTTAATATTGGAGTCAATGTTGAAATTATATGTAATAAATTGGAATTGGCTAATATTGAAAATGAAATCAGTGATGTGTAAGTAGTTATAACATTTGTTGTAGATAATAAACTAATAAATGTAATTAAATATTACGTTAATGTAAATTAAGATGACAATTATAGAATATTAGTGTAATAAGATATAAACCAATGTTAACTATGTTCATAGAGTAATGATTGATTGAATAAAAAGATTGAAATCAAATTAAATCAATTTATTGGAATTAAATTATAATTAATTGGATTTAATTATAGTTGTAATTGAACATTGTAATTAGTGTAATATTTAACACTGAATTGATATGTAAATTTGTTTTAAATTATTGTAAATGTCCAAGTAATCAAAAATGATGAAAATTGTTAGTAATAAAATTTGAAATTAAAAGGTGATTAATCAATTTAATAATAATTTATTTAATTAACGTGAAAATAGCCATTTTTGCGACTATCTCAGATTTTGACGAAACTAGTTTCATCAGATCCGTAACGGTGAATTATTGTAGGATTTCAAGTTTCGTAGCGACCGGACTTGTCGTTTGATCGTACGGACTCGAAACGTGCAGAAATCAATTTAATTGAAATCAATTTGGAATAAGCTAATTTTAAAGCTACCTTCTTCATACGATGGAATTAGGAATTGAAACCTGTTCCATTGAGTTTTAAAATATCAAAAACATCTATTTTGATATATGGAATGACCCACTTTCGTTTCGGAGGCAGAACGGGCTTCTTGGGTCGCTATTTGTCGTTCGTACAAATTCGATATGTGCTTATTTTCTTATCGGGCTTTGTTAATAAATAGTCTTGTTCCCAAACCCTAGCAATCATTTTACTTATTCTGTACGCAATCAACTTATGTTTATCTCCTTCTTTTCAGTGGCAGAAACAAATTCAATCCCAAACCCTAAATTCAATTTTCAAATCAATTTCAAAATTTAAACTCCTCCAAACCCTATCATATTATATATCGTTGGAAATCTCTCGACGTGCGCAATCCATTGGTGCAATTCGTTTTTGCAATCGAATCACCGTTTGTCCAGAAATCAGTGATTTAGTTGCGGCCGTCCGTTGCTAGGGTTTGTTATACAACAGCGGATCGTCGATTTTACGACGATCGGGAGGCGGCGTTGGGAAGAGGAGGTCGAGTAGGACTCGGGGATGGTGTTCGCTCATGCCATAGTCAACGGAGATCGCCAGAATTCACCATAGAAGCGGCGGTGGCGTGATCTAGATCGCTGGAGGTGGCCGCGAGGGATGGTTAGGGGCGCGTGGACGTAGGCGTGGCTCTGGCGTTGCCTGATCATGGTACCTGAGGTCGTGGAGGCGGTGGTGGAAAATTGTTGTGGTGGCGTTGCACATACTCGAGTAGTTGAACATGGTCGCGACTGTCTCGTAGGGTTTGCGCATGAGGTAATGTTGGTGACGTGTCATCTATTTTTATTATTTTATTGATTTTATAATATAAATCGGTTAACTTCTAATTAGCATATCTTTTGCATACGAGCTCGGATTCACGCGCGGTTTGTTCCGTTGGGATCGTATCGAAATTCCAAACTCTACGGAATTAGTTTGGACGAATTATAAGACTGTTGAATTTTGGGCCTTATTTTGGATTCAAATCGATTTAAAATCAAAAGGTGAGTGTTTTAACCCACTCACAACTACTGGATTATATTATGTTAGTTAAATTGAATTTATGATGTGACTAGAATTTGATTGGTTGATGTTTGGTACATTTAAATTATCATTCCAGTTAAATCTGACTTTTATTGAATATTATCGCAATTAATTTAATATTAAATTCTAAATTGCCGGTTAATACCCGTTACCGATAATCGTGACTTGTTAATGTTTATTGATTGGGTTGAATGGTGATTGTGATGGATGTTGATTGTTAATATTGGATGACTGGATGTTATATTTATATTGTTATAACACTGCAAGTTCCCTATGGGTTGAAATTGTTGAGACTTGGTTTTGATTCATGACACGAAGCTATCACTACGACATACAGATTTGACGACTGCTACGACAAAAAGAAACAAGGAGACGAGACTTTAAAAAACCGGTGCATCGACTATGGTATTTTGTTTTTGAGTCTTAGGTCAATATTGTTAAAATCTCTCCTCGATTACATCTACATTAGCTTATATATATATATTAATCATAGTATTTATCAAATATTTTATATATATATACATAAGCATAAAGTTATAGAATTCATTATATCTATGTAATTGTGCAAACTGCACAAAAACAACCAGGTCAGTCGAGTGACCACCTGAGACAGTCGACTGACACTAGAATTTTTGTGCAGCATGCACAGTTACATATGTATACGAATTTAAATTTAAATATTATTTTGAATATTGAGTCGACTGACTCAGAGGCTCAGTTGACTGAATTTCTATAACAGTCACTTTTCGAAAAGACACGACTTTTTGTGAAGAGTTGCGAACCTCTAACGAAAAGATTCGGACACAACACTTCGATCGAAACTCTTCACCAACATTCGTTGCTTTCTAATCTTTATAAATACATATTTCAACTTCATTTCAAATCACTGAATCATAATCTAATTCTCCTATCTTTGCTCTTCTATCTATTTGCAATACACTTTCAAATATTCTGCATTGAAGCAATACTAGACCTTTCTATTCTTCATATACTTCAAATATATATATTTATACTCGAGGAGAAGATTATAGGAAGGGTGTACTACAAGTGACAAATTCGTGTTATTAAGAACACACAAAGTCAAAAGTATTTTTGTATTTGTTGAAGTCCTGTTCTGCTGCTCAGGCGTGTGAAGTCCTCTTCGGCTGCTGAGGCGAAATCATGTTCTGCTGCTCAGGTCCTTGTTCGGCTACTCAAGGGTTGTATATATCTGTTCCTCTGGGTTAAGTGAGGGTTATTAGTGAAATTTCAGAAGGAGTCTGGGACTGGACGTAGGACGGTGCTCCAAACTAGTATAAAAATCTCTGGTGTCATTTTTACTATACTCCTTTTTATATTCCGCACTATTTACCGTATAGTTATCATCACTACACTCTGTAATATCATATATCCATATTACACGATCCATAGCACAATTTCAGAAATGATACATACCCGAACGATCTATAGTTAGGGAAAATCGTTATCGGTTGAAATGATAAACCTGAGTGATTTTATGGATTTTGAATGTTAATTCGGGATTGCGGGTTGAAATGATATATACCCTTAATTTTAAAAATATTTGCGGATTGAAATGATATACATCCGTACCACTTGACCATAGGGTAGAAAATTATATACGGATACCGGATTGGTTAAATTTAATAATTTTTAAATCATTAAATTTTGAATTCAGCTAAATGATATTTTGAAATAGAATTTGATTTATATAAACTGGATTATTTTCAAAAATCCAAGCATTAAATGTTGAAATTGGAATTGATTTAATGAATTGTTTAAAAGAATTAAAATGGAAATTTAAAAGTTGGATTTTGAAGCATAAATGAAATTTATCCAAATTGAGTTATTGAAATGTTTGATTATAACTTTGAAATCTATTTAATTTGAAGTTGTTAAATTGATAATTCAAATATGGATTTGATATCGATATTGATTAAATGGTTTTAAATGAGAATCTGAATTAACAGACTAATTTTAGTTAGTTGATTGAAAGCTGGACATGGTCCAGATGTGTTGAAATGAAAGAAATGGCTTAATTTTGATATTAATTTCAAATTAATTATTTTAATATAAACTGTTTACAGATTTATTATTTTAAAATCCTGATTTCTAAGATTTTCAAACTATTGAACTATTTTAAACTATTTTAACCTATTTTAAAACTATTAAACTATTTAATCTATTATAAACTATTTCAATCTATTTTAATCTATTTTAAGCTATTTAAAACTATATTAAACTATTTTAATCTATATTTAAACCATTTAAACCATTTTAAAGTATTTTAAACTAATTTAAAGTATTTTAAACTATTTTAAAGTATTTAAACTATTTTAAAATATTTTAAACTATTTTAATCTATTTTAAACTAAAAAATCCATTTAAAACTATATTTAAAGTATTTTAGCCATTTAAAAGCTATTTTAAACTATTTAAACTATTTTAAACTATTTAAACCATCTAAACTATTCTATATTTCAGACTGTGTAAAGTGGAAGTGTTTATATTTAAATCCTTGATTTAAAAGCGAATATGGTTAAATGATGTTATAACATAAGTTGGGATTTGAAATGATATTTGCTAGTGAAATGACATATTTGAGTAAATATGATGATTTTGAAATGAGGATTTAATTAACCCATCTTATCGACATGATTTCGAAAGTGAATATGATTTCGAAAGTGATTATGCGAATATGATGTTTTTATATCAATTATGAAAAGGTTTTGAAAATGTAAAAGAACCATCCGGTGTGAAATAAGCATTTGGTTGTTAAAGAGACCGGGATCGGATATTGTCATATTCTCTGCCAATAACGAAAACCACTTTAACAACTATGTACGTTGTGGAGATTCCAGAATGAAGTAGGATGGTTTGGTGAACGATTCTATATGAGGTATTTACGTAGCCCCGACTCCCGTGAGTCGGCTTGATGTGGCTAAAATAGGAGCTATACCAGGCCAAGTGATGTCGCTCCTCATATCGGACACATTTCTTCAAAACCATATTATTACTTTGTGATTGATTTGGTGGCCACCCCTCGATTTTGATTATGGGTGTGTGTTCCGAGGTGGGCGATAGTAGCTGCTATGCGTTACCACCAGTCTGGGAGTGCAAATGGAAGAATCCTACCTTGGCATTGCCTCGTGTGCCTTGTCACATGCCTTATCGCGCCTTCTACGAGTTTTGTTTGTGCCGTACCTATGGAGTGCTCCATGATAGTCTACTAGTTTATGGTGGAGTTTACAGTACTGTATAGACTACGACATTATATAAAATGTGTTAAATGGGATATGGGTAACGCCTTAATGCTATTTTAATACTTTACTTTACTGTAGACACTATTATAATAGCGTATTGTACTATGTATGTAGATAGTTTAACGGATCCTTAGGAGATGGAAATCCCGAACATCTCTTAAGTTATTGCACCCACGTTAGACACTGGATAGGAGATGTCAAACCCCGTAAACATCTCTGATGCCGTTACCCTTATATTTATTTACTATTGATTTAACTTACATAATATCTTTTAGTTCTGACTCGAGTGTTTTGTCTTTACAATTCGCTCGGGTCAGTCTGAGCTTTTCAGTGCATCGAAGACTGCTTTACTGGAGGACGAGACAAAGATTTAGTAATATTACTATTGATTATATTCATACTACTGCATCATGTTTTTCCGCTACATTGTTATTTATTTCCGTTGTATGTAACTCTGATTTTTCTTGTAAAAGTGTAATCAAATGTTATGTGTAAAATAGCTTCATGAATGGTTTATTTGATTATTATATTTTGTCATTCCACTGTGAGATTCTGTGTTTTTTTTCTTTCTCTGTTTTTTCTTATTTACCCCATAACAATCCTCCCTTTTGAATGGTTTGATTCTGACGTGTGTGGTTTATCGTCGATTTAAACCATCCAAAAAGGTGGGTTGTTACACCCACCTTTTCGACCATTGGAAGTCAGCACCAAATACTTCCACAGTATTCCAATGTCGAACATCCAATCACTGGAAAGGCAGGTTGTTAGGGTAAAAAGAAAATGAAAAGGAAAAGGAATAGGAGAAACTGAATCTCACGGCGAAACGAAAATATATAATATAACAAACTTAGTAAAAGCTGTCACTCTATAATACATGGTATATCAGAGTTAAAAACAAACCTTATAAGCCTGGTCAGTTATAACTTCCCGACCTTACAATTATTGATGAGTATATATAGTAATATAATGGAAAATAAAATACTACGGTAGGTGAACGTCCAGCTTTACTCCATGTGCTCCATGTCACACCAAAGATAATCTGGAAAAATACTCGGTTTGACCTGAACATTACAATAAAATAACACCTGGATCAGTCTCAAAATACCAGCGTGAGAAAACTCATCTAATATGATGAACATATAATAATTTTGTGAGACCACGCCGCTAAATGCGGAACGGGTTAAAACCCTAATAAGAACAACTTCCATACATGAATGAATGGTAACAGATTTAAACAAAACCTAAACCCGAAAGAATAGGCATAAACAAGATCAAAATTCAAACTTAAAGAATGCATACAAATAATTAAACATCGAGAAGAGATCCAGTTACTTCTCGATGCAATTAAGAAAACAATTCAAAGATTTGAATCAACAATAAGGAAAGGAATTTTCCAACAATGACTAAGAGGTGCGCCCCCCTCATCGAAAGTATACCTCTAGAAATATACTTGAGAACTACGATGGCTCTCGGACACGTCCAAGCCGGACCCCGATAACCTTTACCAAGAATCCAAGTATTTCACATCTCCGTGTGCATACTACTGAATCCAATTTAGAGTGGATGTGAAGATACCCTAATGGGAGAAACCTTACATGGTTTGGCTTCCACTCACTCTTTGATTTTAATCATTTCCGAAAAGGATATCAACGCTCAAAACAACAACAAACCATCTTATATTGACAATACACAAAGAAAGAAGCTGAATCAGTAGTCAATAAATTAACTATCGGGAATAATCAAAATGATCGTATATGGAAATTAAATCTCATGCCCTTACCACTACTCGTCGATTTCAAACTTGCACCGTCCCTCGGTGGAAAATGAAGTCGGGCAAGCTAAGGCAGTGTTACCTCTAGGCATTGCTTTGACAACAATTTTAACCTTCAAGATAAAAACGAGTTTCCATACCTCGACGTTTAGTGTTAAGAGTATGACTAAATTATTTCCATATAAGTGATACCTTTTATTGAAATTAAATTTCTTATCCTTTATATAACCGAATCAATACTTTTAAACTTTTAAAAATAGAACTTATGCTTATTTTTTACATCATAAATATTTGTAAAACACTTTAAAAATACTCTTAAGCAAAAAATATTCCTTTTTAAAGATTTTCTTATTTATAAACTATCATTTATAAATTTCAGACAACATTTATTATCCCCGAAGATAATAAACCAATTATAATACTTTTATAAATTAAAAACCGTACAAATTATCCTGAAAGAGAATTAATTAACTTTATAACTCCTTTAATAAATAAACCAATTATCTTTATACCCCTTTATCAAATCAAATAATTAATTTTAAACAACTTTATTTAAAATAATTAATTAACTTTAAACATCATTTATTAAAATGATTAATTAATCTTAAACATTATTATTAAAATGGTTAATTTACTTTAAACTCCTTTATTAATCAGTTAATTAACTTTAATCACTTTTATTTAATCAAGCACTTTTATTAAATCAGCCAACTAATCTTTAAAAATACACTTTTATTAAATCAGTTAATATTTTTATACACCTTTATTTCAGCCAATTAATTAGCTATTAAACATCATTTATTAAAATGATTAATTAAATTTAAACATCATTATTTAAAATGATTAATAAATTTTAAACACCGTTATTTAAAATAATTAGTTAGTTTTAAACATCATTATTAAAATGATTAATTGAATTAAAATCTATGTTATTAATTTAAAACAACATTAATTATCCCAAAAGATAATTAATCCAATTTATAACCTTTTTATAAATTTAAAACAACATTAACTATTTGAAAGATAATTAATCAAATTTAAAATCATTTTATAGATTTAAAATAATATTAATTATCTTAAAAGATAATTAACAAAATTTATAACTCCTTTTATAAATTTTAATCAACACTTATCATTTATTTCCAAAATTCCCAAAATATTTGAAAATATAGTTTAAACAACCTTCAAAGTGCAAAACACATTTAAACATTTATTTTGTGAAAATACAAGCTCAAGTTCAACATACAACATGGGTTTAAGGAGATGATATTTCATAAGTTACGGTACAGTGATAATCGCCGTAATGACACTTAAACTATCAATCAATTTGTCATAAATAATTTCAACCGAACAACAATATAAACGACATAAAAATATAAGTAGATTAATATTGGCGAGAAACCCCTTAAGCGCTCTGTACAAAAGTCCCATGCAACACAGTGGTTATTTGTGTCATCTGCTTTTCAAGCTAGAATTTAAAATCCAAAAAAAACTAAACAACAATATAACCTATCATCCAAACAATCAACAATAATTTATAGCAACACAAATATCATATAATTTATTAAAGGTGAGTAAACTCACCAAAGTTCCAATTGATGCCGAAAGTTCTAATTTGAACTAAAATCGAACAATGTTCGATTTTAGCCCAAATATTCGCTTGCTACAAATTCATCCAAACTAATTCCATCACGAAACTATCGCTATTACAAGTGCAACGCAAAAAGTCTCATCTCGATTAGACCTCATATGAGAGAGTTATTCAAATCATAAGATTTGGAGATTAAATTATATAATAAATTACTAATTATATTTTCAAACCTTCAATTACCATTTTAAATCCTTCCCTCCTAATTTCTATTTATCAAATGCATGTACAAGAATGTTGTGCACAAGAAACCCACCATGGTAGTCACCTTTTTCCTCCTCACTCCATCCACGCTCGATGAAACCAAGATCCGTCGACTCCGTTCAACTCCATTACCCGTCCTCTCTACGGCCACCACCATCATAATACGTCCGACCCCCTTACGTGAAACACATCCACTGCCCATGTACGTGACCTCCATAGTGTCGCAGCTCCCAAACAATGGTCAAACATCATGAAACTCGGCCTATAGGTGCTAGTCCCCACCACGAACCCAAATCTAACATCAATTTGACTAAACGTCGTCTGAATCAAGAGCTAACCCAAACCCTAGTCTCTAACGCTCATGCCACTCATTACTCCTCACTACCGTACCTCCAATCCATCATCGAACCCATCAAGTCGCATACCAAAACGAAGACCTAGGCTCAACGAGATCAAAGAAACTTGTTTTAGAATTTTTCATTGAGTATATGGTGAGATTTTGATTTTTAAAGTTTGCTATTTTTCTTAGTTTCTGATTTTGTTGGAACAATAGAAAGTGAAGAGGAAACGTGTGGAAATGCCTTTCCCTAAGTATTGAGTTATATTTAATTCACAATTTTCGGCATATCGCTGCACATTTTTTCATTTGCGTACGAACAACGAACGACAAAACAAAAATACGGTTGCGCTCAAAATAGCGACACGACATCAAAATAATAATAATATACATCGATTAACCGATTCTGTTAAATCACAAGTCGTTTTCCGAAAAATCATCAAATGATTAATTTAAATACTTTCCAAATTAGAAATTATGGAAAAATCAAATAAGTTAAATTAAAAATACGTCAATAAAAATCGAGTCGTTATAATAAGAATAAGTTTTCTTATTATTTATTCGAACCATTTATTATTGCAAATAAATTTACGAAAGAATTCACTATTAATATTAATCAATTAAAAGGAGATAAATAAGATCATTAAATCCATTTAATTCAAAATCAATTCAAAATCCAGATATCGAAATCACTATTCAAATATTAGATTCACAATTAAAATATTTAAATAATCACTATATTTGAATTCACGTTTTAAACTTTAAAAATCAATTATTCCAATATTTAAATTCAATTAAATATTCAAAATCAAACAAGAAAATTCCTGGTCGTTACATGAAACCATTGCAAGGTCCAACATCCTCGCATTGTAGAGTTGATCGAACAAGTCATCAATAAGTAGGAGTGGATACTTGTTCGTCATCTCATTCAGCCCATGACAATCAAAAAATAACCCCAAAGAGCCATCCGCCCTGGTGGCGAACTCTATTGGTGCATCCCGCCCAAATATGCTTCTACGAATGAACCATCATCTCAATAGGCCATCCGCCCGCACCTTTAACTTCCTCTGCTCTTTGGACATCATATGCCTTAAAGGCACAACTACTGTTCTAGCTTCTCTGACCAGATCGATACGGAACTCAATCCCCATATGGTGGTAATCTAGTTACCTCATCGAATATGTCCGGACACTCTCTAGCTATAGGCACAGATGACAACTCAATATGTGGAATATTGAGCGAATATAGAAAGCTAACCATCCCCCATCCTCTGTACATAGCCAATCACTACCGTTCGCTCCTCCACAACCTTAATCGTCACTAATGGCCTCTCACAATCCACCATAATTCCGTACCCCCTTTAGCCAGTCCATTCCCAAACTATAATACTGAACCCAACTAGACCCAAAACAATCAATTGCAAGCAAACAAACAAACAAACATCCATGATTAGATAAGACAAAGTCTCTACAAACCATGTATAGGTTGGCTGAGCCCCTAACTAGGTCCGTCAAAATCAAAGGTCGACTAACCATGTCGAGTCTCCATCCTAATATCTCTAACAAATCTAGATGTAAAGCAATATGAAACCTCAACGTCAAATAAAACACGTATGGTAAATGCCATAAGTGGAAAGCATGCCTCAAACAGTAATGCTGTTTCCCTTTTCTTTTGTTCATAGAGCACTCGACGAAATCGGAATGACAATCAATGCATATGCTTCCACAGTTTATCCCTACTCAGCAAGTTTAGGACAACCCTTCCATACCGGGCACAGGCTCTCACATCATAAGCCTTCTCAATCGTCTTCTCGAAGCCCTCATCAATATGACAAATCAATCGCTTCCCAAGATAATCACTCAATCCAATGTTAAAATTTCCATTCTTTCTATGTGAGGTATCAACGGTATATAAACCGTAGTTCGATAACACATCGAATTCGACCACATAGTCTGACATAGATATATCACCGTACTCCAAATAGGCGAACTCCCTAACCAACACTGACTTCAGAAAAGTCGAGATAAATCTTCTTCGAACCTAACTAAGAACTAATTCCCAAGCAAATCGATCATCGGGAATCAAAGCTATAGAAGCACTCCACTAGTTCGTTGTTCGTCCCTGGAGTTGTCTAGAAGTCAACTTCTACCTCATTGTGTGCACGAACTCCAAGTCGTCGACGATCCTCTTGCAAGTTACCATCCAATCTTGCATTTCAACAGCCGACTCCATTCCAAGGAATGATCTGCCTCCTAGACTCCCTTAGTCTTTATACAGCTTAGCAAAGTCGACTCTAACCATTTGCACTAAAGCACCATAATCATCCTAAACAAATTAGGCATTCCAGAAAATGATTCACACCATCTATGCGAACATATCCTATCAATCAGGGTTACTGACCCCGATCCTGCCCAATCCTCAGCTCTGAAGATGAAATTAATAGCAGTATTTCTCATATGCCAGATCATTTCTACTCTGCATCAATAATACTTATGTGTGTAATACAAATTATATACTATATATACTACTATATAGTTTTGAAAACCAAAATATATAACAGATACAAACTCTCACATACACACACACACACACTCTAGATCCAGTCTAAGACGATAAATCCTACCCTATCTCTACTGTATCATGGTATCAACTCAGGTCAATCATGTAATCTAAGCTCTGATACCAAATATAACAATTGTCCCACACGTTTGGTGTAGAATGGTTGTCAAAGGAAAGGAAAGAAGTAAAGAAGAGAATGGAAAAGAAGAAAAAGAAAACATCAAAATAATCACATAACCAGTCGTATATCTCACATCACATCAGATATTAAACAATCGAGACAGTAGTAAAAATGCGAACTAATCATCAAAGTGTAAGATCTACAGGGTTATACAACACAGTAATATAGTTTATACAACTGATACATAACTCAACTGATAACTATCTCTAACAATAGTAAGTCAAACAATGTCAAGGCTCCATAGTGTTACATTGTAGAATATACAATAACAAACTCAAATATAAGTATGAGTAAACGTCACCTCCTGCTAGTCCATCTATAGTACTCCATATGTCATCCACGCCTACTCTCTAGCTGACTCATTCAAGAGTACCCGAGATAATAAGAAGCAAAGCATAAAACCTCGAGTCAGATAATAGTCTGGTGTGAGCGATAAACAATCCCAAAATACTATAAAAGTTGGTAGATTTTACGGAATAGAGGGTATACGAATCATACCTAGCTTGTCCCTGCAACTAAAGAGTCAACACATAACATAGATAATATGCTACTCTAAAATTTCATAAAAGGATACTCTATACTCAGTAAACTGTCGGGGTGCCTAGGTATCTTTATCCACAATACCTACTCCATAATAATTAAAATCGAGGTGTCTGGATATCCCTATGCACAATACCTACCTCATGTGACATCCCTAGGGTGACAGGTGGCTAGTGAAGCAACTATAACAAACATAACATCCATAAAACAATATTAACTATCACCCGGTGTGCTCTAGATATATATATATAAGTCGTATGGCCCTCATGCTAGAGACTAATGGAAATTTGGTTCTCTGTTATACTCTCGTATCTTGCAGCCTAAAGCTCAATACGTAGCCTAAAGCTAGACACTAGACCCAAAGCCACAAGTCTATGGTATACAGATCCTTGCAACCAATCCATGGGAGTCCCACTATATAATACCCCTACTTCGAGTACAATAGAAAACGCTCTGAGTCATCAATGATCCCTTAGCACATGCACATCCATCTGAGCCCTGCTAGCTCAATACAATTTCTACTTTTCTAGAACCCACCACGTTCCTCCACTCAACTACTCCACCACAAGCCTTTTCAGTACCTACTCCCTACATGAGTCAAAAACCAAAGGTATAGAGTGTCTAATCTTTGGTACTCACTACCCTAATGAGTCACAAACCGAAGATACAAGGCTTTTCATCATGTTGTACATCGCCATCGCCATGATGCAAACTAGCCAACACCTCCAACATGATCTACAGAGTCCTGAAACTATCTACCTCAAAACCTACTCCATACACCATCAAGTCATAATCCAAAGTACTAACTCTCATGTTGAAGCACCACATAATCGCCTCACCATCGAAATCGCTCGCCCTAGAGCAATAACATCAAGACTCTAAGTTGGTCGCACGAATAAATCATCAAATCATGCACCACAAAATCTACTCAATATCCAAGCCAAAGATCGATCAAATCGCCAATCAACGATAGTGATGGACATTGACCACTCTACAATCGTCAATATAACCACCTTGGTCTTGTACTTAACCAAAACAGATAATTACAAACCAAACAGAAATGTCCGGCATCCATCCTGAAGTCCGAAGCCTCATCTTCCACCTTCAGATCCATCACAGATATCCTAACCCTCCTCTACAACTTATCTCGTTCGTTGGACTTTCGCATGTATGATCCCAACACATAAGATATTACCTAACACTCGATCGTCGCTAAATCGACGTTTCCAACTAAAAACAACCAAACAAGCCAAACAAGCCAAACAAGTAAACAAGCAACCATGCAACCAAAAACCATGCTTACATCCAAAACAACATACATACAACATTTATAATACATCCATATCCACCAATGGGGAAATCATATCAAAATAGCCCAAATCTAATAATTCCCTAATATGGCACATTGATGGAAAATATGTGATATTCGATATAAATCATTTTAAAATACTTTTATTTTTTGTATAAATCTAGTAGGTGTATAGTATAGGAAAATCACATTCTAAAACCAAAAATCATTCTGTAACGTCGCTCTGATACTATAAAATAAATCATAGTACAATGAGAGACAATATCACTCGCATCAATAAAATCTATCCAAACATGTGCCAAGTCATAGATTTCTCCATCACGAGAGCAACGCAAGAAATCGCATCCAAGATGGACCTCATATGCAAAAGATAGGGATTAAATACGATTTTGGATTAATTAAATATTAAATTCACTAATTTCAAATCAATTACCTTAATTATCCCAATAATATCATCTTCCCCAATCATATGTCTATACACACCGTGCACATCAAAGCCATAGCCACAAACTTCAAACCTCGATTTCACCTCCGTTTCTCGATGAAATCATGATCCGTTTTCGCCTACAAGTCTCTCTACGCGTGCTCTTTGCCCAGAATCCAAAATGGTGCAACTCAATCAAAGTTTTAGAGTTGCAACCTAATGCCACACGTTCGACAAAGGAACGGATGCAAATTGCAAACGGTAATCGGATTTGACAAGTTTTGGTGGAGAGGTGCCATTTGCTAAGAGAAATCCAACAATGATCTCTGTTTTGCCTATCGTCGACCGTAGCTTTGGCCATCTCAAACCCTAGATCCATGGGAAAAATGGTCGATGTCGCCAATCGCAGTCGATCAATATTCCGCCACAGTCATCGCATAGCTCTCTTCTATACAAGCTCATTGGATCTTGTTTCACGATTTTTAGTGGAGAGGACCTCTCGATTTTATTTTCTAAATTAATTTGAGGAAGAGGCCATTGATTTCTAATGGAACAGTAAAGATGAAATTGAGAATGAGAGGGAGACCTGATTTGGGAATATTTATAATAATATAATATTCCATTTATTTATTTTCTCAAATAAATGGTCGTACGTTTCAAGTCCGTACGATCATACGACGCATCCGATCACAACGAAACTTATGCGCATACATCATCTCATTTTTTCGGATCCAATGGTATAAATCTTGTCCCTATCTAGGATTGCACCCTAGGATGCTAATTTCGTGTATTTCGAGATCGTTTCGACCATCGAATCATCCGATGTAATGACCGTATTTTTGACAATTAAAAATATTAAATTAAATAAGACATTGAAATTCAAGATTGTCAAAAATAAGAAATGTATGATTTTGGATGCAAAACAATGTTGGGTTGCATATTAACAACAAGATTTGAAATAACAAATGTTTATTTTAATAAAAAATAAAATGAATGTTTTTGTATTAAAGGAAAAATCACATGTTTATTTATTTGAAATGTAATGTAGCTTAGATATTGATTATAGAAATAATAGATCTTATTTAGTAAGAATTTATAACTCTTGTTTGTGTATAATGATTTTAAATTTATAAAGGAAACAATTGATTATTTCTCATCACATTTATTTTGTTCGTTTTGAAATTGACCTTTGTAATCCATTGAAATTAATGTAATTGAATAATTTCAATTAATAGGAGAGATGACGCTAAATTGTAAATTAATAGGTGTAATTAAACGTAGCTTATGTTTTGTGAAAATGAAAGGAAAAGTTTGATTTAATGAAAAAAACATTTTTATCAAATAAATGAATGTTTAATTTGTGAATATAAGTTTAATTTCATTAAAATAAAGAATAGGAAAATCATTTATTTAAGTAAGTTATTTATTACTCTGGTCTATAAACAACAAATTTATGAACGTGTTTAAATGACTAAAGGAAACAATTGTTCTATTTCTCATCCATTTTAGTTTGTCTGTTTTGAAATTTAACTTTGCAATTAATTGCAATTAATGTAACTGAAATATTTCAATTAAAAGGAAAGAAGACATTGATTGCAATTAATAGATTTAATAAAAGAATTTGTTTGAAATTTAAAATGTAATGAACTAGGGTTTTATTACTGTTGTAATTAAATGTTGAATTTAATTTAATATTTAAATTTTGGGTTTAACATGAAAAAATGGATTTCAAAGGATTATTAAAATTCTGTTTAATCAAGAATGATGATAGGAAAACTTTCAATTTAGAATTTAAAAATGATTAAATCAGTTTAATAATAAATCGTTTCAATTAACTTGTAAAAATAAATATAATTTGATTTTAGAGCTAACTTCTATATACAATAGAATTAGGGTTTGAAATTAGTTTCACCGAGTTAAAAAATATTGAAAACCTATATATCAACATATAGGATGACCTATTTTCGTTTCGGGAACTAAACGGGTTTTGGGTCATGTAGCCGCTTTGGCCCAAATCAACTTTTCTCTGGGCTATATAAATAGATTGTTTTAAAACCCTAGCAGCCTCTATATCCTTTTGTTCTATTTTCTGTACATGCTTTCAGATCTAACTTGTTCCAATGGTGAATATCATAAAATCTAAATTTTCAATTTCAAATATAATTCAAAATCCAAACTTCTCAAACCCTATCAAATTATATATCATCGCGAAGCTCTCGACTAATGGAATCAACATCTGCAGTTAGTTTTTGCAATTGAAGCTCTGTTTGACCAGAAATTGTTGAAACAATCTCCGCCGTTCATCCTAGAGTTTGTCGTTCAACGGTGAAACGTTGACCATTCGATGATCGGTGAGCACTGCAGCGTAGAGGCGGCCAAGTCAAGTTCATCTATCGGCTTGGATCATCGCATATATGCTCGATATTACTATATTGATTGTGTATCTATATGTCTATTTGAAATTTATAAACGTGTTTAAATGACTAAAGGAGAATGGAGATTTCTAAAAGAATCAACTGGTGTGTAAAATGACGTTTGGTTGTTAAAGAGACAGAGGCCGGATGAATGGCGTACTCTCTATCATTCTATCAGAACCACTTTAATAACCATGTACGTAGTGGATGTAAATTAATAGGTGTAGTTAAATGTAGCTTATGTTTTGTGAAAATAAAATAAAACGTTTGATTTAATGAAAAGAACATTTTTATCAAATAAATGAATGTTTCATTTGTGAATATAGGTTTAATTTCATTAAAATAAAGAATATGAAAATCATTTATTTAAGTAAGTTATTTAGTACTCTGGTCTATAAACAAAAATATATTTATAAACATGTTTAAATGACTGATGGAAACAATTGTTCTGTTTCTCATCCATTTTAGTTTGTCTGTTTTGAAATTTAACTTACTACACCTTAATTGTGTATCTTATGTTTATTTGAAATTTAACTTGCTAAACAAAAGTTTATATAGTGTATCTTACTACATATAGATAGTTTAACGGATCCTTAGGAGATGGAAAATCCTGTGACATCTTTTAAGTTATTGCACCCACGTTGTACACTTGATAGGAGATGGAAAATCTCATAAACATCTCTGAAGCTATTACACTCATATTTTACTTGTTATCGATTTAACTTACATAAGAACTTTTATTTCTAACTCGAGTGTTTTGTCTTTTCATTACGCTCGGGTCAGCCTGAGTATTTCAGTGTTGAAGACATTATTTCTTGAAGATGAAGATGGAGTTTGCTAGACCGTATTTACTATTGTTATTCCGCTGAATTATTTTGGTATGTTTTTTGATTGTACTCTAATTATGTTGTAAAATTGAAATCAAATGTATATTGTGAAACAGCTTCATGAACTATTTATTTGATTATTCTAAGTTGTCATTCCGCTGCGAGATTCTGTGTTTTACTTTCCTTCTTTTCTCTTATTTTCTTATTTACCCCATTGATAATCTGCCCTTTTTGAATGGTTTGAGTTAGACATGTGTTGTTTATTATCGATTTAAACTGTCCAAAAAGGTGGGTCGTCACATCCGATCTCCAAATATAGCGATCCTTACACTCATTTTAATTCGCAACGTCAATTCAAACTCAACGAAAGTGGTCTCGAGTCCTAATTTGGCCGTATGCAAAAAATCATATTTTTAGGCCTTCATTTAATTAATGATTAAATATTTAAATCCATTATTCAAATATCCGATCATTAAAAATATGGATCGTTACATATCATACTTGCCCTACACCAGGTCTAGGTTTAACTTGGGCTTGATGCAACCATTTCGATGTATGAATGGTATATTCAGATGTATGACCTTTGTTCATATGTTTGAATTTTAGTCCCAACGTTTGATTACCCATGCAAAATTTGCTACAAGTGTTCAGACGTCTGTCCATCTATTCAGTCATCTGACTTTGATTCCAGATGTCTAAATAGAGGTTCAGACATCTAAATCAAGTCAGTTTTTCATCGATTCCTTCCTGTTTTGCACTGTAAATAATTTAGATATCTAGTTATTATTTAAACATCTAACCTGGGAATTTTTCGCCATTTTTGATGTTTTACTTTAATTTCTTCTTTTCGGACTTTACTATAAAATTTGATTTCATTTTTATTCAAGTTTTGTGCAAGTAACTTATATGCAATTCATGTTATATTCATTCTTAACTTCATGTAGTTTTCCCTTTTTGACTGTATTTAAATATTAACTCATTTATCAATGTATAATTCAAAACAAATAGAGTCGAATCTAGTTAAATTTACAAGGTATATGTGTCGATTTCCTTAGATCTATCTAACTCATACTAATAATTTAAATCTATGCAATTTTCAAAGTGGATTTTGTTTGATCTACCCCTTTCCCAAGTTCCATCAATTCAAAGTTAATACTTACGGTTTTTCCAACATATTAAATCATGTTTACAATTCAAATTCAAAGTTACTAATTTAATTAAATTACCAATTCAAATCCAAAATTCATACTTTTAATTTAGATAAATGTATAAAATCATTTTAACTAATCGTTTCATAATATAAACGCATCGCAATAGATCCACTCACCTTTCTAGCTTTCCCTTCTCTTTAACCTTGAAATCCCCCTTCTAATCCATTTTGAATTGGTGTCCCTCCTCCTCTATCATTTGATTAGTATGTTCTTCTCTCTCTCTCTCTCTTTCTCTTTTAATTGATTTCTTTTTTAGAAACTTGAAGAGGAGATTAGAAAAATGATATTTAGATATAGGGTTTTGAGGAGAAAGAAGAAGAATCAGAGAGGCACCATCTAGAGTTTGAGTGAAGAGATGTGAGGGTTAGGTCTATATTTATAGCTAAAAATTAGGATTATTAGGCTTAATCCTAAAATATTATTAATGAAAATGCCACTAGGTCCAGTTTCCTCTAATTTTGACTCATTTCATCAAATTTAACAAGTTACATATGTTTTCTGACTATAACCTGCATTCTGGATGCAATGAGGTATGTTCCAAAGCCTAATTCCAACTTCCTTTAAAATTTGCTATTTTATCATTTTATATAAATTACATTTTTTTACTCTTATTAATAATTTAATTTATTATCAAAAATTTTTGGGGTGTTACAAGTATATTGGAAAAGAGTTCCAAAAGTACCTAAGAACGAATAAAATTCAATCTCAATGTCACTCCTTCCTATGATACATAACGATGTATTGAAGTAATCGAACTTTGTTGGAAAAAGTACGATTGATGATGGGTGAAGTTGAGTTAACTTCTTTCTATAAGGATACGTATTTAAGTGTAAATACATATATTGAATTTGGTTTCATCTAGAGCACAGTTTAAGAGATCATATAAGATATGGATTTATAAGAAAACCCAATCTTAAAAGGTTTAAGATGTGTAGTTGACACATTTATGTTATGAAATAAACTCAAAACTAAATTACTTTTATGTAAGCATAAAGGCAGCTCAGAAAATATTACTGAATGTATATTCCATCATACTATGACTAGGGCTAGCAATTAGAACCGTAAACGCGAACAAAACTAATCCAAAAAGACCCGATCTCAAACTGAACCTGATGGGTCTTAGGTCTAGTCTGGGTGATTCGATCAAACTTGACATGAACCAACTCGAACTTAAAGATTCGATCAAAAAACATTAAAATATATGAATTTTAGTATTATTACCCATCCAAACCCGAACCAACCCGACCCGACCCAAACCGAACCTCGGGTTGTGCCAGGTTTAGGTTTTAAAATATATATTTAGACCCGACAAAACCCAACCCACTGCATTTGGTCCAGGCCCAGCCTGATGGGTCTAACTGCCACAGCTAAGTGATACACAATTATTGTTTCATGAAACATCACCTTCACAATAAAAAAATTTCTTTTGGAAATAAGTGGTAATATAATGTACTTGGAGACGATCCAAAGGCTCTAGCGTATATACTAATTATATAAGATGAAATAAAAGTTAACCAACCCTACAAGAATACAACACATTAAAATGTCCAAAATGAATTATCGCACGTTAAGAGAAACTATGAGTTTCTATCAACGTTGAGAAAAGAAACTATTAGCAATAATAATTTCCTCGACTATCAATAAGCCATGAAGAGTATAGACTCTACCATATGGCATAAAGCTTTAAATCCGGAATGGATTCTAAGTATAATATTAAATATTATTTTGATAGTTGTACCCGAAGGGATATGATCAATCAGCCACAAGTGTGTCTTTAACAAAAAGACTAATGCAGTTGAAATGTAGTAAGCAAGGTTGATGGGAATAACTTCGTAAATTTTAATCATTTACATTGACGTAACAGATTCATTAGTCAATGTGCTTAATTTCATTCATATTGCACTCGCAAATTATTATCCAATATGACTGCGTTTTGGCACATCAATTTTGAAATAGAAAATTTAAATAATGATTTAGAATAAAATGTTTGTAAGAATAACCAAAATGTCACGAAGTCAGTGAGAGTGATAACTAAGTTTGTGGGTTTCAGATAGGATCAAAGAATTGATACAATAGTATAATTTGACAAGCATCAGAGTTGAGCAAATATTTTGACAAAGAAATCCGATAGTTTGATTTTCAGTTAAATGCAAAGGAAGCATGTGTCTGTAAGAAAGAATATTAAAATGTACTAAGACATTTCTAAAGCTATAAGTAAACAACATACTACTAATCGTTAATGATATACTCATGTTACAATCAGTTTTAGTGTGGTTGTTAATTTCTTGATATAGGATTTGAAAATCTCGTCCTTTATAATTAGTATAAAAGGATGTTGGGACTATCCCAAACGATGTACATAAACACTATATTAAAATGTTTAATATTGAGCATATAAGATGGATTTCTTATCATTGGCAATATGAATTAGTATATATGCCATGTTATATACTATATCATATTTTGATTATATACTTAGTGCATTGAGTTAATACCTAATCCAAATTGAGGTAGCTAACCGGTAGTCAAGGGTGTTCTTAAGTATTTATGAATATTAGAGAATTGCTTATGAAAATAATGAACTCCTCATGAAGGAGTGTTTAGGCTCAAACTTCAAAAGTAATATCAAATACAATATGTCAATCCTTAATTCATGTTCAACCTTAGTTAAGGAGCATTAAGTTGGAAATGTTGCAAACGAGCGATTGCGGCTTATTCAACCAAAAAGCTAAGTACATCACCTTGAATAACGTCATAATAAAAGCACTATACACACACACATAAATTTATGACTGAGCAATGGGTGATTCCAAATATTGAGAATCCCATGACATAGTTTTTTATTACAATGTCACGATATAGATTGCTATAGAAGCTAGGGCTCATAATAAGACAAGAAATATACTCTGAAAGCTCCACATGATAAGGGTAGTTTAGCGACAACAAAGAGGTAATAGTTAATAGAGTAGATAATAAAGACAATATAGTTGATCCATTCACGAAGAGACTAGCTCAATCAGATCTAAGAAAACTGATTGAAGGAATAGGGTCGAAAATCCATTATTAGCCACAAGTGCAAGTGGGAGATTGACTGAGTTAAAGGTATGCTCTATGGGCGATTATGTAAGCATGTCATGTAACTAAATCTACAAACAATCTTTTTCATAATAAAAGTTAGTTCTGATGTTTGTTTTCTTTTATATAAGAGCTATATTATGATATAAATAATGATTAATTAATTTAAAATATATTAATAGTTGAAACCGTGAGTAATTAATCATAAATTAGAATAACTTTTTGTTTTAAATATTCATGGTTAAGATGTTTTGAGAAAGGATATTGATGCATCCATTGAGACCATAATACTTACCGCTCTCCAAATGTTAGAACGTGTATTACTCATTGCTATTGAGGGTCCTATGGGGTTACATACTTATAGGTGTCATATAACAATAAAATGACTCAACTATGAGTTTCCTGTTGATTGATAACAACTACGTCATACAGGAAATCTCAGTGTGATGATGTTACATAGTTCTCTCAACTTGAGAATACTATGTAACTTCGACGCGAATATTCCACTTTGATTATTTCCAAATCCTGGCATGGCAACCGTCGAACAATTATAGTTGGGTCTGATTTAAAGCATATGAAGTGATACAGTATTCAATAGAGAATTCATCTCCTCGGTTGTATGAGGTTAGTAACACGGTCAACTACTGTCAACCCAAAGTCAAATCTATGGCTAGAGTAAAATGGGTAATCATAAATGTTATTACTGGACCAAAGACTTTGTAGATGGACTGAAAAGTTGTATATCAATATTATTGGAGTTTTAATCGATACCAAATTCCATATATCTTAAAGTGATATAGTGTCGATGAAGAGAACATGTTTGCATTATATCGTCACTTAACGATGTTGGAATTGGGCCAGCCCACACTAGAAGTTATGGGTGAATTTCAAAAAAAATCCCTTATTGGATCCATATTGGGCCTATGAAGTCCAATTTATTTAGAACATTTCTAAATTTTATTTAAATAAGATCTCTTATTTCATTAAATTTATAGATTATATTCAATTTTATTTTTTATATATGCTATACATATAAATGTACATATATGTATCATATACTTATGTGTATTTGTGCGCATGTGTAACATGATAATCTGTGCACGATATAACATGCCCGTATATAGATGTTGGGATTTACGTCGCAACAGACATGTTAGCCCATTCAATATGTATTATATGTTGTCCGAATATATGTGTATATACAAGTTTGTTAATTATATAAATATTATATATATATATGTAGATATATTAGTAAAATTTATTTAAATAATTTTATAAGGATAATAATATTTAAACGCTTATATATATAACTTATATATATGTGTAAATTATTAATAATTTATATATACACATACTTATGCATTATTTAATAAATATTAATATAATATTTATATATACATAATATATAAAAAGTTTTTTAATATAGATATATATAAACATATTTATAATATCTAAATATATATATATATATATATATATATATATATATATATTGAAAATTGGTTCTTTTTATTGACATAAAGAACCCTAGGTGCCATGTCACCTTAAAAAATCCTACCAGAGTAGTAAGGAAAAAAAGTACAGTACCATCTAGTAATGAAGTACATACCACAATACATATACATGTACATAAGAAAATAAAATAGACTAATGTACAAAGCCCAACTCGGTAAAACCAACCTTATCACTCCAGAATTAAGGTGTGCGAAACATACGCCGTCTTCATAGCTTGAGCTGGTTTCATATGAAAATAATGGCGATTAACGAGCATCGTTCAACTCCACACCCTCGAAGTGATCGATGCGTTTTTGCTATAGATCTGGCCATGAGGTAAGTAGTATCCACATGAATTAACTTAGCACGCTCTAATTTATTTAGTCTCTGATTCTAAAAAAATTTGTATATTCCTCTCGCCGTACAGATGGTAAATAGATGTGACTAAGAAGCAGGAAGCTAGTTGGGAGATCTGGTCCTTGCTGGCAATGCTTTGATTGATGGCAACTACTTCTCCTTCAATGTCGAGGGGAATATCTCTATTGTCCAGTAAACTTAGTTTCATTTTCATTAATGTCCATATGTATCTACTATATGAGCAATTAAAAAATAAGTGTTAGATGGATTAAATATGCTCACCACACAACACACAATTAGTATTAAATCTGAGGTTGTCATTGTTGTAGAATATCTTTAGTGTTTAGCTGACCCAAGATGGCCCTGTAAGCACAATGTGACATTTTCCAACTGTTAATATTGTTCTAAATAACCGTGGCCCATGTGTATTGATCTGAAATATGCCTGCATTTTTGCCATGTTTTTGAAAAAGAGAATTTTTGTTGGCCACGCCACTCCCAATAATCATAAGATCCTTCATGTTCAATTGGAATTTAATGTATAGTAGCACCACACTCCCTGATATCTGTTGTGTTACATGTATTCCACTGTCCTCCTTGTAATATGTAAGATACAGAGGAGATACACATTCCATCTAATAATATCAACAAGGCTAGTACAGTTGATCCATGGGTCTGTCCATAGAAAAGTTTTAATGCCCTTAACTATCAGTCTTTTAATACATTGTAGACTATCAGCTTTATGCTTGATCATGTTCTTCATGGTACATGATATATTGTTTATGCCTTAGCTGCCAAAAGTTTGACCGAGAACAATATTTATTTAACATCCACTTAGACCATAGTTTATTCTTGAAATGCAACTGCCAAATGATTTTTAAACATGTTGTAGTCCTCAAATCTACAAAAATTTGAGTCCAATGCCCCCGCCTTTTTAGGCCTGCAAAGCTTTGTCCAAGTAATTTTATGATATTTACCTACCCAGAAGAAATCTGCGCATAGACTGTCTATTTTCAATATTGTAGCCATAGGCATATGATAGGACATCATCCAGTATAAAACCATTGGTGCGATAACCATTTGTATGAGTCCAGCTCTCCCCGCCATAGATAATAGCATGTTATTCCATGTTTCAAACTTGCTCATATTTCTTTGGAATAAACTATTACATTCTGAATAGTGCAAATAATCTGAGGAAAGTGGTACCCCTAGATATTTGACAGGCAGTTGTGACTCTTGCAGTTGAAGTATTTGCAGTATTGAATTTTTATTTTGGCAGCTTGAACTGAAATAGACTTTGGTCTTTAATTGATTGATATGTAGGCCTGCTACAAATCCCATATGTAGTGTAATATCTCTGATAGTCAATGCACTTTTTTCATTAGATGTAAAAATTATCATGATATCATCTGCATATAACAAATGAGAAATTATAGGCTAAATATTACTGATTGGAGTAATATCTTTAATTCTAGTTGTTGCTTTAATTTTTGAAGATAGATACTCCATGGCTATGCAAAATAGGTAGGGTGAAAGGGGGTTCACTTGCCTTATGCCTATATTTGATGTTAGATATCCATAAGGTTCACCATTAATCAAAACAGAAATAGTAGTGGTTGACATGCATTGCCTAATCAGATTTATAAACTGAGGGGGAAACAAAATTTTTGAAAGCATAAAATAAATGAATCCCCTATCTAATTTGTCATAAGCTTTCTGTAGATCAACTTTGATACATAATTTTTTAGTTCCTTTCTTATTAAAGTTTCTTATTAGCTCATGTGCTAACAAAATATTCTCTGCAATATTTCTGCCATTGATAAAGGCATAATAAGCTTCAAAAATAAGTACGGGCATTAAAAACTTAAGCCTGTTGCAGATAGCTTAAGAGAGAATTTTGTACACCACATTGCAACATGCAATAGGTCTAAAATTTGATATATTTGAGGGTTTATCAGTCTTTGGCACAAGTGTTAGAAATGCATGGTTTAAACCCTTAGGTATATCAACAGTGGTATATAAATAATTTATGGTAGAAGTCAACTCATCTTTCATTTGCTCCCAGTGCAATTTGTAAAATTTTGAAGTGAATCCATCTAGTCCTGGGGACTTTTCATCTTTAATTGAATAGATGGCTGATTTTATTTCCTCTACGGTTACTGTCTGCATTAAAAACTCCCTTCCTATATCATTAACTACAGCTAGGCACTTAACATCAGTGGGCATTTGTGCATGTGTTACATCCCCATTATATAAACCTTGATAGTATTGGACTGCCTGTTGCTTAATGAGGGTCTCATTATAACTAAGTTGGTCACTTTGGTTGCAGAGAGCAGATATATTGTTCCTACATTTTCTCTTTGACATTTTGGCATAATAAAATCTTGAGTTGGTATCCCCCTTAGTTAACCAATGGACTTCTGATTGCTGAAGGTTAAAAATATATTGCCCATGCATTCCTTTTTTTTTAATAAATTTACAGCATGTAAAAGGTCACTATAGATATATACATCTTCTGGTTGGCTATCTACAGCTAATAATTTATCATTGTATTATTTCTCTAACGTAGTCAGTTCTGCATATCCTTCAGCCTTGTTTTTTGTTCCATACTTTTAATTTTTGCCTTATCCTTCTAAGCCTGATCATGAATTTTTGAATAGTAGTTCCCCAAGCAAAACCTGATAGAATAGATACTACCTGATCATCGTAGCCATCTAACACGTGACAACTATTGACATATCTGATAGGCACCCCCTTTTTGAGTCCCTTATGCTAGTAGGTTGATAATGATAGGTAAGTGATCACTTAATGGTGAGGCAGTGGCAGTAACAGTACAATGTTAGAAGTGTTACAGAAATAAGTCATTTGCCAAAACCTTATCAATATGTATGGCAACCCCTTTCCTTCGCCAAGTGAACTGAAATCCTTGCATATTAAGCTCAGTAAGCCATAAGTGAGTAAGCAGTTGGTGAACCCTTTGAGATGAGAAAAGGGGATAGAAAGTCCCTTTTTGTCCTTAGGGTTTAGAACATTATTAAAGTCCCCCATTAGTAGCCAAGCCTTGTATACAGCACTAGCAATTTTTACTAATGGTTGCCATAAATTTCCCTCTTTGAAACCATATTACTTGCATACACAATAGTTAGATACATCACATATCCACCCAAATTCTCTAATTTACAACTAATTTGTTGAGTGGATTTGTGTGTAATATTTAAATCCCAAACTGATTTATCCCATAAAAGAATAATTTGACCCTTTGAATCACAATCAATATTATGTATGAGGTCCTAATTTGGATTTAGTTTTAGTAAGGCTATGCTCATTTTTTTAATGTCAATTTATTTTCCAATAAACCAATTATAGTTGGCTTAAAGGAATTTAGGAGAAATAACACTTGATTTAGTTAAAAATCAGTGCTAATTTCCCTTACATTCCATAAAATAAATATCATTTACCTGATTTGCTAGCTCGTGTTGTCCTTTTAGGGGCTTGGTTGTAGTAGTTGCATTGGATGATGATGCTTTCACTTCCTATTCATACAATGGATTGATTGATACATATTCTGAATGAGTTGTTTGTTGAGCATAATATGTAGGAAATTCTGAAATGTTCTCTGCAATAGCTCTAATAGATTATGTCTCTTGTATAAAATCCTCCTCTATAAGAACGAACTCATCCTTATCACTTGTAGTACCAGAATTCTCCTTCTCCTCATCTAATTCAGTTATTAAAACCTTGAATTTATTGCTAGTTTGTGAATTCATTTTCTCCTTGCCTTTTGTTTTCCTTTTGTGTGCCATAGTAGAGATCTCATTTTGATTTTTCTTACTAGTGTCATTAGTTTGATTTTTATCCTCTTTTGTATTTATATCTATTGCCTATGATGCTGATGATGAAGGATCCTTCTCATTGTTCTGAGTTGTGTGTGTATCTCCTTTTGGCTTCCATGCTTGGTCCTTGGTATTCTTTGTGCCTCATTAACAGTAGCTTATGAAGTATGTGTGCAACATTTATCTGTTTGATGGCCGAATATTTTACATTTTGTGCACACATAAGGTTTAAAATCATATTCTACTTGAACATATCACATGTCGTCGCTGCTATCCTTTTCAGCTGCTTGTGAAGGAAATGTAGATGCGGTAGTTACATTCACCAATATACAAGCATAACTAATTCTTTCCATACTTGCAGTGGTTCGAGCTAGTCAAATTGGATGTCCTACAACGCTACTTATTTTACTGAGTGCCTCGGCATCCCAATGTTCAAGGTGTAGGTTGCTAAACTTAACCCACACAAGCATTTATTGCAATTTATCTTTGTTCAAATTCATACCTGCGATCCACTTCTTAAGAAAAATATAACGAGATTCATAAGTATACGGGCCATTGTTCACAATATTCATAACTGCATTTAATGTAGGAAGATGTAACAAAAATAGACCTGAGTTATGAACTTCCAATTTGTAATTTTTTTGACTCGCCATACTTAGTGGATGTAATTTATGAATTGATAGTATGTAGGTCGAACTCCATATACAAAACAGACGATTGTATTTTCCCATTTAGTTGTAGAATGATGGACTATTTCATCTAGTAGAAAAGCATATTCATAGCTGTCTTCTATATTTGGTTTAACATGTCATTTTCATAACTATCGAATTCTTGTTTCTAACTGCATCTAAATAAGTTTTAGAAAATGAAGTAGTGTTTCGTTCTTCAGTAGCATAGCTATGGTCATTGAGATCGTCAAAATTGCTATTGAGATCCGAATCTGGGTTATCAGTAATCATTTCCCTATTCTCTCTTTGTTCCACCATTAACCCACGTTTTTATATTACACACATATGTATATATGTATATGCATGCATGTATGTATATGTATTAATTAATAGAATTATAAATTTTTTACATCCAGATCATATACACAGCATAACAAAATTTTATTGTTGTATTATATTAATATATATATATATATATATATATAAATTAATTAGTTTTAAATTTTCAAAAGAATCTAGCATGATATTTTTAGGTCTAAAAAAAATTTCATAATTTTTCTTAGTGAAAATTTATTTTTTAATAATTAATTAATTTCGGGCATATAATACAAAAACAATTTTAAAATATAAAAATTGATTTTTAAATTCTCAATTTTTAGCCGAGAGCTTATTTCATGACAAAATAATTTTTATAAATTAAAATTAATTTTTGAAACATTTTTTATTTTATATAAATTATTTAAATAATATTAAATTATAGTAAATAATTATTTAAAAATACTTTCCTATTACCAAAAATTAAAATTATATTAAATATACACGTATAAAATATATATTCATTTATTAGCATGTTATGATGATATACATAAATACAAATCATATAATTTTAATTAAATGACATATTAATATATATATATATATTAATATAATAATAATTTTATATATAAAATATTTGCCTGTGGATATCCGAGTCATATGTGAAAAAAATTGGTTTTTTTTATTATATGCATATAACCAAGTAGTATGTGACAACACCAATATATATAATAATCGTCACCTAACTAACAATAAAATAATAATAATATATATTTGTAAAATAAAATTATATTATGAGATTATAAGCAATATAATATGGTAAAGACATACCTAAAACTATTGCCTTAAAGCATACCTAGTAGTGATGAACCCCTCTCCTTTGAAAACTTTTTCGATTCGGCAGACCACTAATCCTTGAATCGTAGACTTTTGAGTAGACTTTTGACTATCAAATAATACTTGTTTTGAATTGATTTGAGTTGGATTTGCATAAGCTCACAGGGGATGTGATTGGCCAGCAATAGAAGAGACACTGGCTGCCAAAATAGTTTTTATTAGGGTTAATGGTCTTTTTATAGTGGATGAAAGAGAGAAAGACATGGATCATATCTCATACCAATTCTCACTAAATCCGAGCCATCCATTTACAACCCCTCTAGCCTATTTTTAGCCACCTCCTATATTCGTTATAAAGCCGAATAATTACCATATCATCATCGGCTAACATCCCATTTAAGCTCAAATAAATATTATTAATTAAATCAAATTTAATTGCTTATCAATATCATATATCTATCGATATGTTTATAGCTATTATAAACATTTTAATAATATTTATTCCTCAAATCATATTCAAAATTTTTATAATCAATATTTCGTAGATATTAATTAATTTATAACAATTATAAACTAATTAAATCGTTTGGTCTAAAAAGAATTCATCATTCCGATTGTGTGACTTGTCAGGTGTAAATTTGGTCAGCGATTAACATCAAACTATTCAAATATTAATGTTCACGAGTCACTTAGCAGGTGGTGTGACATTTTCGCCAAATTTACCGCTTAATTTCGGTAAAATCCAATTTTACTTTATTAAGCGTTACCTGGTTGTGACATTTATTTACACCAGTTCTCTTCGTGAAAAGTATATCACTTTGGACTTGTGAAATTTGGTAATGGTCAAAATTCCATTATCGTCCATATTCAGCACTATAATCCAAACACAAAGTCCTTGGTTCAATAATATCAATTATTATTAACCGAAATGCTCTGTCCAGAGACATTGACTTTGAATTGACTTGAGTTGACCGTGATACTAACCTCATATAACCGAGGAGATGAATCCTTTCTTGAATAGTGCTTTACTTCCAATACTTTCACTCGACCCAACTATAGTCACTCGATGGACATCGTGCCATGATTTGACTATAATCAAACCAGATTTTTCATATTGAAGATTTACAATATTCTCAAGTCGAGAGAACTGGATAAATCAATCACATCGATATTTTCCGATTAACCTTCGTTATATTAACCAACAAAAAACTATCGAGTGAGTCATTCCAGTTATCCAATAACTATCAGTACGTAACCCCTAGGTGCCCCCATCAGTCATGAGTATTACGCTGCCTAACAGTTAGAGAGCATTATTTACTCTAGTCTCAACGGATACATCGATATCCAGTCTTGATTCATCTTGACAAGGAGCATTTAAAATGATATATTTGTTTTCATTATGATAAATTACTCATGGTTATAACACTTCGTAACTACTATCACAAAATGTACCATTTATTGATTTTCTATTAAATATACTTTTAATTAAATTAATTAATAAACATAACGCATTACATCAAGTTCATAATAAAAACAAAACACCTTTATTTCGAACAAAGATAGGTCGACGAGTTAGATATATGTAACAAATTATGTAATTACCCTAGGGTATACCCCTGACCTATTAATCTCCCACTTGCACTTGGGGTCAATTATGGAATCTTATTCCAAATTCTCTAATCGGTTTTCTCAAAACCAATCGGGTCAGTTCCTCAGTGAACATGTATGCTATTATGTTTTAATCATCTACACTGTCAATTAACTCTCTTCGACGCTGATAAACTACCTTCATCATGTGGAACAATTCAGAGTATATTTCTCAACTTCCAATGAGCTCTAAGTTCTGTTAGAACTATATCATGACATTATTATTATATAACAATGTTATGAGATTCTCAACATTTAGAATCACCCTCGGCTCAGTTATAAATTTATGCGTTTATATTTACATATATTGCCTTTTATTTTGGCATTATTAAAAGTGATGTACTTAGCCTTTTTCATTGAATCAGCCACAGTCTTTCATTTGGAACATTTCCAACTTAAAGATTCTTAACTTGAATTTGCTATTGATATATTATACATAATATCAGTTATGAAGTTTGAATCCGAACACTCCTTCATAAGGGTTTTTTTGTTTCTATAAATATTTGTCTAGTATTTCACAAATATACGAGAACACTTCAAAAAACCATTTACTGATATCAATTTGGGTTTGATATTTGTTTCATGTATCAAATACATAATCAAACCATGATATCATAGACAACATAATATGAATGATAATTCCTATTGCCAATGCATAAGGAAGCAATCTTACATGTTCCGTATTAAACATTTTAATAAGGTGTTCTTGCATATCATTTAGGACATTCCCAACATCATTTATACTTACTATAAAAGACATTATTTATAATCCATTGTTGAGTATTAAAAAAACTAAAGTTGATTTTAACACAAGTATATTGTTAACAATCGGTAGTGTGTTGTTTACTTATGGTTTAAAAATATCTATGCACCTTTCTAACTTTCTTTCTTATGAGCACATGCTTCCTCTGCATTTTGATTGACAATCAAGCCATTTGATATTCTTATCAAAACATTTGTTCAATTTTGATGCTTGTCAAATGACATTTTTATATTTGTTCTTGGATCATATCCAAAAACCCAATATCGCTCCCACTGAATTCAAGACACTTTGGTTATTACATGTAAACGGTTTAGTCTAAATCATTATTTAAAATTTTCTATTTTAACACATACATACCAAACATAAAGTCATACTATGCGATAATTTTATGAGTAAAATCCTAACCTACTTTAGCACATCGAATGGCGAATCTATTACGTTAATTTCAATAATTGAAATTTACGATATTATTCTCATCAATGTGGCTCACTATATTCCAATAGCATTTGTCTTTCTCTTAAAGACACAATTGCGGCTAAAAGGATCATATCCTTTCGGATATAACTATCAATCATATTTTGATAATGTACTTAGAATATATTTCAGATTTTCGCATCGTACCATATCATAGTATCAATACTTTTAATGGTATAATTAAACAATCGAAAAATATTTATTCTTAACATTGTCAAGAAATTCACAATTTTTTTAATGTACAAGAATACTCATTAGACGTTCTAATGTATTTGTGTTCATTTAGGTTCGGTCAATTTCATTTCATCCCTCGTAACCAGTTTTATCATTTGATTATATCCAAATCCATTTTTAACCAATAATTTCTTAAAGGAATTCTTTCGCTGTGAAGTTGGTAATTCTTGGACAATAGTTGTTTCTCTATGCAATAGAATGGGCATTCATAAACATTTCATGAATTGAATTATAGAAAACTAAATTTGCATTAGTTCATAATATATTTATGTTCACAACATAAATCAGTCATCTAATGACCATCGTTCCCACAATTCTTTTAGGACATTCATACAAGATCCCTTATGTACAATTATTACATGCAATCTTTCGACTCGCACAACCTGCCAACTCCTTGGCCTTAGATATGTAGGGGTTTCTTATGAACCCTTATCTTATATGGTTTTGTAAATTATTCTTTGGATGATTTCAGTTTTAACCTTATGTACCACTCTTAAGTACACCTTATAGAAGAATTTAATTTAACTTCACTCATCATTAATCGTGCTTTGTCCAACAAAGTTCGATTACTTCTTATCAATACAACATTATGTAATATATGGAGGAGTGACCTTTTGAGATAGAATCTTTATTTATGTTAGGTACATATGGAACTCCACATTCAATCATATCGAATCAGTTCTATCGCATGTTACACTATTTATATCCGTTTTATATTCTATAAGCTTATCTTACACTTATACGTGCATATCAAATACATACGTCCATGTCTGTGATGACTCATCCATGAATATGACGAAGTACGTAGAAACATTTTGGTATTCATAGACTTACGATTACATACATCTACATGTATCAATCCAAAGAGTTCATCAACTCCTATGATGCTCCCACTAAATGGGTACATTGCCATTGAATGTTTGTGTCACGCCCCACCTCTATACTCGTGCTACCCAAGGACACTACGGGGTAATGCCGTCAACTAGCGCGAAGAATAAGGCTTTGTGCGAGTACCGATATATCAGAAGATATAACTTACATCTCATTTCTGGAAGAAATCCGACATATCAAATACAAACTCAAAGCTACCACACAGTGGCTAAGTAGTCTTCGGAAACAAATATAGAAATAAACATAACACAAATCAGTCACAGATATTCATATCACAAAGGCGGAATCAGATATGAATATAACACATAAAAGTGTACATCAAAGTAGTGGTAAAACAAGATCCACTACAACACAGGAGAATAGATACAAGTGCTAGGCAAAAGAATAATTATACATCAAGGAGTTCATATCTCAAATGTATAATAATAAAAACTACTAATCTAAAGTAGTTAGCCAAAAGAATCAGATGATAGACCCTGATAAGAAGTCAAGCAGGAGCACCTGAAATATCTCGGTCTGACCCGAGTATTATTTAAGAAGAAAATAATAAACGGACCAGTCTAGCTATAAATATCAGATAAACTGAGATAGGATAAGAGATATGACCAAAAATGTATGATAACAAAGAATACCATACTGTGTCAGGTATACATTAAATAACAACAAAAATCATTCAATATCTCAAATCATCTCAAAACACCCAAAAATAATATCATATTCTTTATTTTATTCACCAAACTACAAATATTGACAAACATATAAATGCCAATCGCAAAAGTTGGTGAAACACAAATTCTAGAAATCACAACGAGAAATCCAGAAATCACAAAAGGGGGAGGCCTATCACAAACGGGAGCATGAAAACTCACCAACACGTATATCACAAACGGGTTGTTAATCCCATGGTCGCTAACCATAGAGCCGGTGCCACGACGTAGTACAGCGAACGCCCGAGGAACCAAACTCAAACAATAAGGAACAATGACGTAGTACAGCATTACGCCCGATGAACCTAAACACAAATAGTACGGAACAACGACGTAGTACAGCGAACGCCCGATGAACCGAACTCCAATAAACCGGAACAACGACGTAGTACAACGTTACGCCCAATGGACCGAACCCCATAAAACTATAGGACGCAAGCCTATAAAAATGAGACGAAGCTCAAAAGAACGGGGTATAGTCCCCCACGTGGACAAAGAGACATCGCCCAATGCTAGTCTAAATCACAAAATGATCATCATCGATCATCAAGAAGTGTCGATTACACTAAGCTAGTAAGTATAAGAGTTTAGCTTCATGTCTCATAACCACTTGCTTAACTCAAATATTTACGAACAGATTGTAGATTTCCACTCGAAAATTATCACAAGAGTTTCAATCGCACAAGTCAAAGAATTAACCGACGAAGTAAACGCAAGCGTTTCATACCACTTGTTTTGCTAAGCCGTTTAATTAGATTTTCTCATACGAATGAGGTAAAGGTTTGTATATACTAATAGATTGGAAAACGGTTTTATAAACGAGCTTTGTATTAAAAATAGAGTTGAAATCATCTTTGTAAACGAGTTTGAATATTTACTACTAGTATAGAAACCTTTGTATTTTTAAAGTGACAAGTCATAGAAATGATTGTAGAAACAATCAATCATCAAAAATTCATATACGAAGACGTGAATCGAATCCATAGAAATCGATGCCGAATCCATCAAAATGGATATACCCAAAAATCCCGAAATAGAAGTCATCAAAATCGGTAACAAATGATAACGACAAAACGGAGAATCACGAATCGATTAACATTTGAAATCTCAAGTCAAGTAAGCAAATGGGGCTGAAGCAAGCAGGTCAGTCGACTGAACCAGGTGGTCAGTCGACTGACACAGGGATACGAATTGTGTATCCCCAGAGTCAGTCGACTGATACAGACCCAGGCAATTTCCTGGGCCTGGTTCAGTCGACTGAACCACTGGTTCAGTCGACTGAACCTGCTTCTAAGGCACTTCCCGCCTTCTAGTTCAGTCGACTGAACCATTGGTTCAGTCGACTGAACCTGCTTCTGAAGCACAATCAGTCTAGCCCCCTTGTGGGGCAAAATTCCAACAAACGGCGATCGGAAGAGCAACGGGCGCTAAGGGTTTACGCCAATCGGCAACCCAGCCCTATAGGCTCTTCGATGCTTCACCGAAAACATGTTCAAACATCCGTAAAAGGATTTTCACAAAATTGGACTAAAAACGAAAAATCGGAATATTCACCAAATCAATTCAAATCAAAATCAAATGAACATGTAAAGATGTTAGGAATTCATACCTAACAATCAAAGATAGTTATAGACATAGATGTGAGATAAAAATCTCACCTTTAATCCCAAAAACAATGAAGAAGAAGCTTGAAAGCAAAAGAAGATCAACCAATCAACCACTTCAACTCTAGAAGCTTGAATCTAAGCTCAAAGAAGAACATTTCCTAAGTTAGGTTTAGGAAATTTTTGAAATCAAAGAGAGAATGAGTTGGAGAAGAAGAAGGAGATACTTACCAAAGCTTTGCCTTGATTTTGGAGCAAGAATTGAAGCTTGCAAATGGAATCTAGGGCTTGGAATTCCTAATTCCACTTCTCTTTCCCCATTTTCAGTTTAGCTTAAGAAAAAGAAATGAAATGAGGATGAGTGGATGAAGAGAAGGGCTGAGTTAGGTTATAGAATGAGTTGGGTGAAACCCAAACCCAAAAGCCCACTTAGAAAATAGCAAAATTCAACTTACTCCAAACATATCGAAGCTTATACTCAAAAAAGTCGCAAACACCATTTTGGACTCAATGGAAGTGGTTTCGAGTCCCAATTCGACTGTTTGCAAAAAGTAGTTTTTCGGACTTCAATCCGATTAACGATTCTATATTTAAATAAAATATTTAAATATTCCATCGTAAAATATGCGGGTTGTTACAGACTCCCCTCCTTAAAGAAATTGCGTCCTCGCAATAATTAAGAGGAAAATAAAAAGTAACAACCATAAAAGCATATCAACACAAAAGAAAGTTTGAAATAAGAAGCTCACCATAAAGAGCACAAAAAATAAGGTCCGGATGTGTTTGCTCAATGAATTCTCAAGATTCCCAAGAGAAATCCTTAGGATTTGAGAACCATTGAACTTTCACAAGAAGAATACCTTTATTTCGAAGGCGTTTAATCTCCGAGGTAATGATACGAATAGAATATTGCTCATAAGTCAAATTTGGTGAAACTTCAATCTCTACAACAACACCGGGCTCAAGAATAAAAATCGGAATTCCTAAGGTATTTCCGTAGTAGAGAGACGTGGAAAACATCATAAATAGCAAAAGATTGAACCGGTAATAAAAGAGGTGATAAACCATGGAACAAATACGTTCGGTGATGGGAAATGGACCATCATATCGAGGTGCTAACTTTCCCGATCGACTGAAACGCACAGCACCCATCATAGGTGAAACATGAATGAACACCAATAAGATCTGGACCTAAAACCAGTTCTCATCGGCTTTAAGCCAACACGAAGAAAATCGGCATAGCCTTCCGTAGAGTGCCTCGAAAGGTGCCATACCAATACAAGATTGGAAGCTATTATTTTAAGAAAACTCAATGAGAGTATGTTCTTCCCAACTTCCACAAAAAATCAAGAACACAAGCACGAAAAAGATCTTCAAGAGTTGGATTCACACGCTCGGTTTGTCCATCGGACGAGGACGATAAGCGGTGCTAAAATTAAGCTTTGTTCCCAAAGCTTTTGAAGATCTTACCAAAATCCACTAGTAGAATAATGGATCACGATTGCTAACAATAAAAGTAGGAACTCCATGCAATTTTAGTTTGACATAGAGTTTAGCCAAAAGAGGTATGGTCCAAAAGAGAAGGACGAGTCTCAAGGCTACACAAAACAAGAGATGAACATGAATTGGATTCACGATCTCGAATCTCACAAGTGGATAAAGTCTCGAGATCATTCCATTCGGATATCATAAAAGAAACAACTGCTTGTTGCTTACAACTAAGGGCATCGGCAATTTCGATTACCATTTTTAGGAGTACAAGGAAGATCAAGATCATAAGATGCAAGGAACTCGAGCCAACATTGTTGACGCAAATTATGTTCCTTTTGAGAAAATAAATACTTCAAAAACTTATGATCGGGGGTAGAGAACAATTTCTCTCCCAAAAGATAATGAGCCAAATTCTAAGAGCGAAAACAATAGCCGCGAGCTCTAGATCATGAATGACATATCTAGTCTCGACAAGCTTTTATTGTCAAGAAGCATATGATAAAACACATTCCCTTAGCAAGAGAATGGCACCCAAACCAATCCGACTAGTATCGGTAAAAACAATAAAGTCTTGGTTCCCTTCGGGAATCACAAGAATAAAAATATCGGAAAAGAGTTCTTTTAAATGATCATCTTTCCCGAAAAGCTAAGCCCTTTCAAAATTTTAATTAACTTTATATATATTCATCTTTTTAGAAAAATCAACTTTTTACAAGTCAATTTACTGTGTCTGATTGTCTCATCATAGCGTTTAGGAGATTCCTATCGATAACGTTGATCAAGCGCATCGAACAGAATTCTTAAAGCACTCAATGGGCAATACAATCACAAAATCATCTTTTATTTTAAGAACTAAATCCAATCATACTTATAAATAAATCTTACGAAAAAGATTTGCAAAATTTTAAATTGCTGTTTTCATCCAAAATCAATAAATACAAGAATGGAGTCATCGAGATATTCGTAGAATACTCGATTCATAAAATGGATGAAATAAGCTGGACAAATTGAATGACATAATAAGTCATTTATAAGAATCATAACGAGTGCGGAATACGGTAAGTGGAGTGCCAACTTCCACAACTCGTAGCAAATGAAAACCGGTGGCAAGGTCGAGCTGAAAAGACCTTAGCACCACTCAAAAGATTGCTTAGGTGATAATCCTAAGACAAGCTCAAATATACTGGAAAATTCACAAATTACTTGTGAGAAAAATAACATCTTCTTCATCAAGTAGGTTTAAAGACTAAAATGTTGCCACCAAATTTGGAAATCAAAATCTTTAAAAACAATAGAAATCTGCTTAACAGATTGAGAATGTCGAAGATAAATAGTCTGCATTGGACATAGGATATTGGCTTCATAATGATTAAGCCAATCCTTTCCCAAAAATCAATCTCGAAGCCTAAGTAACGCATAACATGCAAATCGGCTCGAAAAGAATAATCACATAAAATAATCTCGACATTTTCACAAAGTAAATTGAGTGTTGCGGATCCATCAATCGAATTCGCAATTCTCAATGAAGTCATCAAGCCCATAAAAATTAAAAAGTGAAAGAATCATCAAGTTCTTTTGATATAAAATAATGAGATGAACCCACATCAAAAAGAACTCGAGTAAGATAATCACAAAACAAATGTCGTCAAGGATAGAATGAGAATTACCTTGACCAAGAGAAGTGTCACTAGGAGCTTGCACGACATTCAACTCTCCCTCTCTCCTACTTTGGAGTATGGGACATGTAGATATAAGATGGCCCGAACCTTTGCAATAACGATAAAAAAATGGTTTCGGGCACTCATTTGCATAGTGGTCCGTAAGACCACAATTGTAGCACCGTCCACGACTAGAGGTAGAAGACTTTGCTATCGAAGTTTCTTGCTTCCCTTTCTTGTTGGGATTGGGTCCTTTGAACTTAATAGGCCTCTTCATGTTATTGTTGAAGTTCTGTTTGGCACCCACAACTTCAACATTACTTTCATTATCGGCCTCTTCAAGTCGAAGAGCGATATCAATAAGCTGATCAAAAGAAACTTCTAGTTTCAGAAGCAAAGGCTTTTTAAGGTTCTTATTCAACCCATAGACAAACCTTTGATTTTTCTTCAATGGGATATTAATATACTCGACCCCATATTTAGAGAGAGATTCAAAAGATGCGACGTAGTCTGTCACAGAAGATTCACCTTGAACAATGTAACGACCCAGTATTTTCAACCATTCGCGTCCATTATAAGTGTATAGGTAGACACTCATGCCGGAGTTGAATTGCTCAAAATACTGCGTTGTAAATAAAATTTGGCAAAACTCAACATATACAGTAAATAAAATAATTACAGATCACAGACACAGAGTAATATAACAATACTGCAGCGGAAACAAAGGATAGTAGTTCATGAAGCTACTATATATATATAACAGAGTTAACCAAGATACAACAGAAGTCTCGAATACCATAGATGTCTCAATACAATAATCAAATACAAGATCTGAATACATCACTGGAATCAACAGAATAACTGAAAGCAGGATCGATAGATAGCTGGATCTCCAAGCGAAGCTCCAACTCCAAAGGTGAGTCTCCAATGCTGTATCACTCAGTCTGACCCGAGCGTAAAGCAAAACACAAAACACTCGAGTCAGGATTAACATTCTTATATTAATAAATCCAACTCAAGTGAAATATCAACTGAAATACAAGTAACTTAAAGGATGTTTGGGATAACCATCCCCTAAGGATCCGTTAAACTATTTACTATGTAGTAATATTCACTATTATAATAGTGTCTAAATAAGTAAAGTATAATCATATCGGAAAATAGCGTTAAGGGGATGGAGAACCTTAACGCGGCCGGATCTTAAAATCATAATCGTAGTAAAGCTCGGTATGGTAGGTGACACGGCACAACTAGGCAATGCCAGGGTAGATATACCAATTACGCACACGGACTGATGGATACGCATAGCAGCCACTACCGTTCCACCTCGAACAACATTCCCAATCGGAGGATGGCCATCTAGTCAAATCACAAGTAAGAGTATAATATCGAAGAAATGCGTCCGAGAAGAGGTGCTACCTCACTGGTCCGAGATCGCTCCTGTTTTAGCCACCTTATTGCCAACTCACGGGAGTTGGGTCCACGCAACATACCTTAAGAACGCCGCCACCATCCTACTTCATTCTGGAATCTCCACCGCGTACACGGTTGCCAAAGTGGTTTTCGGTATCGACAGAGAGTATGTCCATATCCGATCCTGGTCTCTTTGCCAACCAATCGTTATTATAACACCGTGGTCATTTCAAAATAGTTTATACTTCAAAACCAAAATATCATTATCATTTCAAAACCCAATTTAATATGATATCATTTCATTTCAAATATATCCATTTTCAAAATCGTATTACTTTCCAAAGTTATAATGCTTTCGAAATCATAGTTTGGAAATCACAATATTTTGGAAATCATAGCACTTTCCTTTTTAACAGTTTAGATATTAAAATTTCGTTATAAAATAAATTAATTTCCTCAAATTTCACAAATCGATTCAAATTAACTCAAATTCCAAAAATTTAATTTAATCAAATCTCAAATCATCCGTTTCAACTCGATTTAGCTTCTAAATAAACCATTTCTAATTATCAAACCATAAAATAAGCCATTTCAATTTTTGAATATATTTCAAAGCTTTAAACATTCAACATTTCATAACTAAATTCGATAATTTATATACATATCAGATTCACTTTACAATTATTTAGTTTTGAAATATTAACTTAACATTTCCACGACATTTGGATACAATTTCAATTTACAATTTAAATAAACAAAAGATCTCATTTAAATATTTATACGTTTGAAATATCCATTTAAGTCACCTTTTCAAATTTTAAGTTGTAAATCACTTCTTTAAATTTCAAATTCAATACATTTCAAATCAACTTATTTAAGTATAATTCTTAAATAAATACAATTTCAATCAATTTCAAATCATTACAAATTCTATATTTGAAAATATAGATATTAAATAATTACTTAATCACACTATTTATCAACTTTATTAAATCAACTTTAATAAATCTTTAAAATCAATATTTATCAAAACCATATATTTCTTTTCAAAACCATAGAAATCATTTCAAAACGTTTATATATATAGACCAACGGTGCCTGTATATAATTTTTTATCCTATGGTCAAGTGATACAGATATTTATCATTTCAATCCGCAATTTAAAACATATTCGGGTATATATCTTTTCAACCCGAAATCCCAAATTCAATTCAATTGAAAATCGCTTGGGTTTATCATTTCAACCCATAACGATTTTCTCCTATTCTACAGATCGTTCGGGTATGTATCATTTCAACCCATAGTGATTCTATACTAACAGGGAACTTGCAGAGTGATAACAGATATGAAAATAAAATAACAACAGTAACAGGCATATATCAACAATATAAATAACAGATAATGGTGTCAGATGTCACAGGTGAACAGATACAGATAATGACATATATAGCAATCTAAATAACAAACAGCAGCATATTTCAATTGACAGTTCAATTGAAATCAAATTTAATAAATATAAGAACATTAATCGTGAGTGATTGCTCACCTTTCGAGGCTAGAGAAATTTGACACAGAAATGAACAACGAATCCAGAGCAAAGTGAGATGGGTACGAATTTGTTGAAGGAACAGGCATGACAGACCCAAAAGCTGATAAAATGGGAATCGATGAGAACCGATCAGAATTATTTTGCTATAACTGGAAATATATACATTATTTATATATTTCAAAATCATTTGTTTACAAATATTTATACTTAAAATAAAAATCAATACACATAATTCAAGTAAATATTTCAAAGAATTTATATACATATACTTATTATAAATATGTACATAAATGTTTTATATTCATATTCAAACAGTCATACTATATAAAGTTTTTATATGAAACCCCTTATACATTTTCTTCCAACAGTATACGTATTCAAAACCAACTCATATATATAACTAACATATACTTACATATATAACTAACAGATTTCAACTTATTTTTCCCACTTTATAAACTGAAAAGAAAAGAAACATATTTGGATACAAACACATGAGTTAGTCATATAAAATAATCTATAAAATACATATATAAACTGACAAAAATATATAACTTACTACAGAGCAACTAACCATAACCCAATATAATACATATACTAACTCAAACCGACCATATAAATTTATATTAAAACACCTTATAAATATAACCTTTATGTTGTAGAAATAAAATAATATATATACAGTAAACATATACTACTACCTGATATATATATATATAGATTGGTCAAAAGCTTTAGAACACAAAAAAAAAAAAGCTCGAAAACAACCTTTCAAAACATATATACACACGAATCCTATATAACTTAGTTTTGAATCTATATACATTTAAAAATTAAAGTAACACATTCGTAGGGAAAAACTCACATGGACTAATATAAACAGTTATACATTATAATACAATAAAACACACGGTCCTTTCTTTATACTAGCAGCAAATAGCTTAAACCTATATATATAATAACATATAACGCATGTAAACTTAATATTATATGTATATATACCCTGAAATGTACTAAAATAAACTAATATACATACAATATAACAAACTATTATATATATGTGATACAGCCGACTATATATGACTTTAATATATATATAAATGACAGGTTCCAAAATCATACGTGACCATAATGATATATTAGCTTTCAAACAATATATTTACAGAAACCGTACATATGCCTTTATATAAGATAAGATACGAACATAATATATATATACTTTATGAATTAAACAATGCTATATACTTTTAAAACCAATAATTTGCAAACCAAAAATATTACTCACCACATATATATACAGGGTTGCTCTTGGCTACAAGCTAGAGGAACGGTGAGGGAAGAAAAATGCTCGCTGTGCTTGCGGCACCATCGGGATGGAGGGGAGGAGAGGTAGGTCGTGGGATGGCCTGGGTGATTGGTTCACGTGAAGTGGGGTTTGGTTGTTCGCCCGAGGTGAGGCTAGTTGCGTGATGGGTGCTGTTCGGGTGCGGGGAGGTGTGAACGGGGAATGGACTGGGCTTCATGGTCTCGGACATGGAGGAGCGGCACACTGTGGAGCGGAGGTGGTGGACGGTGGCGGTTGTGGGTTGTGAGGCACGAGGTGGAGGGGACGGTGGCTCAGGCGAGTGGCGTGAGGTGGACTGGCATGTCGTTGCAGGGCGCGCGGAGGAAGGCTGATTGGCGTGGGCTGTCACGTGGAGTGGGGAAGACGGGGTCGGGCTCGAGAGAGGAGTGGTGAGTGATGAGGTCTCGGGTGGAAAACGTGGGGAAAGAGGAAGAGCAATTGAAATGAATGAGGTGGCAGGCTAATCTAATACAAATTTAGATTCGAAGAGACAGATCCGAGAATAATGAAAAGGAGAAATAAATGGGCTAGCGCTTCGGTCTAGGAGAGAGCGATTCAACAGAATTTGAAATAATGGAGATGTAACCGATGACCATTGAATCAGCAAAAATTATCAAAGCAATTTATTATATTGCTTGGCCTGCACGTTCAAACTTGAAAAGGCAAACGAAAGCTAACGGTCACAATTCAGGGTACCGGTACGACGCACTGTTTTATTGTTTCTGTCGCGTACCGGACCTCAAAATACAGAGTTGAATATACCGTAGAGGTCAGCGCAACGAGACGATCAAAACGGTACACAGATATTAGTGGTACGGTCATCCGATCAAAAGTCGATAACCGGTACCAGAAATGCTGCTATTTTAACAGAAATAAGATAAACGGAGCAACAGAAGTCCAAATTTGACGAAACGAAAGATGACGTTTCACTCAGAAGATGATTTACAATTTTCTATGTAAAAATATTTAGGTTTGGAAAACATTTTATTATCATCAATTTTAACTGATTAAATTGAAGTAAATTTACGCGCGAAATAAATTTTCATATTTTCGGATGAAAATTTACCAGTTGCTATGTTTAATTAGACGCATTCCAAATATCAAATTTATATTTCAAAATTTTACTGTTTAAAATTTCACAAAATTTAACTAATTACGTTATTTAACAGTTAAAATTTACGGGTCGTTACACTCTCCCCCACTCAAAACTTTTCGTCCCCGAAAAGGAAGGAGGTAGGAGAGTAGAAACAACCAGAAAGAAAAATAGATTAAAAGACAAGATAAGACAATTAATTCATACCATATAATTTCAAATTAAACTAATTAATATTTAGCAATTTGATTTAATCCACGGTGTTCACTTAAGTTAAATCAATTCATCTATTTTCTGAATTCATTACCTTATGTCTAGTCATATTCTCAATTAAAAATTTCTAAACCATCAATTTGTATAATCATTTATTATACTCATATTTTATTCAACAAATTTAATTCTTTTATTCCAACTCATTATTAAGTTTATTCCACTTAATATGTCCTATCACATATATTTAAACCACATAAATTAATTTAAACCATATAATTAATTTACCATATAAATTTACAATTCAAATTAATTTATATTCAATAATTGATTTTTTCCTCTAGGTATTTCCATAAGTTGATCTAATTTCAATTTATTAGTTCTTGCAAACAATTTTTATTTGTCTCATCTATTATTCAATTGAATTATTATTCTATTTCCCTCTACAAACATCTTTATAATAAAATTTAAGTATATAACATTTATTATAACCACTCAAATTTTACTTATAAATTTCTTTATATTGTATATTATCCAATTACAGTTTTAACTTCTGAAATTTTCAGAAGTTATGTTGAGATGTAATTGAGTATTATACAAATAAGATTTTACAATTCAGTTATTCCCAGTTAACTATTTATCCAAGAATTTTGACTTTAGTTTATAATTGAAATCATCTTTAATCTAAAATTTAAGAATTTAAATCTCCGATTTACTTCAAACAATTTAGAGATATATATAATATATTTATATCAAATCAAATTTAATTTTTAAAATCAGATACCTATATATATACATCACATTATATTGAAGAAATTCAAATCGAATATGTTTTTTTTTTTCAAAACAAAACCGTAGCAAAGCTACAGAATGGTTTCTCCTCTTCGAAACTCGAAAATGAATGTCGATGATGCGGCCGTCATCACCGAAATTATTTTCCAGCGACAAAGAGAAGAGCACTGATTTAGACATAAAAAAAATTCTTTGAAAACCATTTTATTCGAAAATACTTTAAATAATATACATTTTAGGACTTTAAAACAAAGTTTGAAATCACCAGAAATTTAATTCTTAAATTCTCAATTTAAATCCATTTCAATTCCAAATAAATTTATAAACAATAGTCATTTTGCAATAGTCAATGACTTACAAAAAAAAAATGATAATCAAATATTATCATTTTCAACAACCAAATTATTTAACTTTTAATTCCAGAAAATTTCCTTATATATTTATAATATAATCATACAAATTTATTTCATTTATCAAATTTAAAATTTATATTGTGTCAGTTTGCTCTATTCAAGTGTTTTGGAAACCCTATCGATAGCGTTGATCAGACGAATCGATCGAAAATCCAAACCAACATCAACAACTCAAACAACACACTATAAACATAAACTATTTTGTATTAATTACAAATACACTCCCTCCCAAGATGATTCCAGAATTGGATTCCAACACAAGGATAGAGATCCAAATATAGAGGGACTCTAATCAAAGAGAATTCTAATCTAAAAATAGATAGGCTCGAAACAAAGGTTAGATGGTTGCATTTCAAACAGGACGGTGGATAAAGTTGTATAAATCGCGGGCAACCTTAACCGGGTAAACCGTGACTTCATAGATAAGGTCGATGTAGAATTCTGAAGCAAATTGACATTCGATTACCAGAGGTAGAATTCGGGTATAGCATAAGATAGCAGCATCGTAAACCGAGGATACAGAAATCTCCGGTGAATCAATACCGATTGTAAAGGAGTTTCACCCCAGTACAAATTATTCGAAGATTGGCGAGACCGCCGATTTATTATAGAGATCATTCGAAGTGAAGTTATTGGATACTCCAGAATCCGAAGACACGAATGGACTTTGGAACCGAAGTGAACGTCCCAAAATTCAAAGGAATCGAGTCAAAGAAGAAGGAATTCAAGCTCGAACGAAAGTGATTCTGTAATTGAATTTACTACATATGCTGAGTTTTGCCTAAAACCAGAGCTCTGATACCACATGTAACGACCCAGTATTTTCAACCATTCGCGTCCATTATAAGTGTATAGGTAGACACTCATGCCGGAGTTGAATTGCTCAAAATACTGCGTTGTAAATAAAATTTGGCAAAACTCAACATATACAGTAAATAAAATAATTACAGATCATAAACACAGAGTAATATAACAATACTGCAGCGGAAACAAAGGATAGTAGTTCATGAAGCTACTATATATATATAACAGAGTTAACCAAGATACAACAGAAGTCTCGAATACCATAGATGTCTCAATACAATAATCAAATACAAGATCTGAATACATCACTGGAATCAACAGAATAACTGAAAGCAGGATCGATAGATAGCTGGATCTCCAAGCGAAGCTCCAACTCCAAAGGTGAGTCTCCAATGCTGTATCACTCAGTCTGACCCGAGCGTAAAGCAAAACACAAAACACTCGAGTCTGGATTAACATTCTTATATTAATAAATCCAACTCAAGTGAAATATCAACTGAAATACAAGTAACTTAAAGGATGTTTGGGATAACCATCCCCTAAGGATCCGTTAAACTATTTACTATGTAGTAATATTCGCTATTATAATAGTGTCTAAATAAGTAAAGTATAATCATATTGGAAAATAGCGTTAAGGGGATGGAGAACCTTAACGCGGCCGGATCTTAAAATCATAATCGTAGTAAAGCTCGGTATGGTAGGTGACACGGCACAACTAGGCAATGCCAGGGTAGATATACCAATTACGCACACGGACTGATGGATACGCATAGCAGCCACTACCGTTCCACCTCGAACAACATTCCCAATCGGAGGATGGCCATCTAGTCAAATCACAAGTAAGAGTATAATATCGAAGAAATGCGTCCGAGAAGAGGTGCTACCTCACTGGTCCGAGATCGCTCCTGTTTTAGCCACCTTATTGCCAACTCACGGGAGTTGGGTCCACGCAACATACCTTAAGAACGCCGCCACCATCCTACTTCATTCTGGAATCTCCACCGCGTACACGGTTGCCAAAGTGGTTTTCGGTATCGACAGAGAGTATGTCCATATCCGATCCCGGTCTCTTTGCCAACCAATCGTTATTATAACACCGTGGTCATTTCAAAATAGTTTATACTTCAAAACCAAAATATCATTATCATTTCAAAACCCAATTTAATATGATATCATTTCATTTCAAATATATCCATTTTCAAAATCGTATTACTTTCCAAAGTTATAATGCTTTCGAAATCATAGTTTGGAAATCACAATATTTTGGAAATCATAGCACTTTCCTTTATAACAGTTTAGATATTAAAATTTCGTTATAAAATAAATTAATTTCCTCAAATTTCACAAATCGATTCAAATTAACTCAAATTCCAAAAATTTAATTTAATCAAATCTCAAATCATCCGTTTCAACTCGATTTAGCTTCTAAATAAACCATTTCAAATTATCAAACCATAAAATAAGCCATTTCAATTTTTGAATATATTTCAAAGCTTTAAACATTCAACATTTCATAACTAAATTCGATAATTTATATACATATCAGATTCACTTTACAATTATTTAGTTTTGAAATATTAACTTAACATTTCCACGACATTTGGATACAATTTCAATTTACAATTTAAATAAACAAAAGATCTCATTTAAATATTTATACGTTTGAAATATCCATTTAAGTCACCTTTTCAAATTTTAAGTTGTAAATCACTTCTTTAAATTTCAAATTCAATACATTTCAAATCAACTTATTTAAGTATAATTCTTAAATAAATACAATTTCAATCAATTTCAAATCATTACAAATTCTATATTTGAAAATATAGATATTAAATAATTACTTAATCACACTATTTATCAACTTTATTAAATCAACTTTAATAAATCTTTAAAATCAATATTTATCAAAACCATATATTTCTTTTCAAAACCATAGAAATCATTTCAAAACGTTTATATATATAGACCAACGGTGCCTGTATATAATTTTCTATCCTATGGTCAAGTGATACAGATATTTATCATTTCAATCCGCAATTTAAAACATATTCGGGTATATATCTTTTCAACCCGAAATCCCAAATTCAATTCAATTGAAAATCGCTTGGGTTTATCATTTCAACCCATAACGATTTTCTCCTATTCTACAGATCGTTCGGGTATGTATCATTTCAACCCATAGTGATTCTATACTAACAGGGAACTTGCAGAGTGATAACAGATATGAAAATAAAATAACAACAGTAACAGGCATATATCAACAATATAAATAACAGATAATGGTGTCAGATGTCACAGGTGAACAGATACAGATAATGACATATATAGCAATCTAAATAACAAACAGCAGCATATTTCAATTGACAGTTCAATTGAAATCAAATTTAATAAATATAAGAACATTAATCGTGAGTGATTGCTCACCTTTCGAGGCTAGAGAAATTTGACACAGAAATGAACAACGAATCCAGAGCAAAGTGAGATGGGTACGAATTTGTTGAAGGAACAGGCATGACAGACCCAAAAGCTGATAAAATGGGAATCGATGAGAACCGATCAGAATTATTTTGCTATAACTGGAAATATATACATTATTTATATATTTCAAAATCATTTGTTTACAAATATTTATACTTAAAATAAAAATCAATACACATAATTCAAGTAAATATTTCAAAGAATTTATATACATATACTTATTATAAATATGTACATAAATGTTTTATATTCATATTCAAACAGTCATACTATATAAAGTTTTTATATGAAACCCCTTATACATTTTCTTCCAACAGTATACGTATTCAAAACCAACTCATATATATAACTAACATATACTTACATATATAACTAACAGATTTCAACTTATTTTTCCCACTTTATAAACTGAAAAGAAAAGAAACATATTTGGATACAAACACATGAGTTAGTCATATAAAATAATCTATAAAATACATATATAAACTGACAAAAATATATAACTTACTACAGAGCAACTAACCATAACCCAATATAATACATATACTAACTCAAACCGACCATATAAATTTATATTAAAACACCTTATAAATATAACCTTTATGTTGTAGAAATAAAATAATATATATACAGTAAACATATACTACTACCTGATATATATATATATATAGATTGGTCAAAAGCTTTAGAACACAAAAAACAAAATAGCTCGAAAACAACCTTTCAAAACATATATACACACGAATCCTATATAACTTAGTTTTGAATCTATATACATTTAAAAATTAAAGTAACACATTCATAGGGAAAAACTCACATGGACTAATATAAACAATTATACATTATAATACAATAAAACACACGGTCCTTTCTTTATACTAGCAGCAAATAGCTTAAACCTATATATATAATAACTTATAACGCATGTAAACTTAATATTATATGTATATATACCCTGAAATGTACTAAAATAAACTAATATACATACAATATAACAAACTATTATATATATGTGATACAGCCGACTATATATGACTTTAATATATATATATAAATGACAGGTTCCAAAATCATACGTGACCATAATGATATATTAGCTTTCAAACAATATATTTACAGAAACCGTACATATGCCTTTATATAAGATAAGATACGAACATAATATATATATACTTTATGAATTAAACAATGCTATATACTTTTAAAACCAATAATTTGCAAAACAAAAATATTACTCACCACATATATATACAGGGTTGCTCTTGGCTACAAGCTAGAGGAACGGTGAGGGAAGAAAAATGCTCGCTGTGCTTGCGGCACCATCGGGATGGAGGGGAGGAGAGGTAGGTCGTGGGATGGCCTGGGTGATTGGTTCACGTGAAGTGGGGTTTGGTTGTTCGCCCGAGGTGAGGCTAGTTGCGTGATGGGTGCTGTTCGGGTGCGGGGAGGTGTGAACGGGGAATGGACTGGGCTTCATGGTCTCGGACATGGAGGAGCGGCACACTGTGGAGCGGAGGCGGTGGACGGTGGCGGTTGTGGGTTGTGAGGCACGAGGTGGAGGGGACGGTGGCTCAGGCGAGTGGCGTGAGGTGGACTGGCATGTCGTTGCAGGGCGCGCGGAGGAAGGCTGATTGGCGTGGGCTGTCACGTGGAGTGGGGAAGACGGGGTCGGGCTCGAGAGAGGAGTGGTGAGTGATGAGGTCTCGGGTGGAAAACGTGGGGAAAGAGGAAGAGCAATTGAAATGAATGAGGTGGCAGGCTAATCTAATACAAATTTAGATTCGAAGAGACAGATCCGAGAATAATGAAAAGGAGAAATAAATGGGCTAGCGCTTCGGTCTAGGAGAGAGCGATTCAACAGAATTTGAAATAATGGAGATGTAACCAATGACCATTGAATCAGCAAAAATTATCAAAGCAATTTATTATATTGCTTGGCCTGCACGTTCAAACTTGAAAAGGCAAACGAAAGCTAACGGTCACAATTCAGGGTACCGGTACGACGCACTGTTTTATTGTTTCTGTCGCGTACCGGACCTCAAAATACAGAGTTGAATATACCGTAGAGGTCAGCGCAACGAGACGATCAAAACGGTACACAGATATTAGTGGTACGGTCATCCGATCAAAAGTCGATAACCGGTACCAGAAATGCTGCTATTTTAACAGAAATAAGATAAACGGAGCAACAGAAGTCCAAATTTGACGAAACGAAAGATGACGTTTCACTCAGAAGATGATTTACAATTTTCTATGTAAAAATATTTAGGTTTGGAAAACATTTTATTATCATCAATTTTAACTGATTAAATTGAAGTAAATTTACGCGCGAAATAAATTTTCATATTTTCGGATGAAAATTTACCAGTTGCTATGTTTAATTAGACGCATTCCAAATATCAAATTTATATTTCAAAATTTTACTGTTTAAAATTTCACAAAATTTAACTAATTACGTTATTTAACAGTTAAAATTTACGGGTCGTTACACTCTCCCCCACTCAAAACTTTTCGTCCCCGAAAAGGAAGGAGGTAGGAGAGTAGAAACAACCAGAAAGAAAAATAGATTAAAAGACAAGATAAGACAATTAATTCATACCATATAATTTCAAATTAAACTAATTAATATTTAGCAATTTGATTTAATCCACGGTGTTCACTTAAGTTAAATCAATTCATCTATTTTCTGAATTCATTACCTTATGTCTAGTCATATTCTCAATTAAAAATTTCTAAACCATCAATTTGTATAATCATTTATTATACTCATATTTTATTCAACAAATTTAATTCTTTTATTCCAACTCATTATTAAGTTTATTCCACTTAATATGTCCTATCACATATATTTAAACCACATAAATTAATTTAAACCATATAATTAATTTACCATATAAATTTACAATTCAAATTAATTTATATTCAATAATTGATTTTTTCCTCTAGGTATTTCCATAAGTTGATCTAATTTCAATTTATTAGTTCTTGCAAACAATTTTTATTTGTCTCATCTATTATTCAATTGAATTATTATTCTATTTCCCTCTACAAACATCTTTATAATAAAATTTAAGTATATAACATTTATTATAACCACTCAAATTTTACTTATAAATTTCTTTATATTGTATATTATCCAATTACAGTTTTAACTTCTGAAATTTTCAGAAGTTATGTTGAGATGTAATTGAGTATTATACAAATAAGATTTTACAATTCAGTTATTCCCAGTTAACTATTTATCCAAGAATTTTGACTTTAGTTTATAATTGAAATCATCTTTAATCTAAAATTTAAGAATTTAAATCTCCGATTTACTTCAAACAATTTAGAGATATATATAATATATTTATATCAAATCAAATTTAATTTTTAAAATCAGATACCTATATATATACATCACATTATATTGAAGAAATTCAAATCGAATATGTTTTTTTTTTCAAAACAAAACCGTAGCAAAGCTACAGAATGGTTTCTCCTCTTCGAAACTCGAAAATGAATGTCGATGATGCGGCCGTCATCACCGAAATTATTTTCCAGCGACAAAGAGAAGAGCACTGATTTAGACATAAAAAAAATTCTTTGAAAACCATTTTATTCGAAAATACTTTAAATAATATACATTTTAGGACTTTAAAACAAAGTTTGAAATCACCAGAAATTTAATTCTTAAATTCTCAATTTAAATCCATTTCAATTCCAAATAAATTTATAAACAATAGTCATTTTGCAATAGTCAATGACTTACAAAAAAAAATGATAATCAAATATTATCATTTTCAACAACCAAATTATTTAACTTTTAATTCCAGAAAATTTCCTTATATATTTATAATATAATCATACAAATTTATTTCATTTATCAAATTTAAAATTTATATTGTGTCAGTTTGCTCTATTCAAGTGTTTTGGAAACCCTATCGATAGCGTTGATCAGACGAATCGATCGAAAATCCAAACCAACATCAACAACTCAAACAACACACTATAAACATAAACTATTTTGTATTAATTACAAATACACTCCCTCCCAAGATGATTCCAGAATTGGATTCCAACACAAGGATAGAGATCCAAATATAGAGGGACTCTAATCAAAGAGAATTCTAATCTAAAAATAGATAGGCTCGAAACAAAGGTTAGATGGTTGCATTTCAAACAGGAAGGTGGATAAAGTTGTATAAATCGCGGGCAACCTTAACCGGGTAAACCGTGACTTCATAGATAAGGTCGATGTAGAATTCTGAAGCAAATTGACATTCGATTACCAGAGGTAGAATTCGGGTATAGCATAAGATAGCAGCATCGTAAACCGAGGATACAGAAATCTCCGGTGAATCAATACCGATTGTAAAGGAGTTTCACCCCAGTACAAATTATTCGAAGATTGGCGAGACCGCCGATTTATTATAGAGATCATTCGAAGTGAAGTTATTGGATACTCCAGAATCCGAAGACACGAATGGACTTTGGAACCGAAGTGAACGTCCCAAAATTCAAAGGAATCGAGTCAAAGAAGAAGGAATTCAAGCTCGAATGAAAGTGATTCTGTAATTGAATTTACTACATATGCTGAGTTTTGCCTAAAACCAGAGCTCTGATACCACATGTAACGACCCAGTATTTTCAATCATTCGCGTCCATTATAAGTGTATAGGTAGACACTCATGCCGGAGTTGAATTGCTCAAAATACTGCGTTGTAAATAAAATTTGGCAAAACTCAACATATACAGTAAATAAAATAATTACAGATCACAGACACAGAGTAATATAACAATACTGCAGCGGAAACAAAGGATAGTAGTTCATGAAGCTACTATATATATATAACAGAGTTAACCAAGATACAACAGAAGTCTCGAATACCATAGATGTCTCAATACAATAATCAAATACAAGATCTGAATACATCACTGGAATCAACAGAATAACTGAAAGCAGGATCGATAGATAGCTGGATCTCCAAGCGAAGCTCCAACTCCAAAGGTGAGTCTCCAATGCTGTATCACTCAGTCTGACCCGAGCGTAAAGCAAAACACAAAACACTCGAGTCAGGATTAACATTCTTATATTAATAAATCCAACTCAAGTGAAATATCAACTGAAATACAAGTAACTTAAAGGATGTTTGAGATAACCATCCCCTAAGGATCCGTTAAACTATTTACTATGTAGTAATATTCGCTATTATAATAGTGTCTAAATAAGTAAAGTATAATCATATCGGAAAATAGCGTTAAGGGGATGGAGAACCTTAACGCGGCCGGATCTTAAAATCATAATCGTAGTAAAGCTCGGTATGGTAGGTGACACGGCACAACTAGGCAATGCCAGGGTAGATATACCAATTACGCACACGGACTGATGGATACGCATAGCAGCCACTACCGTTCCACCTCGAACAACATTCCCAATCGGAGGATGGCCATCTAGTCAAATCACAAGTAAGAGTATAATATCGAAGAAATGCGTCCGAGAAGAGGTGCTACCTCACTGGTCCGAGATCGCTCCTGTTTTAGCCACCTTATTGCCAACTCACGGGAGTTGGGTCCACGTAACATACCTTAAGAACGCCGCCACCATCCTACTTCATTCTGGAATCTCCACCGCGTACACGGTTGCCAAAGTGGTTTTCGGTATCGACAGAGAGTATGTCCATATCCGATCCCGGTCTCTTTGCCAACCAATCGTTATTATAACACCGTGGTCATTTCAAAATAGTTTATACTTCAAAACCAAAATATCATTATCATTTCAAAACCCAATTTAATATGATATCATTTCATTTCAAATATATCCATTTTCAAAATCGTATTACTTTCCAAAGTTATAATGCTTTCGAAATCATAGTTTGGAAATCACAGTATTTTGGAAATCATAGCACTTTCCTTTTTAACAGTTTAGATATTAAAATTTCGTTGTAAAATAAATTAATTTCCTCAAATTTCACAAATCGATTCAAATTAACTCAAATTCCAAAAATTTAATTTAATCAAATCTCAAATCATCCGTTTCAACTCGATTTAGCTTCTAAATAAACCATTTCAAATTATCAAACCATAAAATAAGCCATTTCAATTTTTGAATATATTTCAAAGCTTTAAACATTCAACATTTCATAACTAAATTCGATAATTTATATACATATCAGATTCACTTTACAATTATTTAGTTTTGAAATATTAACTTAACATTTCCACGACATTTGGATACAATTTCAATTTACAATTTAAATAAACAAAAGATCTCATTTAAATATTTATACGTTTGAAATATCCATTTAAGTCACCTTTTCAAATTTTAAGTTGTAAATCACTTCTTTAAATTTCAAATTCAATACATTTCAAATCAACTTATTTAAGTATAATTCTTAAATAAATACAATTTCAATCAATTTCAAATCATTACAAATTCTATATTTGAAAATATAGATATTAAATAATTACTTAATCACACTATTTATCAACTTTATTAAATCAACTTTAATAAATCTTTAAAATCAATATTTATCAAAACCATATATTTCTTTTCAAAACCATAGAAATCATTTCAAAACGTTTATATATATAGACCAACGGTGCCTGTATATAATTTTCTATTCTATGGTCAAGTGATGCAGATATTTATCATTTCAATCCGCAATTTAAAACATATTCGGGTATATATCTTTTCAACCCGAAATCCCAAATTCAATTCAATTGAAAATCGCTTGGGTTTATCATTTCAACCCATAACGATTTTCTCCTATTCTACAGATCGTTCGGGTATGTATCATTTCAACCCATAGTGATTCTATACTAACAGGGAACTTGCAGAGTGATAACAGATATGAAAATAAAATAACAACAGTAACAGGCATATATCAACAATATAAATAACAGATAATGGTGTCAGATGTCACAGGTGAACAGATACAGATAATGACATATATAGCAATCTAAATAACAAACAGCAGCATATTTCAATTGACAGTTCAATTGAAATCAAATTTAATAAATATAAGAACATTAATCGTGAGTGATTGCTCACCTTTCGAGGCTAGAGAAATTTGACACAGAAATGAACAACGAATCCAGAGCAAAGTGAGATGGGTACGAATTTGTTGAAGGAACAGGCATGACAGACCCAAAAGCTGATAAAATGGGAATCGATGAGAACCGATCAGAATTATTTTGCTATAACTGGAAATATATACATTATTTATATATTTCAAAATCATTTGTTTACAAATATTTATACTTAAAATAAAAATCAATACACATAATTCAAGTAAATATTTCAAAGAATTTATATACATATACTTATTATAAATATGTACATAAATGTTTTATATTCATATTCAAACAGTCATACTATATAAAGTTTTTATATGAAACCCCTTATACATTTTCTTCCAACAGTATACGTATTCAAAACCAACTCATATATATAACTAACATATACTTACATATATAACCAACAGATTTCAACTTATTTTTCCCACTTTATAAACTGAAAAGAAAAGAAACATATTTGGATACAAACACATGAGTTAGTCATATAAAATAATCTATAAAATACATATATAAACTGACAAAAATATATAACTTACTACAGAGCAACTAACCATAACCCAATATAATACATATACTAACTCAAACCGACCATATAAATTTATATTAAAACACCTTATAAATATAACCTTTATGTTGTAGAAATAAAATAATATATATACAGTAAACATATACTACTACCTGATATATATATATATATATATATATATAGATTGGTCAAAAGCTTTAGAACACAAAAAACAAAATAGCTCGAAAACAACCTTTCAAAACATATATACACACGAATCCTATATAACTTAGTTTTGAATCTATATACATTTAAAAATTAAAGTAACACATTCGTAGGGAAAAACTCACATGGACTAATATAAACAGTTATACATTATAATACAATAAAACACACGGTCCTTTCTTTATACTAGCAGCAAATAGCTTAAACCTATATATATAATAACATATAACGCATGTAAACTTAATATTATATGTATATATACCCTGAAATGTACTAAAATAAACTAATATACATACAATATAACAAACTATTATATATATGTGATACAGCCGACTATATATGACTTTAATATATATATAAATGACAGGTTCCAAAATCATACGTGACCATAATGATATATTAGCTTTCAAACAATATATTTACAGAAACCGTACATATGCCTTTATATAAGATAAGATACGAACATAATATATATATACTTTATGAATTAAACAATGCTATATACTTTTAAAACCAATAATTTGCAAACCAAAAATATTACTCACCACATATATATACAGGGTTGCTCTTGGCTACAAGCTAGAGGAACGGTGAGGGAAGAAAAATGCTCGCTGTGCTTGCGGCACCATCGGGATGGAGGGGAGGAGAGGTAGGTCGTGGGATGGCCTGGGTGATTGGTTCACGTGAAGTGGGGTTTGGTTGTTCGCCCGAGGTGAGGCTAGTTGCGTGATGGGTGCTGTTCGGGTGCGGGGAGGTGTGAACGGGGAATGGACTGGGCTTCATGGTCTGGGACATGGAGGAGCGGCACACTGTGGAGCGGAGGCGGTGGACGGTGGCGGTTGTGGGTTGTGAGGCACGAGGTGGAGGGGACGGTGGCTCAGGCGAGTGGCGTGAGGTGGACTGGCATGTCGTTGCAGGGCGCGCGGAGGAAGGCTGATTGGCGTGGGCTGTCACGTGGAGTGGGGAAGACGGGGTCGGGCTCGAGAGAGGAGTGGTGAGTGATGAGGTCTCGGGTGGAAAACGTGGGGAAAGAGGAAGAGCAATTGAAATGAATGAGGTGGCAGGCTAATCTAATACAAATTTAGATTCGAAGAGACAGATCCGAGAATAATGAAAAGGAGAAATAAATGGGCTAGCGCTTCGGTCTAGGAGAGAGCGATTCAACAGAATTTGAAATAATGGAGATGTAACCAATGACCATTGAATCAGCAAAAATTATCAAAGCAATTTATTATATTGCTTGGCCTGCACGTTCAAACTTGAAAAGGCAAACGAAAGCTAACGGTCACAATTCAGGGTACCGGTACGACGCACTGTTTTATTGTTTCTGTCGCGTACCGGACCTCAAAATACAGAGTTGAATATACCGTAGAGGTCAGCGCAACGAGACGATCAAAACGGTACACAGATATTAGTGGTACGGTCATCCGATCAAAAGTCGATAACCGGTACCAGAAATGCTGCTATTTTAACAGAAATAAGATAAACGGAGCAACAGAAGTCCAAATTTGACGAAACGAAAGATGACGTTTCACTCAAAAGATGATTTACAATTTTCTATGTAAAAATATTTAGGTTTGGAAAACATTTTATTATCATCAATTTTAACTGATTAAATTGAAGTAAATTTACGCGCGAAATAAATTTTCATATTTTCGGATGAAAATTTACCAGTTGCTATGTTTAATTAGACGCATTCCAAATATCAAATTTATATTTCAAAATTTTACTGTTTAAAATTTCACAAAATTTAACTAATTACGTTATTTAACAGTTAAAATTTACGGGTCGTTACAAACAAGGTCAATAAAGCGTCGGGCTAAAGTTACTTTTTCAGCCTCCGGCACAAACTTCAATTCGAACCTTTCCCGAAATTGCTCCCAAGTAAGATCCGCTTCGATAATTTTAGAAATCAAAAGCTCATACCAATCTAATGCTCTTTCTTGGAGCATGCTAGAAGCCACTTGGACTCGAAGTGAATCAATAAGGTCCATGCGGGAAAAGATGCGATCGCATGATCTAAGCCAAGCTTGGATTTCTATAATGGTTTCGGAACCTTTGAATGACCTTCCACCCAAAGCGGTATAATCTCTGCACAAGTGTGCAAACCCGGATTTAGGGTGAGTTGGCGGTGGAGCGGGTCCGGCAACTTGGGCATTGTTCACAAGATCTAAAAGTTGTTGAGCTGACATAAATACTCCATCGTGAGGAGTAGCACTAGATTGACCGGCGCTGGGACGACCAGGTCTAACCATTTCTCTTCTCTAAGAAAGAAAGAAAGAAGAGAAAAAATGTTATTCTCAAAATGAATATTAAACAACCTTGATTGATAAAACAAGGCATCACAAAAGAAAATAGGATAGAACGGTACGAAGACTCGAATCAAATCCTATGGCACGATTCCTAAGAAAGACTTAGGACAATGATCCTTGCTAGATTATTCTACATTGTTCCGAAGTTTGGCTCTGATACCATGCTGTCATGCCCCACCTCTATACTCGCGCTACCTAAGGACACTACGGGGTAATGCCGTCAACTAGCGTGAAGAATAAGGCTGATGAGGAGCGACCATCTGTGTAATTGCTTTGTGCGAGTACCGATATGTCAGAAGATATAACTTACATCTCATTTCTGGAAGAAATCTGACATATCAAATACAAACTCAAAGCTACCACACAGTGGCTAAGTAGTCTTCGGAAACAAATATAGAAATAAACATAACACAAATCAGTCACAGATATTCATATCACAAAGGCGGAATCAGATATGAATATAACACATAAAAGTGTACATCAAAGTAGTGGTAAAACAAGATCCACTACAACACAGGAGAATAGATACAAGTGCTAGGCAAAAAAATAATTATACATCAAGGAGTCCATATCTCAAATGTATAATAATAAAAACTACTAATCTAAAGTAGTTAGCCAAAAAAATCAGATGATAGACCCTGATAAGAAGTCAAGCAGGAGCAACTGAAATATCTCGGTCTGACCTGAGTATTATTTAAGAAGAAAATAATAAACGGATCAGTCTAGCTATAAATATCAGATAAACTGAGATAGGATAAGAGATATGACCAAAAATGTATGATAACAAAGAAATACCATACTGTGTCAGGTATACATCAAATAACAACAAAAATCATTCAATATCTCAAATCATCTCAAAACACCCAAAAAGAATATCATATTCTTCATTTTATTCACCAAACTACAAATATTGACAAACATATAAATGCCAATCGCAAAAGTTGGTGAAGCACAAATTCTAGAAATCACAACGAGAAATCCAGAAATCACAAAAGGGGGAGGACTATCACAAACGGGAGCATGAAAACTCACCAACACGTGTATCACAAACAGGTTGTTAATCCCATGGTCGCTAACCATAGAGCCGGTGCCACGACGTAGTACAGCGAACGCCCGAGGAACCAAACTCAAACAATAAGGAACAACGACGTAGTACAGCGTTACTCCCGATGAACCTAAACACAAATAGTACGGAACAACGACGTAGTACAGCGAGCGCCCGATGAACCGAACTCCAATAAACCGGAACAACGATGTAGTACAGCGTTACGCCCGATGGACCGAACTCCATAAAACTGTAGGACGCAAGCCTATAAAAATGAGACGAAGCTCAAAAGAACGGGGTATAGTCCCCCACGTGGACAAAGAGACATCGCCCAATGCTAGTCTAAATCACAAAATGATCATCATCGATCATCAAGAAGTGTCGATTACACTAAGCTAGTAAGTATAAGAGTTTAGCTTCATGTCCCATAACCACTTGCTTAACTCAAATATTTACGAACAGATTGTAGATTTCCACTCGAAAATTGTCACAAGAGTTTCAATCGCACAAGTCAAAGAATTAACCGACGAAGTAAACGCAAGCGTTTCATACTACTTGTTTTGCTAAGCCGTTTAATTAGATTTTCTCATACGAATGAGGTAAAGGTTTGTATATACTAATAGATTGGAAAATGGTTTTATAAACGAGCTTTGTATTAAAAATAGAGTTGAAATCATCTTTGTAAACGAGTTTGAATATTCACTACTAGTATAGAAACCTTTGTATTTTTAAAGTGACAAGTCATAGAAATGATTGTAGAAACAATCAATCATCAAAAATTCACATACGAAGACGTGAATCGAATCCATAGAAATCGATGCCGAATCCATCAAAATGGATATACCCAAAAATCCTGAAATAGAAGTCATCAAAATCGGTAACAAATGATAACGACAAAACGGAGAATCACGAATCAATTTACATTTGAAATCTCAAGTCAAGTAAGCAAATGGGGCTGAAGCAAGCAGGTCAGTCGACTGAACCAGGTGGTCAGTCGACTGACACAGGGATACGAATTGTGTATCCCCAGAGTCAGTCGACTGACCCAGATGGTCAGTCGACTGATACAGACCCAGGCAATTTCCTGGGTCTGGTTCAGTCGACTGAACCTGCTTCTAAGGCACTTCCTGCCTTCTAGTTCATTAGACTGAACCACTGGTTCAGTCGACTGAACCTGCTTTTGAAGCACAATCAGTCTAGCCCCCTTGTGGGGCAAAATTCCAACAAACGGCAATCGGACGAGCAACAGGCGCTAAGGGTTTACGCCAATCGGCAACCCAGCCCTATAGGCTCTTCGATGCTTCACCGAAAACATGTTCAAACATCCGTAAAAGGATTTTCACAAAATTGGACTAAAAACGAAAAATCGGAATATTCACCAAATCAATCCAAATCAAAATCAAATGAACATGTAAAGATGTTAGGAATTCATACCTAACAATCAAAGATAGTTATAGACATAGATGTGAGATAAAAATCTCACCTTTAATCCCAAAAACAATGAAGAAGAAGCTTGAAAGCAAAGGAAGATCAACCAATCAATCACTTCAACTCTAGAAGCTTGAATCTAAGCTCAAAGAAGAACATTTCCTAAGTTAGGTTTAGGAAATTTCTGAAATCAAAGAGAGAATGAGTTGGAGAAGAAGAAGGAGATACTTACCAAAGCTTTGCCTTGATTTTGGAGCAAGAATTGAAGCTTGCAAATGGAATCTAGGGCTTGGAATTCCTAATTCCACTTCTCTTTCCCCATTTTCAGTTTAGCTTAAGAAAAAGAAATGAAATGAGGATGAGTGGATGAAGAGAAGGGCTGAGTTAGGTTATAGAATGAGTTGGGTGAAACCCAAACCCAAAAGCCCACTTAGAAAATAGCAAAATTCAACTTACTCCAAACATATCGAAGCTTATACTCAAAAAAGTCGCAAACACCATTTTGGACTCAATGGAAGTGGTTTCGAGTCCCAATTCGACTGTTTGCAAAAAGTAGTTTTTCGGACTTCAATCCGATTAACGATTCTATATTTAAATAAAATATTTAAATATTCCATCGTAAAATATGCGGGTTGTTACAGTTTGAGATATAATTAACTAGTACCATATGATTCATAATCGTATAATACAAATTATTTCCCAAAATTATGGCTTAGTCTATAATTCCAAAATAATTGAAAAGAATTTTAGATACTTTAATATTTCAATCGCATTACTGTTGTTGTGAAAAAAAATACCACATTATAGTTTTATTTCATAACGAATATACATAATATTTATACTGAAATATAATTATGTCTATTTTCAATCGACACTGAAAAATAGTCATTATTTCATAAACAATGTTCAATGCATTTTACGAAAATAATTTTTGTAGCTTGATGCAATCAATAAGCATTATATGGCATACTCTCATTATTTCCGCTATTACTATAATAGCATACCGAATTTGGAGGTCTATTATTCACTTAATATAGATTATTTATTTCATATACTGAAACTAGTTTAAATGGAGAGTTCTTTGATCAAATGTCTTGAACTCAAAGGAAAAAATCTCATAGAAAACATTTTCTATATGAAAATACATTTTTGGAATAGAAATCATATTTTTTATTCCAATATTATCAGTTATTATTTGACAATTCTCATTTTCGATGATTCTTTATGAAGCAGAAATGACCATTCACTCTCTTCATCCTAATTGTACCATAAATCACATTTACACTTGTACACTCATTTTTCTTTCTAAATGGTCAAACCATTCGAAAGAAATCCCTTACTATAATATCATAATGAACTCTTTACGAAAGCGACTCGATTATCCTTGACATTTAAGGACATCAAATATGTTGCACTTTGCGTAAACTGATCAAACTGACATTTCAGTGATGGAGTTCTTAGATCTATGTTGTATTTTTGGTCTTGTGTTACATTTAACATAATTCAATCCTTTTATAATCAATCAAATTGAATACTCGACCACATATTACTGTTTATTGGTTTATTTCGAATGAATTAACTTCATTGAAGTACTGTACATTATGAACTATGACCATTCCCCACATAACACTTACATGCAATAGTATATGGATCAAATATCCATAGTCTTATATTGCTTTAGAGTTCGAAACTCATATAATGCAATACATAGTCTCGACCAAATAAACATGTAAGCGACCAAATTATGAATGTATTTAGTAGTTGTAAATTAGGCACTTGCATGGTTCCTGAAACATTAACATGCAAGAAGAATTTATTAGTAAGTATATATTATATTTCTATTTATCAATCTTCAATTCAGTTCATTTGTATATCTTAATTGATAAACGTTTTATCAATCATATTAAATGCATGAATTTATTAGTGTAGATTTTTACCACATTATATAGCATATGTTCTTGAAATATTAGAAAAGTTAAATGTTATCATTTCATTTTTCTAATAAGGCTTCCACTAATCTTTTATATTTCACCAAACCCAAAGTTGAAATATAGAAGACTTTCGACTTCACTAGTGAGTGTTAGAACTCGTACGTCTTGGGATTTTGACCTTGAGGAAAGATCAACAAATCATAGGCCCGCATAAGATAGATAACACCTTATCGATTGTATTACATACAACACCTAACCCATAGTATCTTGTCCTAATCTCGCCTTTACCTTGAGGAAAGCTCAACAAGTTAAGTGGGACTATTCATTTGGACCTATCATTTTGCGATGACCTATGTATAATGCATGTACCTTAAGGAAAGCTCAACAAATACGTACAGTTATCTTTCGTCATATATTCAATATATTAGTAGTACTACACATAACATCCCTAGCTTAAGGACAGCTCAACAACTAAAGAGTATGCAAGCAATCTATTGATATATAAGTGATAGAGGACAACTTTATATTAAAGATTCATAATCATCAATATATTATATCGAGTGACATCGACTTATCCAATAATGTATTTCTTATGAAATACCCTTGTGATTCAAGTGTTGGACACATCAAAAATCATGGTATACGTACATTTACTTATGTATTTATTCCTTAAGTCTATTTAGGGTTTATTTAATATTCCACCTTTAGTTTATACATTCATATTATATAAGTTTTATTATTATTTATAAATTTTATATTTCATACTACTTATATACTAGTCTTATGTACAATATTATATAATAATTATGTAACGACCCGGATTTTTACGTGTGTTAATTTGCTAATTAACTGATTTAAATTACTGGAATTTAAATTTTTATAAGTCAAATAAATAGATTTTTTGCGAGTTAAAATACCTGTATCCATAAATTGATTTAAAATCTATATTAAATATTGAAATGGTAACATTTTTGGATATGATAGCTAATTAAGTTATGTGTGTGTGTATATATATAAATAAACCCCACTATTTAAATCAAGATAAAATATCCCTAAATATATATATATATATATATATCTATAAGTATATACAAGCTTTATGATATACATATACTAGTATATGAATGTATGCTCATATGAAATAATATATATGAAAATTTGTATAGTAGGAGAACATACACATCTAAGGACAAAATGCACATAAGTAAAATATAGGAAGAATATGTATAAAATGTATATATATATATTTACCATATGAACTAATGTACATGGAAATTGTAGAAAAAGAAATAAAGTATAAGTATATGTATACATACATACATACATATATATATATATAAAGGTGCATAGGGAAATAATAAATATCTATACATATATGTTTAAGCATGTGTATATCTAATGTATAAAATAAATATGTACAATGCTAGTATAATAGGATGAATAAGTATGCATAACTATATATATATATGTGCATACATATAGGTGTATACATACTAGGAGACATCATCATGGAAACATTTAATTCAAAACATACAAAACCTTAAATCAATGTCAAAATAAAATAAAATCATCTTATATAGATCAAGTCAACTTTATATCTAAATCAAGACAAAATTTCAAAATTAGCCTGTACAAAAACTGCAGCCTACTTTTCTTTTATAAAAACCACTTTCATTTGTTTCATTTTCTCATTCGAACTACTAAAGCAAAAAAGAAAACAATCTGCCATTAAGAAATAAATGAAGAGAAGGATCAACTTAAGTATTCAAGCTGAAGGAAGGAAGATTAGGCAAAAGCAGCAGTTCATCTCTGAGTGTGAGTAGACATTTTTATTTACAGACATCTATATATATATATACCCCGTGATTAGTTTTAAGTCGTAACCTATGTCATGTGCCTACACGTTGGTATGGAAGGATGTATATGTGTGTAAGGAACATGAGTAGTTCCAAGCAGAAGTCCCTGTACATCTTCTAAAAAGGCTCTGTTTCAAAGTTTGAAAAAAAAAACAGTTCAAGCCTTCACCTTAAGAAAATCAATATCTACATATCTGGTTATTTTATTCTTAATTTTGTTTCATTGAGTATAGTGAAGCACAGAGGAAGAAAAGCCAAAATTTTAGTAACCAACTTATAAATGTATCAACTGTTAATGTCACTATTTTATCCTTTGATCATACGAGAGTGTTTGTCTTCGGAAGTGAGGATTTTTGAAAGCAGTTCGACGATTTTTAATTTTGTATTGAGTGAAATAAGGAAGGATGAACGGGAAATGGGTTTTGGCGAATTTCGGGAGGTCGTGGCAACTGAGGGTCTTGCCGTTGGTGGTGGGAGGAGGTTCAGGTGGTGGGCAGTCCACGAAAAATATAGTGGTGATTTTTAGGAGCTCGGGTTGTCTTGTTGAACTCAATTTAGGGTTCGAAGGCCGGTTTTGGATGTCTTCGGTTACGCAGTGATGGCGGTGACGAGGTAAAGGTAGGGCGCTGTGGTATGGGGGGAAAAGGAAACGGGGGCCATGGCATTGATGTTGGTGAATTTTGGGAAGCTCCGGTGGTTTATGGTGGCTAGGCAAGGCGTTGGTGGACTTCAGTGGTTTTCGGGTTTTGGTCTGGAAGTCGAATTGTCGAATTTGGGTTAGGCGGCGCTTCAAGGAGACTGATCGAGTTGTTGGGGGTCAGAGGTGATGTGGGGCAATGGTCGACGGCGAGTCTTGGTCCGCTGACATAGTGTACACGTGCACGGCGTAGCGCGTGTACGTTTGGGAAAAGAAAAGAGAGAAGGGGAAAAGAACAGAGGAGGGAGAGAAAACTGGAAAGTAGAAAAAAAGAAAGAAGGATGGGAAGAAAGGAATGTGGGCCGGGTTGGGCCAGGAAAAAAAAGAAATAAGAAAGAAAATAGGAAGGAGGGGAAAAAAGAAAAAAAGAAAGAAAATGAAAGAAAAAAAATGAAACTTATATTTTTCTTTTAACTCAAATTCTATTTTCCAATCAACTACTTCCAAACGTTTTAGGCTTATATTATTTTGGGTAATTTAAAAATTAAATTATCCATAATAATCAAAGCGAGTAATTTATACTTAATTTGTTAATCTTATGATTATTAATATAATTAGTATAGTTTTGGCTGTTAATCTTATTAAATATTGATAAACTGATTTATGATTTCTTTAATTTGAAATTAATTTGGATTAAGACATAAATGAATTCAGTTAATTAAAGTTATTAAATCCTGATGTGAAATTGTTGATATTGTTATAGATCGTTAATTTGGTTAACGATCTATATCTTGGTTTAGTTCCATTGGATATTAGTTCAATTATTCTTGTCTGTACCATTAAGAGGTCAGACAAGTTAAATAGGAGATTAAAACGACGATACGATTATTTGAATAAAGATCTGTAATAAATCCCCATATTTAAATAGCGTCACCAAAATAATAAATTGTTTATTTTAAACAATTTACCCTTTTAAAAATTTATTGCTTGGATTCAAAGAGATTTGGATCGGATATCAGCGTTATCCGGCACCGCTTCGATTGGAAAATCACTACAAACCCTTACGAGGTTGACTATAGAGTCTAATAGGCTGGAATTGAATAAGATAAGGAAATTTGTCTATTTTAATCAAGTAAATCCGTACCCAGACATTTTTGCAATACCAATGGTTTTCGAAAAAGCGTTAGGTTTTAAATAAAAATAAAAACTCGTCGTGTTGTATGAGTTACCTTGGTTTCAAATGAAGTTTTATAAATTTAGTATTTTAAATTAAGTTGGTTTTACTCACGCTAATTTCCAACCTGACTCGGGTGTTACTTTATTGTAATGCTCTGGTCACACCGAGTATTATAGATTTTCAGGTTAGGACGCTTTGGAGCTCAGGAGACGAGCTGGATGGCAGGGACGTATTGAGTATATTCCGCTGTGTATTATGGGCTGTATAGATAGTATTTAGTGACAAGTTATTATAACTGTCCAGATTTATTTTTTAATAAGTGTACTCTGATATCTTGTATGTATGTTGACAGTTACGGCTTTCTTTTTATAAATGCTGTTATTTCATATTATATTTTGTTCTGCCACGATTGTGAGATTATGTGCTATTGTTTATGTTTCTTATTCTATCTCTTTTTCTTCTTAACCCTAACAGTCTGGGATTTCCGGCACTCGATTGTTCAGCACTCTATACGGTGGACGTATTAGTGTCGATTTTCGGGGTTGAAAATCTTCGAGCCGTTACACTTGGTATCAGAGCCGTGGGTTAAGCGAGAACCTTGGCTCTGGTGGGAATTACTCATTAGAGATAGGGTCAGTAGTACCTTAGAATGAGTTGAGTGTATTTATATTTGAGGGTGTACTTGTTATTTTCATATATAATGATTTTAAAAATGATTTTTAAATAATTTGATATATAAAAGAAATAATTTTTCTGAATTATTATAGTATATTGAGGTGATTGGATGTAGTTTTTATAATAAAATAAGATTATTAAATTTAATTGGTAGTATATATATAACCAAATAGAAGTGTGGGTAAGGATTAACTATACAAATAAGTTAAGTTAAAAATGGATTCAAAACCTGAATTTAAATCCCAGAAAATTCAAAGAATTTTCAAAGTACTTGAAATAAGTTACCCTGATTATATTGTTCAAGTAAATTATGATGAAACGGAGTGAAATGTTTTAAGAAAGTAAAAATTTATATAAGTATGAATTATAAATTGAAATGGATTTAAATTGTGAAGTTTTAAATCTAAGCCCAGAAGAAATTTGGAATTAATTCAAAGTATTTAAGGAGATAATAAATAATTTTATTTGGAATATTTTTGAATATGGAAATCTTGTTTTAAAACAGGAGCTGTTGGAAGATAAATTTGTTTTGGATAAAAACCAAGGACGGTTTGAAAATTTAAAGTGTGATTGGATATGTGAATGGGATAAATATATATATGTAGATACATATATGATTTCAAAGTTGATTTGAAGTAAATACTAGGAGTTGAATTCTGAAAATCCCCTTGGAATGAGATGAATAACCCAAAGAGAAATAAGTTTCTGAACTTATAAGAGGGAAGTGATATTGATAAGGAATTTAAATTTGGAATGGGGAATTTAGGTGAGTAAGGTTAAATGGATTGAACGAATGGGAAATTTAACTTAGGGGAAGTTAAATAAGTTTTCAACAACCTGGATTAGAAAATTTCAATGTGAAATTGAAAAATTTAACTTAGGGAAGTTAAATGGATAAAATGGAAAAGGGAAGTATGGATTTTATAAAAGGCTATGTATGGATAATTTCAAACGGCTTTTGAAATAAAACGAGTCTTGAATTCTGGAAATTTGTGATGGATGCTATTGATGTCTGGATAATTTGGATGTTTATGCACTTTCATATCCTGCTATCATCCTATTTGTTATTTACAGTATATAAAACTGTAGATTGGATTATTCCGAATAATAGAAGTGGATTGAAATGATATATATCCAACCCAGAAATTGAATAGAAACAAAATTTGGATTTATGGAAATGGAATCATTTTGGACTCAAGTTTGAAATGTTAAAACAAAACTTATCAACCGGAATTGTTTAAAGGGATTGGGTTAAAAAAATTTGAAGTATAATGGGGTAATAAATTGAATTTCGAGAATTGATATGTTTAAAAGATTTGAACTCTTACTCGAACCTTGGAATAAGTTTAAGTAAGAGTAATTTAAATGAATATTTGAAATTTGGTCTCAGAATTTAATAATTTTAAAGGTTTGGTGTAACGACCCGTATTTTTACGGATCGAAAAGTTTGTCAAAATCTGGAATTTTAGCATTTTTGATCCATTTCAGATTTTAGGCAGAATTTTCTAAGTCCTAGGTCGTGAACGACCTAAGAGATAGGTCGTGACCGACTTATAGAATTGGCGACTCAAGGGTAGGCAGACCTAGTGGAGTAAGAGACCTAGTGGTTACTGGGTTAGTGTGGTTAGGTCGGCAACGACTTAGAGCATATAGAAGTTAGGTCGGTTGGACGAGTTAGCGGGTTGACCGACTTATGGTTGTAGACGACTTAAGGTTAGAGTTAGGTCGTAGTGACCGAGTTAAGGGATAGGTCGCTATGTGTTAGGTCGTCTGGTAGCTTGGTTGGTTAGGTCGTAAGCGACCTAAGGGTTAAGTTGTTACCAAGTTAAGTCGACTGGGTGGGTTAGCGACCTAAGGAGTTAACGTGTTGGCGACCTTAAGAGTTAGCCTATGTGTTAAGTCGTAGACGACTTAGGGGTTGAGTCGTAACCCAGTTGTTTGTTAAGTCGTAGAAGCATAGATCTGTTAAGTCGTATCTTCTGCCAAGTTATAAGTCGTGACTAGTGGTAAGTCGCTAGGTGCGCATGAGCTTAAGTCGTAGATGACTTAAGGGAGTTAAGTCTTAAGTCGTAGGGGATTTGGGTTTTGTTGAGTCGTAGGCGCGCATGCTATAAGTCGTGACCGACTTAGGAGATAGTTGTTTTGTTGTGAGTCGTTGTAGCGCCTGAGTTGTTAGGTCGCAGATGCTTCTGGTTAAGTCGTAGGATGGCATAGCTGTAAGTCGTAGGTCGTATGGGGTATAAGTCGGAGACGACTTAGGAGATAGCCGAGTTACGACTTAGTGAAATTTCAGCTATAAATAGGAAGGGTTTTTCTCACTTTTTGGGATCCGGATTTTGAAGCGACGAAGTGCTACCATTTTGAGAGCTCGACTTCTACATTTCTTCACTTCTTTTCTCCACTCTAATCTAGTGCTTCCATCCATCCAAGTTGAAGATCAAGATTGAAGATTCAAGAGCTTAGATTGAAGATCTTCATCTTTTCAAGAGAGATTTCTTCGTTTGAAGCGGATTCGTGATAGATCAAGCTTGATCCTTCGCTGTCCAGATCTGAAGCGTGTTTATTCGAGGTTGTTTAGGTGATTTGGTGAGTGGTGATTATCTCTCACACGGATCCAAAGGAGTATATCGGATTGTTGGCTCGATTTGGTGTTAAAATAGTGATTTCCATGCATTTTCTTCATCCTAAGTGTAGATCCATGTAGATCCATTGTTCATGATGATGTTACATCCATTTTATCATATGTTAACCTATGCAAGTTCATTCATCAAGTTTGTAGGGATATAATTCATGTTTTCATGCTTATTGGACTTTCAACTCTTTAATTACGAAAATGCCATTATTGTGATAATTGTCTATTTAGATCTTGTTTGAATGTTTGAGTGCTTGGATTAATGTTTGATTTGATTGATTGCTATGAATTAGATGATTGATGGTTTGATTTAGACCAAAGGTGATTCAAAAGCTAAGGGAAAGGCTCTTGAATTGGGAAAGCTGCTCGTGGCATATGTAGCGGGATGATGAAGCTCTTATGCATAGATTTGATGATGTGATGTTGAGATGAGGCTTTGCGAGGATGTAATGAAGTGAGGCATCATGTGATGAAGACTTGGTCTAATCCAGACGGGATCATTCCAAGCATGTTGATAACTCGGTGATATGATTCGAGTTGAGGATAATGAATGGATATGAGAATAGTCGTCGAGGAGGATGACTAGGAGGTTTGGATAGCATCGTTGTTGAAGGTTCTAGCATGCTCTAAGCAAGAGTACGTTTGGGCAGATTCGATAGTCCCAACGACTAACTGTTGATGGTCGAGTACTCTGGGCAGATTCGATAGTCCTAGGCACGGGTTGCGACGACGTGCGGGAGTTATGTCTAGAACCGGGGTTTCCATTAGCCCTTGACGGACGGCTGAACGAATGTGCCGGTCATTCAATTAACGGTGATATCAAAGCAATGATAATAGTGATAGCCAAAGTCATGGATGTTTGGTTATATCGTCATTCGGACTCAAGAGCGGTATTTTCTGGGTGCTTATCTGATTTAGGCCTTGGTACTTGGAAAACATCGCCCTTGACTCGAATGATTGTTACTTTACTTTAAATTGTATGCTCTGCTGTGTTGCTTCTGCTTAGTGTGTGTCTGGGGGCTATCACTGTAGAATGAGGTTGGAGTGGGAGGGTTGTATTCCTATTCCTTTTCCTTTATGCTCTTTTGGTATGTTGTTAGTTAATTTACTGCTCACTAAGACTGTTGTCTGACTCAAGGCTTTATGTTTTAATTCTTATTGCCTTGGGCTGTTCGTCCATTTTGGGACGGGCAGACTAGGTAGTAGGTGACAGGTGCCGTTCCCTTCTCACGATGCTGATATCGAAGACGAGCTAGAGGGTTGCATATTATCTTCTTATATGTACTGGATTTTCCGCTGTTTTGTATTCTCTGAGAGATATGTAGTGAGGCTTGATGTATTGACTATTTGGATGTTTGTATTCAACTATTATGGAGTTTTATATGATCGCATTTTGTTCTGTAAAGCTTCACTATACATATGTTCTATTGTATTTTGTCCATGCGTTGTGAGTAATACGATAGATTCTGTTGTTTTTACTTTACCTTGACAATCGTCCATGGTCGCCTGGCACACTTTACAGCGCACTTTCTCTAGATTCGGTGCAGGGGTCATGGGCGGTCGTCACATTTGGTATCAGAGCATTGGTTAATCGATTTTACCCAATGCTCGCCGTCGTAACTACGTATGAGAGACGTAATTGTATTTTGATGGATGAATACTATATATAATATAGTAGTTTAGTTGAGTTTGAGTCCTTTAGGCAGTTGTTTCTCTAAATGTTCTAATCATTCCTTTTTATAGATATTGAGAATGAGTCGAAGAGGGAGACCAGCTACTAGGGAAGGTCGTGCTACTGAAGAGACTGCTGATTATGCAGCCATGTTCGAAGCTATGATGACTTCGATCATGAGAAGGATACCAGTTCCGGGGGCGGCAGTTGATGTTGGAGTTCAGGTTCAGACTCCGAAACCAGTGGATTTTTCTAAGTTGTGCAAGGACTATACTGCTCTTGGAGGGAAGGTTTTCTTGGGAACAGAATCAACTGTTGAGGTCCAGAGGTGGATAGATGCTTGTAGAAGGATCTTTGGTGATTTGTTAATTGAGGATGCAACTAAGAGGAAGTTGGCATCGAGACAGCTTCAAGGGAGAGCTTCTGATTGGTGGAATTCTATTACCATCACTACTCCGGAGGAAGAGATTACTTGGGAGCAATTCCAAGTCAGATTTGAAGCTAAGTTCATTTCTACAGCTCAGAAGTCTGTTCTGTTCAAGAAGTTTGTGGAGCTCAAGCAAGGTGGAAGATCTGTTCTTGAGTATGTTTCTGAGTTTGAAGCTTTGTCCAAATATGCTCGGTCATATATTGAATCTGCTTATCAGAAGAATGAGAAGTTTGTGACCGGCTTGGATAGTTATCTTGGGAGACAGTTGGTGGATCATTTGGACGATTCATTTGAGAAGCTTGTGGAGAAAGCTCTTAGGCATGAGAGTCTGTTTCCTAAGGAAGGACCTGTTGTTGCTGTTACCAGGGGAGAGTCTAAACCACCGTAGGGTGGAAACCAGAAGAGGAAGCAGCAGCAGCAAAAGGGTAAGGATGGCCAGAAGTAGCCGAAAGGCGAGGTGACTTGCTACAATTGTCAGCAGAAGGGCCATTTCTCTAAGGATTGTAAGAATCCGAAGGTGCCAATGAAGTGTCACAACTGTGACAAGCCAGGGCACATCAGGAAGAATTGTCCAGAACCGAGGAAGGACAAGCAGATTGTGCAAGCTTATGCTTTGGGAGCTGTTCCGTCGTCTTCGAAAGCTCCTACTGCTGAAGAGAAAGGAAAGAGTGTGGTGGTTCAAGGTACTCTTTTCCTATGTGGTGTTCCAGTTAGAGTGTTGTTTGATACTGGGGCGTCGCATTCGTTTGTTTGTAATGAACTTGTAGGCCGGTTAGGTTTGGAACCGGATATTGTTGATAGGCCATTGGTTGTGACTAATCCAGTTGGGGGTTCGTCTTGTTTGTGCATGTTATGTCGTGGTCTAGTTGTATCGAGTCATGGTTGCTCTTTTGTTTGTGATTGCTTTGTTCTGAACTTTGCGGGGTTCGGAATTATTTAGGGTATGGACTGGCTTAGGAGGCATGCGGCAAAGGTTGATTGCGAGAGGTTGGAAGTGACAGTCGAGAATGTGGAGGGGCGAAAGGTTGTGATACGATGTAAGCATGAGGAAGGCGTCTTCATGAGCTTCATGTATTCGCTAGTTGTTCCACGGGATGGACTGTCTTTAGTGCCAATCGCAAATGGATTCGAGGATGTCTTTGACGAAGTCAAAGGGTTGCCGCCGCATAGAGAGATCGAGTTTCGTATAGATCTAGTTGAAGGAGCCAGACCTGTTGTGATGCCTCTTAGGCGGATGGCGCCTAGGGAACAGCAAGAGTTGAGGGTGCAAGTTGATGATCTTTTGCAGAAAGGATTCATTCGGCGTAGTGTGTCCGAGTGGGGTGCATCAGTTGTGTTTGCAACCAAGGCAGATGGGTCGTTGAGATTGTGCGTCGATTATCGTGAGCTGAATAAGGTGACTAAGAAGAACAAGTATCCATTGCCGAGAATAGATGACTTGTTTGATCAGCTTCACGAAGCTAAGGTGTTTTCTCAGATGGATTTGGCAACGGGATTTCACCAGTTGAGAGTGGCTAAGGATAGTGTGCCGAAGACTGCTTTTCGGACACCATCTGGTTTCTTTGAGTGGCTGGTAATGCCGTTTGGATTGACTAACGCGCCAGCATATTTCGTGGATCTGATGAATAGAGTGTTCAGAGATCAGTTGAACAAGTTCGTACTTGTGTTCGTGGATGATATTCTGATTTATTCCAGAACGGAAGAAGAGCACAAGACGCACTTGCGTATTGTTTTGGAAATCTTGCGGAAACATCAGCTGAAGGCTAAGTTTTCGAAGTGTCACTTCTGGAAGAGTGAAGTGAGGTTCTTAGGCCATGTGATTTCTGGAAATGGAATAGCGGTTGATCCCGCTAAGGTGGCAGCAATCCAGGATTGGGTTAGACCTAAGAATGCATCTGATGTGAGAAGTTTTCTGGGATTAGCAGGATATTATCGACGGTTTATCAAAGACTTCTCCAAGATAGCTGCACCGTTAACAGGATTGACGAAGAAGAACCAAGTGTTCAGTTGGGATGCTAAGTGTGAGCAAGCTTTCGGAATCCTGAAAGAGCGATTGACAAGTGCTCCTGTTTTGACTATTACTAGTGGGAATGATGAGATGGTGGTTTACACCGACGCATGTGGTACTGGACTTGGAGCAGTGCTGATGCAGAGGGATAAAGTTGTTGCGTATGCAAGTCGACAACTGAAGCCGCATGAAAGGAATTACCCAACTCATGATTTGGAGTTAGCGGCGATTGTATTTGCTCTGAAGATGTGGAGACATTATCTATTGGGAGTTCGATTCGAGTTGTTTACGGATCACAAGTCGTTGAAGTATCTTTTCTCCTAAAAGGATTTGAATCTTCGGCAGCAACGTTGGCTAGAGTTTTTGGCATCATATGATTTTGGTATAGCTTATACTCCGGGAAAAGGTAACGCAGTGGCAGATGCGTTAAGTCGAAGACATGCAGGATTGGGAGCCATGTTTTCAGAATGGAAGAGTCTCGAGTATTTAGCTGGATTTGACTTCAGGCCTAGATGTGAATTGGAACCTGAGATGTTGGCAAACTTATCGATAAGACCTTCTCTTGTGGAAAAGATTGGCGAGAGCCAAAAGCGAGACGATAAGCTTGTCAGGATTATCCGTGATTTGGAATCTGGATTGGATCCAGAAAAGGATAAAGGATTCGAGGTCGATCGAGAGGGTTGGCTTCGGAAGCAAGGACGACTAGTTGTTCCCGATATAGATGAATTGAGGAGTGAAGTTCTGAAGGAAAGTCATCACTCGAAGCTGACAATTCATCCAGGTGGAAATAAGATGTATCGGGATATGAAGAGAACCTACTACTGGGAAGGTATGAAGAAGGATGTTGGAAATTTTATTTCCAAGTGTATGAACTGCCAGTTGGTTAAAGCCGAATAGAAGAAGCCTAGTGGATTGCTTCAGCCATTAGAAGTTCCTACATGGAAGTGGGAACAAGTTTCGATGGATTTTATCGATGGACTGCCTAGAACCAGAACGGGAAATGAAGGGATTTGGGTCATTGTGGATCGTCTGACTAAGAGTGCGAGATTCATTCCTGTTCGATCGACCAGGATTGCATCAAAGTTGGCTGAGTTGTATGTTAAGTGGATAGTTCGATTCCATGGTGTTCCGAAGAGTATAGTGAGCGATCGAGACCCATTGTTCACTAGTGGATTTTGGAAGAGCTTCCAGAAAGTTTTGGGAACCGAGTTGTGTTTGAGTACAGCGTATCACCCTCAAACAGATGGTCAGACTGAGAGAGTCAACCGAGTTTTGGAAGATCTCCTTAGAGCATGTGTTTTGGACTTTGGAGGATCATGGGAAGATCATCTTCATTTGGTAGAGTTTTCATACAACAACAGTTACCAGTCAAGCATTGGTATGGCACCGTATGAGGCATTGTATGGAAGACCGTGTAACTCTCCGACGTGTTGGTTAGAAACTGGAGAAAAGCTGATGCTTGGACCAGAGATGATTCGACAGACTTCGGATTGCATAGAGATCATTCGGCAACGAATGAAGGCAGCCCAAGACCGTCAGAAGAGTTATGCCGATAAGCGTCGAAAGGATTTGGAATTCGACGTAGAAGATATGGTTTTTGTGAAGATTTCCCCACTGAAGAATGTTATTCGATTCGGGAAGAAAGGAAAATTGACTCCGAGATTTGTTGGACCATTCCCGATTATCAAGCGAATTGGAAAGCTCGCCTACAGATTGGAGTTACCAGAGAAGATGTCGAGTGTGCACAATGTTTTTCATGTATCATATCTACGGAAGTATGTGCACGACTCGAGTACGGTGGTTTCTGCTGATAGCTGTAAAGACTTAGAAGTTGATCCAGTCGATAGAAGACCTCGTAAGCCGCTTTGTGTTGTTGAAACTGACACGAAACAGCTTAGGAGGAAGGTAGTTAAGTTGCTCAAGATACAATGGAGTGATGATGATAACGACTGTACGTGGGAGGTGGAAGAGAGGATGAAGGCAGCTCATCCTGAACTCTTCAAGGTATGGCCCTAAGGTGTCGTGTCATCTCGCGATATTGTAACTTGTTCTAAGTCTTAGAATTCTGCACGCTAAGTTAGAATTGGATGCATGGTTTGTTGATTGCTATGGATGGTAGGCGTACAGAATAGTCTTTGATTGCTTTGTTTGCTTAGAATTTCGGGGCGAAATTCCTAAGGGGGAGAGAATGTAACGACCCGTATTTTTACGGATCGAAAAGTTTGTCAAAATCTGGAATTTTAACATTTTTGATCCATTTCAGATTTTAGGCAGAATTTTCTAAGTCCTAGGTCGTGAACGACCTAAGAGATAGGTCGTGACCGACTTATAGAATTGGCGACTCAAGGGTAGGCAGACCTAGTGGAGTAAGCGACCTAGTGGTTACTGGGTTAGTGTGGTTAGGTCGGCAACGACTTAGAGCGTATAGAAGTTAGGTCGGTTGGACGAGTTAGCGGGTTGACCGACTTATGGTTGTAGACGACTTAAGGTTAGAGTTAGGTCGTAGTGACCGAGTTAAGGGATAGGTCGCTATGTGTTAGGTCGTCTGGTAGCTTGGTTGGTTAGGTCGTAAGCGACCTAAGGGTTAAGTTGTTACCAAGTTAAGTCGACTGGGTGGGTTAGCGACCTAAGGAGTTAACGTGTTGGCGACCTTAAGAGTTAGCCTATGTGTTAAGTCGTAGACGACTTAGGGGTTGAGTCGTAACCCAGTTGTTTGTTAAGTCGTAGAAGCATAGATCTGTTAAGTCGTATCTTCTGCCAAGTTATAAGTCGTGACTAGTGGTAAGTCGCTAGGTGCGCATGAGCTTAAGTCGTAGACGACTTAAGGGAGTTAAGTCTTAAGTCGTAGGGGATTTGGGTTTTGTTGAGTCGTAGGCGCGCATGCTATAAGTCGTGACCGACTTAGGAGATAGCTGTTTTGTTGTGAGTCGTTGTAGCGCCTGAGTTGTTAGGTCGCAGATGCTTCTGGTTAAGTCGTAGGATGGCATAGCTGTAAGTCGTAGGTCGTATGGGGTATAAGTCGGAGACGACTTAGGAGATAGCCGAGTTACGACTTAGTGAAATTTCAGCTATAAATAGGAAGGGTTTTTCTCACTTTTTGGGATCCGGATTTTGAAGCGACGAAGTGCTGCCATTTTGAGAGCTCGACTTCTACACTTCTTCACTTCTTTTCTCCACTCTAATCTAGTGCTTCCATTCATCCAAGTTGAAGATCAAGATTGAAGATTCAAGAGCTTAGATTGAAGATCTTCATCTTTTCAAGAGAGATTTCTTCGTTTGAAGCGGATTCGTGATAGATCAAGCTTGATCCTTCGCTGTCCAGATCTGAAGCGTGTTGATTCGAGGTTGTTTAGGTGATTTGGTGAGTGGTGATTATCTCTCACACGGATCCAAAGGAGTATATCGGATTGTTGGCTCGATTTGGTGTTAAAATAGTGATTTCCATGCATTTTCTTCATCCTAAGTGTAGATCCATGTAGATCCATTGTTCATGATGATGTTACATCCATTTTATCATATGTTAACCTATGCAAGTTCATTCATCAAGTTTGTAGGGATATAATTCATGTTTTCATGCTTATTGGACTTTCAACTCTTTAATTACGAAAATGCCATTATTGTGATAATTGTCTATTTAGATCTTGTTTGAATGTTTGAGTGCTTGGATTAATGTTTGATTTGATTGATTGCTATGAATTAGATGATTGATGGTTTGATTTAGACCAAAGGTGATTCAAAAGCTAAGGGAAAGGCTCTTGAATTGGGAAAGCTGCTCGTGGCATATGTAGCGGGATGATGAAGCTCTTATGCATAGATTTGATGATGTGATGTTGAGATGAGGCTTTGCGAGGATGTAATGAAGCGAGGCATCATGTGATGAAGACTTGGTATAATCCAGACGGGATCATTCCAAGCATGTTGATAACTCGGTGATATGATTCGAGTTGAGGATAATGAATGGATATGAGAATAGTCGTCGAGGAGGATGACTAGGAGGTTTGGATAGCATCGTTGTTGAAGGTTCTAGCATGCTCTAAGCAAGAGTACGTTTGGGCAGATTCGATAGTCCCAACGACTAACTGTTGATGGTCGAGTACTCTGGGCAGATTCGATAGTCCTAGGCACGGGTTGCGACGACGTGCGGGAGTTATGTCTAGAACCGGGGTTTCCATTAGCCCTTGACGGACGGCTGAAAGAATGTGCCGGTCATTCAATTAACGGTGATATCGAAGCAATGATAACAGTGATAGCCAGAGTCATGGATGTTTGGTTATATCGTCATTCGGACTCAAGAGCGGTATTTTCTGGGTGCTTATCTGATTTAGGCCTTGGTACTTGGAAAACATCGCCCTTGACTCGAATGATTGTTACTTTACTTTAAATTGTATGCTCTGCTGTGTTGCTTCTGCTTAGTGTGTGTCTGGGGGCTATCACTGTAGAATGAGGTTGGAGTGGGAGGGTTGTATTCCTATTCCTTTTCCTTTATGCTCTTTTGGTATGTTGTTAGTTAATTTACTACTCACTAAGACTGTTGTCTGACTCAAGGCTTTATGTTTTAATTCTTATTGCCTTGGGCTGTTCATCCATTTTGGGACGGGCAGACTAGGTAGCAGGTGACAGGTGCCGTTCCCTTCTCACGATGCTGATATCGAAGACGAGCTAGAGGGTTGCATATTATCTTCTTATATGTACTGGATTTTCCGCTGTTTTGTATTCTCTGAGAGATATGTAGTGAGGCTTGATGTATTGACTATTTGGATGTTTGTATTCAACTATTATGGAGTTTTATATGATGGCGTTTTGTTCTGTAAAGCTTCACTATACATATGTTCTATTGTATTTTGTCCATGCGCTGTGAGTAATACGATAGATTCTGTTGTTTTTACTTTACCTTGACAATCGTCCATGGTCGCCTGGCACACTTTACAGCGCACTTTCTCTAGATTCGGTGCAAGGGTCATGGGCGGTCGTCACATTTGGGTTGTTAAATTAAATATTAGAGGTTAATTTGATTTAAGTGATTAAATCAACATTTTGCAAGCCGAACTCGAATTTATATAAATTGAGATAGTTTAAAATTTGAGAATGGAATTGAAATTAATTCAAACTGAAATTGAATGAATTAATAGGAATTGTAATCAAAACTGAATTAATTTGAAATCGAAATGGGAATTGACTCGAATTAAAGTGGGAATTGAAGTTAATTTGGATTGGAATCTGGATTGAATCAATTTAAATGGAAGGGGAAATTTGAAATTGATTTGAATTGGAGATGGGAAATTGAACCAGTTTGACTTTGAAACTATTTTCAAATAAATTGTTTTAATATAAACTGTCTTAAATATATTTTTCCAAGCTATTTACTATAAAAACCATTCTTTTTAAAACCCAGACTATCTTATATTAACTATTTAACTATTTTACAACTATTTGACTATTTTACAACTATTTTACTATTTTACAGCCATTTAACTATTTTAAAACTATTCAAACTATTTTCTAAAATTCAAACTGGTCAGAATGGAAATTGTTTATATTAAACCATGGATTTAAATACTAATTGGGTTGAATTGAAGTTATAGTCCAATGGTAAATTGAGGCAAATTCTGAATTGGAACCAAATCGGATATTAAGGCAAAAATGATTTTTGAAATAGAAGAGTATATTTGAGAAATATGTGACGATTTAAAATAAAAGGTTGGATAGTATTATAACTGAAAACTTACTTTATAAAGAGTAAGAAATGTACAAATGACTTTGTAAAGGAAATCAAACTTGAACAAAATTTGATTTGGCATTAATGAGGTTATATGTATTGGTTATATATTAAAAACTTCCCTTATTGAAAGTATAACCAGAAGGAAATGATCTTTAAAGGATATTTGAAATATAAAGTGGAATTTATATAAGAATGAAGTGATCCGGAAATTGTTCAAGTTGAAAGAATAATCTTATATATATAAGGATGATTTTATGAGAATGGAACTGAAAAGGTTTTGGAACCCATTGATTTTGAAAGGCTTTTGATTTTGCAAAAAGGCAAATTTTGGGAATTTGGAAAGCCAAGTTTGAGAACTATCGATTTTGACATATCAATTTTGAAGTTTATATGTAATACATATAAAGAGTTTGATTTGAAAGGTGCTATATGTGTATAGTATGAAATGTTTTGAGAATGCTATGGGGAAAAAGGCGCTCCTATTTAGAGTTGAAACATATAGTAGGAGATCCACTGGGTGGTTCTGCCTTGAGCCCTAGGGGGAGTTCTAAATTTGGATCCCAGAGAACGTCCGGACAAAACTTTAGTTCCTATGGATTGTGTTTGGGGTATCGTAATTCGTGTGGCGCTGATGCCTACAGTTACATTGGGTTTTGTCGTGATGGTAATGTAACCTTTGTTGTAACTGCGATCTATTGTCGTTCCATAGCGTAAGTCGAGTGGCAGTGATTGCCTACAATCTACGTTTGATTTCGCTGGGATAGCGACGTAACATCGGTAGATTGCGATCTATGTGGTTTGGTTCCATAGCAAAATTCGTGTGGCAGTGAGTGCCTACAGTCTACACTGGTTCCACTAGAACAGTGACATCACTTTGGGTAGTCTGCGATATATGTGGTAAAGTTTCGTTTGGCAGCGTAATTCGAGGGGTGCTGATGCCTACAGTTACACAGGTTTTTGCTATTATAGCAACACAACCCTGGGCGTAGTTACGATCTGTGCAGTTTCCATGGCGAAAGTCGAGAGGTGCGGATGCCTACAGTTTTCTTATGGATTTCGCCGGGATGGCGACGCAATCATCGTGCTAACTGCGACCCATGGAGGGGATGATGATTTCCATAGTATTCTTACAAAAAGTTTTTCAAGTATTATCACTGGGTGTTGAAAACGGGTCTACTAAGTACTTATAGATTTTCAGTCCTACGCCTGATCAACGTATGACTGAATTTCTATGAGAACAAGGATGGACTTGTTTGGACATCGAGTTATGAAAAGTATTTTTGTATAAAACTAATTTGGTATATTATGTAATTTTAAAAGTGTTTTCAATTGTATAATAAAATAATAAGGAGTTAAAACGTTTAAAGAATAATTTAACTAAAATAAATATTAAACTAAATTTCTCGCTTCGTTCCTTTTCGAGGACGAAAAGTTCTAAGGGGGAGGAATGTAACGACCCGGATTTTTACGTGTGTTAATTTGGTAATTAACTGATTTAAATTACTGGAATTTAAATTTTTATAAGTCAAATAAATAGATTTGTTGAGAGTTAAAATACCTGTATCCATAAATTAATTTAAAAGCTATATTAAATATTGAAATGGTAAAATTTCTGGATATGATAGCTAATTAAGTTATGTATATATATATAAATAAACCCCACTATTTAAATCAAGATAAAATACCCCTAAATATATATATATATATATATATCTATAAGTATATATAGGCTTTATGATATACATATACTAGTATATGAATGTATGCTCATATGAAATAATATATATACGAAAATTTGTATAATAGGAGAACATACATATCTAAGGACAAAATGCACATAAGTAAACTATAGGAAGAATATGTATAAAATGTATAAATATATATATATATATGATAATTAAGAATATACAAGCTTATGATGTTTAAATATGTGAACAAGTACATAAGTAATATATATATATATATATATACACCATATGAACTAATGTACATGGAAATTGTAAAAAAAGAAATCAAGTATAAGTATATGTATACATACATACATACATACATATATATATATATATATATATAAAGGTGCATAGCGAAATAATAAATATCTATACATATATGTTTAAGCATGTGTATATCTAATGTATAAAATAAATATGTACAATGCTAGTATAATAGGATGAATAAGTATGCATAACTATATATATATGTACATACATATAGGTGTATACATGCTAGGAGACATCATCATGGAAACATTTAATTCAAAACATACAAAACCTTAAATCAATGTCAAAATAAAATAAAATCATCTTATATAGATCAAGTCAACTTTATATCTAAATCAAGCCAACATTTCAAAATTAGCCTGTACAAAAACTGCAGCCTACTTTTCTTTTATAAAAACCACTTTCATTTGTTTCATTTTCTCATTCGAACTACTAAAGCAAAAAAGAAAACAATCTGCCATTAAGAAATAAATGAAGAGAAGGATCAACTTAAGTATTCAAGCTGAAGGAAGGAAGATTAGGCAAAAGCAAGTTCATCTCTGATTGTGAGTAGACATTTTTGTTTACAGACATCTACACACACACACACACATATATATCCCATGATTAGTTTTAAGTCGTAACCTATGTCATGTGCCTACACGTTGGTATGGAAGGATGTATCTTTATGTATGTAAGGAACATGAGTAGTTCCAGGCAGAAGTCCCTATACATCTTCTAAAAAGGCTCTGTTTCAAAGTTTGAAAAAAAAAGTTCAAGCCTTCACCTTAAAAAAATCAATATCTACATATCTGGTTAGTTTTAAGTTTTGATTTCAAAAGACAAGTCATATGTTTTTGAATGTTGTTTATTCTTAATTTTGTTTCATTGAGTATAGTGAAGCACAGAGGAAGAAAAGCCTAAATTTCAGTAACCAACTTATAAATGTATCAAATGTTAATGTCACTATTTAATCCTTTGATCATACGAGAGTGTTTGTCTTCGGAAGTGAGGATTTTTGAAAGCAGTTCGACGATTTTTAATTTTGTATTGAGTGAAATAAGGAAGGATGAACGGGAAATGGGTTTTGGCGAATTTCGGGAGGCCATGGCAACTAGGGGTCTTGCCGTTGGTGGTGGGAGGAGGTTCAGGTGGTGGGCAGTTCACGAAAAATATAGTGGTGATTTTAAGGAGCTCGGGTTGTCTTGTTGAACTCGATTTAGGGTTCAAAGGACGGTTTTAGGTGTCTTCGGTTACGCAGCGATGCCGGCGACAAGGAAAAGGTAGGGTGCTGCGGTAGGAGGGGAAACGGAAGCGAGGGCCATGGCATTGATGCTGGTGAATTTTGGAAAGCTCTAGTGGTTTATGGTGGCTAGGCAAGGCGTTGGTGGACTTCAATGGTTTCCGGGTTTTGGTCTGGAAGTCGAATTGTCGAATTTGGGTTAGGCGGCGCTTCCAGGAGAGTGATCGAGTTGTTGGGGTCTGTAACGACCGGTAAATTTTAATGGATTTTGTTAACGAAATTAATTGAAATTCTGTAAAATTTTAAATATTTTAATTTTGAAATATAAATTTGATATTTGGAATACATCTAATTAAACATAACAAATGGTAAATTTTCATCTAATAATATGGAAGTTCGTTTTCTTGTGTAATTTTATTTCAATATAAATCAGTTAAAATTAATGATAATAAAATGTTTTCCAAACCTGAATATTTTTCTACAATAAAATTGTAAATCATCTTCTGAGTGAGACGTCATATTTTGTTTCTCCAAATTTGGACTTCTATTGCTCCGTTCATCTTATTTCTGACAAATTAAGCAGCATTTTTCGATATCGATTATCGACTTTTGATAGGATGATCGTACCACTAGTATTTGTATACCATTTTGATCGTCTTGTCGTACTGATTCCCGTAGTATATTCGTTCGTGTATTTCGGAGTTCGGGTGACAATGAAATTTACGGAACGATTTCGTATCGGTATTCGTTTTAAAACCTTTTTGAATTCTTGACCTTCCATCTACCCAACGGTTGAACTCAACAATCATCTGACGTTTGGCCATCCGCTACTTCATTTTTCTCCGGTCCATCTCGTTGCCAACTCTATTCGTTTATCTTCTTTTAGCTAAAAAAATGATGATGAATATAAACTATTTTTAATATAAACTATTTTTAATATAAACTATTTTAATATAAACTATTTTAATTATACTAATTATTTTAGTATATATATTGTTTAACTTACAACTATTTTATATAAATTATTTTATTTTGTAAACTAATTTATTATACATAATATTATTGATATCTAAACGGTTTAAGGGAAAATGCTATAATTTCAAAGTGTTATGATTTCCAAAATACTATGATTTCCAAAATGCAATGATTTCAAAGCTGTGATTTCCAAAGTGTTTTGATTTGAAAGACTATGATTTCGAAAGCGTTATAACTTTGGAAAGTGATGTGATTTTTGGAAATGGATATATTTGAAATGGAAATGATATCGTATTAATTTGGTTTTTGAAATGAAAATGATATCTTGGTTTTGATGTATAAACTATTTTGAAATGACCGCGGTGTTATAATAACGATTGGTTGTTAAAGAGATCGTGATCGGATATGGGCATACTCTCTGTCGATACCGAAAACCACTTTAACAACCGTGTATGCGGTGGAGATTCCAGAATGAAGTAGGATGGTGGCGACGATCCTATTGAGGTATATACGTTGACCCGACTCCCGTGAGTTGGCATAAGGTGGCTAAAACATGAGCGATTGACGGGCCAATGAGGTAGCCCCTCTGATCGGACACATTCCATCGTATACCATTCTATTACTTTGTGATTGATTTGATGGCCATCTTCGATTTTGATTCAGGAGTGTGTTCCGAGGTGGGCGGTAGTGGCTGCTATGCGTTACCACCAGCCCAGATGCATAATTGGTATATCTACCATGGCATTGCCTAGTTGTGCCGTGTCACCTACCATATCGAGCTTTACTACGAGTTTGGTTTTGTGCCGTAGCATGTGGAGTATTTAGGGTAGATCCCGATCTGGGGGTACGCTGATACTGGATAGACTACTGGGACTATTATGTGTTAAGGGGAATATTGGGTCACTCCTTAATGCTATTTTAAAGTAAGTTTATTTTACTTTAGACATTATTATAATAGCGTATATTACTACATAATAGATAGTTTAACGGATCCTTAGAGGATGGTTATCCCAAACATCCTTTGAGTTACTTGTATTTCAGTTGTTATTTCACTTGAGTTAGATTTATTGATATAAGAATGTTAATCTTGACTCGAGTGTTTTGTGTTTTGCTTTACGCTCGGGTCAGACTGAGTGATATAGCATTTGAGACTCACCTTTGGAGTTGGAGCTTCGCTTGGAGATCCAGCTATCTATCCAGCTTTCAGTTATTCAGTTGATTCCAGTGATGTATTCAGATCTTGTATTTGACTATTGTATTGAGACATCTTTGTATTTCAAACTTCTATTATATCCTGTTTAACTCTGTTATATACATAGTAGCTTCATGAACTACTATTCATTTGTTTCCGCTGCATTATTTTTATATTACTCTGTGTCCGTGGTTCGGTGATTTATTTATTTATTGTATATGTTGAGTTTTGCCAAATATAAATTAACAATATGATATTTTGAGCAATTCAATTCTGACATTTGTGGATGTGAATGGTTGAAAATTTCAGGTCGTTACAAGGTCAGAGGTGATGTGGGGCAATGGTCGGCGGTGAGTCTGGGTCCGCCGACATAGTGTACACGTGCACGGCATAGCGTGTGCACGTTTGGGAAAAGAAAAGAGAGAAGGGGAAAATAACAGAGGAGGGAGAGAAAACTGGAAAGTAGAAGAAAAAGAAAGAAGGATGAGAAGAAAGGAATGTCGGCCGGGTTGGGCCAGGAAAAAAAAGAAATAAGAAAGAAAACAGGAAGGAGGGGAAAATAAAAAGAAAAAAAAAGAAAGAAGGAAAGAAAAAAAAATGAAACTTATATTTTTCATTTAATCAAATTCTATTTTCCAATCAACTACTTCCAAACGTTTTAGGCTTATATTATTTTGGGTAATTTAAAAATTAAATTATCCATAATAATCAAAGCGAGTAACTTTTACTTAATTTGTTTAATCTTATGATTATTAATATAATTAGTATAGTTTTGGCTGTTAATCTTATTAACTATTGATAAACTGATTTATAATTTCTTTAATTTGAAATTAATTTGGATTAAGACATAAATGAATTCAGTTATTTAAAGTTATTAAATCCTGATGTGAAATTGTTGATATTGTTATAGATCGTTAATTTGGTTAACGATCTATAACTTGGTTTAGTTCCATTGGATATTAGTTCAATTATTCTTGTCTGTACCATTAAATGGTCGACAAGTTAAATAGGAGATTAAAACGACGATACGATTATTTGAATAAAGATCGGTAATAAATACCCATATTTAAATAGCATCACCAAAATAATAAATTGTTTATTTTAAACAATTTACCCTTTTAAAAATTTATTGCTTGGATTCAAAGAGACTTGGATCGGATAGCAGCGTTATCCGGCACCGCTTCGATTGGAAAATCACTACAAACCCTTACGGGGTTGACTATAGAGTTTAATAGGCTGGAATTGAATAAGATAAGGAAATTTGACTATTTTAATCAAGTAAATCCGTACCCAGACAATTTTGCAGTACCAATGGTTTTCGGAAAAGCGTTTGGTTTTAAATAAAAATAAAAACTATTCGTGTTGTACGAGTTACCTTGGTTTCAAATGAAGTTTTATAACTTTAGTATTTCAAATTAAGTTGGTTTTACTCACGGTGGTTTCCAGCCTGACTCGGGTGTTACTTTATTGTAATGCTCGGGTCAGACCGAGTATTACATATTTTCAGGTTAGGACGCTTTGGAGCTCAGGAGACGAGCTGGATGACAGGGACATATTGAGTATATTCCGCTGTGTATTATGGACTGTATTGACAGTATTTAGGAACAAGTTATTATAACTGTCCATGTTTATTTATTGATAGGTGTACTCTGATATCTTGTATGTATATTGATAGTTACGGCTTTCTTTGTATAAATGCTGTTATTTCATATTATATTTTGTTCTGCTGCGATTGTGAGATTCTATGCTGTTGTTTCTGTTTCTTATTCTATCTCCTTTTCTTCTTAACCCTAACAGTCTGGGATTTTCGGCACTCGATTGTTCGGCACTCTATACGGTGGACGTATTAGTGTCGATTTTCGGGGTCGAAAATCTTCAGGCCGTTACAAATTAAATCTTATTTAATGAATTTTTAATCAATTAACATTTTAATCAATTTTATATTATTTTAATATAATAAATATATTAAATATTTACTATAACCTTTATAGTAATACACGTATATCTTATATATTTGTATATTCATTTAATTAATTAACCTTTAATTAATTTATGTAATTAATTAACCTTTAATTAATTAATTTAATTAAACAATTTGAACTAACTTATATTAATTTCAAAATTCAATTCATATTCATACATATATACTTATGTTATTTTAAACATTTTCGAATAACATAATATATAATACATGTTTACATTTATTAATTACTTAACTTATTTAATTAATTTATTTCATCAATCTTATTAATAAATTTCGAAATTAATATTTGTTTTCAAACATTTTGAAATTTTTTATTATATTCTAACTTTTATAATATTTGTATATCTTATTTAAAATTTAAAATCTTACATTGTAATTTTAAAACAACTTTGAAAATTAGCCCAAGACCCAATTCAAATTTAGGCCTTTTTTATTAGGGACAACTTTTGGACTGTGAGCTTAATAGTTAACCCACGTGACTAATTTAAACCGCATAGGTTATTAGGCTCTGATACCGTTGTTCAAACTGCCACCTGCAGTAGAAGTTATTGGTGAATTTCAAAAAAATTCCTTATTGGATCTATATTGGACCTATAAAGTCTAATTTATTTAGAACATTTCTAAATTTTATTTAAATAAAATCTGTTATTTTATTTAAATTTATAGATTATATACAATTTTATTTAATTTATATTTTATACATATAAATGTACATGTGTCTATATATATATATCATATACATATATGTATGTGTGTGCATGTTCAACATGATAATCTGTGCAAGGTATAACATGCCTGTTTATAGATGTTGAGATTAACAATGCAATGGACATGTTAGCTCATCCGATATATATTGTATGTTGTCCAAATATACGTATATATATAAGTTTGTTATTTATACAAATATTATAAATATATACATATGTATGTATGTAAATGTATAAGTAAATTTTATTTAAATAATTTTATGGGGATGATAATATTTAAACACTTATATATATATATATAACTTTTATATATATATATGTATGTATGTATATATAACCTATATATATATATAAAATATTAATAATTGGCGAAGCTCTGGGGGCCCAGTACTGGACACCACTAACTGGCAGAATGTGTCACAACTCTCAGAAATGAACCCGAAAAATGTTAACGTGAGTTACATACCACACGTTCGCACTAAACGGTTTACTAACCGTTAGTCAATTTCACACTCAAAGCAGTACAAAGTTCACCTCATCTCATCGGTAAACCAGACCCAAAGGTCAAAACGGTCAAACGAATAGATTAGGAATTAACTGAAAAGATAAACACACGTATTCATAGCACGCGTTTTATTTAATCATTTAATTCTCCTCCCTCTTCGCTCGAAGTGCAAAATTGTGTGTTTTATATAGAAATTATAAGTTGGAGAAACGCGCTTTTAATACCATTTAAAAAGATCACTTTATAAAAACCCGTGTACGAAATCTAAAAAGAACCATCAAAGTCAAAAATGCGATAACAACTAGTTGGATCGACAAGAATCGATAAAAATGGAAATTCACTCAAAAATAGGCAAATAGGAAAAAAATAGGCAGTTCCAGACGTCTGATTTAAAATCCAGACGTCTGGATTTATTCACTAGAAATTCAGAAACCTTCCAGACATCTGGATTTCTTCACTGGAAATTCAGAAACCTTCCAGACATCTGGAGGGTGGCTTCAGACGTCTGACATGTTGCATCAGACGTTTGAAAGGTTATTTCAGACGTCTGACACAATGTTTTAGACGTCTGAGAGGTTGTTTCAGACGTCTGACTTTGTTTTCTGCCATTTTTATAAATTTCTGCCGTATATTTTTGTGTTCCAGGTTTAAAACCAGACGTCTGAACTTGCATTTCAGACGTCTGAACACCTGGTCTGGGCAACAATTTGCCTAGGCCTTGATGGCTAAAACGAATGGGAAGCTATCAGACGAGCAACGAAGACTAGGGGATTACGCCAAGCGACAACCCAGTCTTATAGGCTCTTCGATACACCCCAAACAACATGTCCAAATATCCACAATAGGATCTTTAAAGATTTTGTCTCCAAAACACCAAAATTTGGAGAATTCACCATATCAATCCAAATCAAAAGCAAATGAACATGAATAGATGTTAGGAATTCATACCTAACAACAACGAAAGCTATAGACGTAGATGTGAGTTCAAAAACTCACCTTTTAACTCAAAAACAATGATGATAAGCTCAAACGCAAAGAAAAGATCAACCACTCTTCACTTCAACTCTACAAGCTTCAATCTAAGATCAAAAACAAATATTTCCTAAATTAGGTTATAGGAAATTTCTGAAATTGGAGAGAGATTGAGATGGAGAAGGTGAAAAGAAGGCCTACCTAAGCTTCTCTTTGATTTTGGAGCAAGAATTTGAGTTTGCAAAGGAAACTAGGGCTTGGAATTTCTATTTCCCATTCTCTTCCCCCATTTTCAGTTGAGCTAGAGTGTTAGGAAATGAAATGAGTGAATGGATGAAGAGTTAATGAGTTAGGGTAATAAGTGGGGTTAGTGGGCTGAAACCCAAACCCAAAGCCCAAATAGAAAATAGAAAATAGCAAAATTCTACTCAACTCCAAACATATCGATGCTTATACTCAAAAAGATCGCAAACGCCATTTTGGACTCAATGGAAGTGGTCCCGAGTCCTAATTCGACCGTTTGCAAAAAGTGACATTTCAGACTTAAATCCGACTAACAACGCTATATTTAATTAAAACATTTAAATATACCATCGTAAAATATGCGGGTTGTTACAGATCTCCCCTCCTTAACAAAATTGCGTCCACGCAATTCCTAGAGAAGAATTTGTAACAACTTCATACTTACATCACCCAAAAAGGAAAGAAAAATAAGCTTGAGATAAAGAGATATTCTCACCATTGCAAAGCAAAGATAGAAAACCCGGATAGGATCGCTCAATAAACTCTCTGGTTTCCCAAGTACAGTCATTGGGATTAGCAGACTATTGAACTTTAATGAGCGGCACGTCCTTGTTTCGAAGGTGTCTCACCTCTGAGGCAAGTACGCGAATAGGCTACTGTACAATAAATAAGTCTGGTGAGATCTCAAGCCCTTGCAAATCAAGCGAATCGATAACAGAATCTGATTCTCGAAGACACTTCCGAAGCTGAGAGACGTGAAACACGTCGTGAACACCGGATAGATGAGCTGAAAGTGAAACTCTATAAGCCACAGGGCCAATACGTTCAGTAATAGGAAATGGTCCTACAAAGCAAGGAGCCAATTTCCCTGTCGTACTGAAGCGCATAACCCCTTTCAAAGGAGAAACATGAATAAAGACGAGATCATCAACCGAGAACTCGAGAGGCTTCCTACGGTTATCCGCATAGGATTTCTGGCGGCTCTGTGCCTCTTTCATTCTCTGACGAATAAGATCAATCTTCTCAGAAGAATCATGAACAAAATATGGGCCAAGAATAAGCTTCTCCCCAGATTCCAACCAACAAGAAGGTGATCGACATGGCCTTCCGTATAAGGCTTCGAAAGGAGCCATACCGATACTGGACTGAAAACTATTGTTGTAGGAGAACTCTACAAGGGGTAGATGATCCTCCCAACCACCTCCGAAATCAAGAATACAAATACGGAGGAGATCCTCTAAGATACGATTCACCCGTTCAGTCTATCCATCAGACTGTGGATGATAAGCTGTGCTGAAATTAAGCTTTGTTCCCAAAGCTTGCTGAAGACTCTGCCAGAAATGACTTGTGAATAAAGAATCACGGTCACTCACAATCGAGCTAGGAACACCGTGAAGTCTCACGATTTCCTTGATATATAACTTAGCCAAAAGAGAAGGAGTCCTATTAGATTTAATCGAAACAAAATGAGCTGATTTGGTGAGGCGATCAACAATAACCCAAATGCTAGAATGGCCCGATCTCGTATGAGGTAGGCCATCAATGAAATCCATCGAAATCTGATCCCATTTCCACAATGGAATCTCTAGACGGTGAAGGAGACCAGAAGGGCGCTGATGTTCGGCTTTAATACGTTGACAAGTCATGCAATTACTCACATAACTCACCACATCGCGCTTCATGCCTTCCCAATAATAAAGGCGATGCATATCGGCATACATCTTACTACTGCCAGGATAAATGGTATACTTAGAATGATGACAGTCATCAAGAATGTCATGCCTAAGTGCAGAATCAGAAGGCACAACAAGACGGTTCTTCTTGCGAAGACACCCATGAAAATCAATGCTAAAATCCCGCAACGCCTCATCACGGGATTCAGTCTCACAAAGCTGAATTAGATGCACAAGATCAGGATCACGCCGCTGAGCTTTGGCAATACGATCAAATAGAGAGGGTCGAGCTTCCAAACTGAATAATACTATCGGAGAATCAGAGGATGGAGCTCGATCACGAATATCACAAAAAGATAGAGTCACAAGAATATCCCATTCAGCAAGCATCATAGAAATGACAACCGAATGTCTATGACTAAGCGCATCAGCAACACGATTACCCTTACCAGGGGTAAACTGGATATCAAAGTCGTAGGAGGCAAGAAACTCGAGCCAACGCTGTTGCCTCATATTGAGTTCCTTCTGAGTAAACAAATACTTCAAGGATTTATGATCGGTATAGAGAATGAAGCGCTCACCTAATAAATAGTGCCGCAAAAACTTCAAGGCGAAGACAATGGCGGCTAACTCAAGATCATGAGTGGCATAGCGAATCTCATTCGGACGCAGTTGTCTAGAAGCATAAGCAACTACTCGATCCTTTGCATAAGCACGGCACCGAGACCACTACCACAAGCATCGGTGTAGACAACAAGATCATGATTCCCCTCGGGAACCACAAGAATAGGAGCATTAGTGAGAAGTTCCTTTAATGTCTGAAAGGAAGCTTCACACTTATCGGACCAAATATAACGAATGCCTTTCCGAGTAAGGCTGGTGAGAGGAAGCACAACACGGGAAAAATCATTAATGAACCGACGGTAATAACCCGCCAATCCAAGGAAACTACGAATCTCATGAACATTCTCAGGCCTCTTCCAATTCTGGATAGCTTCGATCTTTGAGGGATCGATAGAAATGCCGTCGGAAGATACAACATGGCCTACGAACTTAACCTTATTCTCCCAAAAATAGCACTTGGAGAATTTGGCTTTAAGCTGATTGTGACGAAGAGTACTCAAGACAATTCTCAAGTGATTAGCATGCTCGGCTTCAGACTTAGAATAAACAAGAATGTCGTCGATGAACACAAGGACGAACTTATCGAGATATTCCCGGAATACTCGATTCATAATATCAACAAAGAAAGCAGGGGCGTTCGTCAAACCGAACGGCATAACGAGCCACTTGAAAGAACCATATCGAGTGTGGAAAGCTGTAAGAGGTATGCTATCTTCTGCGACTCGGAGCTGGTGAAAACCAGTGGCAAGATCGAGCTGAGAGAAGACCTTAGAGCCACTCAATAGATCGAACATATCATCGATCCTAGGAAATGGATACCTATTCTTGATGGTCAACTCGTTAAGCTTGCGATAGTCGATGCAGAGCCTAAGAGTTCCATCGGACTTCTTCATGAAGACGACCGCGACACCCCACGGTGAACAACTGGACTGAATCAACTATTTGGACTCAAGATCTAAAAGCTGCTTCTTGAGTTCCTCAATTTCTTTTGTAGACATCCTCGTGGGAGGACGGCCAACTGGCTGCGCGCCTGGAATGAGATCAATGCGGAACTCGATCGCCCGCTTGGGTGGCAAACCCGAAACCGGCTCAAAAACATCAGAGAAGTCACAAATAATAGGAATACGAGATATATCATCATCATCATCTCGTGAGCCAAGAGAATATAAAGCCATTTCGGAATTACCCACATTCCGAAGAACAAGTGATAGCTGAGTAGACGAATCTGGGTGTCGAAGATATAAAATTCTTTCAGAACAAATAATACTAGCATCGTATCTCACTAGCCAGTCCATACCCAAAATCATATCAAATCCCAGATAGGAGATAACGTGCAGATTCGCAAGAAAAGAAAAGCCACATAAAACAATCTCAATATCATCACAAAGCATGCTAATGGTTGCGGATTCCCCAATAGGATTCACAATCCTCAACGAAGTAACCATACAAGACACATCCAAAGACAAATCATCGACGAGCTTTTTCAGTACGAAAGAATGCAAAGCACCCGTATCGAAAAGAACTCGAATACTACGGTCATGAAATAAAATAGAACCTTCCAAAATAGATGGAGATATACCTCTGGGCTGAGAAGAACCTCGAGAAGCCTTAGCAACATAAAGCTTGCCAGACTTGGCATTAGCAGGAACAGTAGGGCAGGAGGAAACATGATGACCTTCCTTCTTGCATTAACGGCAGAAGAGAGGCTTAGGACAAGCTCGAATCACATGATCAGGAGAACCACAATTGAAACACTTCCGAATGGAAGGTGTTCCAGCAGATTGAGAGTTAGAACCAGATTCAACAGGCTTTTTCTTCTTGGAAGGGAAAAATTTCTGCTTATGAAATGGAAACCTCTTCTTATTGGGGTTCTTGCGAACCTCAACATCATCACCACTATCACACTCCTTCTCGATGGCTTCGAGATGAAGTGCCGAGTCAACCAACTCCTCAAAAGAAAGCTTAAGCTGAAGCATTAAAGACTTCTTAAGATATTTCTTAAGACCAGAGACAAACTTCATATTCTTCTTATAAGAGGTGCTAATGAATTCAAGACCATACTTAGATAAGGCCTCGAATGATGCAACATACTCAGAGACGGAGGACTTCCCTTGCTTCAACTTCATATTCTTCTTATAAGAGGTGCTAATGAATTCACAAGGTAGATATCATTAATTCAAATATGGAATACTACGGAATAAATGCATTCCTAGACGTATTCCCAAAATTCTATCTACCCCAAAGTCATGGAAAGAATAAAGGCACGATGATTCAAAGATTCGTAACATTCGTTCTACACTTTGATGTACCGTAATATGTGTCTCTGTTCTATGTTTATCAAATTTTGTTCTAAACACAGCTCTGATACCAAGCTGTGACGCCCCACTCCGAGACCCACATTAGCAAAGAGTATTACTAGGTAACACCGTCTGCTAATACGGAGAATAGAGCTGGATAGGAGCGACCATCTATAGCCTTGTCTTAATTATCTATTGAATACGCCGACAATTGCCATACATTTTTTTCATCTTCAAATAGATCGACATATCCAATAAATACTTAATACAAAGCCATAGCTGGCAGAAGGATTTATCAGAATAAAATATAACAACTCAAATGTAATACACATCACAGAACAGTAGATCATTACATACATTTACACATATACAAATACATTACAGAGTAGATAAAATGATACATGTCAAGTCGTAAAGCAAACCACAATATACAGGCGAGTCAAACGAATACATATAAGAGTTACAGCCAAAAAGGACTACACAAAAAGCTATAACAAAAAGGAGCTAGCAGAATAGTCCATGCGGAAGCAAAATAGGCTAAGTCCAATGTACCTAACTTGAAACATCTCGGTCTGACCCGAGTATAAAATACACGGGTCAGTCTAGCTAAACAAATCAGTTAGATAAACTAAATGATAATGAACATACAAGGTCATAAAATACCACAAATATCTCCAAAAGAGATAACCAGATCTTTTAACAAAAGATGAATCATAACAAGCCTCATATCATCGGCAACTCAAATAAACGAAGGATATGAATACCCCAAAACAAGCCAAAAAGGCAAATAACAAATAACAATAAAGGTAACACAAGTTTCCACAGGGTAATCGCTATATATCGTGTAGTTCAAAGAACCTACACCGAAAGGCGATACACTAGGGAAATATAATTGTCAAAGAAACAAAAGATGCTCGAGCTCAATACTGTATAACAAGGATCCACAAGCCCGAAGGAAACAAACCCAAATATCTCTCGAGCGGTGACGAATGACCAACTCCAAAAGCGATACTATAGGGCAACAAACCCGAAGGCACAAACCCTAAGGTACAAGCCCGAAGGCAATATACCCGAAGGCAACAAACCCCGAAGGCTCAAGCCCGAAGGCAACAAACCCCGAAGGCAACAAACCGAGTGGCGAAGGTCCGGAGGCCCAGTACTGGACACCACTAACTGGCAGAATGTGTCACAACTCTCAGAAAGGAACCCGAAAAATGTTAACGCGAGTCCCATACCACACGTTCGCACTAAATGGTTTACTAACCGTTAGTCAATTTCACACTCAAAGCAGTACAAAGTTCACCTCATCTCATCGGTAAACCAGACCCAAAGGTCAAAACGGTCAAACGAATAGATTAGGAATTAACTGAAAAGATAAACACACGTGTTCATAGCACGCGTTTTATTTAATCATTTAATTCTCCTCCCTCTTCGTTCGAAGTGCAAAATTGTGTGTTTTATATAGAAATTATAAGTTGGAGAAACGCGCTTTTAATACCATTTAAAAAGATCACTTTATAAAAACCCGTGTACGAAATCTAAAAAGAACCATCAAAGTCAAAAATGCGATAACACCTAGTTGGATCGACAAGAATCGATAAAAATGGAAATTCACTCAAAAATAGGCAAATAGGCAAAAATAGGCAGTTCCAGACGTCTGATTTAAAATCCAGACATTTGGATTTATTCACTGGAAATTCAGAAACCTTCCAGACGTCTGAAGGGTGGCTTCAGACATCTGACATGTTGCATCAGACGTCTGAAAGGTTATTTCAGACGTCTGACACAATGTTTCAAACGTCTGAGAGGTTGTTTCAGACGTCTGACTTTGTTTTCTGCCATTTTTATAACTTTCTGCCGTATATTTTTGTGTTCCAGGTTTAAAACCAGACGTCTGAACTTGCATTTCAGATGTCTGAAGACCTGGTCTGGGCAATAATTTGCCTAGGCCTTGATGGCCAAAACGAATGGGAAGCTATCGGATAAGCAACGAAGACTAGGGGATTACGCCAAGCGACAACCCAGTCTTATAGGCTCTTCGATACACCCCAAACAACATGTCCAAATATCCACAATAGGATCTTTAAAGATTTTGTCTCCAAAACACCAAAATTTGTAGAATTCACCATAATAATCCAAATCAAAAGCAAATGAACATGAATAGATGTTAGGAATTCATACCTAACAACAACGAAAGCTATAGTCGTAGATGTGAGTTCAAAAACTCACCTTTTAACTCAAAAACAATGATGAGAAGCTCAAACGCAAAGAAAAGATCAACCACTCTTCACTTCAACCTTACAAGCTCCAATCTAAAATCAAAAACAAATATTTCCTAAATTAGGTTATAGGAAATTTCTGAAATTGGAGAGAGATTGAGATGGAGAAGGTGAAAAGAAGGCCTACCTAAGCTTCTCTTTGATTTTGGAGTAAGAATTTGAGTTTGCAAAGGAAACTAGCGCTTGGAATTTCTATTTCCCATTCTCTTCCCCCATTTTCAATTGAGCTAGAGTGTTAGGAAATGAAATGAGTGAATGGATGAAGAGTTAATGAGTTAGGGTAATAAGTTGGGTTAGTGGGCTGAAACCCAAAGCCCAAATAGAAAATAGCAAAATTCTACTCAACTCCAAACATATCGATGCTTATACTCAAAAAGATCGCAAACGCCATTTTGGACTCAATGGAAGTGGTCCCAAGTCCTAATTCGACCGTTTGCAAAATGTGACATTTCAGACTTAAATCCGACTAACGACGCTATATTTAATTAAAACATTTAAATATACCATCGTAAAATATGCGGGTTGTTTCAATTTTCTTAAGCTCCTAGGGGATGTGATCGGCCAGCAATAGAAGAGATAGTGGACACCAATTTTTTTCTTCAGCAATTAGGGTTAGAGGTCTTTTTATAGTAGATGAAAGTGAGAAAGATATGGATCATACCTTATACCAATTCTCAGTAAATCTAGGTCATCCATTTACAACCCCTCTAGCCTATTTTTAGCCTGCCTATATCCTTCACAACAATCAAATTATTACCATTTCATCATGGTCTAACATCCTATTTAAGCCTAAATAAATATTATTAATTAAATCTAGTTTAATTACTTATCGATATCATATATCGATCGATATATTTATAACTATTATAAATATATTTAATGATATTTATTCCTTAAATCATATTAAAAATTTTGTAATTAATATTTCATAGATATTAATTAATTTATAATAATTATAAACTAATTAAATCGTTTGGTCTGAAGGGAATTCATCATTCCGGTTGTGTGACTCGTCAGGTGCAAATTTTGTCAGCGATTAACATCGAACTATTCGAACGTTAATGTTCACACGTCGCTTAGTAGGTGGTATGACATTTTGGCTAAATTTATCACTTACTTAGTTTCGGTAATATCCAATTTTACTTTATTAAATGTTACCCAGTTTTGACATTTATTTACATCAATTCCCTTCGTCAAAACTATATCACTTTGGACTTATGGAATTTGATAATGGTCAAAATTCCAGTATCATCCACATTCAAATCCATAGTTCGAACACAAAGTCCTTGGTTCAATAATAACAATTATTATTAACTGAAATACTCTAGCCAGAGACTTTGACTTTGAGTTGACTTGAGTTGACCATGATACTAACCTCATATAACCGAGGAGACGAATCCTTACTTTAATAGCGATTCACTTCCAATACTTCCTCTCGACCTAAATATAGTCACTTGAAGGACGATGTACCAAGATTTGACTATAATCAAAGCGGAGCATTCAAATTGATGATCCACGATATTCTCAAGTCGAGAGAACTGTGCAAATCAATCACACTAATATTTTTTGTTTAACCTTAGTTATATTAACCAATAGAAAACTATCGAATGAGCCGTTCCATAGTTATCCAATAACTATGGATACATAGCCCCCAGGTGCTCCCAATAGTCATGAGTAATACACTGCCCAACATTTGGACATTGTTATGTACTTTAATCTCAATGGATACATCGCTATCCAGTCTCGATGCATCTTAACTAGGAACATTTAAAATAATAAATTTTTTTCATTGTAATAAATTACTCACGGTTACAATGCTTTGTAACTACTATCACAGAATGTACCATTTAAGGATTTTCTATTAAATATACTTTTAATTAAATTAATTAATTAATATAACGCATTATATCAAGTATATAATAGAAAGATAACACCTTCATTTCGAACAAGATTGGTCAATGAGTTTGTAACGACCTGCCTTATTGGACAGTTTAAATCAACGATAAACCACACACATCAGACTCAAACCATACAAAAGGGCAAACTGTTATGAGGTAAATACGAAAAAGCAGAGAAAGAAGAAAACAAATACAGAATCTCGCAGCGAAATGACAAAATATAATAATCAAATAAACAGTTCATGAAGCTGTTTACAAATAACATTGATTAAACTTTTATAATACAGATCAGAGTTACATACAACAAGAATAAATAATAAATAAATGCAGCGGAACAACATGATGCAACAGAATAAATATAATACATAATAATAGAAAGATCTTCATCTTCATCCTCTAGAAAGCAGTCTTCGATAAACTGAAAAGCTCAGACTGATCCGAGCGAATTGAAAAGACAAAACACTCGAGTCAGGACTAAAAGATCATATGTAAGTTAAATCAACAGTGAATAAATATAAGTGTAATGGCGTCGGAGATGTTTACGGGGTTTGAAATCTCCTACCAGTGTCAACGTGAGTGTAATAACTTAAGAGATGTTCGGGATTACCATCTCCTAAGGATCCGTTAAACTATCTACTATGTAGTATAATACGCTATTATAATAGTGTCTACAGTAAAGTAAAGTATTAAAATAGCGTTAAGGCATTACCCATATCCCCCTTAACACATTTTATATATATTCCCATAGTCTATACAGTACCGTAAGCTCCTCCGTGAGGTTTACCTAAAGGGCACCCCATAGGTATGGTACAAAACAAACTCGTAGAAGGCGCGATAGGGCATGTGAACACGGCACTCGAGGCAATGCCAGGGTACATATACCAATTGCAGAACTGGGCTGGTGGTAATGCATAGCAGCTACTACCACCCACCTCGGAACACACTCCCGTAATCAAATCGAGGGGTGGCCACCAAATCATCACAAAGTCATAATATGGTATCGAAGAAGCATGTCCGATCGGAGGAATGACCTCACTTGGCCCAGGTATAGCTCATGTTTTAGTCACATCTAAGCTAACTCGCGGGAGTCGGGGTCACGTAAATACCTCATACAGAATCGTTCGCCAAACCATCCTACTTTATTTCTGGAATCTCCACCATGTACACAGTTGTTAAAATGGTTTTCGGTATTGGCAGAGAGTATAAAAATATACGATCCCAGTCTCTTTAACAACCAAACGCTTATTTCACACCGGATGGTTCTTTTACATTTCCAAAACAAATTCATAATTGATATCAAAATATCATATTCAATTCAAACCGCGTCACTTTTGAAATTATATTCACAATTAGGATTCTTATTTCAACATCATCATATTTACTCAAACATGTCATTTCACCAGCAAATATCATTTCAAATCCCAACTTATCTTATAACATTTTTAACCTTATTCGCTTAAAATTCAAGGCTTTAATTATAAACATTTCCACTTTACACCATCTGAAATTTGGAAAATAATTTATATAGTGTAAATAGTTTAATTAGTTTAACATAGTTTAAAAAGATATAAATTAGGTTAAATAGGTTTAAAATAGATTAAATAAATTTAAAATAGATTAAAATACTTTAAATAGATTTAAAATAGTTTAAATGGTTTAAAATAGATTAGCTAGGTTTATTATGGATTAATTAGATTTAAAATAGATTAAATGAATTAAGAATAGATTAAATAGAATTAAAAATAAATTAAAAAGTTGAAATAAATAAAAATAGTTTAAAATAAATTAATTTATTTTAATATAGTCTAATAAAGTTTAAATGAGTTAAAATATAATAAAATAGATTAAAACAGATTAAGATAGATTAAATAGGTTAAGTAGTTTAAAATAGGTTAAATTAGATTAAAAATAAATTAAATAGTTTATATTGATTAAAATAGTTTTTAAATCAGTTTAAAATAGGTTTCAAAGTTATATCCAAACATTTCAATGACTCAATTCTGATAAATCCATTTATATACGACACTTCAACTTTGAAATTCCAATTTAAAAATCCTTTGAACAATTCATTAAATAAATTCAAATTTCAGCATTAACGCTTGGATTATTGAAAATAATTCAGTTTATATAAATCAATTTCTATTTCAAAAATGCCAGTTAACCGAATTCAAATTTTAAAGAATTAAAATCATTTAATTTAACCGATCCGGTGTCCGTATATAATTTTCTACCTTATGGTCAAGTGATACGGATATTTATCATTTCAATCCGCAATTTAATTTTTTTGGTTATATATCATTTCAAACCGCAATCCCAAATTAAATAAAAATCCATAAGATTGTTCGAGTCTATCATTTCAACCCATAACGATTTTTCCCTAATCTATAGATCTTTCGGGTATGTATCATTTCTACCCATAAGGAACTTGCAGTGTTATAACAATATAAAATACAACATCCAGTCATCCAATATCAACAATCAAACATCCATCACACTCCTCATCCAAATCAATCAATAAACATCAATAGATAACCGATAATCAATGACAGGTATTAAATTGACAATTTATATTCAATATTAAATTAAGCGATGATTAAATGCAATAAAAGTCAACTTTAACTAGAATGACAATTTAAACATACCAAACATCAATCAATTAATTCCAAATTACATCACAAATTTAATTTAACTAACATAAGATAATCTAGTAGTTGTGAGTGGGTCAAAACACTCACCTTTGAATTTCAAATCGATTTGAAATTCAAATAAAGGCCCAAATTTGAACAATCTCAGAATTCATCCAAACTAATGCCAAAATGTCCGGAATTTTGATACGACCCCAACGGAGAAAACCACACGTGAATCGGACCTCGTACGTGAAAGTTATATACGTTAGAAGGTTTGAATTTTAAATATAAATAAATAAATAGGAAAATAAAGCAAATGGCCACGTCACGTACCAGATCGATTCAAAACCCTAACACGCATTTCACGTTCCCTCGTTCGAACCCAGCTCATTCACGAACACCAAAGCCGCTGCTCCCTTGACCAAAACGCCGCCAGTACGGCCCACGCCCCCATGATCCAAGACCGGCGCCGACACCCTCGCCCTCAGCCGACTCCACCTTGCTATCGCGGCCGCCCACGATGTCCAGAATGAGCTCCGACTGCTGTTGCCTTCAAATGCCAATTCTGTGAATCCTGAGCAACTTACAACAAGCGACGACCACCCTACGACATGCTCGACACCAGCTTCCTAAAGCCTCTCCCCGATCGTCGATCGGACGACGATCCACCGTTGGATCGTCAAAACTTCGTATGGACGGTCGAAACTAATTCGGCAATTTCTGGAGAAACGGTGATTCGATTGCAAAACGAATCACACCAGTGAATTACGCTCATTGAGAGCTTTAAATTGATATATAATAAGATAGGGTTTTGAGGAGTTTGATTTTGAAATTGAATTCGAAATTGGAATAGGGTTTTGAAATTGGAATATGTTTCTGCCATTGAGAAGGAGGAGTAGATAGATGAAATTGTATGCACTGAATAAGTAAAATGAATGCTAGGGTTTGAGAGAAAACTATTTATATAACCGAGGCCCGATAAGAAAGAATGAACACAATCGAATTTGTACGAACGACAATAACGACCCGAAAAGCCCGTTCCGACCCCGAAACAAAAATATGTCATCCCATATATCAAAATAGATGTTTTCAATATTTTTAAACTCAATGGAATAGGTTCCAAGTCCTAATTCCATCGTATGTAGAAGTTAGCTTAAAATCAGCTTATTTCAAATTGATTTAAATTAAATTGATTTCTGTGCGTTTCAAGCCCGTACGATCAAACGACAAGTCCGGTCGCTACGAAACTTGAAATCTTACAATAATTCACTATTACGGATCCGATGAAACTTGTTTCGTCAAAATCCAAGACAGTGGCCAAAATGGCTATTTTTACCTTAGTTAAATAAATTGATATTAAATTAATTAAATCACTTTTTCCATTCAAATTTGATAATTAACAAATTTCATCATTTTTGATCACTTAGACATTTACAATGATTTAATATAAATTTTCATGTCAATTCAATGTCAATTATTCTACTAGTTACAGTGTTTACTTTCAATTTAAATAAATACAGTGATTATTACTTTAAAATTCCAATAAATCCATTTATTCGCCATTTCATCCTATTATTCAATCAATTGCCATCTCATGGCTATAATTAACATCTGTCTATATCTTATTACCCTAATATTTTACCAATATCTTAATTTTCATTAGCGTAATATTTAATTACATTTAATTGCAATAAATCCATTTACTATAATTTTAAATTCCAATAAATTGATCAAACTTGATTTCAATCTTTTTATATCATCATTTATTGCTCCATGCATATTTTAACATTGGGTTATATCTTGTTACATTAGTATTCCACAATTACCATTCTTTTACCATATTAGTTGCAGTATTTCAATTACATTGAATTTTTGTCAATTTTATTATAATTCAAAATCCCAATAAATTAATTTATCTTTGTTTCACTCTTTTTATTTAATCAATTATTGCCTTGTGAATATAATTTACATTTCTATACCTTTTATTACATTCATCTTTTACAGTTATCGTCTTCACTCACATTAACTTAACATTTATTCCATTTAATTATAATTGATTAAATAAATTGGTAACAAATAACAATTGTCACCATTCCTATATTTAATCACATTTGTATGTTTGTTATCCACACACAAATGTTATAGTTACTAGCATAACACTAATTTCATCCAATTACAATTTATTACATATTATTTCATTAATTAATACCACATTTAAATTATCAATTATTCTTTTAATCCAATATCAATTAATACACACATCATTACAATTAATTTACAATCTATAACTAATTATAACTTTTTAATCATTTCAATTAATTGGAATTACATCTGAAGCAGTTATCAATTACCTTAAATTAATACTATTACATTTCACTCGAGTTTCAATCTTTCTATTAAATCACAAATTTTTATTTCTTTCGACATTAAACCACAAAACCTTATTGAATTAACTATTTTTAATTATCGAAAATTGCGGGTTGTTATACTCTCCCTCACTCAAAACTTTTCGTCCTCGAAAAGGAAAAGAAGGGATAAGGAATTAATATATCTCGTTCAAAATATTAAATTTATAAACAATCAATTTACATCATTAAATAATTTAAATAAAATATATCAATTTAACATAACTAAATCCTTTTATACTCAAGTTAATAAAATTTGGAAAACATTTCACAAAATTTTCTTAGTCCAAAATTCACGGAAAATTTCGGCAGAGTCTCCTTTGTACAGAGAGGTCCGGGAGAAATAGTAATATCAATAATACAATATATATCACATATTTTCAAAATAATATATCCCAAACCATGGGAAACAATATAATACCGCTAGGAAACCGTAATCTGAAAACGTACCTATTTGTCGGGCAAACAACGCTTATTTTATGAAACCAAAAGCAGTAGCAATTGCTTCTATAACCTGTATTTCACTTATATAATCCAAAGAAGTTAATAATTATATAAAAGAGAAATAATTAAGTTGTTTCAATTAGTCACAACCAAATCAACACAACATACAATAGTCACAAGCAACAAAACCATACAATCATCACATGCAATCAAAGCAATCAACCACCCATCCATGGCAATCAAGACAAAGGGTTTGTTTAGGTTCAGAAACTTTTAATTGTATAAAATGATAAATAAACTACTAATTATACCATACACTCAACAGTCTTAGATAAAACTCAATAAATTATTTATACATCTTTATACAATTGAAGTATCCTTTCCTAACCAATCCATAAGCCAAACAAACAATAATTTCCAATAAATTTAAGTTTTATTCTTATTACTTTTTTTCCACATTATTTACTGTAAATTTTCATTTGTTCATGCAATGCTTGTTTAATTACTTGACATTTATCACTTAAAAAATTTCATTTTCCATTCATTTATACGATACTATTTTCTTTTCATTACCTTACATTCATTGCTTACATAGGTTATTTTCATTTTCAATTATTAGATTATTTGTTATTATGTAGGTCTCTTTTCAATTTAATTCACCATTGATAGATTATTTCCTTTTCACATTTATTCTTCCATATATAATACTATTGAATATTAAATCCATTTCTAAATCATTTCATTGTTTTCTGAAGTTATGATCATTCAATTTATATAGTACTCATTTTAATTATGAATGGCTTCAATAATAATTTAAGTTTGTAATTATTTACTTACAGTATTCACCTTTTTATTACTTTAATTAGTAGCATTTAAATTATTTACTAAGGTTTGCAATAAGCTTATACATCTTAATTCTCTCTTTAAAACATAATTACATTGAACATTTTTATTATTTAAGTTTTACTTGTATAATATTCCATTACATATTCTTATTAACATTACAACCTTTAACATTTTGGTAAGTTATATATATGTCTTAAGAATGCAATCAAAAGTCACAAGTTCATCTTGTTCTTTTTTTTTCAAAGTTCAATAATTCATTTTCTGTTTGCGCCAAAAATGGTCACAAACCCCAAGTGTTGTGAAAGCACCAGTGTATGAATACAAATCAGTAATATTCAGACACAAATCTCAGATCTAAGCAAGCAATAAACAACAATCCAGAAGTAAATCACAAGGACACGAGATTTATAGTGGTTCGGCTATCTCCGGCCTACGTCCACTTCAATGATTTTTATCTTTTATTGATGTTCTTTGCTGATTACAGATGATTACAGCAGATACAATGAATGAATTCGAGTATAACAGCAATGGAAAGAAGTAGAATTGAATCCGGCAGAGTCTGGACGTTGAATGGCCAAAAAAGATCCTCTTTCTGTAGGCTTCAGGGGGCTATTTATAGGCGTAGGAGGCTGAGATCGCGCTCAAACTTTGGGAGACTCCTTTTGGCACGTGAGGGGACCCACGCGACCGACCCCACCAAGTTTCGACTCAATCTGTGATCGATTCGAAACTATTTCGTATCGATCAGAAAATGCTCCAATCGAGCTGAAACTTGGCAGAGACAATCTTTACCCCATGTGTAAGCTCCTGTGAAAATTTCGTTGCATTTGGATCTGTGGTTCGTGAGATATGATCGATGCGAGATTGCGCTTCCGTCAACACTTCTGCATTCGAATCCAAGCTTCGTATCCACCTGTTCGACTCGATCGGAGCACGTGCGCATGCAATGATGTGTCACGAAATCCCTGGGTCGATCCGAATTGCGTGACGAGTTCGACTAAGCAACCCACATCTAGCGCTTAAGTTTCGCTCGTACCGGCTATTTGTTCGCATCCAGTTGTTTTAGTCTTTATTCGAACCACTGTGATCGATTCGAAGTAGCTTGACCACGATGGATACGAGCTCAACCGATACGAACAAAGCCTTGGGATGGATTCGAATAGACCGAGGCGGTATCCTTGTGATGGATACGAAATCGATCGATTCGAACAAGCTAGTATGATGATCGATTCGAACTGCACTAAACCTGATGGATACGGAGGTGATCGATGCGAAGCGGCATGGTTTAACTGATGCGCACGCCATCGATTCGAACCCGATGGATACGAACAGGGCCAAACTTGATGGATTCAAACATGCTAAGGCGCTGTTATGATGATCGATGCGAACCTGGTGGATTCGAACAGGACATCGCCTAGACTAAACGATGGATACGAACAGCATATCCGAGCTAAATTGTACCGATCATATCTCACTCATACGAGCTCCGATTAACCTGAAATTTGGACCGCTGACGTTCATGGCTTTGCTTGTCATGTCCTATCAATTGTAGCTTGATCCGGACTCGGACAAAATCCATCGCTATCCATGGTTATCCTGCAATGCATAGTTGATATTCATGGCTAGTTATTATTGATTTTTAGTCAGTTTTGGGTATCTCAGCTTTGCCAAAAGTTGGGACAACACTTTGCCCCCCAAAACATGCCTTTTGGTAAAAGGTGTGTTTTGATCGGTCTCAAATCGAATGCATTGAGTTCAGGTTTTATTCAGAGCTTATAGAAATTTTAATCAAGTCCATGGCTGTTCGAAGCCGAAACATTATTAATTTCTCCCAGTGGAAGTTAAGAATGAAATTCTACAGTCTCTCTGGACTATTGATGATCGCTACGGACCCTTGCGAAGCCCATTCCAGACTTAGCGGTCGAATAGAAAGATCCTATTGCACTCCGGCATTGCTTTCTACCCCTTGCACTCTGGCCCCAGTTAGGGCGTGAAGCGATGTCTTAGCTGTTCTGGACCGATCGTAGCCTCTCCGGGCTCCTACTGGATCCCATCCTGTCACTCTCCAGTGAAGGGGAAACAACGTTAAGTGGGTCGATCCTGTCGCTCTCCGGCGAGGCGACCCACTTCTTGCACTCCGGTTCAGTGTATCTAAGCGATGTCATGGCCTAAATCGTGGGCCGATCATAGCCTCTCCGGGCTCTTATCGAATCCCGATCCAATCACTCTCCGATGAATAGGAAACGATGCTTAAGTGAGTCGATCCTGTCGCTCTCCGGCGAAGCAACTCACTTCTTGCACTCCGGACCCCGCCTCTCCGGGTAGGATCATAAAGCGATCATCTTTATATTGATATTTAATGTTTATCATTTAACTCTCCGGCCAAAGGTTTATTTCAAAAAATGTTTCTTTATTAAATTCAAATTCTAGTTGTTCAATCTCAAACACCAGGAAAAACAAGACAATGCCTCTCCGGGCAGAGCGGTCTATTTCCATCTTAGAGCATGCCTAGGGATCTCTCCGGTTCCCGTACATGAGTAAGTGGGATAGCCGTTTTATTTTGGAAATCAAATCTAAGAAAACTAATCGACCAAAGTCCAAATCTTGAACTTGGCCCTTGCCATCATAATCAGTTGATGACGAGTCGTGATCCCTATCCAGGATCATTCCTGTTAGGTGGAGGCGGTGGTTGTTCAGGTCTTACTGTCGCTGCCCGTTCTCTAGTATATTATGGCAATCTACCACTCCTGGCATGTTCTTCCACCTCATCCCTTAGGTGGCGGCATTCATCGGTAGTGTGCCCATCCAGCTCATGGAATAGGCAGTATTTTCCAGTCCTGCGTTCCCGCTCCGTGGGATCTCTCCTGGGTGGTTTTCGATAGGGGAGTTGCCCTCGAGTTTCAGTGTAAATTCTTTCTAGGCTTGCCGTCAAATCTGTGTATTGCCTGAATCTAGGCTCTCGGAATTTCTTCCATTTGTCAGGACCATCATGTGCGTCATCCTGCTTTCTCTTTCCTTTGTCTGCCCTGGACTGTTCCCTGGCGGTTCCTTCGCTTTGTGCAGCATTTACTTCTTGCCTCTCGGCTTGTGATTCTTCAATTTTTCAGCTTCATGGTAAAATTCTCCGAGATCTTGTGGCGGATATCTTGTCAATGAATCTTTGAATTCGGTGCCTTCTCCAACTCCTGCCACCGCCGCCATCAAAATCATCGATGGATCTGGGCGATCTATAGAAGCCACCGTTGCATTGAATCGCAGCAGAAAACCTTTTATGGACTCTCCAATCCTTTGCTTTATCGAAGCTAAAGTCATCACGCTCTTGGGTCTTGTCACATGGACCCTAAATTGTTCCATGAAGCAATCTACAAGCTCGCCCCATGTCCTGATCGATCCAGTCTTTAATTGCCTGAACCAAAGTGCAGCCAAGTCTGACAAAAATAAAGGGAAACATCGTGCCATCACTTCCTCGGATGCTCCCAGTACTTCCATGTGTCTAATGTATCTGGTAATATGCATGGTCAGATCCGACTTCCCGTCATACGGATCCAGCGTTGGTAGTTTGAACTTTGGAGGGTTCCTTGCATTCCTGATATTCGAAGTGAACGGACTCCGACTGACTTCTTCCAACCCTCCGCTAGACAATCCTCCTCTCATGAGTCGTCGCACTAATCCAGCCATCTTTTCATCTCCATCATGGGATTGCCCTCTTGGTCTTGAAGGGTATTCTGGTACGTACTCTTCGTGTGACCCGTTAGCGTTGGTGTTGGCTCCAGCTTGTTGAGCTCCATCTGTCGGCCTTCCAGCATCAGATCCTGAGGGTCTGCCCCCAAGTCCTTGTTGATTGTCTTCTGGATCTGCATTCTGACCTTCGTTGGGTTCCGCAATCCTAGCTCCTTGTTCCATATTTGTAGCCGCTGTAGCTGGTCCTAGGCTCTACACCCCTGCAGCTCTCATCTGTTCGAAGAAATTCTGCAGCATCTCTTGTTGGCTCTTCATTATTCTTTCGTGCATCAGATTGGTCATGGTCTCCATTTCGTCTCTGGTGATGTAGATCGAAGCCGGCTCTTCTCCAGCACCAAAGGATGCCTCTTGACTTCCTCCTTGTTGGCTTCTCTCAGCTCTTTGTCTCGTCTGTCGAGTCATTGTCTCCCAAATCTGATCCCTTCAAGCTTTTAAATCTGAACTCTGAATCTGATGTAGCGGGTGCTAGTTGTTCTCAGTGAAAGCACCAAAGTGTTTGCGCCAAAAATGGTCATAAACCCCAAGTGTTGTGAAGCACCAGTGTATGAATACAAATCAGTAATATTCCGACACAAATCTCAGATCTAAGCAAGCAATAAACAACAATCCAGAAGTAAATCACAAGTACACGAGATTTATAGTGGTTCGGCTATCTCCGGCCTACGTCCACTTCAATGATTTTTATCTTTTATTGATGTTCTTTGCTGATTACAGATGATTACAGCAGATACAATGAATGAATTCGAGTATAATAGCAATGGAAAGAAGTAGAATTGAATCCGGCAGAGTCTGGACGTTGAATGGCCAAAAAAGATCCTCTTTCTGCAGGCTTCAGGGGGCTATTTATAGGCGTAGGAGGCTGAGATCGCGCTCAAACTTCGGGAGACTCCTTCTGGCACGTGAGGGGACCCATGCGACCGACCCCACCAAGTTTCGACTCAATCTGTGATCGATTCAAAACTATTTCGTATCGATCAAAAAATGCTCCAATCGAGCTGAAACTTGGCAGAGACAATCTTTACCCCATGTGTAAGCTCCTGTGAAAATTTCGTTGCATTTGGATCTGTGGTTCTTGAGATATGATCGATGCGAGATTGCGCTTCCATCAACACTTCTGCGTTCGAATCCAAGCTTCGTATCCACCTGTTCGACTCGATCGGAGCACGTGCGCATGCAATGATGTGTCGCGAAATCCCTGGGTCGATCCGAATTGCGTGCCGAGTTCGACTAAGCAACCCGCATCTAGCGCTTAAGTTTCGCTCGTACCGGCTATTTGTTTGCATCCAGTTGTTTTAGTCTTTATTCGAATCACTGTGATCGATTCGAAGTAGCTTGACCACGATGGATACGAGCTCAACCGATACGAACAAAGCCTTGGGATGGATTCGAATAGACCGAGGCGGTATCCTTGTGATGGATACGAAATCGATCGATTCGAACAAGCTAGTATGATGATCGATTCGAACTGCACTAAACCTGATGGATACGGAGGTGATCGATGCAAAGCGGCGTGGTTTAACTGATGCGCACGCCATCGATTCGAACCCGATGGATACGAATAGGGCCAAACTTGATGGATTCAAACATGCTGAGGCGCTGTTATGATGATCGATGCGAACCTGGTGGATTCGAACAGGACATCGCCTAGACTAAACGATGGATACGAACAGCATATCCGAGCTAAATTGTACCGATCATATCTCACTCATACGAGCTCCGATTAACCTGAAATTTGGACCGCTGACGTTCATGGATTTGCTTGTCATGTCCTATCAATTGTAGCTTGATCCGGACTCGGAAAAAATCCATCGCTATCCATGGTTATCCTGCAATGCATAGTTGATATTCATGGCTAGTTATTATTGAATTTTAGTCAGTTTTGGGTATCTCAGCTTTGCCAAAAGTTGGGATAACATTTTCTAAATTTCATTATTCTTAAGTTTACAAGTTTCCAATTTTCTCATATATACTATTAATCACTTAGCCTCTAATTATTTATATTTTTCTTCATTCTAAAACTTCCAATTATTAAAATAATTAAGATTTCATTCATTTCAATAATTGAAAACTACTAATTATCAGAAAATTTAAGAACTAAACTCTGGGTTTATTTTAGTCACTTAGAAAGTAATATATATATTTATCCTTTATAGATCAAATCATATTTAGAAATTCAAAATTAAGGTTTTATTCATCAAAACAGATGTGTGGTAAAACTACTACAACAGTCTCCCCACTTTGAAACTCGAAAATGAACGTCGATGATGCGTGCACTCATCACCGAAATTATTTTCCAACGACTGAGAGGGGAGTACCGAACTTATTTCCTTTAAAAGTTCCCTTTAAAACTTTCTTTCAAATGATCTTGAAATATTCATATCAGAAAATACTTCCAAATATTACTAATATTATATTCCAAAATCCTTTGAAGGAAATCTTAAAATCCCAGAACTTAAGTTCTAAATTTCCAATTTATATTTACTTTACTTGTTAATCCTATTTTAAAATCAATATTTATAAAATTTCTCTATCTAACAACAACATATTGCATCCAATTATATTTCTTTTAAAATTATTCTTTATATACAAAATATAATACTAGGCAAAATTATTTCATTTACTGATATTTCAAAACAATATTGTGTCGGTCTGCCGTATTAAGTGTTTAGAAATCCCTATAGATGCCATAGCGTCCTATGTACCGACCGGAATGTATAAATATGGAACGGAACAAATTAACACAACACAAAACCTTTTATAACACTAACAAATACACTCTCTCATATGTATACACTCCAGGACTCATTCTAGGGTATTCCTACCCTATTCTATATGAGTTAAACCCCACAAAGCTAAGGTTATCGCTAAACTTGGCTCTGATACCAACTGTAACAACCTGCCTTTTTGGACGGTACAAATCGACGATAAACCACACACGTCAGACTCAAACCATACAAAAGGGCAGATTGTTATGGGGTAAATAAGAAAAAGAAGAGAAAGATGAAAACAAATACAGAATCTCGCAGTGGAATGACAAAATATAATAATCAAATAAACAGTTCGTGAAGCTGTTTACAAATAACATTGATTAAACTTTTATAATACAATTCAGAGTTACATACAACAAGAATAAATAATAAATAAATGCAGCGGAACAACATGATGTAGTGGAATTAATAAAATACATAATAATAGTACAAAATCTTCGTCTTCATCCTATAAAAAGCAGTCTTCGATAAACTGAAAAGCTCAGACTGATCCGAGCGAATTGAAAAGACAAAAAACTCGAGTCAGAACTAAAAGATCTTATATAAGTTAAATCAACGGTAAATAAATATAAGTGTAACGGCGTCGGAGATGTTTACAGGGTTTGACATCTCCTATCCAGTGTCAACGTGAGTGCAATAACTTAAGAGATGTTCAGGATTACCATCTCCTAAGGATCCGTTAAACTATCTACTATGTAATACAATACGCTATTATAATAGTGTCTATAGTAAAGTAAAGTATTAAAATAGCATTAAGGCGTTACCTATATCCCCCTTAACACAATTTATATATATATATATTGCTCTAGTCTATACAGTACCGTAAGCTCCTCCGTGAGGTTTACCCAGAGGGCACCCCATAGGTATGGTACAAAACAAACTCATAGAAGGCGCGATAGGACATGTGAACACGGCACTCGAGGCAATGCCAGGGTAGATATACCAATTGCAGAACCAGGCTGGTGGTAACGCATAGCAGCTACTACCGCCCACCTCGGAACACACTCCCATAATCAAATCGAGGGGTGGCCACCAAATCATCACAAAGTCATAATATGGTATCGAAGAAGCATGTCCGATCGGAGGAATGACCTCACTTGGCCCAGTATAGCTCTTGTTTTAGTCACATCTAAGCTAACTCACGGGAGTCAGGGTCACGTAAATACCTCATACAGAATCGTTCGCCAAACCATCCTACTTCATTTCTAGAATCTCCACCACGTACACAGTTGTTAAAGTGGTTTTCGGTATTGGCAGAGAGTATAAAAATATCCAATCCCAGTCTCTTTAACAACCAAATGCTTATTTCACACCGGATGGTTCTTTCACATTTCCAAAACAAATTCATAATTGATATCAAAATATCATATTCAATTCAAACCGTATCACTTTTGAAATTATATTCACAATTAGGATTCTTATTTCAACATCATCATATTTACTCAAATATGTCATTTCACCAGCAAATATCATTTCAAATCCCAACTTATCTTATAACATTTTTAACCTTATTCGCTTAAAATTCAAGGCTTTAATTATAAACATTTCCACTTTACACCATCTAAAATTTGGAAAATAATTTATATAGTATAATTAGTTTAACATAGTTTAAATAGATATAAATTAGGTTAAATAGGTTTAAAATAGATTAAATAAATTTGAAATAGATTAAAATACTTTAAATAGATTTAAAATAGTTTAAATGGTTTAAAATAGATTAACTAGGTTTATTATGGATTAATTAGATTTAAAATAGATTAAATGAATTTAAATTAGATTAAATAGAATTAAAAATAAATTAAATAGTTAAAATAAATTAAAATAGTTTAAAATAAATTAATTTAGTTTAATATAGTGTAATAAAGTTTAAATTAGTTAAAAATATATTAAAATATAATAAAATAGATTAAATAGATTAAAATAGATTAAGATAGGTTAATTAGGTTAATTAGTTTAAAATAGGTCAAATTAGATTAAAAATAAATTAAATAGTTTATATTGATTAAAATAGTTTTTAAATCAGTTTAAAATAGGTTTCAAAGTTATATCCAAACATTTCAATGACTCAATTCCGATAAATCCATTTATATATGACACTTCAACTTTGAAATTCCAATTTAAAAATCCTTTGAACAATTCATTAAATAAATTCAAATTTCAGCATTAACGCTTGGATTATCGAAAATAATTTAGTTTATATAAATCAATTTCTATTTCAAAATTGCCAGCTAACTGAATTCAAATTTTTAAGAATTAAAATCATTTAATTTAACAGATCCGGTGTCCGTACATAATTTTCTACCATATGGTCAAGTGATACGGATATTTATCATTTCAATCCGCAATTTAATTTTTTTTCGGTTATATATCATTTCAAACTTCAATCCCGAATTAAATAAAAATCCATAAAATCGCTTGAGTCTATCATTGCAACCCATAACGATTTTTCCCTAACCTATAGATCGTTCGGGTATGTATCATTTCAACCCATAAGGAACTTGTAGTGTTATAACAATATAAAATACAATAGCCAGTCATCCAATATCAACAATCAAACATCCATCACATTCCTCATCCAAATCAATCAATAAACATCAATAGATAACCGATAATCAATGACAGGTATTAAATTGACAATTTACATTCAATATTAAATTAAACGATGATTAAATGCAATAAAAGTCAAATGTAACTAGAATGACAATTTAAACATACCAAACATCAATCAATTAATTCCAAATCACATCACAAATTTAATTTAATTAACATAAGATAATCTAGTAGTTGTGAGTGGGTCAAAACACTCACCTTTGAATTTCAAATCAATTTGAAATTCAAATAAAGGCCCAAATTTGAACAATCTCATAATTCGTCCAAACTAGTGCCAAAATGTTCGAAATTTCGATACGATCCCAACGGAGAAAATCACGCGTGAATCGGACCTCGTACGTGAAAGTTATATACGTTAGAAGGTTTGAATTTTAAATATAAATAAATAAATAGGTAAATAAAGCAAATGGCCACGTCACGTACCGGATCGATTCAAAACCCTAACATGCATTTCACATTCCCTCGTTCGAACCCAGCTCGTTCATGAACACCAAATCCGCTGCTCCCTTGACCAAAACGCCACCGCTATGGCCCACGCCCCCATGATCCAAGACCGTCGCTGACACCCTCGCCCCCTGCCGACTCTACCTTGCTCTTGCGGCCGCCCACGATGTCCAAAATGAGCTCCGACTGCCGTTGCCTTCAAACGCCAATTCTACGAATCCTGAGCAGCTTACGACAAGCGACGACCACCCTACAAACTGCTCGACACCAGCTTCCCAACGTCCTCCCCGATCGTCGATCGGACGACGATCCACCGTTGGATCGTCAAAACTTCGTATGGACGGCCGAAACTAATTCGGCGATTTCTGGAAAAACGGTGATTTGATTGCAAAAACGAATCACACCAGTGAATTACGCTCATCGAGAGCTTCAAATTGATATATAATATGATAGGGTTTTGAGGAGTTTGATTTTGAAATTGAATTCGAAATTGGAATAGGGTTTTGAAATTGGAATCTGTTTCTGCCATTGAGAAGGAGGAGTAGACAGATGAAATTGTACGCACTGAATAATAAAAATGACTACTAGGGTTCGAGAGAAATACTATTTATATAACCGAGGCCCGATAAGAAAGAATGAACACAATCGAATTTGTACGAACGACAATAACGACCCGAAAAGCCCATTCCGACCCCGAAACGAAAATAGGTCATCCCATATATCAAAATAGATGTTTTTGATATTTTTAAACTCAATGGAACATGTTCCAAGTCCTAATTCCATCGTATGAAGAAGTTAGCTTAAAATCAGATTATTTCAAATTGATTTCAATTAAATTGATTTTTGCGCGTTTCAAGCCCGTACGATCAAACGACAAGTCTGATCGCTACGAAACTTGAAATCTTACAATAATTCACCGTTACGAATCCGATGAAACTGGTTTTGTCGAAATCCGAGACAGTGGCCAAAATGGCTATTTTTACCTTAATTAAATAAATTGATATTAAATTAATTAAATCACTTTTTCCATTCAAATTTGATAATTAACAAATTTCATCATTTTTGTTCACTTAGACATTTACAATGATTTAATACAAATTTTCATCTCAATTCAATGTCAATTATTCTACTAGTTACAATGTTTAATTTCAATTTAAATAAATACAGCGATTATTACTTTAAAATTCCAATAAATCCATTTATTCGCCATTTCATCCTATTATTCAATTAATTGCCATATCATGGCTATAATTAACATCTGTTTATATCTTATTACCTTAATATTTTACCAACATCTTAATTTTCATTAACGTAGTATTTAATTACATTTAATTGCAATAAATCCATTTATTATAATTTTAAATTCCAATAAATTGATCAAACTTGATTTCAATCTTTTTATACCATCATTAATTGCTCCATGCATATTTTAACATTGGGTTATATCTTGTTACATTAGTATTCCACAATTACCATTCTTTTACCATATTAGTTGCAGTATTTCAATTACATTGAATTTTTGTCAATTTTATTACAATTCTAAATCCCAATAAATTAATTTATCTTTGTTTCGCTCTTTTTATTTAATCAATTATTGCCTTATGAATATAATTAACATTTCTATACCTTTTATTACATTCACCTTTTACAGTTATCGTCTTCACTCACATTAACGTAACATTTATTCCATTAATTATAATTGATTAAATAAATTGGTAATAAATAACAATTGTCACCATTTCTATATTTAATCACATTTGTATGTTTGTTATCCACACACAAATGTTATAGTTACTAGCATAACACTAATTTCATCCAATTACAATTTATTACATATTATTTCATTAATTAATACCACATTTAAATTATCAATTAATACACACATCATTACAATTAATTTACAATCTATAACCAATTATAACTTTTTAATTATTTTAATTAATTGGAATTACATCTGAAACAGTTATCAATTACCTTAAATTAATACTATTACATTTCACTCTAGTTTCATTCTTACTATTAAATCACAAATTTTTATTTCTTCCAACATTAAACCACAAAACATTACTGGATTAACTATTTTTAATTATCGAAAATTATGGGTTGTTACAGAGTTAGATATATGTAAAAAATTACATAATTGCCTCTAGGGCATACCTCTAATTCTATCAAACGATACAGCTAAGTTGATCTACAATTTGATTGGGCCGAAAAGATTTGTAAGCGATGAAATCAACCAAGCTGTCACACTATCAACTAAGGTGATGTGTGAACGTTAATATTTGAATCGTTCAATATTAATTACTGACTGAATTCACATCTATGAGTCATACAACCATGCCTGTGAAATCTCTAAAATACCATTCGATTTAATTAGTTCACAATGTGTTATAGATTAATTAGTATTTAAGAAAAGTTAATTGTTAGTGTATTTGATGTTTGAGGTGTCTTTAGCAATTGGGATAGCTCTTAGAAATTTTTTTGGTGCCATTAGTAATTATTTGGGTATATATATAAATGTTATATGCGCACATATTAATATGAAATTGATATATATTTAAAATAGGTTCTAAATATACAAATCGTAATGATCGGGATTTTCGACCCTCGAAAATCGATCCTAATACTTCCACTATATTGCGTGCCAAGCATTCAAGTGCTGGAAAAACTGATTATTAAGGGTAAAAATAAAAAGAAGATAGAACAAAATCTCACACAAATAGAATAACATATATTATTTCAATAATCTTTACAACGGAAAAACTTTTAAATACATATATCAGAATCTATCCTAAGCTCAGCCTGGACAGTTATAAATACCCGTCCTTACAAATGCTAAAAAACAACAAACACAATGGAAAAATAAACTACGTCCATACATTGATGACGATTTCCAACTCTCCTTTGGAAACTCCAAGCATTTCCAGCTAATCCTGAAACTACTCGGATCTGACCCGAGTATTAAAAATACCTAGATAAGTCTGGCAAACCAACGTGAGAAATGCAAACCATAAATATATATGACAGTGTCATAAATTGACCTTGATGTCAAACAAAACCTTTGGAAAGAAGATTATCTCATAAGACCACGCCGCATATAAACACGGACGGGTTTTTACCTTATGAAAACTAAAACTTTTTTATAAAATCATTTGATATTATTTCTAATGACATTGTTCTGAAAACACTTTTCACATAACATATAAAAATAGCCGGAATTGTTACATTTGTTAAATTCGACAGCCTATTTAGGTATACAATCTAGTCCATAAAGGTACGTATTGGAGAATAGACAATGACAAGATAAGGGACTACCTTCCGATAATACATCTCTAAAGGAATGTACCAACGCATGGCTCCGCTGCCTTCTACCAATACAGAATTGGCTTACCTCTACCATAGATAGTACCGAATAAGTCATTACCCCGGTTGTTCCCGACCTATTCGTGGTCGCACCATACACAACATACCTGATATATGGAGGGAAGTTCAGAAAGGTTATGAACATCTCCTAATGGGAGCGACCCACTTAGCCTTACTGCATATACCCTATATTTTCCATTAGCGATGTGTGAGGTTTGAGGTAACGTTTCACCTTTCTCAAAATAGAAAATATGTAACATCCCCCACTTGGAGGCCCAAACCTAACTGCTACGGATACTGCAGTCATCCATAGTTATTAATCCTCGGTGACCAAATACGGTAATGTTAGGTACATTGATACACAGAAACACATGAATATGGAAAAAATTTAAATCATCAAAACACATTCCACCTTCCATTTCAAAAACATTTCAAGTTCATTACATAATCCCATAATCGTAACCACGTTCAGACAAAATATACTTATTACAACATACGCCAAGAGTGACATATGAAGATGCCCTCTTGGTTGATCAGAGTATATAATAAGGCAATAAAACAAGTTTGCCTTTGCATCCAAAATGCGGTGGAATATAAAGAACTCTTATTAACTAGCTTGCCTCCTGCACATCTCCGGAAGCTTTATTCGTCTAAAAAGAACCTGAAATCCTCAACTCTCAAATTACTCAAAATCAATTGAGCACCATAGAGTTTAAGGGGAAAAACATAAACTTCGAGTCAGACATAAATCCTGGTATGAATAATAATATACCATCTCAAACCATTTAGATATCAAGTGAGACCACGCCGCTTAGCGAAACGGGTTTTCCCCTCACTAGTATCCTAAAACCTTTTATAAAACCATATACCGTGCTCCTGCAACCACAATGGTTAAAATAATTCAAAATAATATAATGATATGCAAATAAATCATTTAATTTTGGATTACCCATCCTCATTCAGTCTGACTATCTGTAACGACCCAGAATTTTGAACAAATTAAATTGAAAATATTTAATTAATTTTAAATATTTGAACGATGATTTAATTTGAATCCCGAATATAACTTTGAATTTGGCAATTAAAATTATAAAATTTAATCTATTGATAGTCGAATAAAAATTTGAATCTTCTATTTTAAGTTGAAGAAAAATATTTCGAAAGCTTTCAAAATTCGTAACGGTAATACTGAAGATAATTAAGACTTCAGAATCGAATTTGAATAAATTTGTTCAGCTTTGAAAATTATATCGTTCGAACCGCTATTTAAAAATAGTCATTTTTCAAGCAGTCTCGGAATTCGACGAAACCAGTTCCATTGGGTCCGTAATAGTTTGTTATTACTGGATTTCCAATTTCGTATTTTTCGGAATTATTATTCGAGCATACGACGTATAAACGCGTCGAAATTTAAATCGAATTCGATTGAAAATTTTAATTTGAATTTTGGTCATCAGTTGCTTTTTCGTTCCGTTAAACACGCCTACAATCACGCAGACAATTACGAAGAGATCGTGCGACCCATACCTCTCTGCAAATTCATGAAATTTGGTTCCCTCTGTTCTTTCTTTTTAAATTTTACCCATCTCATTCAGAAAGCAAACGAAAACAAAAAGAAAAATAATGGATCCACTCTAAAATCAAGGAATAAAAATGGGCGCTTCCCTTCTTTCCTCTTTTCCAGTTTAATTCGTTTTCCAAATCATCGAGCCTGTAATAAGAAAATGGTGATCGTATGAGGGCAAATCGAATTTGAATTCGATTTAACTTCGAATAGGGGCGACTTGACTTCGGAAGGAAGCCAGTGCGACCCGTATGATCAAGCTCGAGGGCTTCTCAGTGTCGATGGTTCTCGCGAATGGCTGCAGCGAATGGCTTGGCTAGGGCTTTGATCGATTAGGGCTGGACGTTGGAAGTTCGTCGAGGAACAGGCAGCGTGGGCTTCATACGGGAAGGAGGCTGCTGGGTACACGCGTGTAGAAGGGGGAGGGTCGATGTTCAATGCCGACTTGGTTGCTGGTGGCGTCGTTCATGGGGATGGTGCAATTCCACCTAGGGTTTGGTTCGCGTAGAGGTTGGTTTCGGGAAGTCGCAGTGTCGATGTCAGGCAGTGAGGTATGAGGCTGTTCGTTTTTTATATATACATATACAGGGTTTAACTTATTGAGGGATGCAAAACAATTATAGTTCTGCTTGTATAAGTAAACATAAAAGTATATAGACAAGATTTGGGAATATAGAAATTTAAAATTTACAATGAACTTGAATTTTGGAATGTTACGGTTAAGATAAATTTATGTTATATAAAAAAAAACCCCAATGGATCAGAAGAGTTTATATAAAATCAGATTTTTAAATCTGAATATATTTTATGAATATATGTATGTATATGATTTCAAAAGAAAAGAAAAGAGCTTGGAAAATATAGGGATTTTAAAATGTTTGAGGAATTTATAAAAGTAGATTTTTGAAAATCTATAATTTATTTTTATCAGTGTATTTGTAGTTTCAAAGGGAAATTAATAGTTAAATTAAATCATTAGTCAATTGAAATTATTACATGGAAATTTGATTATTAAAATAATTCAGAATATTAATAAATTGTATAACTATTTATACAAGGTCTAAAATCATGGAACCAAGTCGAGTTTGAAGTGGATGGCAAAATAAAAGCTAAGGTGAGATCTTCTCACTCAAAAATATAATGGGATTTTGCAGTTATTGTTTGTTTGACTGATTGATTGCTGTTTATATTAGATATAGTAGGATATATCTATATATATATATATAGCAATATATACATATTGGCATATGTATATATTGGATTGATTGATTTCCCGCCTCGTATAGCGGATGAGACCCTATGCGCCGTTAGTAAGCGGATATTTTTATAAAACCCATATACCGCGATATTCCACCTCGAAGTGGAATTGGTATTGTGCTAACGTCTTTGGATGCAGGGAAACAGGTTGGAGGGATCCAACTGGACCCCTCACATTGATTGAATTTATTTCTATTGTGATGTGATAATCTGTGAATGATTATTGATGTTATTGAATTGATGTTTGGAAATTGTTTGAAAGCTAAAAATTTAGCTGAATGGATGTTTGATATCATTGGATTCCAAAAATAAATGAAATTGAATTTTTGAAATCAAAATAGAAATTTTTAAGTAAATAAATTTTTAGAAGTTGAATAAATTCGAAGAAAAGAATTTAAAAGTATAAAAGCTGATTTTTATAATCTTATTGAATAAATCCCAGAATAAAGTGAAAATGCTAAATAAATGGATTTCATAAAACAGTGATTATAAATTGAAGAATTCAATTTAAATTTGGATTTTTAAATAGATTGAAAGAGACAAAGAAATTTATTTTCTTTAAAAGGAATTTATTTAAAAAAGAAATAAGTGAGAAGTCTAATTAGAAATTTAATTGGCAAATTGAAACGAATTGGAAAATTGATATGAAATTTATAGATTTATAAATTTTGAAGTTAAAATGAATGAAATTTATAGATGTATAAATTGTGAAATTAAAATGAATGAAATTGTAGAATAAAAGATTTATAAGAAATTGACTTATAAATTTGATTTTTACCTTTAAATGAAATATTGGTCGAATTTGTTAATAAAGGAGATTTATAAACCGAAGTTGTTATAAAATGGAAATGGAATTTATAAACGTTGTTTTATAAATTCGAAAATCAATCAAATTTGATGAATTTAATATAGAAGGTTATTAAGGGAATTTTATCCACGATTTTGGATAGGGGATAATTCTTGAAATATAAATGTGTAGAAGAGATTTAAATATGGTTAAGTGAAGTATATTCACGATTTTGGACAGTGAATATATTTTTAAGTAGAATGGATATGGTTTTGGGAAAGCGATATTATAAAATGAAGTTAATTGTTTTAAAAGATGTTTTAAAACGTGTTAAGTATCGAATACATAGATTTCAACATTCATTGTTGAAATAGACGTTTCGAGAAATAAGGAAATGATGAACTATAACACTGTTGTTATAGTAAATGATTTTCGAAAGAAAATGTTTTATGTAGTATTGGGATTTATATATATCTATCTTAAAATCCGAATCCCTATACTAGTGATTTCGAGTCGTCGTAACGATGTTTTACGTAACATTCGTTTTGACTCAAGTGATTTCCTTAAAGAATGAAATTATACTTAATTTTGATTTAAGTATATCGAATATTTTCAAGTGTTGAAAAATAAAATATATTTGTGAACTACTTATTATTAAATAAGTATGGAATTGCTTTCCAATATAAAATGAAGGGTTGAAACTTTATCTTTTAAAGATAAATTGAAAAGTGAATAATTGTTTTCAAATGATTAAGTGTGGAAATAATATATCTAGTAAAGATATTTTTTGAAGATGAAATAATTTGGAAAATTATTTGGAATCTGATGATGTTGCGCATCTTTATTGATAGTTAAATAACCGACTATCAATAATTACCTTGAATATGGTATTTGTTGTGAATTGGATGAATTTGAATGCCACACTTATTTTTGAATAATCGCTCACTATTCGGGTTAGCCGGGAAAGGACCATGGGGTCGTATAACCCATTCCGAATATGTGATACGTCGTTATGAATTGCATTTGAAGACCGGTGTTGAAGACCGGATATGTTTGAAAACGGAAGGATTACCGTCGAGTTACTCTACATCGGCTGATCTCCGGTTTAGAGGTTTTATCACCCTTAGTGACGGGAAGTCCGGACGTGATTAGAAAATTATCCGGATATGCAAGGGCTTCGTGAGAAGTGCCTTCGGTTCTGTTCGATCCCGGAACAGACTTGTATGGATTGTGTGTCTGACGTTACAATTTGAGATATAAAGCTGATTTCTTTCAAATACATTTCTGTTGGTGGCGGAGAATTTATTCTCTTAGCTTAACACCCTTCTCTGAGACGTACGAGCTCAGAGGTTATGTAGTTGAAATTTATCAGCGATATACTCCCAATTTGGTAACGTGGCATACTGAGTGTTGCTGTGAAATGATCAGTGTTTGATCATTTGCGATATGATCATTTGTTTGATCTTATATCTTTGTGATCATAGGTTGATCATTTTGTTTGACCCGAAGCATGGCTTTGTAGAAAGCGTAGCTTTGTGGACGAGACTTCATCGAGCCTCACACCCCGGAAATGGTCGAAACAGGAAGGATGCAGCAAGGTTCTAGGGAGTAGCGCCCCTTAGTGTATGTCATTCCTTCTGGATAGAGGTGGTATCATGGTATGGAGCCCAGATACTTAACCTATGTGGTTGCTGCAAATTTATTACTTTGTGGTTGTTGGAAATCGGGGATCCTCGGGAAGATCGGTTACGATCGGGGGATGACATACGCGTGTCAGTAGTTACCTATTTTTGCAGAGGTAACCCGGCCTTGTGTTGGCAGAGATCTAACCGTAATGTTAGGTTATTTCTCGGGTCGTCTATTCCAGGGACGTACCCATCGTGGATAGGAAGTTCCTTAGCCTGACCATTTGTTGGAAATCCAAACTCCAATACGAACCTTGTACGGTATTAGTTGTAGAACCTGCCATTTACGTACGGTGGTCACCACTGTTTAGATGGTAGCTATAGTAGGCATACGATACTGGTCGTATGTTGGCTAAGATTAATATTATACTTTCGAAATGTTTTCTACACTATGCACTAATAATAATATCAAAAATGATTTGATTTTGCGTATCAAGCATCTTTGACTATCATAAGAAGAAATCTCCTCCAATTCTGCGTTTGCATTGTGTGTGTGGCGGGAGGTCTTATGGTAGTTTCATTTTCCAAAAGCATTGCGAATTTGTTTTATTTTCTTTGTGAAAAATAACTGTTTTACGATCTCACACCAGTCACCATGACTGACTCGGAGTTTATTGTTCCCTTCTAAACTCTGGGTGCCCACCAATTTCCACACGGGCAGCCTAGAGTTATGTTATCAGGATATTCTGGATATTCTAGAGCTTTGGAAGCAAGCTGGATGGCGAGACGTAGTATTTGTATCTGATATTATTTATTCCGTTGTGTATTCTGTATGAGGACAAGTTTATATAACTGTCCATTGTTGTATATTGACTCTGATTGATGTATGTATAAACTGATATAGTTCTTTGTTTTAAAAGACTAGTGTTTATCTATTATATATTGTTCCGCTGCGATATGTGAGATTCTGATATTGTTTTCTGTTTTGATGTTGTTCTCTTTCTTCTTCTTCCTCTATTTTCTTCTTCTTCTACCTTTTTCTTCTTTCTTAAACCCTCACTATTGGAGTTTCCGGCACTCGATTGCTCGACAGTCGATAAAGGGAGTATCGATGTCGAATTTTCGGAAGTCGAAAATTTCGGTATGTGACAAAGTGGTACCAGAGCATATGGTTAAGCGACAACCCTGCTCTGTTGGGTGTTACTCATTAGAGATAGAGTCAGTAGTACTCTAGAATGAGTTGAGTGTAATAATAGATATGAGCGCGTATTTGTTATTGAATATAAAATTGTTTTGTATTGTGTTGACTTATCGGTTGATTGTTTATGGATTCTGGTCGGTGCAGTCTAGCTAACTGTAATCGATTGGGGTTTCTAAACTCTTAAACAAGATAAACCGACACAGTATTGATTTTAAATAGGGTAAATGAAATAATTTTGCCCAAAACTATTTTTGTATATAAAAGAAATGATTTTTTATGAATTATCATAGTATATGATTGCATGGTTGCTAGAAGTGATAATATTAAATTATTATCATTGAAATTAAATGAGAAATTGGAATCATAACTCGAAAGTTAAGAAATAAATTCACATACAAATGAAATTTAAAGAATGTAAATTATAAATGTGAATTGTAATTTAAAACAGAATTCCAGAGAAGTATTTGGAAATGTTTTGAAAAGAATTTGAAAATTTTGGAGATCTGGAAAGTTTAAATTCCTTTTTGGCTTGGAAAATGAATTTCAAAGGATTTTGGAAAAATGTTTTGAAGGAATGAAAAGCTCTAAACTCTTTTCGGTCGCTGGAAAATAACTTCGGTAATGACTGCAGCATCATCGATGTTCATTTTCGGGTTTCCAAAAGAGAAATTGCTGCCAAATTGTTTTAAATGAAAGTTGTTTGGAAAATTGAGTTTTGTTTTGAAAATTCAAAAGATAAATTTGAATTGTTTTCAAAATGGTTTTGAAAGGTTGAAAAGACTCTGGAATACTTTATAAAAATATTTATGAGAATAATAAATGAGTTGATAACTTATACAATTTGTTATGAATTTAGATTGAATAAATTTAACTTAAGGAATTTTGAGTTAAATTAAAGTAAGTATAAGTGAATCAATAGAAATCCAAGTATTAATTTTTGAATATAAGTTATATAACTTATAAAATGAGGAAATAGAAGTGAAACGAATTGTTAAAAGTGGTTAAACAATTTTATTAAGCAAAATGAAATGTGATTCTGATTAAGTGATGAAATTTGACCTTGGTAAAGTTAAATAAAATAGAGAATCTGAATTGGATTGATAAATGAATTAAGCTATTGAACTAATTGAATGTTGAATCAGTCTTATGTAAATGAATTAGTGAATGAGTTTCAGAATGAATAAATAAAAAAATTGCAATTGTAAGTGCAAGAGAATAAAATTGAAATGTTAAAATTCATTTTGAATTTGTAAGAAAGTAAGACTGAATTTGAATTTGATTGTGAAGGATTAAACTAAAATTAGTAAGTGAAGCTAATTGAATGAAGATAAAACTGGAATTGAAACTGAATGTTGAAAACAAATTTGAATAAGTGAATTGGAATTTGAAATAGATTAGTAATTGGAACTAATTTAAAATAGTGCAGTTATGAATGAAAGATAATTGGTAAATTCAATATTCAGAAGATAAATAGAATCCAACTTGAATTGAATGATGAATTTAACTCAGATAGGAAATTGAAATGTGAAATTGAATTCAAATAGATTTGAAATGTAAGATTGAACGAAATTGAATGTTGTAACTAGATATAATGGCTAGTAGGATATACAGGTGTATGAAAGGAATTGGAATTTTGATTTCGAAGATAATTTGAATTGCTCGACAAAAAGGTAAGTATTTGAATTTCAAATATGAGATTTGATGATTTCTTCTCTAGCCGCTTGGCTTTTTCTTTTTCTTTTTGAAATCTGAGAGTCCGTAGGGACGTTTTGTAGTCGTGCCGTATTAGCCGCGCAAAGGAGACGCTGGCGAAATTTTTCGAAAATTTCGAGTGTTAGAAAATTTTTGAGAAAATTTTGAAGTTAAAATTTGAATTTAAACTCGAATTTGAATTTAGAAGTTAAACAAAGTTGTTTTGAAACTTATAATTGAAGTTGGAAAGCTAGTTGAAGTAATAACGAATCTTTAGTAGAATGATTTGTTTCGATGAATTGATAAAACTATTGAATTGTGAAAGATGATAGACGAGTTAAGGACATTTTTTCCCAACTTGTAATTTCGAGGACGAAATTCTTTTAAGGAGGGAAGTCTGTAACGACCCAGAATTTTGAACAAATTAAATTGAAAATATTTAATTAATTTTAAATATTTGAACGATGATTTAATTTGAATCCCGAATATAACTTTGAATTTGGCGATTAAAATTATAAAATTTAATCTATTGATAGTCGAATAAAAATTTGAATCTTCTATTTTAAGTTGAAGAAAAATATTTCGAAAGCTTTCAAAATTCGTAACGGTAATACTGAAGATAATTAAGACTTCAGAATCGAATTTGAATAAATTTGTTCAGCTTTGAAAATTATATCGTTCGAACCGATATTTAAAAATAGTCATTTTTCAAGCAGTCTCGGAATTCGACGAAACCAGTTCCATTGGGTCCGTAATAGTTTGTTATTACTGGATTTCCAATTTCGTATTTTTCGGAATTGTTATTCGAGCATACGATGTATAAACGCGTCGAAATTTAAATCGAATTCGATTGAAAATTTTAATTTGAATTTTGGTCATCAGTTGCTTTTTCGTTCCTTTAAACACGCCTACAATCACGCAGACAATTATGAAGAGATCGTGCGACCCATACCTCTCTGCAAATTCATGAAATTTGGTTCCCTCTGTTCTTTCTTTTTAAATTTTACCCATCTCATTCAGAAAGCAAACGAAAACAAAAAGAAAAAGAATGGATCCACTCTAAAATCAAGGAATAAAAATGGGCGCTTCCCTTCTTTCCTCTTTTCCAGTTTAATTCGTTTTCCAAATCATCGAGCATGTAATAAAAAAATGGTGATCGTATGAGGGCAAATCGAATTTGAATTCGATTTAACTTCGAATAGGGGCGACTTGACTTCGGAAGGAAGCCAGTGCGACCCGTATGATCGAGCTCGAGGGCTTCTCAGTGTCGATGGTTCTCGCGAATGGCTGCAGCGAATGGCTTGGCTAGGGCTTTGATCGATTAGGGCTGGACGTTGGAAGTTCGTCGAGGAACAGACAGCGTGGGCTTCATACGGGAAGGAGGCTGCTGGGTACACGCGTGTAGAAGGGGGAGGGTCGATGTTCAATGCCGACTTGGTTGCTGGTGGCGTCGTTCATGGGGATGGTGCAATTCCACCTAGGGTTTGGTTCGCGTAGAGGTTGGTTTCGGGAAGTCGCAGTGTCGATGTCAGGCAGTGAGGTATGAGGCTGTTCGTTTTTTATATATACATATACAGGGTTTAACTTATTGAGGGATGCAAAACAATTATAGTTCTGCTTGTATAAGTAAACAGAAAAGTATATAGACAAGATTTGGGAATATAGAAATTTAAAATTTACAATGAACTTGAATTTTGGAATGTTACGGTTAAGATAAATTTATGTTATAAAAAAAAACCCAATGGATCAGAAGAGTTTATATAAAATCAGATTTTTAAATCTGAATATATTTTATGAATATATGTATGTATATGATTTCAAAAGAAAAGAAAAGAGCTTGGAAAATATAGGGATTTTAAAATGTTTGAGGAATTTATAAAAGTAGATTTTTGAAAATCTATAATTTATTTTTATCAGTGTATTTGTAGTTTCAAAGGGAAATTAATAGTTAAATTAAATCATTAGTCAATTGAAATTATTACATGGAAATTTGATTATTAAAATAATTCAGAATATTAATAAATTGTATAACTATTTATACAAGGTCTAAAATCATGGAACCAAGTCGAGTTTGAAGTGGATGGCAAAATAAAAGCTAAGGTGAGATCTTCTCACTCAAAAATATAATGGGATTTTGCAGTTATTGTTTGTTTGACTGATTGATTGCTGTTTATATTAGATATAGTAGGATATATCTATATATATAGCAATATATACATATTGGCATATGTATATATTGGATTGATTGATTTCCCGCCTCGTATAGCGGATGAGACCCTATGCGCCGTTAGTAAGCGGATATTTTTATAAAACCCATATACCGCGATATTCCACCTCGAAGTGGAATTGGTATTGTGCTAACGTCTTTGGATGCAGGGAAACAGGTTGGAGGGATCCAACTGGACCCCTCACATTGATTGAATTTATTTCTATTGTGATGTGATAATCTGTGAATGATTATTGATGTTATTGAATTGATGTTTGGAAATTGTTTGAAAGCTAAAAATTTAGCTGAATGGATGTTTGATATCATTGGATTCCAAAAATAAATGAAATTGAATTTTTGAAATCAAAATAGAAATTTTTAAGTAAATAAATTTTTAGAAGTTGAATAAATTCGAAGAAAAGAATTTAAAAGTATAAAAGCTGATTTTTATAATCTTATTGAATAAATCCCAGAATAAAGTGAAAATGCTAAATAAATGGATTTCATAAAACAGTGATTATAAATTGAAGAATTCAATTTAAATTTGGATTTTTAAATAGATTGAAAGAGACAAAGAAATTGATTTTCTTTAAAAGGAATTTATTTAAAAAAGAAATAAGTGAGAAGTCCAATTAGAAATTTAATTGGCAAATTGAAACGAATTTGGAAAATTGATATGAAATTTATAGATTTATAAATTTTGAAGTTAAAATGAATGAAATTTATAGATGTATAAATTGTGAAGTTAAAATGAATGAAATTGTAGAATAAAAGATTTATAAGAAATTGACTTATAAATTTGATTTTTACCTTTAAATGAAATATTGGTCGAATTTGTTAATAAAGGAGATTTATAAACCGAAGTTGTTATAAAATGGAAATGGAATTTATAAACGTTGTTTTATAAATTCGAAAATCAATCAAATTTGATGAATTTAATATAGAAGGTTATTAAGGGAATTTTATCCACGATTTTGGATAGGGGATAATTCTTGAAATATAAATGTGTAGAAGAGATTTAAATATGGTTAAGTGAAGTATATTCACGATTTTGGACAGTGAATATATTTTTAAGTAGAATGGATATGGTTTTGGGAAAGCGATATTATAAAATGAAGTTAATTGTTTTAAAAGATGTTTTAAAACGTGTTAAGTATCAAATACATAGATTTCAACATTCATTGTTGAAATAGACGTTTCGAGAAATAAGGAAATGATGAACTATAACACTGTTGTTATAGTAAATGATTTTCGAAAGAAAATGTTTTATGTAGTATTGGGATTTATATATATCTATCTTAAAATCCGAATCCCTATACTAGTGATTTCGAGTCGTCGTAACGATGTTTTACGTAACATTCGTTTTGACTCAAGTGATTTCCTTAAAGAATGAAATTATACTTAATTTTGATTTAAGTATATCGAATATTTTCAAGTGTTGAAAAATAAAATATATTTGTGAACTACTTATTATTAAATAAGTATGGAATTGCTTTCCAATATAAAACGAAGGGTTGAAACTTTATCTTTTAAAGATAAATTGAAAAGTGAATAATTGTTTTCAAATGATTAAGTGTGGAAATAATATATCTAGTAAAGATATTTTTTGAAGATGAAATAATTTGGAAAATTATTTGGAATCTGATGATGTTGCGCATCTTTATTGATAGTTAAATAACCGACTATCAATAATTACCTTGAATATGGTATTTGTTGTGAATTGGATGAATTTGAATGCCACACTTATTTTTGAATAATCGCTCACTATTCGGGTTAGCCGGGAAAGGACCATGGGGTCGTATAACCCATTTCGAATATGTGATACGTCGTTATGAATTGCATTTGAAGACCGGTGTTGAAGACCGGATATGTTTGAAAACGGAAGGATTACCGTCGAGTTACTCTACATCGGCTGATCTCCGGTTTAGAGGTTTTATCACCCTTAGTGACGGGAAGTCCGGACGTGATTAGAAAATTATCCGGATATGCAAGGGCTTCGTGAGAAGTGCCTTCGGTTCTGTTCGATCCCGGAACAGACTTGTATGGATTGTGTGTTTGACGTTACAATTTGAGATATAAAGCTGATTTCTTTCAAATACATTTCTGTTGGTGGCGGAGAATTTATTCTCTTAGCTTAACACCCTTCTCTGAGACGTACGAGCTCAGAGGTTATGTAGTTGAAATTTATCAGCGATATACTCCCAATTTGGTAACGTGGCATACTGAGTGTTGCTGTGAAATGATCAGTGTTTGATCATTTGCGATATGATCATTTGTTTGATCTTATATCTTTGTGATCATAGGTTGATCATTTTGTTTGACCCGAAGCATGGCTTTGTAGAAAGCGTAGCTTTGTGGACGAGACTTCATCGAGCCTCACACCCCGGAAATGGTCGAAACAGGAAGGATGCAGCAAGGTTCTAGGGAGTAGCGCCCCTTAGTGTATGTCATTCCTTCTGGATAGAGGTGGTATCATGGTATGGAGCCCAGATACTTAACCTATGTGGTTGCTGCAAATTTATTACTTTGTGGTTGTTGGAAATCGGGGATCCTCGGGAAGATCGGTTACGATCGGGGGATGACATACGCGTGTCAGTAGTTACCTATTTTTGCAGAGGTAACCCGGCCTTGTGTTGGCAGAGATCTAACCGTAATGTTAGGTTATTTCTCGGGTCGTCTATTCCAGGGACGTACCCATCGTGGATAGGAAGTTCCTTAGCCTGACCATTTGTTGGAAATCCAAACTCCAATACAAACCTTGTACGGTATTAGTTGTAGAACCTGCCATTTACGTACGGTGGTCACCACTGTTTAGATGGTAGCTATAGTAGGCATACGATACTGGTCGTATGTTGGCTAAGATTAATATTATACTTTCGAAATGTTTTCTACACTATGCACTAATAATAATATCAAAAATGATTTGATTTTGCGTATCAAGCATCTTTGACTATCATAAGAAGAAATCTCCTCCAATTCTGCGTTTGCATTGTGTGTGTGGCGGGAGGTCTTATGGTAGTTTCATTTTCAAAAGCATTGCGAATTTGTTTTATTTTCTTTGTGAAAAATAACTGTTTTACGATCTCACACCAGTCACCATGACTGACTCGGAGTTTATTGTTCCCTTCTAAACTCTGGGTGCCCACCAATTTCCACACGGGCAGCCTAGAGTTATGTTATCAGGATATTCTGGATATTCTGGAGCTTTGGAAGCAAGCTGGATGGCGAGACGTAGTATTTGTATCTGATATTATTTATTCCGCTGTGTATTCTGTATGAGGACAAGTTTATATAACTGTCCATTGTTGTATATTGACTCTGATTGATGTATGTATAAACTGATATAGTTCTTTGTTTTAAAAGACTAGTGTTTATCTATTATATATTGTTCCGCTGCGATATGTGAGATTCTGATATTGTTTTCTGTTCTGATGTTGTTCTGTTGTTCTCTTTCTTCTTCTTCCTCTATTTTCTTCTTCTTCTACCTTTTTCTTCTTTCTTAAACCCTCACTATTGGAGTTTCCGGCACTCGATTGCTCGACAGTCGATAAAGGGAGTATCGATGTCGAATTTTCGGAAGTCGAAAATTTCGGTATGTGACACTATCTGTCTTTCTTATAGTTTCTAGGGTCATTAATAACCTATTAGTTTTCATGGGCTTACTAATAACTTGTTAAAGGTTTGTGGACTCCATGTTCGATTTCATAGTTTTCATGGGGTCGCTAAGAACCTATTGGTAACTCCAATATCTTTCCTCTTAATCTAGTTTTCATGGGCTGACTAGGAACCTATTGACTTCTGTCAATATCTTATCCGAATATAGTTTTAATGGGCTAACTACAAACCTATTTGCCCTTACAAATATCAAATTTATAGTTTTCATGGGCCAACTATGAACTATCTTTCTGACATCTTCATTTATACACAGTTTTCATGGGCTTATTATGAACCTATTAGCCCCTGCCAATACCGTTAATTAATATTTTAGCATCCTTAATTTATATTCACTAATGGGTCAACCTAGCTGGTTATTCTGCCTTTCCCCATAGTATCGTTATGGGTTCATTACAATGTGAATAAATATATGAAGAAGCAATCATAACGACATAATAATATAAACACCTATGGTTAAATATCCTTAAATCATTTTATATAAAACTTGGTTAATCCCTTTAACCTATTAATTAAGGAAAAATTCTTCAGAAACTTCATTTCAAAACTCTTTATTTATGCCATGGTTTTTTCTTTAAAATGAGATTGGGTTATTTGTTTTGAAACCTTAAAACATCACTTTCGAAACCCCTAGATAACCTCCTTCGAAAGCATAGAAAACTTATTTTCAAAACACTAAGTATATACCTTTCGAAGCTCTTTAACTTATTCCTTTCGAAACCAAAATATACATTTCGAATGTATCAAAACATTACCTTAAAACATAGCTTCAAACCAATGAAAGTACCCCTTTCGAAAGTATTTGGTTTTACTTTTAAAAACAACTTTTAGGTCAAAGTGGTTACATACGGAAGTATCTCTTTCGAAACCTTTAATAAAATTATTTGGGGAAAATTTGATGGTGTCGGAACCATATATTCGAAAGCTCAAAACCTTTGACTAAACTTTGAAGGATAGCAACGAAACCCCCTTTCGACACCATTGTCTTTGGAACCCTTGAACCCTTTCGAAAGCATTTAAAAAGTGACTTAGTATAAGTATAAAACAAAGGCACCCTTTGAAAGTATTGATGACTTCACTCAAAAGGCACATAAACGGCAGCGAGGTTTCGACTAGGTTGGAACCATCATCTTTGAAAGTCTTATTTAAGAATAAAGGAACTCATTCGAAAGCTCCTACTTTAAAATATAGTATGGCAACCCCCTTCGAAAGCTATTTAGAAAAACCCCTTTCGAAAACATATGTTTCGACTACGTCGAAAGCTTTAAGTTAAACAAAGCAGGCACTTAACATTTGAAAACAAAACTAAGGTTTCGACCCCATCGGAAGCATTGCTTTCGACACCATGGCTCTCGCCTTTCCTCCAATCCACTACGTACCATCTAAGTGATACCTTGTGTATTGGTTTCGACTAGGTGGATTTCAGCTAGGTTGGTTTCGATGGAGTCGAAGCGGAAGCATTGGAGTCGAAAGGCACTACTAAAGGAGGTGGAACCTGCTTTTCTAAATAAAGGCTGAAATCATTCTAATTTTAGTAATTGCTTTATAACTAACCTGCCTATTTGTAATCTTTTAATTGGTTGCCTTAAAACTTTTCTAATCCTTTACAAAAATAGCTGCCACATTTATCAGATCTAAATCAAGGAAAAATTAACGTTTAAGCCCTTCCATTAAGCAAAACCAATATTGCAAATAAGTCCTTTTAACATATTTTATTTTCCATAGCAAATCAATTAGGAAAAATCCCCAAAAATTTCAGACCCAAATTCTTCCTAAAATAATCGATATTAATTTTAAACCCAATTTTATCATATTTTCTTTTGAAAATTCATAATAAATTTTCCATGGCTTGGAAAATTACAAAAATTGAAACCCATTGTAACGACCCGGATTTTCAGCCATCTGATATTGGGTAATTAGCTGATTTTAATTATTGGAATATTGATTTTTATAAGTCGAATAGATGAGTTTTCCGATATTTAAAATATCTGAATCTATATATTGATTGAAACTATGTTTAATTTTAAAATATAAATTTCTGGATATGATAAATTTATTTGATATATGTATATGAAAACTCCATCATTTAAGAATTTAAGATAGAATGTCCTTATATGTATATATATGAGTTTATGCAAGTTTTATGATGGTTTAAAAAAATATAAGTTGTATATATATATGTGTGTGTATTTATGTTTATGAAAGAGATTGTGCAAGTAAATGACTATATATATGGGTAAATGTTTATAAAAATAGTGCATATGGAAAAAAATGTATATATATGATTTTTTATGTGTATACGTGTTATAAGAATATTGTATATGCAATAAATATATATATGTAAATATGTATAAGGGTAAATAAGATAAAATACATATGTATATTGTATATGTATGCATATCTATATACGTATATTAGAGACTTGATTTAAAAGTTTAAAATCTAATTTTTCTAGAAATAATTAAATAAGCTTCTCATTTCAATTATATATGTTTGTATATGCAAAAACTTGTGATATAAAATAAAATAAATATGAAAACAATTGAACATGTAAATATATGTAAAGCATGTGTATATTTGAATGTACGTGAATATATATAGTAACATAGTGTAAATGTATACATAACTATATATATACATATAAATGTTTATACATAAGGGGACATCATGATTGTAAATATCTACTCAAGCATGAAATAAATCAAGTCACACACAAAACTTCAAATCATAGGAAATCAAATCAACTAAATTCTCAAATCAAGTCAAAATTTTCAAATCAAAAAAAAGTACTATACATATGAACAGTTTCAGCCTTGTATCTAAATCCCACTCTCTCTCTATATATGCACTGCCTTGTTGTAGTGCACGTATACCATTCAACACTTGAGGGGAAAAAAAGGATGAATCTCTGCCATGAAATAAAAATAAGTTAAGTGGTTAAAGCCTGGAGGAAGAAAGAATCAAAACAAACAGCAGCTCATCATTTTAACTATGAGTAAACATCAAAAGTTTTTACTGGTTGTTGTATTTATTTCCACATAGCAGTGATTTGAATAAATCCTTTACTTATGACAAGTATACAAGGTAGCTAGGTATACATGCTTTTGTAAATGCAGGTTTAGACAAACCTGTAACCAAAAAGAATACTGTACTAGCCTCTGTTCTTATTTTCTTTTTGATAAACAGGTAAAATCTTCATCTTTAAAAATCAGTAACTCGAAATCTATTTAGTTTTAAAACTTAGTTCCAAAACAAAAGTTTTTATTTTTGAGTTTAGTATATTTTAAATTTTTTTTCATTCGATTCTATCGAGTATGGTCAGGTGGAAACAGATTTTACAGTAAGTAGTCAAGGTATGGTCGAAAACAAAACATCATAATTTAATAAAAAGATTACATAGGTGGAATCATCATTGAAAAATAGGATTTTTTCATTGGTTTGAGGATTTTTAAGGCCGTGTAGAGGGAGGAAACAAGAGATGATCGAAATTGTGCGTGAGGCCAAATTCAGGCAACGACGTCGATTTCAAGATGTGGTGTTCGGCGTGGAGGAGGTTCAAGGAGTGGCGCGTCATGGAACAATGACGCGGTATTTTTCTAAGGCCTGTGGTGGCCTGACGTGGTAGTTTTAGGGTTGTTTTTGGTGGGGCTCGGTTCCAAGGAAAGTGTAACGACCCGAAAATTTCAATGGTTTTATTTATTTAATTAATTGAATTTTTGTGAAATTTTAAACAATAAAATTTTGAAATATAAATTTAATATTTGGAATACGTCTGTTTAAACATAACAACAGGTAAATTTTCATCTAATGATATGGAAGTTTATTTTCTAGTGTAATTTTATTTCAATTTAAATTAGCTAAAATTGATGATAATGAAATATTTTCCAAACCTGAATATTTTTATACAATAAATTTGTAAATCATCTTCTGAGTGAGACGTCATATTTCGTTTCGTCAAATTTGGACTTCTCTAGCTTCGTTTATTTTATTTTCAGCAAATTTGTAGCATCTTCGGTACCGAATACCGACTTTTGATTGGACGGTCATACCACCGGTATCCATATACCATTTTGATCATCTCTTCATGCTGATCACTGCGGTATATTTAATTCTGTATTCAGAAATCCGGTACGCAGCGGAATTCGCGAACGAATGGTTGTATCGGTTGCGAATTTGAACCACTTTGTTTTCTTGTGTCTCCCCATTTTCCACCGTAGCAATTCCAATGGTCATTTGCATTTAATTTCTGAATTCACGTTCAAAAACTTTTTGGTTGCTCATTAACGTTCAAAACGTTTTCTATTCCTATGGTTTCATTCATTTTATTTGTTTGTTCACTCTTCTCTCCTCTGTTATTTTCTTTCCAATTCAGTTAAAAGAAAATAAAACAAAGAGACGTGGCATATAGATGTTTGTTTGCCTGTAACTTTAACCCATTCTTTCTCACTCAAGCCTCCCACAGCCGACCTCCTCCATCAGCCGCCTCTGGCCACACGACCTTCCTTCCCGCGCCTCCATCAGTCCCGACCACCACAAAACCGAATCCAATCATTCTCCTTCACCTTCTATTGCTCGTCCTCCCATCCTTTTCGGCCTCATCCTCTTCCACCCTTCTGCCGTGCTCTTCTAGCTAGAGATTTTCCCCTCTCGTCCTCGTCTTGTCCCGAGCCTCTTCTTTGCAAGGTATATATATGAATTGTATATTTATATATAAAAAGTTATATTATTTCCTATACTAGATGGGTTTGTTTTGTTTTTTGTTGTTGTTATATATATGTGCGAAAATATGATGCTATGCATTTTTAAACTTGAGGCACGTCTGTGTATATTATATACTAGTTTACATCTATATATATTTTATGTTAGTCTATTCAGTTTTTCACATTTTGTTGCATTTGAATTTATAAAAGTTATGTATGTTAGTATTTTTTTTAAAATGTAAGTATATATATATATATAAAGATAATTTGTTTCTGGTTTTGATGTTAACATATATATAAGTATAGGAGTTTATATGGGTTTATATACATATGTTCTGGCCGTTGTTTATAAAAGAAGTTTGTATATATATATTTTTGTTATAAAGTTACATGCCAGTTTATAAAGTTTTTAGAGTTATATGTTTATGCAGTTCATTATTTATAAAGTAAATAAGTTTATATATATGTTTATTCATATATATAATTATATGAAGGTTTTGTACAAGTTATGTTAATGAAGACTCATAGTTACAGCAGTTTATTCTATGCAGTAATATGTTATAAATTGGTTTGGTTATATATATAGATTTATATGGGTATGTATGTATGGTTTGCAATTGCAATTCTCACAACTGAAAAACAAAAAAAAACAAAAAAAACAAAAAAAACAAACAACAAAGAGATATTTATTTGTTTGTAATATATACGTATGTTTGGTGATATATATCCCGTCGAGGTTAGTATAGTTTCTTTACATTGTTCTGTATCATATAGCATATATATACAAGCATACGTGTGTGTAACAACCCTAGATTTTTGCATATATTTTAAATTTGACTTTATTTTATTTAGAAATTATTTTTAAACTTGTTTTATTTTCAATATTTCATTTCCAAATATAAATTTTGATAATCATATGAATTATAATTTCAAACTGGTATAAATTGAATATTTTCCTGAAAAGTGGATTTCTGGTCAAACTTTGATTTTTAAACTTTAAATTTAAATATTTAAAATTATTAAATTTTATCTTTTATTATGAAAATAGATTTAATAACATGAATACTGCTTTTCGTTTCGTTGAAAACTGAGTTATATTGTGAAAGTTATACATTTTTCAATATTGTGTGTAAACTGATTTATTTAGCAACATTGTCTATTTTAAATTATATAAATTATATTTTTATTGTCATATTTTATTTTAATATGTGTTAATATGTTACTTTATGTATATTTTTGTCTTCTAATATTTTTAAAAGGGATAATAAAAATTTTCCAAAATTTATTGCATTTATTTTCTATTTTAAAGGCTAGTTTCTATTTTTCTGCTATTTTCTTCAATTAAATTATATTTAATTAAAGTTTATTTATTCATTTTGTGAATGCATTTTTATTTTATGTTATTATCTTTATTTATAAATATTTTCTAAGTCCATATAAATCTTCCAAAGTTTATCCTGTTTATTTTCAAATTTTCTAGACTAGTTTTCATTTTGTACTATTTTCTTATTTTAATCATATATAATTAATATTTATTTATTTATATTTTGTATATTTGTTATATTTTCTAATTTTAACTGAAATTATATGTAATTTCAGATATTTAAACTTATAAATAGAAATTAGAGAAATTCGAAGAGTTTTGTGACTCTTTAGTTGCTTGAGACCCTTTGTTTTCCCGCCTTTTCATTTTCTCACCTCTTGCATTCATTTCCCTTTAGCCGACTTTCTCATTTGTTCAGCTGCTTATTTTTCTCATAATTCACGTATACAATCTTCCTCATCTCTACAAAAAAACTCACGGCCATTGCTTGAGAAAAAAATTGGTAAAAACTTCTCTTCTTTTCTATGTTTTTCTTTGTTTTCATTTGTGTTTTGCACTTGTTTTCTTCCTTCTTATGATTGGCTCCTCCTTCCTCCTTCACCATGGCCACCTCCACCACCACCTGACCCATCCACCACCACCTCCAGCCCAACCCTAAGCCATAGCCGTGGCCACCCTTGATGTAGATCCACTTAAATATATGCAAAACTCCACCTATATCATGCAAGCCGAGCACCAAATGATTCCACCACCTCAAACCACCCCTTGGCCGCCACCTACACCACCACCACCAGCAAATTCCAACCTGACATCCTCTGCCACGTCACCTCCAGTCCACCTGAGCCATGTCCATGCCTAGGTTAGCCTTGGCCGTGACCATAGTTGCCATAGAAACATGTTGTTTTGCCTTGTGTAGTTGTGTTCATACCCATATCTCTCTACCATACTTTGCTCCATCATTTTCCCATGCTAGGCCGACCTTTAGGAACCCAAACCAGATCCAAACCATGCCTTTAACCGTGCCATTTCAGACCTGGAGCTGAAGCATAGGTGGTAGGAAGAAAGTGCAAACACTTTGACTTTGTTTATGCATCCATTTCTAGCTTTGTTTAGTGGTATTTGTGTTGAAAACTTATATCTATTCTATTGCTTTGTGTAAATGTTTGTTCAAGGCTATTACCTTTAGCTCTCCACTCTCAAATCATTGTTGTGTTATCGTGCCTTTGAAGTTCCTTGTTTGTGCATTTGGTTGTCATCTCCAGCTTATACAAGTGAGTAAATCTCACCAGACTAATATGTACTTATATAGTTGATAAACTGACATCACTTGAATCTGTAAATGCATATCATCCTGTTGTAACTGCTATATTATAATCATATGATGTTCACACCTGTATTTACACCTGTTATACCATATGTTACTTTTATATGATGCTATTATGTTCATTTATATCAGTTTATCACACTGCAAGTTCCCTGTAGACTAGAAATCACTATGGGTTGAAATGATACATACCCGAACGGACTTTAGAATAGGGAAAAATCGTTATGGGCTGAAATGATAGGCCTGAACGGTTTTTATTTATTTTATTTAACTTGGGATTGCAGGTTTGAAATGATAGAACCCAGTTTTTCTTTATAAACTGCGGATTGAAATGATACATATCTGTATCACTTGACCTAGGCTAGAAAATTGTATATAGACCCATGGTTTATATATTTTTCTGAAATTTTTAAAATATTTTAAAAATGTAAATATTATGATATTTTGATTTAAATTTTATTAAAATGATTTCTATAAAATATTAGTGATTTTCTACAAATTAAACAAGTGAATTTAGTAAATGGTGAAGTAGAATTTGAAATATATGTTAATTTTGGAATTTATGATTTTGTTTATAAATGGAATTTATGTAAGGTAAGGAAATATGACGAATTTGATTTAAAAGATGAATTTAATGATTTTTATTAAGTAATAATAATTTTTAAAAGTGTTAATGATTTTGTATAAATTAAAATATGAAATAAATGAATATTTAAGCTGAATTCTTAAATTGAATTTTGTGGAATTTGTTTAAAAGTGAAATTCTAATTAAGTAAAATAAATGGAAATAAGTTATATTTTGTAAATTTAAACTTAGTTGTTAAGTTAAGAATTTAATTAAAGAAATGAAAATTTAATTGTTATTTAATTTGATTTTTGTATGGAAATTTGACTTTATAAAATCATAGAAATAAAGGTATTTAAATGATTGTTTTTAAAACATGAAAATATATGATTTTATAAGTTAAAATGATTTATATTAAAAGTTAATTGTTTGTGAAATCGTAATTAAAACTCTGAATTTTATTTGACAGCATTTTTGAAATGTAATGTAAAGATATTACAGCATTGGAAAATGCTGTAGTTGTTTTAAATGAACCAAATAGCAAATTTGAACTAAAGATTATTATAGTACTTTGTTAGTGCTATAGTTGTTAAATTTAACTAAAATTTTAATTGAAACTAAATTAAGATATTATAGCATTTTAAATGTCGTCTTTTGTTAATGAACTGTTTTTAAACATAACATTTCGTAGCATTTTCTAAGTGCTGCGAAAGTTGAATTTTCTTTGTTTAATAAATTCAAATGAATAAATGATCTTTGAAAAAGATTAAATTTTGGAAATTAAATATTTAATTATTAAATATAATGAATTGACTTTAAATGATTTAAATGGAAAAGTTGATTTGGGAAATACAACTATTTTGAAATGTGATTAAATGGTATTTAAATTTAAATTTAATAAATGATATTTTGGAATGAATTTGAAATGATATTAAATATTGGAATGAATAATTGAAGTTTATATTAGTATGAAAAATATTTGGTTTACTTGTAATTTGAATCTATCTAAAAGATATTGGACTTATGAAATATAGGATAATAAAGCTTTGGAATTTATTTTATAATTTGAATAGTTATTTTGTGGATTAAATCTATATTTGAAATTTATAAGATTTGAAATGGTCTATGGAAATTTAATTGAAATAAATGATTGAATTGAATTGAAACTTTGGAAATTGAATACTTGATTTGAAATATAATAATTACACTTTTAAATGGTTTAGATGAATTAGTTTGATTGAAATATAAACTATTTAAAAGGTGACTTGAAATGATAATAAATGAATGATATCTTTGAATTTAAAGGGTATTTAAAGTTGAATATTTGGATTTGAACTTAAATGATGATTTGATAATGAAGTTTTGGAAAGATATGATATTTTATATATTAAAATGATTTGAAATGAAGTTGAAAGGATATGATATTTTGATATATTAAAATGATTTGAGATGAAGTTTTGGAAAGATATGATATTTTATATATTGAAATGATTTGAGATGAAGTTTTGGAAAGATATGATATTTTATATATTGAAATGATTTGAAATGAAGTTTTGAAATGATATGATATTTTAAATATATTGAAATGGTTTAGAATTGATTTAATCTTCATTTTGATAAAGATTTGGATTTGAAATGATATTCTATTTTGAAGTATAAAATATTATTTTAAAATTATAACCACGGGTTATAATAACGATTGGTTGTTAAAGAGACCGGGATCGGATATGGACATACTCTCTGTCGATACCGAAAACCACTTTAACAACTGTGTACGCGGTGGAGTTTCCAGAATGAAGTAGGATGGTGGCGACGATCCTAAGGTATATACGTGGACCCAACTCCCGTGAGTTGGCATAAGGTGGCTAAAACAGGAGCGATCGACGGGCCAATGAGGTAGCACCTCTGATCGGACACACTTCTTCGATACCATTCTATTACTTGTGATTGATTTGGTGCGCACCCTTGATTTGGGAGTGTTGTTTGAGGTGGGCGGTAGTGGCTGCTATGCGTCACCACCAGTCCGGATGCGTAATTGGTATATCTACCCTGGCATTGCCTAGTTGCGCCGTGTCACCTACCATAGCGAGCTTTACTACGATTTGTGATTTTTCCCGTAGCCTGTGGAGTATCGAGGGTAGCCCCCATTTTGGGAGTATGCTAATACTGGATAGACTACTGGGACTATTACGTGTTAAGGTGGAAAATGTAAAGCCTTAATGCTATTTAAAAGTATGTTTATTTTATGATTAGACATTATTATAATAGCGAATATTACTACATAGTAGATAGTTTAGCGGAGCCTTAAAGAATGGGTGATCCCATGCATTCTTTAAGTTACTTGTACCTTTATTACAGTTCACTTGAGTTGGTTTACATTATATAAGTATATATGTCCTGACTCGAGTGTTTGTATTTTATTCACGCTCGGGTCAGCCTGAGTATTCACAGATTTGGATTCCACTTTCTGGAGATTGGAATCGCTGGAGATTATCTGCTTATCTAGTTTTATCTATCTCAGTTCTGTTGTTCTATTTAGCTTGTACTTGGTTATCATATTAAGACTTATGTAGTACTTTATTTCTTCTGTTGTATCTTATTTAACTCTGATATATTTACATAGTAGCTTCATGAACTACTATTTCTTTTACTTCCGCTGCACTTCTTACTCTGTGTTTGTGATCTGTGATTATTTATCTATTGTATATTCTGAGATTTGCCAAATTTTATTTACAACGCGGTATTTTGAACAATTCAAGTCCGACATGTGCAGATGCGAATGGTTGAAAATATCGGGTCGTTACAGTTGGTATCAGAGCTTTGGCTTTGAGGCAAAACTTAGAATGTATGGTAAATTTAGTTACAAAATCACTTTCATTCGAGCTTGAATGTCTTCATTTTTATTTGATTTCCTTTGAATTTTGGAACGTTCCCTGCGGTTCCAAAATCCATTCTTGTCACTCACTATTCATCTTCTTGTGATTTTGGAGTATCCCATAACTCCGCTTGAATGAGCCTTATAGTGAATTGGCAGTCTCGCCAATACTCTAATGACTTGTAAAAAAAGAAACTCCTTTACAATTAGCATCGATTCACCAGAGATTTATATCTATCCTTGGTTTAGATGCTAATATCTTTTGTTATTCCAAACTCTATCCCTTGAGATTAGATGTAGATTTATCCCAGAAAAAAATACACATTTAATCTTATTCATTAAGTCACGGTTGACCCGGTTAAGGTTGCCCGCGATTTATCTAAGCTTATCCATCTTCATATTTTGTTAATTAATCATCTTGTCTTTGTTTCCAAAATATCTCCAAACATTTTGAATTGTACTTGTAAATCTATGTTTTGTTTTATATATTGTGTTGTTTGAGTTGTTGATGTTGATTTGGACTTTCGATCGATTCGTCTGATCAACGCTATCGATAGGATTTCTAAAACACTTTGACAGAACAAACTGACACAATATTATTTTAATATTTGGTTAATGAAATAAATTTTGATATAAGTAAATATTATGGAACTTAATAAATTGATTTAAATTGAATTTGAAATGATAATACTTGATTTATCATTCTATAAATGAATTTATAAATAGTTGTTTATAAATTTGATTTGGGAACTGAAATGAATTTAAATCAAGAATTTGAGAATTTAATTTCCGATGGTTTCAAACCTCGTGTTTAAAGTTTTAAAAGGATATATTATTTAAAGTATTTTTAATAGAAATTTGTTTCCAAAGTATTTTAAAGTTTTAAAATTTTAGTGCTCTTCTCTTTGTTGCTGGAAAATAATTTCGGTGATGACCGCGGCATCATCGACGTTCATTTTCGAGTTTCGAAGTGAAGAAACCATTCTGTAGTTTTGCTACAGCTTTGTTTTGGGAAATTTGATTGATTTGAATTTCTAAAAGATGATTTGATTTATAATATATATAGATATATGATTTAAATTTGATTTGACAAATTATGTACATACATTTATTTATCTCTAAATGGTTTGAAAGGAATCGGAAATTTTATTCTTAAATTCTATCTTAAATAATAACTTCAAGTATAAAAAGAAAATCAAAAATTTTGAATAAATATTCAAGCTTAAAATGATTGAATTAGAATGTTTTTATTGTATATTAATTTTAGAAAGTTTTATTTGTATAATTCTCAATTTCATTCCAATATAACTTACCTTAATTTTTAGAAGTTAACAATGTAATTGGATAATATACAATATAAAAAGATTTTATAAATAAAATTTGAGTGGTTATAATAAATGTTATACACTTAAATTTTAGTTATAAAAAGATTAACAGAGGTAAATAGACTAAAAGGTTAATTGATGTAACGACCCGACTTTTTCTTCACAGAAAGTCGTATCATCATTAAGAAAGAAAGGGATAGAAAAGAGAAAAGAAGAGAAGAAAGAAGAAACAATATCAGAATCTAAACAGCGGAACGAATAAATTATATTAATCAAATAAGATATTACATTGTATCATATACAACAGCTATCAGAGTTACACAACTTATACAACACATACTAGACAGTTATAAACACCTGTCTAGACATTACAACTCAAATACAACTCAACAAATGACTCAGAGAAACTAACACAGCGGAACACTATATCTACGAACGCTGAAGCCTCCTGCTCCATTGCTCCTCCATAGATTCGTCAAAGTAAACCTGAATCCCTTGGCTACTCGTAAAAATTTGAGTACCCAAGAGTTTAATAAAACAGAAAATAAACACTTGGGTCAGACATGGGTCTGGTGTGAGTAAATGGGTTAAAGTTGTTTAACTTCAAAACCTTTTGAAAACAAAGGTATCACGTAAGACTCCCCACAAATAAACATGGGTAAGTTTTTACCTTACGCTAACCAAAACATTTGATAGGAAATCCAGTTATATTATAATAGGGTCTAGGGTTTTCAAATAAATATGAAATAGCTGAAATTGTTACATTATTAAATTCCAGCATACTAGCCACAAAGTGGGTTATACAATCAAAACCGTAAGGGCACGTAGGAAGAATGGGTTTCCATACAATGGCAGGGCTACTGGGGTACCGCCCGTCACAGTACGTGGCCTAGATCACCGTACCGAGGAGTACGCCCGCTCCCCTGCAACACAAAGCCGGAACCATCCCTTACTGGATAATTCTGAACAAGATAACCCCGTAGTTGGCGCGACCAACCACACACTAAGCCGAATAAAAAGAAAAGGGACCTCTAGACAGGGATCTATCTTGCTCTCAGTGGGTGCTACCCACGAAGCCTTGCTGCACCTCCCCTGTTTTAGCCATTCCCGGTTGATGAGGCTTGAGGTTACGATTACCTTTAATCAGAACATATCACTTAGAATGCTCATCGTCCGCCTGACGATGTGCTGAAAGCATTCAATCCATACAAGTTCGTTCCGGGTTCGAACGAAACCGAAGGCATTATCTCGTTACACTCGTTTTGGAATCACCCTCAGAGTTAACGACAATAACCCTTGCACTCTGAATCTTCATCTTCACTTGAGATTCACGACCTATCGTAAATTTGGATCGATGTGGTATTCGGGTCTCCAGACCTGGAATTCCGGTATACGGAAACCCGATCCCGGTCTCATCGAAATCCAAAACGTATCTTTTAAGGGCCAAGTTGTTTTAAGGTTAAAATAATTCAATTCTTATCTATATACACAAAGATAGATAATTCAATATATAATCTACATTATCATCCCAAACAGATAATTCACATTATCATTATAATTCAACCAAACATCCATATCATATATCAATCATATCTCATCAGAGATATCAAACAATGAAATACATTCAATCTCATTCATCCATCCTTAAGCAATGATTTATATCATCTAATTAATTTAAAGTGAATTAAACTAGTTACTTCATTCTATAAATCCTGCTTACTTAACTATTAATTAAACCAATTAATTAATCATTACTCTAAGTATCCATCTTAATTAATCATTCCTGATTAATAATCCTTAATTAATTACTTCCATTAATTAATTAACTATAATTAATTACATTGAGCCTTAATTAATTACATTAATTAATTAAACTTTAATTAATTATTTCTATTAATCTACCTTAATTAATCATAAACAGTAATTATCATTCTATAATTACTTATCCTAATTAATTAACTCCTTAATTAATTATATTAATCCTTTAATTAATTACACCAAGTAATAAATCTTTAATTACTTCTCATTAAGTAATTATTCTTTAATTAATTACATCTTGTAATTATACATTAATTACTTACAGTAATTACACTTATTAATTTCATTAAGTATTTATACTTAATGAGCATCAAGATTATCTTTAATTAATTTACAAATTAATTAACTTAAATTAATCACATACAATTGATTAATTATACTTAAGTAATTCATCCTTAATTACTCTTAAACAAATTAATTAACCATAATTACAGGTTATTTATTCTTTAATTATTAATTAATAAACCTTAATTATCAATTAATAAATCTTAATAACAAATTAATAAATCCTTATTTATTAGTTAATTAATTCTTAATTAATCTTTACAAATTAATTATCTCTTAATTATTAGTTGATAAACCTAATTATAAACTTAATTAAGTATTCCTTAATTACAAATTAATCAACCTCTAATTTCTTAATTAATTTATTACTAATTACAACTTAATTACTTAATTAATTAATCACTAATTATTAATTAATTATCTTTAATTATCTTATTAACAATTCTTAATACAAAATAATTAACCCCTTAATTAACTTATACTTATCCTTAACCATTAATTAATTAATTTCTTAATCAATAACTAATAAAATTAATAACACTTTAATTACTTCATTAAATTATTAAAATCTTAATTACCGATTAATAATTTAAATAAATGGTGAATCATTTATCTTAACTATCTTCTTAATTATCATTTCAAACTTACTTAAATTTTAAAATAACTCTAAACTTATTTAATAAAATTTTTAAATTAAATAAAGTTCCAAAACTTCTTAAACAATGCTTAAGAAAAACAATTATTATTTAAAAAGAAATTTTATAAAAGAAAATTCAAACTAAATTTACTTAAATTTCAAACACCTTGTTTTAAAAACTTTAAAACTTGATTTCTTTTAAAAAAACTTTTGCTTAAAATTAGATTAGAAATCCCCTCAGGCCTAACCCGAGTCAAATACAAAAATACCCGAGCCAACACACGAGAAAATCTCGTTCCTCACCTTCTTCGAGTCATACGCGAACCCCCACTCGAGATCCAACCCGAGAAGCTCCTTCTCCCCCAATATTGCGACAACCCAGATCCACAGATGTGCACACGTGCACGTGCACATCCCCTCCGGCCACCAGAGATCGATACTCCGACCTTCGACACATCGCCTACGACCTCGTCATTTAACTCGAGCACCCAATTTGTCGAAATAATCAAGAATACGAAATCGAGCTGATCGATGAAAAAAAACTGTAGCTAATCGATCGGAAATACACCCATCGCCGATGATCTCGTCCACGATCATCCACGCCTTCATCATCCAAACTTCGCCGTAGACCCATGCTTCTATTCCCCTTGGTCCGATCTCTGTTAGTCCACCCACGATGACGAAATTTCTCTGAGAACAATATCGACCAAAACTGGTCGTCGAACCCTAGTTCGACGTCATGCTGCCGCCACGACCACTTAAAAACCCTCTAGCCATTTTTCCCTTGAACCCCGATTCACGAGCTACCTCTAGGCCCAAGCTCGACCAACCACTTGCCATCGTTCATCAGAAATCGACGAAACTTCCAATTCTGATCAACTCGAATTATCTCCCCGTTTCCAAGTTTAAAAAAATCATGAATTTATTATCTAAAATCATCATTCCCTACTACGAATCAATTTACGAAATCCAAACTTGAATTCGTGATCATTGATTTTCCTGTTTTGAATCATATTTTACTGTAATTCCATTTTCTAAATATTTCCTAAATATTTCCACTTGGAATTATTTTTAAAAATGAAAGTACCTTATTATAAACATTTTTCATTTATAGATCATAGCCTAAAATTGATTAGAGAGAAAGGAATTGATTTTTACACTTGTTATTAGCCTGTGAATTCAAAAACAGAGAGAGATATATATGTATACAGACATGCACAACTTACCAACTTCATATTTATAACATGCAGGCCTAATTTTCACTCATGCAAACAATTTATCACATCATTCTTTCATATATCCATCACATTCAACAATTAAACAGGCATAGTTTGATTATTCACCAGTTTGAAAACCAGGAACAACATTTGAACCTATCTACAGACAATTCACAGATATACCATTATGTATATATATGCATTCATACTAATCATTCATGAAACATTGTATACCATATTACCACATATTTATCACACATAACAACATAGTGCAGATTTAAAACTGTTTTTAAAATGGAGTTTACTCACAGGTTATTGAAGATCAGAGAAAAAGCTTTGAAACTGGACTTGATTTGAACAGATCTGCTACTTGCATTAGTTTTACTTGATCTTCTATATATTTTTAGTTGAATCTTAAGTTGAATTCGAACTGCTCAGTTGAAAGCTTGAAGTAGTCATTTTGTTGATCCTTTTGGTTTTCTCTGTTTTGCATTTGTTTACAGGTTTGTTCTTTTGAACTTGAGTTTGGGAATATTTTAGATTTGATCCATGATCATTTTCTGGTTTGAAGAAGTAGTTTACAGGTTTGTTTTTGGTTGAAGGTTTGAATTTAGAAACGTTTACATGTTAATTTTCTTGCTTTTGAAATTGTGAAGATAGGAAAAGAAATAGAAGAGAGGGAATGTACATTTATATAATGTAAATTAAAATTTATTAAAAATTAAAGAAAATAAATACAAATTGACACTTGTATCAAACTCTACTTATTCATTTAACACATATACTTACAAGCTCTATTATCCTAACACTTGTCATTAAGCATTTTTATTTATTTTTAAAATGATTTTAAAAGCTTTTATATTTATTTCCTAATTAATTTAATAAATACATTTGTAATTTAATAAATGCTTTCTTAATCTTATACAAATAAAACCTTTAAAGAAAAATAAAATAAAAACTAATTATATTTTTAAATAAAATCATATATTTATTTTTAGTCCATTTTAAATGATAATATAAAACTTTTTTTTTTTTTTTTTTTTTTTTGGCAAAGCCAGCCGGTTTTTAAAGTGGCCCGTCCACTTTTTATTACAACAAGTAATAAATACATTTGAGAACCAGGAGATAGACCGATTGCCTAACTACTAATTAGAACAACTAAACTAGCTTAAAGAACTGGAGTTAGACAAATTTGCCTAAGCTACAGACAAGGTTTTTAGAGTGGACCGACCACTAAACCACTAACAATACAACTGTTGCATAAGCAATCACAATGACATTACTAGAGTGGACCGACCACTAAACATCTAACATTACAACTGTTGCATAAGCAATCACAATGACACCAGACACTAGCAAAGCTTAAACCACCAGCACACCAGAAGCATAAGCAAAATCACCTAGCTGAAAGATCCCAAAGCCGCGAAAGGCGGAACACATTCACACTCAAGATGCAGAAGGAATACAGAACACATTCACACTCAAGTTAGCAGAACAACACAAAATACCATCCAAACATATGCCAAAAAGCTGAAGAACAGACATTACAAATACAAAACCCAGGAAGTAACAAAAAATGCTAAATCACCTCCACGAACAAAGCTCAAGAAAAACCAGGCAGGCAGCAGACCCCCAAAACCAAGCACGGCAACCAACTTCAATAATAACCAAAACCCCCCGTTGCAGGGCAATCGCCAAGGGCAGGCTAGAAAAGGTGAGAAACGTAAAGGAGACGCGGCCTCAGGACTTCACCACAAGCACAGGGTCGCGAGAGGTGCAAGCAAAAATGACAGCCTCTAACTAGCATCCAAACAAAAAAGACCGGTAGCAATACGACGACAAAAACAAGAGACGACCAGAAAACGAAATAGACGCTGCAGAGCCACAACATAACAACCGAAAAAACCCAAAACAATACCAAGAAACACGAGGCAAAAGGCTTAGGAATTGACAGGGCAGTACGGGGTATAGAGACCAGACGTGGGTGGACACAAGCTTAATCGACGGAAAAGGGGGGCAGCGGGTCTAAATGGGAAAATTAGGGATCTAGAAAGGCGGATGGAGCTTGCAACGCTAGGGAAAGCTAAGAATGCCAGATCGGAGAGATGCGAAGGAAATAGAGAAGGAAAGAAATGAGTTGACGAAGGCTAATGGAAGAAGAGAGAGGCGGCTGAAGGAAAAAGAAAGAGAAACCTAGTCCCCATTGTTACAAGCTCGAAACCTAAGATATATAAAACTTTTGTATTGATTAACTATTAACTAAACACTTTATAAATTCATATAAATAAATTCTTTTAAGGAAAATAATATAAAAGAAATCTTATTCAAATAAAACTTTATTCATATATTTTATCAAAATATCTTTATCTTTATTTTAAGATATATATTTCCTTTTAATTTAAATTTCAAAGTCAATTTAAAAATCCAAATTTAAATTCAATTTCACTTTTTAAAATCCAACTTTAAAATCAACTCAAATATATATATATATATATATATATTAGATTTAAACAAACACATTATTAATACTAAATAATTATCCTATTTAAAATAAATTTAAATACACATATATAAACATTTAGACATCACTTATTAAATTTGTAATAATACTATTTAAAATCTATTTATAACTATATTTAAAAATAACTCATTATTAAATTGTTTGAAAATAACAATTTTACCGATTTTAAATAATTAATTTAAAAGATTATCACATTTTAAATTCCCTGAAATTCCGGGATATCACATTCCTCCCCCCTTAAAAGAATTTCGTCCTCGAAATTTAAAACAAAAGATAATCCAAAGTTTTATTTATTTATTTTATTTCAAAAATTTTCAAAAAATTCTAGCATACATATCAGCCAACACAAACAAACAAACAATTTCATCCAAACAACCTATTTAATCAAACAAACAATTTTAGCTATCCGGACACAGATCCGGATAAACTTCCTAAATTTCCTCGAGTTTTCCAGGTATAAATACCAGGATACTCGCTCTATAGAACCCAAACAATCTATACTACTAAACTATAGATCTCCTACTCATCTAGATCTACAACAATAAACAGGATATCAATCTACATACAAGATCAACTCAACTACCAAAACTTCCCAAACTACTGGTTCCAAAACCAGAGATAGATCAAACACTGATCCTTACAAAATCTCAGAAGAATCTAATATACCACGGAGCTAACTTCCTGGTCTTACCCAATCTTATTGCTCCCTTTTTTACCGGAGAAAATCTCAACAACAACAAAGTCTCCAATTTCGAATTCCAAATTCATCCGTCTATAATCCACAGAACTCTTCTGACGATCCTGGGCTGCCTACATCCATTCCGATTAGCTTAACCTTCGTTGATGCTTCTAAAAACAACTGGATCAAAACAACTTAACAAAATGATCCTCTCAAGATTTATCCCAAATCCAGAACACAAATCTACTCCACCAACATCAGTAGACTACAACTTACTTCTCCTATCCGGAAAAGACAAAACAGATGCACTCACCAATCTGGACTCAAACTCAGAAATATTTCTTGAAGAAATTCTCTAATCCCAAAACACTTCAACTTCCGGTTGCTTCCACTCTAGAACGGCTGCCACCTTGCTTCCGCTGCACAACTCTGATCTGGAGAAGATAAGAATGTCGTCGATGAACACAAGCACAGACTAGACAACATCTCCCGGAAATATGGTTCAATAGATCCATAAAAAAATAAAACTCAGAAGTTCTATAAAATACCGAGCCGCTTCACCAAATCCTTCCTCTAGGAGACATCCTTCTACCTAGCTGAACTTCCGGTACTACTCCTGGAATCCTAGTCGATAAGAAACTCAATCTCAATTGCAGACAAATCTCTGACTTCGCTGAAGACATCCAGAAAATCTCTGATAACTCAAGAGAACACTCAGCAATCGCAAGTCACTTTTGCGATCAACCCAGCCCAATTCCAAATAAAACCGTTCTCTCTAAACCAATCAGAACAGCTTATGCTTGACTAACCAATCCATCGAAGAACTGGATCCACTCTGCTGCTTCTGAACTCCACCTCTAGAAAACTGCAAAGCCAAAAGATTTTCCTGTTGAAACGCAAAACATTTCCGAGCTGCAATGCTAACACAAATGCCAAGACTTCCTATCCAAAGCTCTTCGAGAAACTTGGACTCCAAACCAAACAGAAACACCGTGCTGAACTCAGCGACAACACCGAAACATACACACTTCCTTAATCTTGTTCCAAAGAAAACATCTTCAGGAACATCCATCGTCACTGTATCTCATCATACAGCTACTATTACCTGAGGTATCAAGGTACCATCACTCACTTCTGTTCAACCGACAGATCCAACTTTAGAAAATCTGCTCACCCGAGCTCAACCAATCTTACATTCCAATAATGGACTCCGAATCTTGAAAAGGATTTTCTTCAGAGATCCGAGACATCCTTACTCCATACTGCCAATTTACTCGAGACGATATTGGGTTTACAGTCTCGATATATACTTCCAACCTCAAACATTCAAACTCCAACTATTGGTAATTGTGTTACACACACTACCACCTTATCTACCTTTATAACTTATATTGGAAAACCCGAACAGGTAACCCAATAAATAGGTAGAAATACATAAATATATATATATATTTAAAATGATATATATTTTTTTATATAGAAATTATTTCTGGGTAAAATTATTTCATCTACCTCTTTAAAACAATATTGTGTCCGTTGGCCTGGTTCAAGTGTTTAGAGATCCCTATCAATAACGTTAGCTACTCGTATTGACCAGAATCCATATACCACTCAACCGATCAATTAACACAATATAAAACCATTTTTATATAACTAACAATTACGCGCTCTCAAGATAGACACCACTTCAGAGCCTAGGTATTCACTCAACCTACTGCTCTGATACCAACTGTAACGACCCGACTTTTTCTTCACAGAAAGTCGTATCATCATTAAGAAAGAAAGGGATAGAAAAGAGAAAAGAAGAGAAGAAAGAAGAAACAATATCAGAATCTAAACAGCGGAACGAATAAATTATATTAATCAAATAAGATATTACATTGTATCATATACAACAGCTATCAGAGTTACACAACTTATACAACACATACTAGACAGTTATAAACACCTGTCTAGACATTACAACTCAAATACAACTCAACAAATGACTCAGAGAAACTAACACAGCGGAACACTATATCTACGAACGCTGAAGCCTCCTGCTCCATTGCTCCTCCATAGATTCGTCAAAGTAAACCTGAATCCCTTGGCTACTCGTAAAAATTTGAGTACCCAAGAGTTTAATAAAACAGAAAATAAACACTTGGGTCAGACATGGGTCTGGTGTGAGTAAATGGGTTAAAGTTGTTTAACTTCAAAACCTTTTGAAAACAAAGGTATCACGTAAGACTCCCCACAAATAAACATGGGTAAGTTTTTCCCTTTCGCTAACCAAAACATTTGATAGAAAATCCAGTTATATTATAATAGGGTCTAGGGTTTTCAAATAAATATGAAATAGCTGAAATTGTTACATTATTAAATTCCAGCATACTAGCCACAAAGTGGGTTATACAATCAAAACCGTAAGGGCACGTAGGAAGAATGGGTTTCCATACAATGGCAGGGCTACTGGGGTACCGTCCGTCACAGTACGTGGCCTAGATCACCGTACCGAGGAGTACGCCCGCTCCCCTGCAACACAAAGCCGGAACCATCCCTTACTGGATAATTCCGAACAAGATAACCCCGTAGTTGGCGACCAACCACACACTAAGCCGAATAAAAAGAAAAGGGACCTCTAGACAGGGATCTATCTTGCTCTCAGTGGGTGCTACCCACGAAGCCTTGCTGCACCTCCCCTGTTTTAGCCATTTCCGGTTGATGAGGCTTGAGGTTACGATTACCTTTAATCAGAACATATCACTTAGAATGCTCATCGTCCGCCTGACGATGTGCTGAAAGCATTCAATCCATACAAGTTCGTTCCGGGTTCGAACGAAACCGAAGGCATTATCTCGTTACACTCGTTTTGGAATCACCCTCAGAGTTAACGACAATAACCCTTGCACTCTGAATCTTCATCTTCACTTGAGATTCACGACCTATCGTAAATTTGGATCGATGTGGTATTCGGGTCTCCAGACCTGGAATTCCGGTATACGGAAACCCTATCCCGGTCTCATCGAAATCCAAAACGTATCTTTTAAGGGCCAAGTTGTTTTAAGGTTAAAATAATTCAATTCTTATCTATATACACAAAGATAGATAATTCAATAGATAATCTACATTATCATCCCAAACAGATAATTCACATTATCATTATAATTCAACCAAACATCCATATCATATATCAATCATATCTCATCAGAGATATCAAACAATGAAATACATTCAATCTCATTCATCCATCCTTAAGCAATGATTTATATCATCTAATTAATTTAAAGTGAATTAAACTAATTACTTCATTCTATAAATCCTGCTTACTTAACTATTAATTAAACCAATTAATTAATCATTACTCTAAGTATCCATCTTAATTAATCATTCCTGATTAATAATCCTTAATTAATTACTTCCATTAATTAATTAACTATAATTAATTACATTGAGCCTTAATTAATCACATTAATTAATTAAACTTTAATTAATCATTTCTATTAATCTACCTTAATTAATCATAAACAGTAATTATCATTCTATAATTACTTATCCTAATTAAATAACTCCTTAATTAATTATATTAATCCTTTAATTAATTACACCAAGTAATAAATCTTTAATTACTTCTCATTAAGTAATTATTCTTTAATTAATTACATCTTGTAATTATACATTAATTACTTACAGTAATTACACTTATTAATTTCATTAAGTATTTATACTTAATGAGCATCAAGATTATCTTTAATTAATTTACAAATTAATTAACTTAAATTAATCACATACAATTGATTAATTATACTTAAGTAATTCATCCTTAATTACTCTTAAACAAATTAATTAACCATAATTACAGGTTATTTATTCTTTAATTATTAATTAATAAACCTTAATTATCAATTAATAAATCTTAATAACAAATTAATAAATCCTTATTTATTAGTTAATTAATTCTTAATTAATCTTTACAAATTAATTATCTCTTAATTATTAGTTGATAAACCTAATTATAAACTTAATTAAGTATTCCTTAATTACAAATTAATCAACCTCTAATTTCTTAATTAATTTATTACTAATTACAACTTAATTACTTAATTAATTAATCACTAATTATTAATTAATTATCTTTAATTATCTTATTAACAATTCTTAATACAAAATAATTAACCCCTTAATTAACTTATACTTATCCTTAACCATTAATTAATTAATTTCTTAATCAATAACTAATAAAATTAATAACACTTTAATTACTTCATTAAATTATTAAAATCTTAATTACCGATTAATAATTTAAATAAATGGTGAATCATTTATCTTAACTATCTTCTTAATTATCATTTCAAACTTACTTAAATTTTAAAATAACTCTAAACTTATTTAATAAAATTTTTAAATTAAATAAAGTTCCAAAACTTCTTAAACAATGCTTAAGAAAAACAATTATTATTTAAAAAGAAATTTTATAAAAGAAAATTCAAACTAAATTTACTTAAATTTCAAACACCTTGTTTTAAAAACTTTAAAACTTGATTTCTTTTAAAAAAACTTTTGCTTAAAATTAGATTAGAAATCCCCTCAGGCCTAACCCGAGTCAAATACAAAAATACCCGAGCCAACACACGAGAAAATCTCGTTCCTCACCTTCTTCGAGTCATACGCGAACCCCCACTCGAGATCCAACCCGAGAAGCTCCTTCTCCCCCAATATTGCGACAACCCAGATCCACAGATGTGCACACGTGCACGTGCACATCCCCTCCGGCCACCAGAGATCGACACTCCGACCTTCGACACATCGCCTACGACCTCGTCGTTTAACTCGAGCACCCAGTTTGTCGAAATAATCAAGAATACGAAATCGAGTTGATCGATGAAAAAAAACTGTAGCTAATCGATCGGAAATACACCCATCGCCGATGATCTCGTCCACGATCATCCACGCCTTCATCATCCAAACTTCGCCGTAGACCCATGCTTCTATTCCCCTTGGTCCGATCTCTGTTAGTCCACCCACGATGACGAAATTTCTCTGAGAACAATATCGACCAAAACTGGTCGTCGAACCCTAGTTCGACGTCATGCTGCCGCCACGACCACTTAAAAACCCTCTAGCCATTTTTCCCTTGAACCCCGATTCACGAGCTACCTCTAGGCCCAAGCTCGACCAACCACTTGCCATCGTTCATCAGAAATCGACGAAACTTCCAATTCTGATCAACTCGAATTATCTCCCCGTTTCCAAGTTTAAAAAAATCATGAATTTATTATCTAAAATCATCATTCCCTACTACGAATCAATTTACGAAATCCAAACTTGAATTCGTGATCATTGATTTTCCTGTTTTGAATCATATTTTACTGTAATTCCATTTTCTAAATATTTCCTAAATATTTCCACTTGGAATTATTTTTAAAAATGAAAGTACCTTATTATAAACATTTTTCATTTATAGATCATAGCCTAAAATTGATTAGAGAGAAAGGAATTGATTTTTACACTTGTTATTAGCCTGTGAATTCAAAAACAGAGAGAGATATATATGTATACAGACATGCACAACTTACCAACTTCATATTTATAACATGCAGGCCTAATTTTCACTCATGCAAACAATTTATCACATCATTCTTTCATATATCCATCACATTCAACAATTAAACAGGCATAGTTTGATTATTCACCAGTTTGAAAACCAGGAACAACATTTGAACCTATCTACAGACAATTCACAGATATACCATTATGTATATATATGCATTCATACTAATCATTCATGAAACATTGTATACCATATTACCACATATTTATCACACATAACAACATAGTGCAGATTTAAAACTGTTTTTAAAATGGAGTTTACTCACAGGTTATTGAAGATCAGAGAAAAAGCTTTGAAACTGGACTTGATTTGAACAGATCTGCTACTTGCATTAGTTTTACTTGATCTTCTATATATTTTTAGTTGAATCTTAAGTTGAATTCGAACTGCTCAGTTGAAAGCTTGAAGTAGTCATTTTGTTGATCCTTTTGGTTTTCTCTGTTTTGCATTTGTTTACAGGTTTGTTCTTTTGAACTTGAGTTTGGGAATATTTTAGATTTGATCCATGATCATTTTCTGGTTTGAAGAAGTAGTTTACAGGTTTGTTTTTGGTTGAAGGTTTGAATTTAGAAACGTTTACATGTTAATTTTCTTGCTTTTGAAATTGTGAAGATAGGAAAAGAAATAGAAGAGAGGGAATGTACATTTATATAATGTAAATTAAAATTTATTAAAAATTAAAGAAAATAAATACAAATTGACACTTGTCTCAAACTCTACTTATTCATTTAACACATATACTTACAAGCTCTATTATCCTAACACTTGTCATTAAGCATTTTTATTTATTTTTAAAATGATTTTAAAAGCTTTTATATTTATTTCCTAATTAATTTAATAAATACATTTGTAATTTAATAAATGCTTTCTTAATCTTATACAAATAAAACCTTTAAAGAAAAATAAAATAAAAACTAATTATATTTTTAAATAAAATCATATATTTATTTTTAGTCCATTTTAAATGATAATATAAAACTTTTGTATTGATTAACTATTAACTAAACACTTTATAAATTCATATAAATAAATTCTTTTAAGGAAAATAATATAAAAGAAATCTTATTCAAATAAAACTTTATTCATATATTTTATCAAAATATCTTTATCTTTATTTTAAGATATATATTTCCTTTTAATTTAAATTTCAAAGTCAATTTAAAAATCCAAATTTAAATTCAATTTCACTTTTTAAAATCCAACTTTAAAATCAACTCAAATATATATATATATATATATATATATATATATATATATTAGATTTAAACAAACACATTATTAATACTAAATAATTATCCTATTTAAAATAAATTTAAATACACATATATAAACATTTAGACATCACTTATTAAATTTGTAATAATACTATTTAAAATCTATTTATAACTATATTTAAAAATAACTCATTATTAAATTGTTTGAAAATAACAATTTTACCGATTTTAAATAATTAATTTAAAAGATTATCACATTTTAAATTCCCTGAAATTCCGGGATATCACATTCCTCCCCCCTTAAAAGAATTTCGTCCTCGAAATTTAAAACAAAAGATAATCCAAAGTTTTATTTATTTATTTTATTTCAAAAATTTTCAAACAATTCTAGCATACATATCAGCCAACACAAACAAACAAACAATTTCATCCAAACAACCTATTTAATCAAACAAACAATTTTAGCTATCCGGACACAGATCCGGATAAACTTCCTAAATTTCCTCGAGTTTTCCAGGTATAAATACCAGGATACTCGCTCTATAGAACCCAAACAATCTATACTACTAAACTATAGATCTCCTACTCATCTAGATCTACAACAATAAACAGGATATCAATCTACATACAAGATCAACTCAACTACCAAAACTTCCCAAACTACTGGTTCCAAAACCAGAGATAGATCAAACACTGATCCTTACAAAATCTCAGAAGAATCTAATATACCACGGAGCTAACTTCCTGGTCTTACCCAATCTTATTGCTCCCTTTTTTACCGGAGAAAATCTCAACAACAACAAAGTCTCCAATTTCGAATTCCAAATTCATCCGTCTATAATCCATAGAACTCTTCTGACGATCCTGGGCTGCCTACATCCATTCCGATTAGCTTAACCTTCGTTGATGCTTCTAAAAACAACTGGATCAAAACAACTTAACAAAATGATCCTCTCAAGATTTATCCCAAATCCAGAACACAAATCTACTCCACCAACATCAGTAGACTACAACTTACTTCTCCTATCCGAAAAAGACAAAACAGATGCACTCACCAATCTGGACTCAAACTCAGAAATATTTCTTGAAGAAATTCTCTAATCCCAAAACACTTCAACTTCCGGTTGCTTCCACTCTAGAACGGCTGCCACCTTGCTTCCGCTGCACAACTCTGATCTGGAGAAGATAAGAATGTCGTCGATGAACACAAGCACAGACTAGACAACATCTCCCGGAAATATGGTTCAATAGATCCATAAAAAAATAAAACTCAGAAGTTCTATAAAATACCGAGCCGCTTCACCAAATCCTTCCTCTAGGAGACATCCTTCTACCTAGCTGAACTTCCGGTACTACTCCTGGAATCCTAGTCGATAAGAAACTCAATCTCAATTGCAGACAAATCTCTGACTTCGCTGAAGACATCCAGAAAATCTCTGATAACTCAAGAGAACACTCAGCAATCGCAGGTTTGAAATGATAGGCCTGAACGGTTTTTATTTATTTTATTTAACTTGGGATTGCAGGTTTGAAATGATAGAACCCAGTTTTTCTTTATAAACTGCGGATTGAAATGATACATATCTGTATCACTTGACCTAGGCTAGAAAATTGTATATAGACCCATGGTTTATATATTTTTCTGAAAATTTTAAAATATTTTAAAAATGTAAATATTATGATATTTTGATTTAAATTTTATTAAAATGATTTCTATAAAATATTAGTGATTTTCTACAAATTAAACAAGTGAATTTAGTAAATGGTGAAGTAGAATTTGAAATATATGTTAATTTTGGAATTTATGATTTTGTTTATAAATGGAATTTATGTAAGGTAAGGAAATATGACGAATTTGATTTAAAAGATGAATTTAATGATTTTTATTAAGTAATAATAATTTTTAAAAGTGTTAATGATTTTGTATAAATTAAAATATGAAATAAATGAATATTTAAGCTGAATTCTTAAATTGAATTTTATGGAATTTGTTTAAAAGTGAAATTCTAATTAAGTAAAATAAATGGAAATAAGTTATATTTTGTAAATTTAAACTTAGTTGTTAAGTTAAGAATTTAATTAAAGAAATGAAAATTTAATTGTTATTTAATTTGATTTTTGTATGGAAATTTGACTTTATAAAATCATAGAAATAAAGGTATTTAAATGATTGTTTTTAAAACATGAAAATATATGATTTTATAAGTTAAAATGATTTATATTAAAAGTTAATTGTTTGTGAAATCGTAATTAAAACTCTGAATTTGATTTGACAGCATTTTTGAAATGTAATGTAAAGATATTACAGCATTGGAAAATGCTGTAGTTGTTTTAAATGAACCAAATAGCAAATTTGAACTAAAGATTATTATAGTACTTTGTTAGTGCTATAATTGTTAAATTTAACTAAAATTTTAATTGAAACTAAATTAAGATATTACAGCATTTTAAATGTCGTCTTTTGTTAATGAACTGTTTTTAAACATAACATTTCGTAGCATTTTCTAAGTGCTGCGAAAGTTGAATTTTCTTTGTTTAATAAATTCAAATGAATAAATGATCTTTGAAAAAGATTAAATTTTGGAAATTAAAATTTAATTATTAAATATAATGAATTGACTTTAAATTATTTAAATGGAAAAGTTGATTTGGGAAATACAACTATTTTGAAATGTGATTAAATGGTATTTAAATTTAAATTTAATAAATGATAATTTGGAATGAATTTGAAATGATATTAAATATTGGAATGAATAATTGAAGTTTATATTAGTATGAAAATTATTTGGTTTACTTGTAATTTGAATCTATTTAAAAGATATTGGACTTATGAAATATAGGATAATAAAGCTTTGGAATTTATTTTATAATTTGAATAGTTATTTTGTGGATTAAATCTGTATTTGAAATTTATAAGATTTGAAATGGTCTATGGAAATTTAATTGAAATAAATGATTGAATTGAATTGAAACTTTGGAAATTGAATACTTGATTTGAAATATAATAATTACACTTTTAAATGGTATAGATGAATTAGTTTGATTGAAATATAAACTATTAAAAAGGTGTAACGACCCGTAAATTTCAACTGTTTTAATAACGTAATTAGTTGAAATTTTGTGAAATTTTAAACGATAAAATTATGAAATAAAAATTTAATATTTGGAGTGCGTCTAGTTAAACATAACAACTGGTAAATTTTCGTCCGAAAATACGAAAGTTTATTTCGCGCGTAAATTCACTTCAATTTAATCAGTTAAAAAGCGTTGAAAATAAAACGTTTTCAAAACCAAATTATTTTTACATAGAAAAATTATAAACCATCTTCTGAGCAAGAGATCAGTTTGTCGTTTTCCCAAATTTGGACATCTATTGCTCCGTCGTTCTTATTTTCTGCAAAATAGCAGCATTTCGGTACCGATTATCGACTTTTGATAGGATGATCGTACCACTGATATCGGTATACCATTTTGATCGTTTCGTTGTGCTGATCTCTGCGTTATAATCATTTCTGTTTTTCAAACTCCGGTACACCTCGAAATCAGTAAAACGATTACCGTATTGGTAACCGTTTTCGAACTTTGTGACTTCCCGTGGCCTTTCATTTGTCTACCTATTGGAATTTAACAGCAACTTCATATTAATTCTCTTGTAACTGACATTGTGACTTTTGTAATTCCTGAATTCAATTACATTAGGCTGTTGTTATTCCTAACGTGCCAATTCATTTGGTTGGTTCGCATTTTGTTCTTATGAGAATAATAAATTAATATATATTAATAAGTCATGTGAGTTGTTCATCATCCTTCCATTTCTGTAGCCATTCTTCCCTCTTCCTCTCGTCCAAACCCCAACCACCCATCACGCAAAACCTCTTCACACTAGCACTCCTCTCGCGTCGACCAGCTGCACACCGCAATCACTTCTTTCCCTCCGGCCGCCGTGCTCCATCTCATCCCACCGAAGTAACGCAACTTCTCACCCCATCTCCGCCCCTCAAGCACCTCAGACACCCACGTCCAGCCTACCCATCCGCAGCCACAACCATCTAACCTCTGCCCTCAACCGCCACCACACTGCAGCGGACCCCACATGCCGCGAGCAACCCACTGGCCTTAACCTCTTCTCCCCACTCCTCCATGGCTCCGCTTTGCCGCGCCTACACTCAGCCCATCTCCATGACAACCTTCCCACCGTGCCCCACTGACTTCCGAACCCACCCGATCCCACTTCCCATCGCCAAGCTTCAAATGGCCACGACCATGCCTCCGATCCCTCTCTCCTTCCACTTCGGCCACCTTGCCTTCTGCCTCCTCGCCGACCTTTGCCCATACCTTCCCTTACTTCGGTCTTCATCTGTGCTCGTCGATCCATCAGTTCATGGCTCCACCCTGCTTTTATTTGAAGTGGTAAAGTTTCAATTACAGTAAGTTATATTTAGTTGTATAAGTTGTTATAGGGTAAGTATATATATATATATATCTATGTAACAGTTTGTTATAATATTTGTAAGTTGGTTTGTATCTATATAAAGCTGTGATATATATTATATATTAAATTGAAGACTATACTGAATACATATATTTTCACATTGAAGACCATTTGTATGTATATTAGTTATAAAGATCGGTCCTACATTTATGTATACAGTATTTTAAAGTATGTGTGGGGTTATATAGTATTTTATATTATATTTCATGATATTGGCTTGCGTTTATGGTTTATAACTTGTGAGGTTGTCCATGATATATTGTTTATATAAAGTTGTTTATAACTTACATTTATACAAAACATACGTATAGCTTGTGAGGTAGTTTATAGGGTTAAAGCTTGAAGTCATAGCCTGTTGTTTATTCTAATTTGCACTGTTATGTTAGGAAATATATATGGTGAAACATGTATCACATACGTTTTCAATATTGATACTTACTGCTTATTTTATAATAAAGTTCTGATATATATTTACATATAATTTTATATAAGATTTATACAAATTGTGTTTATATATAGATTAGCTATATAGTGTTCGGTTGTAGTTTATATATTTGTTTTACAAACAATTGTTTATAGCCTGCCGTATAAATCTATTTATCTATATTGTGTAAGTCTATTATTTTAAAAGTTATCTAGGTATATATCTATACCCTCTTTTGCATTTGTGATTTCAGATTTCTTTGTATATTATACATATAGTACTAGTAAGTTGTACAGTGGGTGGTTTAATATAGGATAGGTTTTAACACTTATATTATATATATATTCTCTTACTGTGGGTTGGATAACTAGAATATATATTATAGTTTTGTAAAATCTTTTGGGGTTTGCAGTGTATATGCGTGACTTTATAAACTTTACATTTGTTGTTTTGTTCTGTTATCATTTTAACCTGTATTACATACGGGCCACATAAGAGAATTAATTTGGTTATAAAACTATATATATTAGGTTTATAAGGCTGTATATTTGATTTTATATGTGTTTAAAATTTATATTGATTTAAAAATAATGATATATATATATTTTATGTGTCAAGTTATAAAAGTTTATAATTGGTTGGTTTACAACACTATAGTACCTTATATATACAGTTTTAAGTGTTGTTGTTTATAATATATTAGTTTATAAATTGTTGATTTCATTTCTTATACAAGGGTCCGACTTTAAAATTTTGATATATTAAAATTTTGATTTTTATAGAGTATGCTTTAGAGTATCTAAACTTGAGGTCAGTATTTGCGGCTTGTATATGTATATAATATTGGGTTTAAATTAAATAATGATTTTTGTATAACCTATAAATGTTTTGATTTTGATAAATATCTATTCACTTATACTATTGATCTTCATCAATACAGTTTTATTCAATTTCGCCAATTCCAAGCTGTCAGTTTTGATCGTCAAATTCGTGCTAATTTTGATTTGCTTCGGAATTCGTGTTTGGGTTCATAACTCGATTTTCATCCATCTCTAGCCTCGGAAGGTAAGCACTCACTCACGATTAACGTTCTTTTATTTATTAGATTTGATTTCAATTGAAACGACAATTGAAATATGCTGCTGTTAGTTAATTACACTGTTATATATGCTATTACCTGTATCAGTTCACCTATGACATCTGACACCATTTTCTGTTAATTATTTATGCGATGATAATACAGTTTGGCTGATAATTGATTGATTGTTGATGTTTATATTGGACGTTAAATTGTTAATGTTAAAATGATAAATAGTATAAAATTGAACTTGATATAGGATAATTAAATGTTAAATTTGATTAACTGACATTTGTATAATATGACCCCTTTAACTGTTGAATTTATTGACACGTAGGATTTGTTTAATTACATTTTGAACCACTGAATGTATGTTGTTAAATTGATGATGGATGAAATTGCAATAGATGACAAGTGAAACCGTAATGTAATAATCTTTAATCTGCATGAAATGATAGTGTAGATTCTAGAAATAATTATATTAATTCGTACAAATAACAATGCGAATTAATACGGTTATTTCGGGATTATTTGAATTGATTATTGGATTGATATTGGTTGTTGTTATTGATTGTTTATTTACTTTGACACTATCCCAGTTATCACACTGCAAGTTCCCTTTGTTATGTTTTGATTTTTAATTGAATTGGAATCGGGTTGAAATGATAAATACCCAAATTGAACTTTGACCTAGGATAGAGAATTAAATAAAACCCGATTGGTCAATACTTTGATTTAAAATAAAATGAAGATTTGATTTGAATAAATAAAAATGGTTTTGAAATGAAGTTGAAATTTGAATTTTAATGAAAGGAAAACGTTAATATTTAATAATGTGAAACAAAAATATTAGCAATGTAATTGATGAAAGAACGATGTTAAATTTGAGAAATGATTGAATTAATTTTGAAATGATTTAATAATTAAGTTTGAAATTATAATTAAGTTTGAAATTATTAAACTTTGAAATTATTTAATAATTAAGTTTTGAATTAGTTAAAATGAATTATTTAATGATTAAATTGAATTGAATTCTTTAATAAGAAAATTGAACTTTTGAATAAGTGAATCTTACTTCGTAAATAATTGAAATTGAGTTTCTTTATTAATTAAGTTTTTTGGAGAATTATTTAAGTAAGTAAATAAGTGAGATTGAATTTCTTTAACAAGAAATAAAATGTGATTTATTGAAATTAATGTAAGACTTGAAATTTAAAGAATTTGATTTGACGAATTTAATTTAATTTAATTTGTAAGTTTTGATATAATGGAGTTGAACTTAAGAAATGGATTTAATGAATTGGAAATTTAATAGAAATTGTTTTGAATGGAAATTTACTTAATGAATATTGAATGAAATCGATAAATGAATTTAAATTTGATTTGAATGTTAAATTTAATTAATTTAAATGTTTTCGAAATGAAACTTATATACGAACTTGAATCAATATTTGAATGGTTTTAACTAAAGATATTGAAATTGAATCATAAGATTTTGAAATGGTAAATTGAAGTTTTGAAACGTAAATTTTGGAAATTGGTTTTTGAAAGACAAATGAAATGTTGATTTACGAATTGAAATTGAAATTGATTTGGTTTTGAAATAAATAAACGACCAATCGGTGAAATAATTACGGAAGTTATTAAAGAGACCGGGATCGGATATGGACATACTCTCTGTCGATACCGAAAACCACTTTAATAACTAACATTCGCGGAGTGTTGATCCAGAACGAAGTGGTTGGAATGATGTACGTGTTGACTGAAGAAAGAGAACGATATGGATAGCCTTGACACTTGTGTCAAATTGGAAATGACTAAAACAGGAGCTGTGCCGGGCCAATGGAGGATTGATACCTCAAGTGGACATACTTCTTCGAACTACTTATACTTGTTGTCGATTGGTGCACCCTTGATTTTGGGAGTGTTGTCTCACGGTGTTGCGGGCGCTGCGGCGTTGCGTTCTCACCAGTCCGGATCAGGCGAACGGTAGTATCACTACCTTGGGTATAGCCTCATGTGCCTTGTCATACTTGTATTCCATTTATGCGCGACCACTACGAATTTGTTTTGTACCTTGAGTATATGGATTGCCCTCTGGTGACTTCCGGTTTTGGGGAAACTACGGTCTTGTATATGCTTGTGGGAATAAAAATGTGTTAAGGGTGGAATGGGCCATGACTTAACGCTATTTTGATATCTTTATATTACTGATAGACATTATCTACTTATCGTACACTACTACATAGTAGATAGTTTAACGGATCCTTAAAGGATGGTTATTCCAAACATCCTTTGAGTTACTTGTATTTCAATTGCTATTTCACTTGAGTTGGATTTATTAATATAAGAATGTTAATCCTGACTCGAGTGTCTTGTGTTTTGCTTTACGCTCGGGTCAGACTGAGTGGATCAGCTTTCGAGACTCACCTTTGGAGTTGGAGCTTCGCTTGGAGATCCAGCTATCTATCCAGCTTTCAGATATTCGATGATTCCAGTGATGTATTCTGCTTTGTATCTGATGTATCATATTACTCTTCCGTTGTATCTGGTTTAACTCTGATGTATCGTATTACCCTTCTGTTGTAAACTCTGATGTATTTTATATATTCATATAGTAGCTTCATGAACTACTATCTCTTTTATTTCCGCTGCACTTATTACTCTGTGTCCGTGATCTGTGATATTTTATTTACTGTATATGTTCAGTTTTGCCAAATTTAAATTAACAATGCGGTATTTTGAGCAATTCAACTCCGGCATGAGTGTCTACCTATACACTTATAATGGATGCGAATGGTCCAAAATTCTGGGTCGTTACAGTTGGTATCAGAGCTTTGGTAGCTCTAGGCAAAACTCAACATATAGGGTAAATGTATTTACAGAATCACTTTCATTTCGAGGTTCAATCTTTTCCGTTTTGATTCGTTTTCTTTGAATTTTGGAACGTTCCCTACGGTTCCAAATTTCATTCGTGTCCTTCACTATTCGTCTTCTTTCAATCATGGAGCACCCCACAACTCCATTCTGAATGTTATCTATAATAGATCGGCGGTCCCGCCAATCTTCGAATGATTCGTAAAGGAGCAAAACTCCTTTATAATAGGCATCGATTTACCAGAGATTTCTGTATCCTCGGTTTACGATGCTATCTATTCCATGCTATACCTGAATTCCATCTCGTGAGATCGAGTGTTGATTTACCTCGGAATTCAGCATCGATCTTATTCTTGAAGTTACGGACGACTCGGTTAAGGTTGCCCGCGATTTATATAAACTTATCCATCGCCTTATTTTGTTATTTAATTATCTCGTCTTTGTTCAAACCTATCTTCGAATCGAAATTCTCTTTGATTTGAGTCTATCAAAATTTTGAATCTCTATCCTTGCTTTGAAATCCATTATCTCTATCAAAAATGATAATATTTGATTTTTACTTATTGTTTTGTAAACCATTGACTATTGCATAATATAAATAAATGAATTTATGAAACTTGGTTATAATTTGATTTGGAAATTTAAATGAATTTAAAGTGAGAATTTGAGAATTTAATTTCTGATAATTTCGAACTATGGTTTTAAAGTTTTAAAATGTATATTATTTTAAATATTTTCGAATAGAAATGGTTTTCAAAGAATTTTAAATGATTAAATCAGTGCTCTTCTCTTTGTCGCTGGAAAATAATCTCGGTGATGGCGGCCGCATCATCGACATTCATTTTCGAGTTTCGAAGTGGAGATACTATTCTGTAGCTTTGCTACGGTTTTGTTTTGAAAATATTTTGATTTGAATTTCTTCAGTATAATTTGATTTATATATATATGGGTATCTTATTTTAAAATTTAATTTGATTTGATAAATATATTATATATATCTCTAAATTGTTTAAAGTTAATCGGAAATCTAATTCTTAAATTTGTTAAAGGATGATTTTAATTATAAATAAAACCAAAATTTGGAATAAATATTTAAACTAGAATAATTGAATTGGGAAAATTTTATTTGTATATTGTTCAACTACATTCTAATACAACTTACCTAAATCATTCAGAAGTTGAATGTGTAATTGGATAATATATAAGATAAATTGATTTATAAATAAAATTTGAGTGTTATAATAAATGTTATACACTGAATTTTGATTATAAATATGTTAATAGAGTTAGATAGAATAATAAGTAAACTCAGTTAATAATGAAATAAATTTTGTTCTGAAAGAATTAACAAATTGGAATTAGATCAACATATGAAAATACATTGAATTTAAAGAAATTAATAGATGTAAATTAATTTAAATCGAAACTTTTATGTTTTAAATTAATTTATATGGGTTAAATATATGTGAGTAGATATATTAAGTAGAATAAATTTAACAGTAAATTGGAATAAAGAAGAATTTAAAATTGTTGAAGAAATTACGATTATAATAAAAGACTATTCAAATTTATGGTTTTAGAAATTGTAAATTTAAGAAAATGGGATAATAAGATAATGAATTTAGAAATAGTTGAGATTGATTTTAGTGAAATCAAATGGATTAAATCAATTATTGAATATCAATTAATTTAAATTTGAATCTATATGGTTTAAATTAATTGTTATTTTGTATTTCAAATCTGTTTTTCTTTCTGGTTGTTTCTATTCTCCTACCTCGTTCCTTTTCGGGGACGAAAAGTTTTGAGTGGGGGAAAGTGTAACGACCCGTAAATTTCAACTGTTTTAATAACGTAATTAGTTGAAATTTTGTGAAATTTTAAACGATAAAATTATGAAATAAAAATTTAATATTTGGAGTGCGTCTAGTTAAACATAACAACTGGTAAATTTTCATCCGAAAATACGAAAGTTTATTTCGCGCGTAAATTCACTTCAATTTAATCAGTTAAAAAGCGTTGAAAATAAAACGTTTTCAAAACCAAATTATTTTTACATAGAAAAATTATAAACCATCTTCTGTGCAAGAGATCAGTTTGTCGTTTTCCCAAATTTGGACATCTATTGCTCCGTCGTTCTTATTTTCTGCAAAATAGCAGCATTTCGGTACCGATTATCGACTTTTGATAGGATGATCGTACCACTGATATCGGTATACCGTTTTGATCGTTTCGTTGTGCTGATCTCTGCGTTATAATCATTTCTGTTTTTCAAACTCCGGTACACCTCGAAATCAGTAAAACGATTACCGTATTGGTAACCGTTTTCGAACTTTGTGACTTCCCGTGGCCTTTCATTTGTCTACCTATTGGAATTTAACAGCATCTTCATATTAATTCTCTTGTAACTGACATTGTGACTTTTGTAATTCCTGAATTCAATTACATTAGGCTGTTGTTATTCCTAACGTGCCAATTCATTTGGTTGGTTCGCATTTTGTTCTTATGAGAATAATAAATTAATATATATTAATAAGTAATGTGAGTTGTTCATCATCCTTCCATTTCTGTAGCCATTCTTCCCTCTTCCTCTCGTCCAAACCCCAACCACCCATCACGCAAAACCTCTTCACACTAGCACTCCTCTCGCGTCGACCAGCTGCACACCGCAATCACTTCTTTCCCTCCGGCCGCCGTGCTCCATCTCATCCCACCGAAGTAACGCAACTTCTCACCCCATCTCCGCCCCTCAAGCACCTCAGACACCCATGTCCAGCCTACCCATCCGCAGCCACAACCATCTAACCTCTGCCCTCAACCGCCACCACACTGCAGCGGACCCCACATGCCGCGAGCAACCCACTGGCCTTAACCTCTTCTCCCCACTCCTCCATGGCTCCGCTTTGCCGCGCCTACACTCAGCCCATCTCCATGACAACCTTCCCACCGTGCCCCACTGACTTCCGAACCCACCCGATCCCACTTCCCATCGCCAAGCTTCAAATGGCCACGACCATGCCTCCGATCCCTCTCTCCTTCCACTTCGGCCACCTTGCCTTCTGCCTCCTCGCCGACCTTTGCCCATACCTTCCCTTACTTCGGTCTTCATCTGTGCTCGTCGATCCATCAGTTCATGGCTCCACCCTGCTTTTATTTGAAGTGGTAAAGTTTCAATTACAGTAAGTTATATTTAGTTGTATAAGTTGTTATAGGGTAAGTATATATATATATATATCTATGTAACAGTTTGTTATAATATTTGTAAGTTGGTTTGTATCTATATAAAGCTGTGATATATATTATATATTAAATTGAAGACTATACTGAATACATATATTTTCACATTGAAGACCATTTGTATGTATATTAGTTATAAAGATCGGTCCTACATTTATGTATACAGTATTTTAAAGTATGTGTGGGGTTATATAGTATTTTATATTATATTTCATGATATTGGCTTGCGTTTATGGTTTATAACTTGTGAGGTTGTCCATGATATATTGTTTATATAAAGTTGTTTATAACTTACATTTATACAAAACATACGTATAGCTTGTGAGGTAGTTTATAGGGTTAAAGCTTGAAGTCATAGCCTGTTGTTTATTCTAATTTGCACTGTTATGTTAGGAAATATATATGGTGAAACACGTATCACATACGTTTTCAATATTGATACTTACTGCTTATTTTATAATAAAGTTCTGATATATATTTACATATAATTTTATATAAGATTTATACAAATTGTGTTTATATATAGATTAGCTATATAGAGTTCGGTTGTAGTTTATATATTTGTTTTACAAACAATTGTTTATAGCCTGCCGTATAAATCTATTTATCTATATTGTGTAAGTCTGTTATTTTAAAAGTTATCTAGGTATATATCTATACCCTCTTTTGCATTTGTGATTTCAGATTTCTTTGTATATTATACATATAGTACTAGTAAGTTGTACAGTGGGTGGTTTAATATAGGATAGGTTTTAACACTTATATTATATATATATTCTCTTACTGTGGGTTGGATAACTAGAATATATATTATAGTTTTGTAAAATCTTTTGGGGTTTGTAGTGTATATGCGTGACTTTATAAACTTTACATTTGTTGTTTTGTTCTGTTATCATTTTAACCTGTATTACATACGGGCCACATAAGAGAATTAATTTGGTTATAAAACTATATATACTAGGTTTATAAGGTTGTATATTTGATTTTATATGTGTTTAAAATTTATATTGATTTAAAAATAATGATATATATATATTTTATGTGTCAAGTTATAAAAGTTTATAATTGGTTGGTTTACAACACTATAGTACCTTATATATACAGTTTTAAGTGTTGTTGTTTATAATATATTAGTTTATAAATTGTTGATTTCATTTCTTATACAAGGGTCCGACTTTAAAATTTTGATATATTAAAATTTTGATTTTTATAGAGTATGCTTTAGAGTATCTAAACTTGAGGTCAGTATTTGCGGCTTGTATATGTATATAATATTGGGTTTAAATTAAATAATGATTTTTGTATAACCTATAAATGTTTTGATTTTGATAAATATCTATTCACTTATACTATTGATCTTCATCAATACAGTTTGATTCAATTTCGCCAATTCCAAGCTGTCAGTTTTGATCGTCAAATTCGTGCTAATTTTGATTTGCTTCGGAATTCGTGTTTGGGTTCATAACTCGATTTTCATCCATCTCTAGCCTCGGAAGGTGAGCACTCACTCACGATTAACGTTCTTTTATTTATTAGATTTGATTTCAATTGAAACGACAATTGAAATATGCTGCTGTTAGTTAATTACACTGTTATATATGCTATTACCTGTATCAGTTCACCTATGACATTTGACACCATTTTCTGTTAATTATTTATGCGATGATAATACAGTTTGGCTGATAATTGATTGATTGTTGATGTTTATATTGAACGTTAAATTGTTAATGTTAAAATGATAAATAGTATGAAATTGAACTTGATATAGGATAATTAAATGTTAAATTTGATTAATTGACATTTGTATAATATGACCCCTTTAACTGTTGAATTTATTGACACGTAGGATTTGTTTAATTACATTTTGAACCACTGAATGTATGTTGTTAAATTGATGATGGATGAAATTGCAATAGATGACAATTGAAACCGTAATGTAATAATCTTTAATCTGCATGAAATGATAGTGTAGATTCTAGAAATAATTATATTAATTCGTACAAATAACAATGCGAATTAATACGGTTATTTCGGGATTATTTGAATTGATTATTGGATTGATATTGGTTGTTGTTATTGATTGTTTATTTACTTTGACACTATCCCAGTTATCACACTGCAAGTTCCCTTTGTTATGTTTTGATTTTTAATTGAATTGGAATCGGGTTGAAATGATAAATACCCAAATTGAACTTTGACCTAGGATAGAGAATTAAATAAAACCCGATTGGTCAATACTTTGATTTAAAATAAAATGAAGATTTGATTTGAATAAATAAAAATGGTTTTGAAATGAAGTTGAAATTTGAATTTTAATGAAAGGAAAACGTTAATATTTAATAATCTGAAACAAAAATATTAGCAATGTAATTGATGAAAGAACGATGTTAAATTTGAGAAATGATTGAATTAATTTTGAAATGATTTAATAATTAAGTTTGAAATTATAATTAAGTTTGAAATTATTAAACTTTGAAATTATTTAATAATTAAGTTTTGAATTAGTTAAAATGAATTATTTAATGATTAAATTGAATTGAATTCTTTAATAAGAAAATTGAACTTTTGAATAAGTGAATCTTACTTCGTAAATAATTGAAATTGAGTTTCTTTATTAATTAAGTTTTTTGGAGAATTATTTAAGTAAGTAAATAAGTGAGATTGAATTTCTTTAACAAGAAATAAAATGTGATTTATTGAAATTAATGTAAGACTTGAAATTTAAAGAATTTGATTTGACGAATTTAACTTAATTTAATTTGTAAGTTTTGATATAATGGAGTTGAACTTAAGAAATGGATTTAATGAATTGGAAATTTAATAGAAATTGTTTTGAATGGAAATTTACTTAATGAATATTGAATGAAATCGATAAATGAATTTAAATTTGATTTGAATGTTAAATTTAATTAATTTAAATGTTTTCGAAATGAAACTTATATACGAACTTGAATCAATATTTGAATGGTTTTAAATAAAGATATTGAAATTGAATCATAAGATTTTGAAATGGTAAATTGAAGTTTTGAAACGTAAATTTTGGAAATTGGTTTTTGAAAGACAAATGAAATGTTGATTTACGAATTGAAATTGAAATTGATTTGGTTTTGAAATAAATAAACGACCAATCGGTGAAATAATTACGGAAGTTATTAAAGAGACCGGGATCGGATATGGACATACTCTCTGTCGATACCAAAAACCACTTTAATAACTAACATTCGCGGAGTGTTGATCCAGAACGAAGTGGTTGGAATGATGTACGTGTTGACTGAAGAAAGAGAACGATATGGATAGCCTTGACACTTGTGTCAAATTGGAAATGACTAAAACAGGAGCTGTGCCGGGCCAATGGAGGATTGATACCTCAAGTGGACACACTTCTTCGAACTACTTATACTTGTTGTCGATTGGTGCACCCTTGATTTTGGGAGTGTTGTCTCACGGTGTTGCGGGCGCTGCGGCGTTGCGTTCTCACCAGTCCGGATCAGGCGAACGGTAGTATCACTACCTTGGGTATAGCCTCATGTGCCTTGTCATACTTGTATTCCATTTATGCGCGACCACTACGAATTTGTTTTGTACCTTGAGTATATGGATTGCCCTCTGGTGACTTCCGGTTTTGGGGAAACTATGGTCTTGTATATGCTTGTGGGAATAAAAATGTGTTAAGGGTGGAATGGGCCATGACTTAACGCTATTTTGATATCTTTATATTACTGATAGACATTATCTACTTATCGTACACTACTACATAGTAGATAGTTTAACGGATCCTTAAAGGATGGTTATTCCAAACATCCTTTGAGTTACTTGTATTTCAATTGCTATTTCACTTGAGTTGGATTTATTAATATAAGAATGTTAATCCTGACTCGAGTGTCTTGTGTTTTGCTTTACGCTCGGGTCAGACTGAGTGGATCAGCTTTCGAGACTCACCTTTGGAGTTGGAGCTTCGCTTGGAGATCCAGCTATCTATCCAGCTTTCAGATATTCGATGATTCCAGTGATGTATTCTGCTTTGTATCTGATGTATCATATTACTCTTCCGTTGTATCTGGTTTAACTCTGATGTATCGTATTACCCTTCTGTTGTAAACTCTGATGTATTTTATATATTCATATAGTAGCTTCATGAACTACTATCTCTTTTATTTCCGCTGCACTTATTACTCTGTGTCCGTGATCTGTGATATTTTATTTACTGTATATGTTCAGTTTTGCCAAATTTAAATTAACAACGCGGTATTTTGAGCAATTCAACTCCGGCATGAGTGTCTACCTACACACTTATAATGGATGCGAATGGTCCAAAATTCTGGGTCGTTACAGTTGGTATCAGAGCTTTGGTAGCTCTAGGCAAAACTCAACATATAGGGTAAATGTATTTACAGAATCACTTTCATTTCGAGGTTCAATCTTTTCCGTTTTGATTCGTTTTCTTTGAATTTTGGAACGTTCCCTACGGTTCCAAATTTCATTCGTGTCCTTCACTATTCGTCTTCTTTCAATCATGGAGCACCCCACAACTCCATTCTGAATGTTATCTATAATAGATCGGCGGTCCCGCCAATCTTCGAATGATTCGTAAAGGAGCAAAACTCCTTTATAATAGGCATCGATTTACCAGAGATTTCTGTATCCTCGGTTTACGATGCTATCTATTCCATGCTATACCTGAATTCCATCTCGTGAGATCGAGTGTTGATTTACCTCGGAATTCAGCATCGATCTTATTCTTGAAGTTACGGACGACTCGGTTAAGGTTGCCCGCGATTTATATAAACTTATCCATCGCCTTATTTTGTTATTTAATTATCTCGTCTTTGTTCAAACCTATCTTCGAATCGAAATTCTCTTTGATTTGAGTCTATCAAAATTTTGAATCTCTATCCTTGCTTTGAAATCCATTATCTCTATCAAAAATGATAATATTTGATTTTTACTTATTGTTTTGTAAACCATTGACTATTGCATAATATAAATAAATGAATTTATGAAACTTGGTTATAATTTGATTTGGAAATTTAAATGAATTTAAAGTGAGAATTTGAGAATTTAATTTCTGATAATTTCGAACTATGGTTTTAAAGTTTTAAAATGTATATTATTTTAAATATTTTCGAATAGAAATGGTTTTCAAAGAATTTTAAATGATTAAATCAGTGCTCTTCTCTTTGTCGCTGGAAAATAATCTCGGTGATGGCGGCCGCATCATCGACATTCATTTTCGAGTTTCGAAGTGGAGATACTATTCTGTAGCTTTGCTACGGTTTTGTTTTGAAAATATTTTGATTTGAATTTCTTCAGTATAATTTGATTTATATATATATGGGTATCTTATTTTAAAATTTAATTTGATTTGATAAATATATTATATATATCTCTAAATTGTTTAAAGTTAATCGGAAATCTAATTCTTAAATTTGTTAAAGGATGATTTTAATTATAAATAAAACCAAAATTTGGAATAAATATTTAAACTAGAATAATTGAATTGGGAAAATTTTATTTGTATATTGTTCAACTACATTCTAATACAACTTACCTAAATCATTCAGAAGTTGAATGTGTAATTGGATAATATATAAGATAAATTGATTTATAAATAAAATTTGAGTGTTATAATAAATGTTATACACTGAATTTTGATTATAAATATGTTAATAGAGTTAGATAGAATAATAAGTAAACTCAGTTAATAATGAAATAAATTTTGTTCTGAAAGAATTAACAAATTGGAATTAGATCAACATATGAAAATACATTGAATTTAAAGAAATTAATAGATGTAAATTAATTTAAATCGAAACTTTTATGTTTTAAATTAATTTATATGGGTTAAATATATGTGAGTAGATATATTAAGTAGAATAAATTTAACAGTAAATTGGAATAAAGAAGAATTTAAAATTGTTGAAGAAATTATGATTATAATAAAAGACTATTCAAATTTATGGTTTTAGAAATTGTAAATTTAAGAAAATGGGATAATAAGATAATGAATTTAGAAATAGTTGAGATTGATTTTAGTGAAATCAAATGGATTAAATCAATTATTGAATATCAATTAATTTAAATTTGAATCTATATGGTTTAAATTAATTGTTATTTTGTATTTCAAATCTGTTTTTCTTTCTGGTTGTTTCTATTCTCCTACCTCGTTCCTTTTCGGGGACGAAAAGTTTTGAGTGGGGGAAAGTGTAACGACCCGTAAATGAATGATATCTTTGAATTTAAAGGGTATTTAAAGGGTGATGACTGCAGCATCATCAGTATCATTTTCAAGTTTCTGTGTGATGGATTTGCTACCATAATAAATTGAAAAATTGAAGTTTTGTTGCGATAAACAAAATTTAAAGTAAAATCCAAGTTGAAATTGATAATTATAAGTGAAATGAGTTTTGTACTTATAATATGAAATAAAGATTTTAGCTTTGGTAAAGTTGGAATAAAAATTGGGTTAGCATAATAAATATATGATTTGGAATTTAACTAAAGGAAGTTAAATAAATTAAATCAGATTTGGAAGTTAAATAAATAAGTTGTATAACTTATAAAATGAATGAATATAAGTGAAACCAATTGTAAAAGAAATGGTTAAACAATTTTGTTAAGGAAAACAAAATCTGAATTGGATTTATAAGTGAAAATTTAAGTTAAGATTTAAACAAATGATGTTTAAAAGGAATATAACTTGAGTTGTATAGTGAAAGCAAATGTAAGTGAGTTTAATTGGAATATAACTTAAGTGATGATGAATGAATTTAATTTTGATACCAAAGTAAATAAATAAAGTGAATTAATGAAATGAAGTGATGAATGTGAACTTGAGTTATATAAATAAAATTCAACTTTATTTGTTAAATGAATTGGCAATTGAATTAATAAATGGATTGAATGTCAATCAATCGAATGTAAATAAATTGATATGGAAAAATGAATGTAAGTGTTAATTCATTAAAGCTAATTAAAAATGTTGAACCAAATTGAAAGTAAATTTAATAAATTTGGTTGTGTTGAATATACATTGGTTGTTATATGATTGTTGGTTGATTGTATATAATTCATTAAGTGTTAATGAAGTTGAATTAATAAAATTGAAAGCTATGTAATTGAATTTAAATTGAAAGTGAAGTAAATTTAAATAGAAATTGATTTGAATTGAAAGCGAATCAACTTGAATTTAAATTAGTGAATGAAAACTAATTGAAAATGAATAATTGAATGTTGTTGTATATGAATTGGTTGTAAACAATTAAAAGAAGTGTCGAAATTATATAAGTTGCTTATAAACTTTGTTTAGTATTCATTTCTTTTAATATGCAAGTGTTGTAGTTGTTTAAAAGAGTAAATTGTTAATAACTTTATATATATGTCACTTACATATTTAAATTGAGTAAGTACAGGTGCCGTGGCTGCCGTTCGGTTGATTTGGGTTGCGCTAAAATGCTAAATTTATAACTGCTTTGCTTAAAAATGCTAAAAAGGTACGCCTACGCAATAAAAATAGGAAATATGAACTGTTTTTCTGCTTTTCCGACCGTGTGGGTCGATGTATATATATTTATGTCTATCGTGATCCTACTATGATCGAACCGCACAAAGGAGGCTATGGCGAATTTTTCTGAAAATTTAAGGAGTTGGAAAATTTTCGGGAAATTTTGGAAAATTTGTGAAAACTAAATTTTGGATTTGGAGTTAAAAGTTAAACGGTATAGTTTGTTTTGAAAAGTATAACTAAGTATAGATTTGAAAAACTTAGTAAAGTTTTTGAAAGAGTTTAACTATTGGATTTTGGGGAAGTTGTATACTTAAGCGATTTTAAAATCTAATTTGAACGAATTGTTTGAAAAGTTAATGGATTTTGTGACTTTTTCCTACTTTGCAATTTCGAGGACGAAATTCTTTTAAGGGGGGAAGAATGTAACGACCCAGAATTTCTATCATTTGAAATTCAGATATTTAATTGATTTTAAATATTAATAAGTAAGATTTGGAAGTCGAATTAATTTAATTTCGATATAGTGATTTAATTGGACGATTAAATTATTAATTTAATACTTGAAATTGGGTAAATAATTGAAATCTGAATTAAATGTGATTAAAAATGATTTAAAAAGTTATATTAAATCATATTGAAGTTATAATGATGTTTGTAAACTTTTGAAATCGAATTAAAAGTTAAATTGTGAAAATTGAATATTTTAATATTTAATTGACGAGTAAAAATGACCATTTTTCAAACGGTCTCGGATTTCGACGAAACTAGTTTCATCGGATCCGTAATGTGAAATTATTGTAAGGTTTCAAATTTCATGTCAATCGGATTTATGGTTTGTCCGGGGCAAGTTAAAACGCATCGAAATCGGTTTAAATCGATTTAATTTAAATTTGATCGTTTATTTCCGTAACTCTCACATACGATCGAATTAGCTCCCAAAACATGTTCCATTTTGTCTGGAACGCGGGGTAAACCTTAGAAATGCCTGTCGTCACGTTTGATTTGGAGTTCGGAAAATTTTCGAAGAATAGTGATTTTTGGTAATTTTCTTTAAAAGGACTTGATATTCTTCAATTGCACTCAAACCCTAAGCAACTAGGGTTAGCCGCCATATTGGAAACCAATGGCCAGAAAATTCGAAACTTCTTTCCCAAATATCTCCCAATCCACAAAACGATTCGAAATATTGTCAACTGCAATGTTGTAGAACACAACGAGATCTATACATCCTACGGTGGATTTTCGTTATAATCGTCGAATGAAGCCAGAAATCGCTCGCGTTCTCCCCTTGTTCGCTCGTGTTTTTCGAGAGGAGATGGCAACCGAGCTGCACGTGGTTCCAGGTGTGGGTAGGCGAGGCGACGAGCTTCGAAATGGAGGTGGCTGATCGTCGTGGAGTCGAGTATAATGGGTGCGAAAATTGATGAAGAGAGGCGGCCGAGATGGGTTTCTTGCGTGATGTAGCCTGGTAGAAAATCGCGTGGGAGAAGATGATGGACGCGGCCACGATTTCATCTCTGAATTGGACGGCCAGAAGTAACTAGGGTTTGTAAATAAAAAAGAAATGTAAATTAATATATATATTAATTCGTATAATCTTTGAAAAATCATATCTTTTTGATACGAGGTCGGAATTCGACGAAACGAATTGCATCGGGTTCGTTTTGTCGAGCACTACGCAATGGAGCTGGTTTGGACTCGTTTGGAGCCAGTGAAAATTTTGGGTAAAATTAAACGTGCATTTAATTTTATTCGAAATAAAATACCGCAACCGTTATTGAAAGCAAGGTGAGAACTTCTCACTCAATCGAATATTTGTTTTCGATTTAAATTTTAAATAGTTAGATTTAAAATTGTTGATAGTGTTGATTGTGATGATTGGATGATAAATTGTTATCTATTGAGTTAAATAGACCCTATACGCCGTATATTAAGCAGAGGTTATTTATTAAAAACATATACCGCGATAATTTCACCGTGAAGTGGAATTGGTATTATATATGGATTTGGAGTTGATTTCCCGCATTATATAGCGGATGAGACCCTATGGCGCCGCATAATAGCGGATAGTATTTTATAAATCCCATATACCGCGATAATTTCACTGTGAAGTGGAATTGGTATTGTGCTAACATCTGTGGATGCAGGGAAACAGGTTGAAGGGATCCAACTGGATTCCTCAAATATTTGAATTTATTTGAATGTTGTGTGTTGATTTATTTATAATCGCCGTGTGATTATATTGTGATTGAAATTGTTGAAGGCTATAATTTAGTCGAATATATTTTTTGTATCGATGGATACCGAAAATAAATAAAAATTGGATTTTTGAAATTTAAGTTGAAAATTTATCAAAAAATTTATTTTTGATAATTGGATAAATAAAAGGAGTTTTAAAAGATAAGAGTTTTATTTTTGAACTGTATTGAATTAAATTTCAAAATATGGAAAAAAGGCTTAATAAATGGATTTCGAAAATATTATTTATAAATTGAAAAAATTATTTAAAATTTAGATTTTTGAATAGTTTGGAAAATAAAGGAATTTATCTGCTTAAAAAGGAATTTACTTTAAAAAAGGAAATAGATTTAGAAATCCATTTGGTAATTGATTTTTGGTGATTAAAGATAAATCTATTGAAAATGTTTGGAAATTTGATCTAGTGTCTTGAAATAAATTTGAAAATCAATTTGAAATTAATTGATTATAAATTTACCATAACTAGTAAAATTGATTTATTGAAATTTATATGATTTGAATTAATCAGATAATTTAATTAATCTTACCTATGGATGTTTGGATTATATTGGATGTTGAATTGTTTGACATCTTTGATGTGTGATACTTTGTGATATATCCTGATGTGTGTTGTGATTTGTGATCTGTTTATCTGTGATATTTATATATCTGTGATCTGTGAATGATAGATAAGCGTTATAGTTTATACCGCTTATCAATTATATTGTTATATTTGATCTGTGATGGTTGAATGTTGTTGCACTATTATGTTAAACCCGTGGACTACACAATACACACACAAATGTGGATTTCACATGGAAATCGGTTAAGTCATAGATTTTTGTCAATTTTGGAAATTGAATTTTTGAATCCAAAATAGTTTTGGAATTGGAATTGAAAGCTTTTGAAAATGAGTTTCAGAAAATAAAAGTTATTTTAAATAACTTAATAAAAATTGGAATTTAAATCATTTGATTTAAATTTTGAATTCAATATTTTGAATTGAATTAAATGAATTGGGAATTTTGGCTTAAAAGATTTCATAAGTATAAAAGGTGTTTTTATGGTTTTTAACCAATTAAAAATACGGTCTTGGGGAAATTTAAATTTTATTCAAGTTTTATACTTGAACGGATTTAAATTGTGTAATTGTAACCAGTTTTTCCCAAAACGCAAACTATCTGTTTTCAAATGATAATAACTTTCATAAAGTGAAAATATTTCCAATTTGTATCGAAACAATTCAAGTTGAAATGAAATTGTAAATAGTTTGGAAAAACTATGAAATAACCTTGGTAACGATAATTAAACTTTATTTTGAAATAAAAGAGTATTTCAAAAGGTGTATCTGTTATATTATAAAAGACTTGAATTGTGAATAGTTTTGAAAGCTATAAATTAAATCTTAATTTTAAGATTTAATGGGTTAATCAAATTGAAATGAAAATTGATTTGGAAATCTGTGAATGAAACTTTGTGAAACTGGGTAAACTTTGCGAAGTAAATTTTTTTTGCTTAAAGATTTAAAATGGTAATTTGTTTAAACCGTTTAAAGGAAAGGATTTGGGTAATAAGTTGTGACTTAATTGAAATCCCATATCCAGATGTTTTGAAGTATTGTGCTCACTATTCGGGTTAGCCGGGAAAAGACCTTTGTGTCATATAACCTATTCCGAATTTGTGATACGACGATATGGATCGTATTGAAGACCGGTGGTGAAGACCGGGTATTTGTGAAAACGATAGGATGACCTATCGATTGTCTCTGCACCGTTAGCTATGGTATAGAGATTTCCTTTGTGATGGGAAGTTTTATCGGGATTGTGAATACCCGGATTGCAAGGGCTTCTTCGGAAGTGCCTTCGGTTCTGTTCGAACCCGGAATAGACTTGTATGGTTACATGTCTGACATTACATTTTGAGATATAAAGCTGATTTCTTTCAAATACATTTCTGTTGGTGGCGGAGAATTTATTCTCTTAGCTTAACACCCTTCTCTGAGACGTACGAGCTCAGAGGTTATGTAGTTGAAATTCATCAGTGATATACTCCCAATTTGGTAGTGTGGCATGCTGAGTGTTGCTGTGTGATGATCATTTATTGATCATTTGTGATCAAAGCGTGGCTTTATGAAAAAGCATAGCTTTGTGGATGAGACTTCGTCAGGACCTCACAACCCGGAAATGGTCGAAACAGGAATGATGCGGCAAGGTTATGAGGGTCGCGCCCTTTAGGGTATGTCATTTCCTTCTGGAAAAGGGTGGTATCAGGTATGGAGCCCTGGTATTTAACCTATGTGGATACTCCAGTCTCATTTATTGTGTGATTGTTGTTTGATCGAGGCGCCTCGGATAAAGGTCCCAAAGGACCGGGGAATGGCATATTCGTGTAGTAGTTACCTATACCCAGAGGTAACCCGGCCTTGTGTTGGCAGAGAGCCAGGTTGGTTTCTCGGGACCTCCATCCAGAGGCGATCCCATTGACATTAGGAAGTTACTTAGCCTGACCATTTATTGGAAATCCAATTTCCAATACGAACCCTATACGATTTTAGTTGTAGAACTTGCCATTTACTTATGGTGGTCACCACTGTTTAAATGGTAGCTATAGTAGGCATAGTTCGGAATGTCTATGCTGGCTAAGATTAATATTATACTTTCGAAATGTTTTCTACACTATGCACTAATAATAATAATAATCCAACGATTTGCGTAGTAAGCATATTTGACTATCATAAGAAGAAATCTCCTCCAATTCTGCGTTTGCATTGTGTGTGTGGCGGGAGGTCTTATGGTAGTTTCATTTTCCAAAAGCATTGCGAATGTATTTTATTTCCTTGTTGTTGTTGTTTTAAAGATAAAAACTGTTTTAAGTTCTCACACCTGTCACCATGACTGACCTGGAGTTTATTGTTTCCTTCCTAAACTCTGGGTGCCCACCAATTTCCACACGGGCAGTCTAGAGTCAGGTTATCAGGTCATTCTGGATTCAGGAGATGCTGTGGAGCTCCTTGGCGAGCTGGATGGCGAGGCGTAGCATTTGTATATGATATTATTTATTCCGCTGTGTATTCTGTATGAGGACAAGTGATATAACTGTCCAGTTGTGTTGTATATTGTTGCTGTAAACTCTGATGTGATGTAATGTATAAAATGATATAGTTCTTTGATTTGAAGATTATTAATTTATCTATTATATGTTGTTCTGCTGCGATATGTGAGATTCTGATATTGTTCTGTGTTTTTCTGTTGTTTCTTCTTTCTTTTTCTTCTATCTTCTTCTACCTCTTCTTTTTCTCCATAACAATTCGGTTTTCCGGCATTCGATTGCTCGGCAGTTGATACAGTGGACGTATTGATGTCGATTTTTGAGCGTCGAAAAATCGCGTTCGTTACAGTATATATATATATATGTTTATATTATATATATTAGTTATATTAGATATATATATAAGTTATTGGTTGTTAGTTATATAATTGATTATATATATATTTGCTTATATATGTGTGATGTCACCGTTTATATAATAAAGTTATGTTATATTTTTGATAAAGGTTTTCAAACTATATGTACGAAGTCCATTTATATATCAGGTAGCATATATATATATATATATTATAGTACTTTATGATAAGCTTTGATAATTGTTCAGTATGTACAAAATAGAATTTAAAATAAAGAGAGTATGGGTTGGTTCTAAATGTTTAAAATATAATATATAGGTCTGCATATGTCTATCTGGTTATATTTTTAGGGTCTGCACATAAAGTAGGCTGCCATATATATATATATTAGTTATATATATATATATTGTTAATCTGTTTACTTAAGTTATACAGTATCTTGAAACAGTTTTTATAATAATGTATACAATGTTTATATATATGATATGTGTATGTAAACATTTAGATATTCAAGTTATATTATTTTATATAAGTTATATATATGTATATGAAGTGTTCATCGGTTTGAATGAATAAGCTATTTCAAAATATAGTGTACATATATAAATTTACATATATAATCGGTTTGAAGTGCATCGTATTACTATAAAGCAAGTTTATATATATATATATATATATATATTTCTTTTATTGATTTTAAAATATAATAGGTATATATTGATTTTAAATCGAATGTGCTTTAAGGATAATGATTTTATATATATATCGTGTGTAACATCCCGCTACTATAGCAATAAATTAATTAATTAAAAAATCGTTATGGATATAAAATAAAATTTGGAGTAAAACGCCAGAGCGGAATTGTAATCGGAAAACCAAATTGCGGTAGGACAATAACGTGGCTAAGGGTGTATAAAATTTGTTTAAAGAGTGAGAAAATATTAACTTACTAAAATAAAGAGCTAGTTGGTTCTATTAATTCGACATATCTCAGCAATCCTATCTTTTTCATAATTATGCCTCACCATTCTTATCTATTTGTTGATGGTAAGTTAACCTATATGTTTAACCTTTTCCCTTAAAGTGAATATTTCCCTATCTATATAAGTACCACATCCCGTATGCAAATCAGTTTTTCCTCTAACGCAAGCAAGTACAGGCTGTAACACTACAAATTTCTTTTTCGTCAGATAGCATATGAAACCAATGTGAGTTTAATCCTTCTTTTTATATACAGACCAAAATTAGTGTGTCCACTTTCCATTTTAAATTACTATGAAAAATGTGTTACCTTCTGTACATGATTTATTACATTATATATATTGATACAAGTAGTTTATATTAGGAAGTTATTATGTACTACTATTATTTTTTTAACTATTCGAATATAGTCAGGTTTCCAAGTTCTGAATGCATTGATTTGCAAGCTTAAGTTTTGATATATATATATATATATATATATATATGATCGTTTAACTTAGTCCATGTTTTAAAGACAACCTGACACTTTGCTTTCAAATAGTAGACTTGTTTTGAACTTTTATATGTTTTAGATCTTTAGTTAGTTTATAGTTTGATTTGACAAACACTAGAGTGCAATCTTTTTCTAGTAAAATTTCCTAAACATGAATTAATTGTATATATTTTTAACTAAAGCTTAGTTTTGCAAAGAAAAAGTGACGTGCATGCTTTGAAAATTAATGAGCCAAAGAAAAATGACGTGCATGCCATGAAAAATAATGAGCCAAAGAAAAAAATGACGTGCATGCTTCTTTACTGATAAAATGAACACTACCCAGGCAACTTTATAAAACAATTTTATTTTCTTCAAAACTCTAATTATTAATAACTCAGAATCTATGATGATTTTGAGCATGCAACCAAAAGAAAATATGTAGAGGGAAGTGAGACGAACAAATCGACTAGCTTTCGCCTGACCGACGGACCCCGTGGTGATCAGAAATGACACCGTTAAGTTCCACGACCATATGATGAACGGAAGCGTTACGGCCAAAACGGAAGGTACCGGCAGGGCCGTATTGCGTAGCGCATCATGACGATGGTCTCGGTTCACTCGTCGAAGGTGTGTAGATGGGTAAACAAAACCAAAAAGTTTTAGAGTACCACGCTACGCAATATTCCATTCACGTACGGACCGCGAACAACTGAAATAAAAATACGACCGTGCACCACAACGTTACGCGATCACAAAACAGCAATAAAATAAACTGGTTAAGTTATTTCGTAAAACTTCAAATGAACCGGCGTTTGACGCAAAACGCGTCAACTGAAAATATTTTATTTTCTAAATTAAAAATTATGAAAAAATTTAAATTAAATTAAAACGACGTCATCAAAAATCAAGTCTAAATTTGAAACGTATATTTTATTATAATTTAAATTCAAATCCGATGAAGTTCTTCCAAATTGTGGTTACGTGTTATGTTTAAGAATGTTCATGATGCTATATAATGCAAGTTAATGCTATGTTGCACGAACACGACAATTATATGTGATATAAAACAGAAAACGATACCATTTTGGGGATAAATGGTATATTAGGAAGTTAAATACAAAAGAATTTGAATGAATTTAACCGATGAAGCAAACGAGACGAGGTGAGACTACTAGATGCTAGAATCCATCCTAGTGGACAGATTCAGGGTCGCTCCCTGAAACGTGATGACCTGGTCCCTCGTCACTTATTGTCCAAACGATCTGTTGCACGGACACAACCACGTTGACATGCGTAGTGCAAACGGGAAACGAGGAAGAATCGAGAGTAATCTCATTGATGGATATGTGGTAAAACAAAGATAAAGATTACAGCACAACGGGGTGAGCGCCAATGGTGAACAGGAGAAGAAAGTGCAACTAATAGATCGTGTGGGGGCACCCACAATTTCTGATCGGAAGATATGCGGATGAAAAAGGCCGCAATATCGGTTCGATACAAAGTCTAGTAAGAGTGAATTATGAATAGGATTCACTAGTAATTCCAAACCTCATGTATGAATAACTTGACAGTGATATGTCTATTGAATAATGAATGCAACGTATAAATGAATAGGATGTGATATCTCGGTTGATTAGAGTTGCAGCTGTGATTCACTTTAATTAGTGTCGTGACACGTGTATTTAAACTGAAATAATCCAATGGAATGTGGGCGAGTTTAGATTATGGAGTGATTGACATATATATTTCTTTTAATATCACATATATAACCCAACTCCACAATTTATATGAATCCTTGTTACAGTATTATACTCACAGCTAGATTTATAGCCTGACTCGAGGTTTTGTTTTTGACAACTCCTCGGGTCAGACCGAGGCTTTTCAGGATGATTACCTTTTCACATTTTGAGGTGATTTCATACGACATTGAGATGGACGGTAACTGGCATACAGTGTATAAATTTAAGGTAGTTGTAGATTTAGAGCTTCACGGACGTACGCTTGCTACATGTCTCAAAGGAACTGTTAGAGTCATCTGGAGGAGAAATGTTAGAGAGATACATTTAGAGTCCGTTGAACTATGCTAAGTTGATTTTGTGTAGTCATGTCGCATGTCCTTTGTATATATTCATCTGTGTATGTATTAGAACGTCATTTTTGGGGCAGTTATGTATAGTTGTAGACATATGGTGTAGTCTGACGTCTGTTTGTACCTATGTATATATATATATCTATCTATTTGGTCCGCTGTTTTGTGAAACCATTATTTATTGTGTTCTGCTATGTGATTTAAATACAAATTCTCTGAACTCGTGTATACTACATTGCATCGAGATGAGATACGTATCATTTAAGAAATGTTCAGGTATTTTAAACATATCCATGTTGATCCAAAGTAGTATAGATGAGAGATCGCTCCTTTAGTGCCCATTGATCCGAGCTATCGGACGGTAAACTCCCTCTGATATTTCATTCACTGGAGCCGGGGCATCACATCGTGTGTCAGAGGTTATATGTTGGGTGTAGAGATGCAAAATTCGTATTCTATGTAGGGATAGCTAGTATATATATATATATATATGTTGTATAAAATGGAAGTTGTATAAGTATACGTTGGACCGTACATAAATTTACATTTTTTCGTTGGCTACAGCATGTATAGGGTGGACTTTATACTGATTCGTTTATACAAATGTTAGTTTTAATGAATGTAACTTATATCAGTTTATATGTAAGTATATGTGAAAATTGGTATTTTGATTTTCTCGGATATTGGTTTTAAATATAGATATTTTGATTTCGGTTGGTTATTAGTTTTAAAAGAAATATGTATATATAGATCTTATTTTGATAGATATCTAAGTTGAATATGGATTTTATGAAAATTTATCATATTATATGTTTATTTTGTTTCAGTTATTTAATTGTGTCCACTTGTACAAATTATCTTCATTGATCCATTCTGATTGATTTCGTCTATTCCTATTTATCAGCTTTCTTCATCGATTTGTGTCCATCTAGCTTTTCTTTGGAATTCGTACTTGGATTCGTAACTCAATTTCATTATCTATCCGCTCTAGCCTCGAAAGGTGAGCAATCACTCACGATTAACGTCCTTATATTTATTAAATTTGATTTCAATTGAAACGACAATTGAAATATGCTGCTGTAGTTATTTAAATTGTTATATATGCATTTATATGTAATTGTTCACCTGTGGGATATGACACCATATCCTGTTGTTTATATTATATTGTTATTGATGATATATGCTTGTTGCCAATTATTATGTTATATTATCATATCTGTTATCACTCTGCAAGTTCCCTGTTAGTATAGAATTCCCTATGGGTTGAAATGATACATACCCGAAAGATCTTGTAGAATAGGAGAAAATCGTTATGGGTTGAAATGATAAACCCAAGCGATTTTCATTGAATTGAATTTGGGATTGTGGGTTGAAAAGATATATACCCGTATATATTTTAAATTGCGGATTGAAATGATAAATATCTGTATCACTTGACCATAGGATAGAAAATTATATACAGGCACCGTTGGTATATATATATATATATTTTATTTTTTTGAAAATGATTTCCAAGGTTTTGAAAAGAAATATGTGTGGTTTTAATAAATGTTTATTTTAAGATATTATATTTTTAATATATATTTTATATTAATTTTAAATAAATTAAGTTGGAAAGAGAAAAAGAAATTAATTTGAATTTTATTTGAATTTTACTTAAATAAAACCGATTTGAAACTTATTAAATTTGAGATTTTAAAGATATGATTTAAATGATATTGGATTGACTAAGTGAAATTTCAATATTAAATAATGGTAAAGTTGAAATTGGAAAAAATTAAATGAATTCAAGCTTTGAAATCTATTGAAATTGAAATGGTTTAAAATTGTAGTTTATATATGTCTTTGAAATCGATATGAATTTTAAATGGTTTTGAACTGAATTGAAATTGGTGAATCGAGATTTAATAAAAATTGAACTTTGGAACTTCGAGTTGATCTGAATCGATTTGTGAAATTTGAGGAAACTATTTTATTATGTAAAGTATTTTAAAATATATTTAAACTATTTTAATATTTTACTTTATAAATTAATTAAATATAAACTATTTTAATTTTTAACTATTTTCAGTATACCAATTGTTTATTTTATGAACTATTTTATTTTATAAACTATTTTATTATACAAACTATTTTATTTTATATACTATTTTAATATCTAAACGGTTAAGTGGGAGATATATGATTTCTAAAGTGTTATGATTTCAAAAGTGTTATGATTTCGAAATGGTTATAATTTTTGAAAGTGTTACGATTCTGGAAATGAATATTATTTAAAGTGAATAATGATATCGAATTTGATATGGTTTTGAAATGAATATGATATTTTGAAATGGCCACGGTGTTATAATAACGTTTGGTTGTTAAAGAGACCGGGATCGGATATTGTCTTACTCTCTGCCAATACCGAAAACCACTTTAACAACTGTGTACGTGGTGGAGATTCCAGAAATGAAGTAGGATGGTTTGGCGACGATTCTATATGATATGACGTGACCCTCACTCCCGTGAGTCAGCTTAGATGTGACTAAAATCAGGAGCTACGCCGGGCCAAGTGAGGTCATTCCTCCTATCGGGCACATTTCTTCGATACCATTCTATTGCTTTTGTGATTGTTTTGGTGGCCACCCCTCGATTTTTGATATGGGAGTGTGTCCGAGGTGGGCGGTAGTAGCTGCTATACGTTACCACCAGTCCGGATCCGCAAACGGTATATCTACCCTGGCATTTCCTCGTGTGCCGTGTTCGCATGCCCTAGAGCGCCTTCTACAAGTTTGTTTTGTGTCGTACCTATGGAGTGCTCCCTGATTGCCCACTTGCAAGTGGAGTTTACAGTATCTGTATAGACTACGACATTATATAAAATGTGTTAAGGGGGATATGGGTAACGCCTTAACGCTATTTTAATAGTTTACTTTACTATAGACATATTATAATAGCGTATTATACTACATAGTAGATAGTTCCACGGATCCTTAGAGGATGGTTATCCCAAACATCCTTTGAGTTACTTGTATTTCAGTTGATATTTCACTTGAGTTGGATTTATTGATATAAGAATGTTAATCCTGACTCGAGTGTTTGTGTTTTGATTTACGCTCGGGTCAGACTGAGTGACACATCATTGAGACTTACCTTTGGAGTTTGGAGCTTCGCTTGGAAATCCATCTATATCTATTCACCTTTCAACTATCCAGTTGTTCTGTCTAGACTTGTCATCTGTTTGTATTCAAGACTATATTGTATTTGAGATATTCTGTTGTATTTTTTTCAGACTCTGATGTTTTATATAGTAGCTTCATGAATTTATTCTATTCCGCTGCTTATTATTGTAATACTCCGTGTCTGTGATTTTGTGATTTATTTATTTACTGTATATGCTGAGTTTTGCCAAATTATAAATTAACAATATGATATTTTGAGCAATTCAAGTCCGACATGTGCGGATGCGAATGACTTGAAATATCGGGTCGTTACATTTGTGCAGCGTGGTCTTATGAGATACTGTTCTTTCCAAAGGTTTTGTTTGACATCAAAATCTATGACACTATTATATATATTTATGATTTGCATTTCTCATGCTAGTGTGCCAGACTTATCTAGGTATTTTTAATACTCGGGTCAGATCCGAGTAGTTTCAGGATTAGCCGAAGACGCTTGGAGTTTCCAAAGGAGAGCTGGAGATCTTCATCAATGTATGGACGTAGTTTACTTTTCCACCGTGTTTGTTATTTTTCAACATTTGTAAGCATGGGTATTTATAACTGTCCAGGCTGAACTTAGGACAGACTCTGATATATGTATTTAAAAGTTTTTCCATTCTAAAGATTATTGAAATAACATATGTAATTCCATTCGTGTGAGATTCTGTTTTGTCTTCTTTTTCTTTTTACCCTTAACAATCAGTTTTTTCGGCACTTGAATGCTCGGCATGCAAAACATTAGAAGTATTAGTGTCGATTTTCGAGGGTCGAAAATCTAGTTTGTTACATTTAGTACCAGGCTCTGGTTGAGCGAACACCTGAGCCTGATAGGGGTAAAGTCTCATCAAAGATAGGGTTTGTAATACCCTAGGATGAGTAACTCATTAGAGATATGGTAAGTGAGAATGAGTTGAGAGTATTATATATGAGCGTGTATTTGTTAATGTTATAAAAATGATTATTATTTTGGAAAATTGGTAAATTAAATAAATTTACCTAGGAATATATTTTGAATATAAAGGAATATCTTTCAAATGATATAGTTATTTATGTACTGTTTTGTTGTTAAGGGAATGATAATATTCAGTTATTATCATTAATTAATTGGTTGTTTGATTTAAAAGTTTAAATACGAACACCTCGTGAATTTAGTTTCACAATTGGACTATGTGGTTTTCGATAAATAATATTAGTTTAAGGTTAAAGATATTTATTCAAGATAAATGATTTTATGAATGTTTTATAAAAATAAGTGATTTTATAAATTAGATTTATAAAATGTGTTTTATAAAGAGATTTTTGAGAATTTAAATCCTGGTATTTTTGAAAGAATCTGATGATTAACTAGTTTGAATGGCTCGAAAGTAACAAAAAATGGGCAGGAGATGTGTTCGGATGGTAAACATTCTCTTAAGTATTCCCCTTCTTGTTAAGGAAATATATGATACTATTGGTAGTACCCAGTTCCTTGGTATCATTTTTGAGTTACTCGATCTATATAATATTTTAAAGTTAAAAAGATAATGTAAATCATTAATTGATAGGTTAATTAGTGATTGTTAATTTTTTTCAAGGTGTTTGCATTTAATATTGGTTAAAGGGAGTATATTATAATATAAGGAGTTTATTATAATTTCAAAAATAAAAGATAATTTATCTTTTAAATTGAAATCGTATCTTTGGATAGAAGATTAAAAAAATTATATGAATTTTACTTTTTTGGTAATTTTCTTTATGAAGTAAAGCTATATCTTTGTAAACTTTTTTGAATAAAAGATATATAGTGATATTTTGAAATAATAAAATTGGTATTTGAATTCTTAAGAATTTTGATTCAAAATAAAAGTCATTTTGAAAAATGAGTGTTTTGAGAAATATGTGCTTTGATAAATGAGATTTTGATAAGTTAAATTAGGTAGAAGATATTAGCAAATCCTGTTATATTAAAAGCTATATTTTTATGAAACTTTTAAAAAGATTATTTAATTAAGAAGAATAACTTTTAAAATATCTTCTAAATGGGGGTTAAAAATATTTAGGATACGTAAAGGTTTAAAACATTCGGATAGGATTTTATGAAATGTTTTCATAAATAATTTTGAAAAAGGAATTTGATATAACTAATTACGTATGAGATACATAGATCATTTCGTCGCATGATTCAGATTTAAGATTCGAGTACAGAACTTTGAGGTGTTTACACCGGTCCGTAAAAGGATTTATCACTTGATTTTTGACGATGAACATTGATGATGATTTGTGGTTGGATACTTGCATTTTCTATTATAGCTGAGAGCTATGTAAGGAAAGCAAGGGTTTCTGATGACGAAGCCTGATTAGAGTCCGCACTAGAGGATCAAGGGATCAATACTAGTTTGGAAATAAAGATGTGTATTTGAGTAGAAGATTGAATCCGATATTGCATACGAATGATCTGGGTATATCATACGTAATTGAGTTTAAAGATAATTTTTTGGGTAAACACTTTTGGATTCGGGGTTGTGGTTAAATTTCGGGGATGAAATTCTTTTAAGGGGAAGAATGTAACGACCTATAATTTTCTTTGAATTGGAATATTTAATTAATTTTAAATATTCAGATAATTGTTTTCAAATGATAACTATTCGGGCATGGCCAGAGATAGCAGCATCTAAACCGAGGATATAGAAACCTCCGGTGAGTCAATGTCTGTTGTAAAGGAGTTTCACCCCTTTACAAATCATACAGTGGAGCTATGGGATGCTCCAGAATCAAGGAAACACAAATAGGGAGAGACAAGACTGGATTTTGGAACCGAGGGGAACGTTCCAAAATTCAAAGGAAACCGAATCAAAGAGGAAGAGATTCAAGCTCGAACAAAGATGATTCTGTAACTAAATTTACTTTATATGCTAGGTTTTGCCTAAAACCAAAGCTCTGATACCACATGTAACATCCTGAAATTTTCAGCCATTTGCATCCATACATGTCGGATTTGAATTGCTCAAAATATCAGATTGTCAATTTAAAATTTGGCAAAACTCAGCATATACAGTAAATAAATAATCACAGAAACACAGACACAGAGTAATATAACAATAATGCATCGGAAACAAAAGAATAGTAGTTCATGAAGCTACTATATATATATATATAACAGAGTTAAATAAGATACAACAGAAGCCGCAAATACATAGATGTTTCAATACAATAGTCAAATACAAGATCTAAACACATCGATGGAATCAACTGAATAACTGAAAGCTGGATAGATAGCTGGATCTCCAAGCGAAGCTCCAACTCCAAAGGTGAGTCTCAAATGCTATATCACTCAGTCTGACCCGAGCGTAAAGCAAAACACAAAACACTCGAGTCAGGATTAACATTCTTATATCAATAAATCCAACTCAAGTAAAATATCAACTGAAATACAGGTAACTCAAAGGATGTTTGGGATAACCATCCTCTAAGGATCCGTTAAACTATCTACTATGTAGTAATATACGCTATTATAATAATGTCTATAGTAAAGTAAACTATTAAAATAGCATTAAGGCGTTACCCATATCCCCTTTAACACATTTTATAGTGCCAATAGTCTATACAGTACCGTAATACCCCGTAAATTGGAGCTATCAGAGGATACTCCATAGGTACGACACAAATCAAACTCGTAGTAAAGCACGCTATGGTAGGTGACACGGTACAACAAGGCAATGCCAATGTAGATATACCAATTACGCATCCAGACTGTTGGTAACGCAAAGCCGCAGCAATTGCCCAACTCGAGCCACACTCTCGAATCAAAGGTGCGCACCAAATCAATCACAAAGTAATAGAATGGCATACGATGGAATGTGTTCGATAAGAGGAGCTACCTCATTAGCCCGTAATCGCTCCTATTTTAGCCACCTTATGCTAACTCACGGGAGTAAGGTCCACATAAATATACCTTAGGATCGTCGCCACCATCTACTTCATTCTGGAATCTCCACCGCGTGCACAGTTGTTAAAGTGGTTTTCGGTATAGACAAAGAGTATGCCCATATCCAATCCCGGTCTCTATAACAACCAATCGTTATTATAACACCGCGGTCATTCCAAAATAGTTTATACTTCAAAATCAGAATATCATTTCCTTTTCAAACCATATCAAAACGATATCATTTTCACTTCAAATAAATCCATTTCCAAAATCATATCACTTTCCAAAGTTATATTGCTTTCGAAATCATAAGTCTTTTAAAATCAAAACACTTTGGAAATCAAACCTTGAAATTCATAACGCTTTGAAATCATAGCTTGAAATCATAACATTTTGGAATCCATAACACTTTCCTCTTAAACAGTTTAAATATTAAAATTAGTATATATAGTAAAATAGTTTATAAAATAAAATAGTTTATATAAAATAGTTAAAAGTTAAAAAGTTTATAATAAAATAATTTATATTGAAACTGATTTATATTAAAATAGTTTATACTAAAATAATTTATAAAGTGAAATATAAATAGTTTTAGATATAGTTTAAAAATACTTTATATAAAAATAGCTTCCTCAAATTTCACAAATCGATTCAAATCAACTCGAATTCCAAAGTTCAAATTTAATCAAATCATCAATTTCAACTCGATTCAGTTTCTCAATAAACCATTTCAAATTATCGATTTTCAAATACATATTTGAACCAAAAAATAATCCATTCAAATTTCAATATATTTCAAAGTCAATATATTCAACATTTCAAAACTAAATTCGATAATTATATATATATATATATATATATATATATATATCAAATTCACTTTACTATTATTAGTTTTGAAATATTTACAAATTTACAAATTTAAGTAAAAAAATATCCCATTTAAATTTATATACATTTGAAATATTCATTTAAGTCACTTTTAATCAAATTCAAGTTATAAAACATATCTTTAAAATTTCAAATTTAATAAATTCCAAACCAAACTTATTTAAGTAAAATTCTTAAATAAATATAATTTGAAATAAATTTCAAATTTAGTTTTCCACCTTGAATCATTATATACTCTATATTTAAAAATATAGATTTTGTATAAATACTTAAACATATTTTATATCAACTTTATTAAATCAACTTTAATAAATCTTTAAAATCAATATTTAATAAAACCATATATTCCTTTTCAAAACCATAGAAATCATTTCAAAATATTTATATATAGACCAACGGTGTCTGTATATAATTTTCTATCCTATGGTCAAGTGATACGGATATTTATCATTTCAATCCGTAATTTAAATATATACGGGTATATATCTTTTCAACCTGCAATCCCAAATTGAATTCAATTGAAAATTGCTTGGGTAATCATTTAAACCCATAATGATTTTCTCTTACAGATTGTTCGGGTATGTATCATTTCAAACCATAGTGAATTCTATACTAACAGGGAACTTGCACAGTGATAACAGATATGATAATAACATAACATGCATATATCATCAATTATAAATAACAGATAAGGGTGTCAGATGTCACAGGTGAACAGATACAGATAACAGCATATATATAGCAATGTAAATAACTAGTAGCAGCATATTTCGATTGACGTTTCAATTAAATCAAATTTAATAAATAAAAGAATGTTAATCGTGAGTGATTGCTCACCTTTTGAGGCTAGAGAAGACAGAACAACACATGGGGGTAAATCACGAATTTGACAATCGATCGATCCAAACAACGAATCTCAAACGAAGTAAGCTGACGCAGATTTGACAGGTGAAGCTGATAGATAGAAATTGATGAGAACAAATCAAATCAACCCGATATACCGGAATATATAGATATATTATATATTTTAGTATTTTAATTCAAGACTAGGATTAAAATATTTTTTTAAAAAAAATCATTATTCTTAAACTCAAACATTAAAGATCAAATATTTTTATTATTCTTAACACTATTACCCAAACAATCCTTTAACGCATCTGCATAAACTGTTTTGAAATCGAATAATATATATTAGTTTAAAACAATCAAAACAAAACTTCACTTAAATATATACTCTTTAGACAAATATAAGCAAAACAAATATAATTTATATAACTTTTATAAATCATATATATATATATATACACTGTAACTTATAGACCAGTATTACTATACCCTGAAAACAATCTTATATAAATATATATATATATATACATTAAATTTTCTCACAATATAGAAATGTAAAACAAAGAAACAAAGAAACAAACTGCTTCAGTTTGGAGGAATAAATGTGACTACAAGTATATATATATATACAATATTGAAATCTATGTTTAATGAATTAAATATACTATAAACATATATATAACTCAATATATGGTTATATAACTAAAAAATCTTAAAACTGTAACATATACATATAATTTATATAAACAAACTATATATATAAACATGTATATATGTCGAACTATAAATCCATATATATATATATAGAACTGTACTATATGTAAAAGTATTAATATTCCTCCAAAGTATCATATATACAATACACCTTTATATATACTTTACTTCAAAAATATGACACAATATATATATATATGAATACTCAGCAGATTAATATAACTTATAGAACCCCATATGCAACAGACAGTAATATATATGTATATAAACTTTTACAAACACAATATTTTCCACTCATAAGCCTGTCACATAAATTATAGACAACTAAGCTTTAAAAAAAATAAAACTGTAACTTTATAACATGAACATATGTATAACAGCAAGTTAAAAACTAAACCAAATTATGATATAAACTATATATAACACTCAAAACTGTTATAGCTCATAAGTTAATATCCAAGCAGCTCAAATATATATATAAACATTATAATTTTTAAGGCTTTAAACATATCACAGATATACTATATCATCCATATTCCTGTTAAACTTTAATGATGCTGAAAACATTGGGATATCTGACACATGCATAAATATATAAAACCCATATTAAATTTTCAACACGTATAAGTATAAAACAATATATATATATATATATATTCAACATAAACAGTTCAAAGAAAAGAAAAAAAAATAAAAAAAATATCCAAACAGTACACATACATATCTCTAACAGTTTATTATATATATATATATATATACCTACTCAACATCATCTAAAACTATAATTTTAAAATAGTATATATACATGCATATAATCCATGCATAAAATTTGAATATTAAATAAAATAATATACTACCTAATATACATGCATTCACGGCATGGAGAAGGGGAAGGAAGGCTCGACGAGCGGAGGGTGGTGATGTGCCGAACTCGGGTGGCATGATAGGGTCTCGGCCTCGGAAGAGAAGGCGGAGGCTTCTACACATGGATGGGCGGAGATCAGAGTTGCATGGGGTGTCAGGTGAAGGAATAAGGCAGGTAGGCTCGGCATGGGGTTGGCGTGGCTGCTGGAAGCTAGGGCTGGGGTCGGTCAGACTGGTGGGAAGCAGTGGGATGAAGGTTCAGAGGTGGGGTGCTTGGTGTTGGTCGGTGTGGTGCCATGATAGGAAGAAAGAGGGCGGCGACGTTCAAAGTGGAGAGTGGAAGGGGCGGATTAGGTAGAACATATTCTTTTTTTTTCAGAATGAAAATGAGAGGTTGAAGTATGGTGCTATGCTTCTTGGTGAAATTGCATGCGGCCAGAGTTTGAGTTGGATCTGACATGGAGCAGCAAGCAGGCAAATTCCATTGTAAATGAATGCATCAAATTTCATTTAATAAGAAGTGACAGAGCGAAACAAGGAGAAAATGAAACGAACGAAAGGGGAGAAAGTTAAACCATATTAGTTAATAAGGTGACCAGTGAAACATAAAAATCACGTATTGAATTCTGGAACAATAAAAGCTAATAGTTGTTTATATTCAACTGATGGGAAATTGAATGGTCAAAAGGAAACAAAAGGCAAACCGGAATACCGATGTGGCTAGCCGTTCTGTGGGTTTCACCGTCCACTGGACTGCGAAACTCATAAATGAATATTGTAACGACCCGGTATTTTGGACCATTCAAATCGATAATAATCCACACATGTCTGGCTTGAATAATTCAAAATAACAGATTGTAAATAAATTTGGAGAAAATGAAATCAAATACACAGAATCACAGACACAGAACATATCAGAATAACTCGCAGCGGAATATAAAAAAACCATAGTAGTTCATGAAGCTACTATAACAAACTCTCAAAACATAATACATAATATCTGCTTGAAAACATATACAATAGACATCTCAAATAAATAGAAGTTTATGAATACCAGAACTGAAATAGAACAACTGAACTGAAAGGAACAGATAACTAGACAAGCAGAATCTCCAGCGATTCCTAGCTCCAGAAAGAAATCCAAAGCTAAGCTGTAAATACTCAGGCTGACCCGAGCGTAAAGTAAAACACAAAACACTCGAGTCAGGACAATATATACTTATATAATGTAAACCAACTCAAATGAACTGTAGTAGAAATGCACAATAACTCAAAGGATGCTTGGGATCGCCCATCCTTTAAGGATCAGTTAAACTATAAATTAAATACATCCCGTGGTTAAAATTTCAAAATGGTATTTTATACTTCGAAATCAAATATCATTTCAAAATTCAATATCCTTATAAAATCCATTTCAAAATATCAAAATATCGTATTTCAAAATAATTTATATTTCGAAACAAATTACTTCATTTTAAATCATAAAAATGAAGTTAGTATATTTAATAATTAAAATTTTAAATTTCCAAAAATTTAACTTTTCAAAGTTCATTCGTTCACTTAAATTAATTAAAACAATGAAATTTCAACTTTCGCAGCATTTAGAAAATGCTACGGAAAGTCACATTTAAAATAGTTCAATTTAACAAAAGACAGCATTTAAAATTCTGTAATATGTGGTTACATTAGTTTCAAATAAACTTAGTTAAATTCAACCATTATAACATTTACAAAAATGCTATAATAGCCTTTAATTAAATTTAGCCATTTGGTTCATTATTATCAACTAAAGCATTTACAAATGTTGTATTATCATTTACATTAGAATTTAATAGCGTTTCAGAAATGCAGTTAACTAACTTCAAATATTCAGTATAATTTCACAAACAATTATATTTTTATATAAATCATTTTTTTTACTTATAAAATCATATAATTTCACTTTTAAAACAATTATTCAAATACCCTTATATTCATGATTTTATAAATTTAAAACTCCATTCAAAAATCAAAATTTAATAATAATTCACTTATTAAATTCCAATTTTAAATTATAAATTCATTAAATTAAATTAACTTAACACTTAATTTTAAAATGTCAAAATAACTTAATTCCATTTTTATTTACTTAACTTAAAGTTCACTCTTAAGCCAAATTCACAAATTTCCAATTTTAGTTATATTTCAAAATTTCAACTTAAATATTCATTCATTTCACATTTTAACTTTATTCAAAATCATTAATATAATATAAAAATCATTTAAATTCACTTTAATCCAAATTATCATGAAGTTATCACATTTCATATTTAATTTAAATTCCAATTATCACCCAATTAAAATTTCCCAAAATAACTTACATTTCAAATTTTCTAGTTTTACCAATAATTTATTTCACTTATAAATTTTCAAAAAATCAATAATGCTTACATAAATCATTTTTTTATTTAGTTTAAATCAAATATTATAATATTTACATTTCAAAAATATTTTTAAGATTTTTATAAAAACATATTTTAACAACGGGTCTGTATTTCATTTCTAGTCTAAGTAAAGTGATACGGGTAATATATCATTTCAACCCGTAATTTACAAAGAAAACCCGGGTTTGATCATTTCAAACCCGCAATCCCAAGGAAATGAAAAATAATTGAAAATCATTCAGGCCTATCATTTCAGCCCATAATGATTTTCTTCTATTCTAAAGTCCGTTCGGGTATGTATCATTTCAACCCATAGTGATTCTAATCTAAAGGGAACTTGCAGTGTGATAAACTGATAAAAATAATAGAACAGCATAATATAACAGTAACATATAATATAATAGGTGTTTAAGCATTGGTGAACATCATAAATCATAACATAGCAAGTGTAACATGATAATGCATTTTACAGATTCAAAAGGGGTCAATTCACTAGTTATATATGTACATATTGTCTGGTGAGAATAACTCACCTGTTAAGCTGGAGATTTGCCAACAAAGCTCACAACACAAAGATTATGAAGGCACGACAACTCTAATACAATTTGAGTATGGAGAGCAAATCCAATGATATAGATCTTGTGTTACAACCCAAACAAAAATCAAAGCAAACCATAAATTTCAATACACTAGAAATGACATAACTTTTAAATAAAAAGAGATACGAATGCCAAATCTTTTGCCTTGCTTTCTCTATTCTTTTGTCATGGCCTAGGGATGTTTTTGGATCTGGTTTGAACAAGTTTGGCTCAGGTTTGGTCATGTGTATGCATGGCCTAGGTAGTAGAATATGAGGAGAAAGTTTATACAAAGGAATATGAAGAGTTTAAGGCAAAATTGGTGGGTTTTGTTCACAAAAATGGCTTGGCCATGGGCTTGTGTGGTCAGGTCAGAGAGGTATGGATCAGGTCAGTGGAAGGAAAGGTGTGTGGTGGTCTGGCCAGAGGTGGCGGAGGCGGCCTAAGGTGGTGGTGGTGGTGGAAAATGAAGTGGTGAACAAATAGTGGTCAAACAACATGTTTTTATGGCTTGTGTTGCAATTTTTGTGGAGTTTTGGCATCATGGTGGCTCGGCCTTGGTCAAGACTAGAGGAGTAGCTGGTGGTGATGGCAGGGAAGAGATGGGGGTGGTGGCCGTGGATATGGAGTGGAGGCCATTCAAAGAAGCAAAGAAAACAAGGCAAAATACATGAAAAATGAGAAGAAAAGTGTAAAAAAAGTAGCCATTACCCATAGATTTTCTTGAAGCCATGAATGAATGAGAAGGTACAATGTTTTTGTGTGAATGGAGGCTGAAAAATCACGGCTACAAACCAAAAATGCACAGCCAAGATAGTAATTGAGGAGTTATGGCAAATGAAAGGACAAAGGAGATGAAAGGACTTAAGGTAAATAAGCTTTTAAAACTCTTCATATTTCTTTTTCTTTAAATTCAAATAAAACAAAAATAAAATCAGTAAATTGACTTTAAAACCGAAACAAAGTAATATAAAATAAAAATAATTAATTAATTTTAAAGAAAATGGAAAAAGAATATAAGAAATTGCTTAAAAATTGAAAACAGGGTCCAGAAATTACAAATAAATCACGATTGTCTTTGGAAAATTATCTACTTCATTTTAAAAATATTCTAAAGAAAAATTTTGAAATAAAATAATTTCTAAAGTATTTTCAAAGTGAAATAAATAATTTAATTTAGAAAAAAATAGAAAAAAACTAAAGAAAAATGTTTAAAAATTGGAAATAAGACATGAAAATTACAAATAAATATCACTAGCCTTATAAAATTTCTATTTCACTTTAAACAAATAAAAGGTCAAATAAATAAAATAAATGAGGAACAAAATAAAGTGGGAATGAGAATAAAATAAGATTTTAAGAAAAAAATAGAAAAACAAATAAAGAATTACTTTAATTAATTGAAACTGGAAATTAGAATTTTAAACAAAATACAGCTAACACTGGAAAATGCCAATTATATCTTTAAAATGTTTTAAAACCAAAGTATATACATAACATGTTATTTTACCCATATAAATATAAATTATAATATTACATGACCAAATAAAATATTATTTTTTTATAATTTAAAATAAATAATTTTGTTAAATACAACAAATTACACACAATATTTAAAAGGGTATAACTTTCACATTATAAATCAAATTTTAACGAAACGAAAAGCATTATTCTTAAAATTTTATTTACTTTCATAATAAAAGATAAAATTCAAATTTTCAAACTTTAAAATTTCTAAATTAAAAGTCAAAGTTTGACCATATTGACCAAAATTCACTTTTCTAGAAAATATCCTTTTTAGTCATGTTTGGAATTCTAATTCACATCAAAATCAAAATTTATATTTAAAATAACAAAATTTATTCATTTTAATAAATAAAATAAAGTTTTTAAATCAGGAAATCAATTAAAATAACCAAAATAAATAATTAAAATAATCACAAAATACAAGGTTGTTACACTCTCCCCCACTCAAATCTTTTCGTCCTCGAAAAGGAATGAGGTACGGAAAACACAGAAAAGATAAAATGGAATAGGATTAAGACAAGATGACAAGAAGATTAAAATTATACCTGATAACTATTGTTATGGGTAAGTTTAATAAGGTGGAGAATAGGAATAGCTAGAAGGGAAAATAGGACGAAAGACAAGGATGAGCCATTAATTTAAAATTGTTGGTTGAAGAGGTAAAATATTTAAAACACTTTAAAATCGTTTAAAAAGGAAATAACTAATCAAAGTATCATTTATATAATATTTTATCAAAATACTTTTATAACTCGATGTCTTAACAAGTTTATCCTTGTTCCTGTAGACTCTGGTAGTGCGTTGATCAGGCGCAAAACTAGAATTCTCCAGGTACTTAGTAGACTTGTTTCAACACCCAGTGAAAATACTGGAAAAACTTTTAAAAACAGATATGGAAAGTACAATCCAAACAAAAACAAACAAAACCTTTGTCTAACCATGGTTCGCAGATACACAATGGTTACGCCTGGATCCCCCAGGAAACAATCCGTACCCCCAGGCAAGACTCAGCCAAGCATTTGCGCTACTATTCGCGACCTACACAGATTGCAGGATACACAATGATTACGCCTGGATCCCCCAGGAAACAATCCGTACCCCTAGGCAAGACTCAGCCAGGCAGTTGCGCTATGCAGTCACGATCGTAAGACCATGGGTAATGCCATGGAATTCGAAGGACACTCGAGTATCATATCCGGAAAACCAAAAATCAGAGAGAATAATATCGATAGAATGAATCCAAGATGTGGCCACAAATCGGATATCAAGCAGAAGGCACTTTCCATATCTTTACTTCAAAAATATATATCATATAGTACCTTTTCAAATCACTTTCAAATATCGTACTTATATAAAAGCCATTATATATAAGATTTAATTTTCAAATCAAATACTTTCCAAAATCAATAGTATATCAAATCATACTTATATAGACTTCAATTATATAAGATTTCACTTTCAAATTGAGTACCTTTTCAAATCTATAGTTTTCGAATCAATTTCATACTCATAAAAATCAATTTTATATAAGTTCGACAACTCCCAAATCAAGTGTTTATTAACATAAGGTTCTCAAATTTAAATTTGTTTCAATATCAGTTCAATTTCAAAATCATATACAATTTCACCAAATTATTTTCTTCTCAAATTAAATATCTTTAGTTTCAAAGTTTCCAAAATAATAGATTTTTGAAAATAAATCCAAATTTCCAAATCAATATAATTTAAGTCAACCTATTCATTTCCAAAATCAAATGTTTTCAAAATCATCTTATACTTACGTAAGGTCCGTCTTATATAAGGATCAAATTTTCCAAAATAAATTTCGCTGTATGAAGAGCCATATGGGATTTGAATATCTTTGCTTTTATAGGTTATATATCTTTGTAATTTAAATTGGAAAAGTAAGCAAAGATATTCTAACCCGACAGCTTTCAATTTCAGCGTCAAAATATATCACTGATATTAGAATATAAGATGTACACACGTCATCATTTCGCAAAATCACATTTGATCGCTCGCTCGATCACACAAGTTCGCTTTCGAACTAGTATTGTCCATTCGATTTCCCTAATGCGGACTTCAATATGGTTTCTCGACTAGAAGCCATCAGTCTCCTTGCATAGCCATATACTATGATAGAGAATTCTGGAATCAAGCCCAAAATCCATATCAAATATTCGCCATCAAGAATCGAATGAAAAATCCTAACACGAAATGGTGTAATCCACCTCGAACTTGTGTACTCAAACTTGGATCAAATTAATTATGCGAATAAAACAGCATACGTACAACTTATATATTTATTTCAACTTGTTAAATATATAGTTTCATAAAGATGTTACTAAGTTAAAACATTTAAACTAAATTTTATTCAAAATATTTTGAAGACCAAATTCTTTTCAAAACATTTCAAATCTAAATTTCATATTAGAAAATTTTAAAATTGCTTTATTCATTTACTTAACCAAACAGTTTCAACTTATTTAAATCATATTACTTCATACTTAAACATTCAAAACAAACTTATATACTTTATCAAATTACTTTTCAAAATTTCTTAGCTTTGAAAAGTTAACCTTGATTTGGAAGTGCTCGAACCTTTAAAATAGTTGAAGAAATCATATTTCAATCCAAGAGTTGGAAATCACAATTAAATCAGTAAATCCATTCCAAAAATAGGATTATATCAAATCAAATCCAAAACTCAAGGACTGAACACCGGCTCATTTCAAATTTTACAAATATATATACATATATCTTTCGAATATCACATCACACTTCGGAATTTGAAATCTAAATTGGTTTCACAAATCAATCGCATAGCAATGCTACCGAAGTGGCCTCTCCCTCACTCAGAAACTCGAAAATCAATGTCGATGATGCGTGCACTCATCACCGAAATTATTTTCCAGCGACACAAGTGAGTTCTGGACTTTCATTTACTTTGAAAACTTCTTTGAAATTCCTTCAAAATCATTAAAACCCATTAAAATCATTGAAACATTACTTATTCGGAAAAATAATTTCAATCATATTATTTATTATTTCAAAATCTTAAAACCAGTTCCAAAATGCCGGAGTTCAATCACTTAAATTCAGATTCAAAACCTTCAGTTATAAATCATTTTATATGAAACCATTTCTTATAAAATTTTCACAATTTCAAATCCTTTCAAAACTTCAAATTCTCATTTTTTTAAAAGGTATATAATCCTTATCAAAAACATTTCATCTTTATATAAAAATATGGTCATCCTTATCAAAATAAAACTACGATGAATACAAAATTTTTAAAAGACAATCAACCACAAACTTTCCAAGGGACGATTCAAGGATGGATTTCAAAGCAAAACAGAGATTCAAATTTAGAAGGATTCTAATCAAATAGAATTCTAATTCAAAGATAGGCTCAAACGAAGATAAGATAATTAAATTACCAAATACAAGATGGATAAGCCTATATGAATCGCGGGCGACCTTAACCGGTCAACCGTGATTTCAGGAATATAATCGATGCGAAAATCTAAGGAAAATCGACCTTCGATTGCCAGAGATAGAATCTAAATATAGCAGAAGATAGAAAACATCGTAAACCGAGGATACAGAAATCTCCGGTGAATCAATGCCAATTATAATCATTCAAAGATTGGCGGAATCGCCACCCTATAAAGGTCATACAAAGTGGAGTGATGCAATGCTCCAAAATCAAAAGAATACAATTAGGGGAGATAGGAATGGATTTCAGAATAAGTGAGCATTCCAAAATTCAAAGGAATCTTATTCGATAAGAATCCAAACGAAGATTAGAGAAATATAACCTATATCGATACAGAAAAATTCCCATTCAAAATTTGGAAAGACTCGAATTCATAACATATGAAAACAGAAGCTTAAATATCTTTTGTTGGACAACTTTAGCTAAGCAAAAGATACAACAGAGTTTACTCAAAGCATCCTAACAAACTACTGATTTTGCCATACCCAAAATAGATTCCTATCAACAAAGGATCTAGATCAATCAAGAGAGAAGTTCAAAATTTTAGAGGATCCTAATCAAAGAAATTACTAAGAAGGTGGATACGAAAGGAATGAAGTTTAAGAAATATTTTACTTTTAAAGCAAGGAAATTTATATCAAAATAATCTTTGAAAATTCTTTAAAAATCATTTGAAAATCATTTTATACTTCGAAAATACGTTCTCTCACAAAGAAATGATTCTGAGATTGATTTCACTTATTCTAGGGTATTTCTACCCTATCTCTAATGAGTTTTTGCTCCGCAGGCTAAGGTTTGCCTAAAACCAAAGCTCCGATACCAACTGTAACGACCCGGTATTTTGGACCATTCAAATCGACAATAATCCACACATGTCTGGCTTGAATAATTCAAAATAACAGATTGTAAATAAATTTGGAGAAAATGAAATCAAATACACAGAATCACAGACACAGAACATATCAGAATAACTCACAGCGGAATATAAAAAAACCATAGTAGTTCATGAAGCTACTATAACAAACTCTCAAAACATAATACATAATATCTGCTTGAAAACATATACAATAGACATCTCAAATAAATAGAAGTTTATGAATACCAGAACTGAAATAGAACAACTGAACTGAAAGGAACAGATAACTAGACAAGCAGAATCTCCAGCGATTCCTAGCTCCAGAAAGAAATCCAAAGCTAAGCTGTAAATACTCAGGCTGACCCGAGCGTAAAGTAAAACACAAAACACTCGAGTCAGGACAATATATACTTATATAATGTAAACCAACTCAAGTGAACTGTAGTAGAAATGCACAATAACTCAAAGGATGCTTGGGATCGCCCATCCTTTAAGGATCAGTTAAACTATAAATTAAATACATCCCGTGGTTAAAATTTCAAAATGGTATTTTATACTTCGAAATCAAATATCATTTCAAAATTCAATATCCTTATAAAATCCATTTCAAAATATCAAAATATCGTATTTCAAAATAATTTATATTTCGAAACAAATTACTTCATTTTAAATCATAAAAATGAAGTTAGTATATTTAATAATTAAAATTTTAAATTTCCAAAAATTTAACTTTTCAAAGTTCATTCGTTCACTTAAATTAATTAAAACAATGAAATTTCAACTTTCGCAGCATTTAGAAAATGCTACGGAAAGTCACATTTAAAATAGTTCAATTTAACAAAAGACAGCATTTAAAATTCTGTAATATGTGGTTACATTAGTTTCAAATAAACTTAGTTAAATTCAACCATTATAACATTTACAAAAATGCTATAATAGCCTTTAATTAAATTTAGCCATTTGGTTCATTATTATCAACTAAAGCATTTACAAATGTTGTATTATCATTTACATTAGAATTTAATAGCGTTTCAGAAATGCAGTTAACTAACTTCAAATATTCAGTATAATTTCACAAACAATTATATTTTTATATAAATCATTTTTTTTACTTATAAAATCATATAATTTCACTTTTAAAACAATTATTCAAATACCCTTATATTCATGATTTTATAAAGTTAAAACTCCATTCAAAAATCAAAATTTAATAATAATTCACTTATTAAATTCCAATTTTAAATTATAAATTCATTAAATTAAATTAACTTAACACTTAATTTTAAAATGTCAAAATAACTTAATTCCATTTTTATTTACTTAACTTAAAGTTCACTCTTAAGCCAAATTCACAAATTTCCAATTTTAGTTATATTTCAAAATTTCAACTTAAATATTCATTCATTTCACATTTTAACTTTAATCAAAATCATTAATATAATATAAAAATCATTTAAATTCACTTTAATCCAAATTATCATGAAGTTATCACATTTCATATTTAATTTAAATTCCAATTATCACCTAATTAAAATTTCCCAAAATAACTTACATTTCAAACTTTCTAGTTTTACCAATAATTTATTTCACTTATAAATTTTCAAAAAATCAATAATGCTTACATAAATCATTTTTTTATTTAGTTTAAATCAAATATTATAATATTTACATTTCAAAAATATTTTTAAGATTTTTATAAAAACATATTTTAACAACGGGTCTGTATTTCATTTCTAGTCTAAGTAAAGTGATACGGGTAATATATCATTTCAACCCGTAATTTACAAAGAAAACCCGGGTTTGATCATTTCAAACCCGCAATCCCAAGGAAATGAAAAATAATTGAAAATCATTCAGGCCTATCATTTCAGCCCATAATGATTTTCTTCTATTCTAAAGTCCGTTCGGGTATGTATCATTTCAACCCATAGTGATTCTAATCTAAAGGGAACTTGCAGTGTGATAAACTGATAAAAATAATAGAACAGCATAATATAACAGTAACATATAATATAATAGGTGTTTAAGCATTGGTGAACATCATAAATCATAACATAGCAAGTGTAACATGATAATGCATTTTACAGATTCAAAAGGGGTCAATTCACTAGTTATATATGTACATATTGTCTGGTGAGAATAACTCACCTGTTAAGCTGGAGATTTGCCAACAAAGCTCACAACACAAAGATTATGAAGGCACGACAACTCTAATACAATTTGAGTATGGAGAGCAAATCCAATGATATAGATCTTGTGTTACAACCCAAACAAAAATCAAAGCAAACCATAAATTTCAATACACTAGAAATGACATAACTTTTAAATAAAAAGAGATACGAATGCCAAATCTTTTGCCTTGCTTTCTCTATTCTTTTGTCATGGCCTAGGGATGTTTTTGGATCTGGTTTGAACAAGTTTGGCTCAGGTTTGGTCATGTGTATGCATGGCCTAGGTAGTAGAATATGAGGAGAAAGTTTATACAAAGGAATATGAAGAGTTTAAGGCAAAATTGGTGGGTTTTGTTCACAAAAATGGCTTGGCCATGGGCTTGTGTGGTCAGGTCAGAGAGGTATGGATCAGGTCAGTGGAAGGAAAGGTGTGTGGTGGTCTGGCCAGAGGTGGCGGAGGCGGCCTAAGGTGGTGGTGGTGGTGGAAAATGAAGTGGTGAACAAATAGTGGTCAAACAACATGTTTTTATGGCTTGTGTTGCAATTTTTATGGAGTTTTGGCATCATGGTGGCTCGGCCTTGGTCAAGACTAGAGGAGTAGCTGGTGGTGATGGCAGGGAAGAGATGGGGGTGGTGGCCGTGGATATGGAGTGGAGGCCATTCAAAGAAGCAAAGAAAACAAGGCAAAATACATGAAAAATGAGAAGAAAAGTGTAAAAAAAGTAGCCATTACCCATAGATTTTCTTGAAGCCATGAATGAATGAGAAGGTACAATGTTTTTGTGTGAATGGAGGCTGAAAAATCACGGCTACAAACCAAAAATGCACAGCCAAGATAGTAATTGAGGAGTTATGGCAAATGAAAGGACAAAGGAGATGAAAGGACTTAAGGTAAATAAGCTTTTAAAACTCTTCATATTTCTTTTTCTTTAAATTCAAATAAAACAAAAATAAAATCAGTAAATTGACTTTAAAACCGAAACAAAGTAATATAAAATAAAAATAATTAATTAATTTTAAAGAAAATGGAAAAAGAATATAAGAAATTGCTTAAAAATTGAAAACAGGGTCCAGAAATTACAAATAAATCACGATTGTCTTTGGAAAATTATCTACTTCATTTTAAAAATATTCTAAAGAAAAATTTTGAAATAAAATAATTTCTAAAGTATTTTCAAAGTGAAATAAATAATTTAATTTAGAAAAAAATAGAAAAAAACTAAAGAAAAATGTTTAAAAATTGGAAATAAGACATGAAAATTACAAATAAATATCACTAGCCTTATAAAATTTCTATTTCACTTTAAACAAATAAAAGGTCAAATAAATAAAATAAATGAGGAACAAAATAAAGTGGGAATGAGAATAAAATAAGATTTTAAGAAAAAAATAGAAAAACAAATAAAGAATTACTTTAATTAATTGAAACTGGAAATTAGAATTTTAAACAAAATACAGCTAACACTAGAAAATGCCAATTATATCTTTAAAATGTTTTAAAACCAAAGTATATACATAACATGTTATTTTACCCATATAAATATAAATTATAATATTACATGACCAAATAAAATATTATTTTTTTATAATTTAAAATAAATAATTTTGTTAAATACAACAAATTACACACAATATTTAAAAGGGTATAACTTTCACATTATAAATCAAATTTTAACGAAACGAAAAGCATTATTCTTAAAATTTTATTTACTTTCATAATAAAAGATAAAATTCAAATTTTCAAACTTTAAAATTTCTAAATTAAAAGTCAAAGTTTGACCATATTGACCAAAATTCACTTTTCTAGAAAATATCCTTTTTAGTCATGTTTGGAATTCTAATTCACATCAAAATCAAAATTTATATTTAAAATAACAAAATTTATTCATTTTAATAAATAAAATAAAGTTTTTAAATCAGGAAATCAATTAAAATAACCAAAATAAATAATTAAAATAATCACAAAATACAAGGTTGTTACAAATATACCGTAGAGATCAGCACGATGAGACGATCAAAACGGTATAAAGATATCAATGATAGGACCATCCGGTCAAAAGTCGATATCGGTACGAAAATGCTGCTATTTCGTCGAAAATAAGATCGACGGAGCAATAACAGTCCAAAATTTTGAGAAATGAAATATGACGTCTCACTCAGAAGATGATTTACAAATTTTCTATGTAAAAATATTTAGGTTTGGAAAACATTTTATTACCATCAATTTTAACTGATATAAATTGAAATAAAATTACACTAGAAAATAAACTTCCATATTATCAGATGAAAATTTACCATTTGCTATGTTTAAACAGACGTATTCCAAATATCAAACTTTTATTTCAAAATTTTATTATTTAAAATTTCACATAATTTTAGTTAATTACTTATTTAAAACAGTTAAAATTTACGGGTCGTTACATAATGATAATAAGTGATTTATAATAGTTTTATAAATATATAAACTTATTTTATAAAGATATATAAACTTCGTCGCACTATGATAATTCAACATCGTATTTTTATAAATAGATTTTAATATTATTTAACATGGTTTTATAGCTTAAATAACCTTGTTTTAATTATTTAAAGATGGTAAGAAATTTATTTTCAAGTTTTTGTACATAAATAATTGGTTTGATTAAAAACTGAAAATTTGACCGGGATTCGGATTTTGGATTTTCAACGGTTTAACAAATCAAAGTTATATTTGAATGGTGCAGCGTTGAAAGTTAAAATGACATATATGCACATATAACAAATTAATAATATATAAGTTAACCATAATTAATTAAAACTAAGTGTTATTAGTAAACGTAAGTAACATTAATTAAAGGGAACAAAATTCCATAAAACAAGGACCTTGTTTTAAGGAGCATGTTTCATGGCATGTCTCATAGCTTGTAGTCCTTTTCCTTAATGCTAAGGAAGGCGTTTTGTGATATTTTCCACACTTTTCCTAAGGCTATAAATAAGAGGGTAAGGCCTCTTCAGTTTCTACACAATTCACTTCTTCCTCTTCATGTCTTCTCTTCTTCCCCTCTTCTAATCTATGGCCGTGAGTATTTGGGGTGGTAGTGGCCTTAGGCCGCGAGCAACAAGGTGGAGGAGGAGGGCTTTGGGCTATGGGTTTTGGTGATGGAGGAGATGGATGTGTACTAGGGTGGAGGAAGGATGACCATGTGCAAGGAGGAGGTGGAAATGCCTTGGACGTGAGCAATAAAAGAAGAAGAATGGGTTTAGTGATGTTTTGGTTTGAGTAGGAGGTGATAGTAGAAGTGTTGATTGATTGAATGTTGGTAGGAAGTAAAATGGGTTGAATAAAAGTGAGCTAATCACGCTTTGAATTGCTTGATAATATCACTTGATATTCACTTGTTAATCACTTGTTTATATTACTTATTAATCACTTAATATTGTTTGCTATTAGTGATAATAATAGACATTAACTACTTAAAGGTGTACCCTGATCATATGCTAAAATGATTGCTTACATGGTTTTTTAATATGTTTAGATGATGATTGGTTGATTATATAAAATTTTGGTTATGATATATATGATTATTATGATTTATAAGTTGAAAATCGTATATGATGAGAAATGATAGCTATGTGAATTAACAATTCATATATTGTGAAAAATTATTCACATTGTAACGACCTGTACTTTTCGATAATTAAAAATATTAAATTAAATAAGATTTTAGTATTTAATATTGGAAGAAATTAAAATTTTATGATTTATTAATGAGAAAAATAATTAAAATACGATTTAATAATGTTGTTAGATGTTATTGAAAACTATTTTTAATATATATTCAATCAATTGAAATAATTGTAAGTTAATTTGGTTGTAATTGTAAATATGGAATTAATGAAATTGAAAAATTGTAATTAAAATGGTCAAATATGATAATTGTAGAATAAGAATGTAATAATAAACTAATGTTAATTATATTTATATTCTTAAGGTATTGGATGATAAAATAAAAAGAGTGTAAATCAAAATAAATGAATTTATTGGAATATAAATTATCATTAATTGGAATTTTATTACAGTTGCAATTGAATTTTGAATTTAATGTAATATTTAAATAGTGGATTTGACATGGAATTAATTTTAAAAGATTAAAAATTTATATGTAATCTAGAATGATGGAAATGGTTAACTATTAAATTTGAATTAAAAGGTGATTAAATCCATCTAGTAATAATTTATTTAATTAACGTGAAAATAGACATTTTGGCCACTGTCTCGGATTTCGATGAAACCAGTTTCATCAGATCTGTACCAGTGAATTATTATAGGATTTCAAGTTTCGTAGCGATCAGACTTATCATTCGATCGCGCGACCTCGAAATGCATAGAAATAAATTAATAGAAATTAAATGAATATAATCTGATTTTAAAAGCTAACTTCTGTATACAATGGAATTTGGACTTGAAACTAGTTCCATTGAGTTTAAAATTATCGAAAACATCTATTTTGATATATGGGATGACCCATTTTCGTTTCGAAAAAGAAACGGGCTTTCGGGTTCGCGTAATCGTTTCGATCCAATTCGACTAAAAAAATCAAAGGTGAGTGTTTTAAGTTTTAACCCACTCACAACTACTAAACTATCTTATGTTTGTTAAATTAAATTTATGATGTGATTATAAATTGATTGATTGCTGTTTAGTATTTTAAATTGTCATTCGAGTTTAATTTGAATTTATATTGAATTTAATTGCCATTTAAATTAATATTGAAATTAAATTGCTAGTTAAACCCCTAATGATTATATCCAGTTTATTTGTGGTGATTTATTGGTTGATTTGAATAATGATTATGATGGATGTTTAATTGTTGATATTTGGATGATTGAATATTATATTTATTTTATATGTTGTTATCACACTGTAAGTTCCCTTAGTTTGCTGTTAGGAAAATCACTATGGGTTGAAATGATACATACCCGAATGGTCTTATAGATTAGGGAAAAATCGTTATGGGTTGAAATGATAAATACAAGCATTTTATGGATTTTGAATTTTAAATCGGGATTGCGGGTTGAAATGTTATATACCCATAAATTTATATTATTGCGGGTTGAAATGATAGATATCCGTATCACTTGACCATAGGGTAGAAAATTATATACGGACACTGGATTGGTTAAATTAAATGATTTTAAATCCTTAATTTTTGATCCAGTTAAATGATATTATGAAATAAATTTGATTTATATAAACCGAATTATTTTCAAAATCCAAGCTTTAAAATGTTGAAATTGAAATTTGGTTTAAATGAATTATTTAAAGAATTTAACTTGAAATTGTAAAGTTAAATTTTGAGATATAAATGAAATTTATCAAAATTGAGTTATTGTAACTGTTGGAATATTTAAACTTAGGAATCTATTGAATTTAAAGTGGTTTAAATTTGTATTACTAACATGGATTTGAAATCGGTATAAATTGAAATGGTTTTTATGAGAATTTGAATTTAAAGATTAAAATTGAGTTTTGTTCATTTGAAATCTGGATATGGTCTAGATTTGTTGGAATGAAGAAACAGTTTGATTTGATACTATTTTCAAAATAAATTATTTAATATAAACTGTTTAAAAAAATATATTATTTTAAAATTTGGATTATTTAGAATTTCAGAACTATTTACTATATAAACCATTTCCAATAATCAAACCATTTTATATAAAAACTATTTTAATTGTTTTAAATCATTAAACTATTTAAACTATTAAACTAATTTAACTATTAAAGCTATTTTAAATCTATTTTAAACTATTAAAACTATTTTTTTAAATCAATTTTACTCTATTAAAATTATTTTAGAACTATTAAAACTATTTTAAAGCTATTTTAAACTATTAAAACTATTTTTAACTATTAAAAATATTTTAACTATTAAAACTATTTTAAACTATTAAACTATTTTTAAACTATTTTAAACTATTTAAACTGTTTATGACTATCCAAACTATTTTCAAAAATTCAAACGGTGCAACGCTGAATTGTTTATATTTAAATCCTTGATTTAAAAGCAAATATGGTTAAATGATGTTATAACCTACGTAGAAATTTGAAATGAGATTTTCTAGTGAAATGACATATTTTGAGCAAATATGATGATTTTGAAATGAGAATTTAACCTATACTGGGGATATGATTTTGAAAGTGAATATGATTTCGAAAGTGATATGGTTTGAATTGAATATGGTATTTTGATATCAATTATGAATCGGTTTTGGAAATGTAAAAGAACCATCCGGTGTGAAATAAGCGTTTGGTTGTTAAAGAGACCGGGATCGGATATTGTCGTACTCTCTGGCAATACCGAAAACCACTTTAACAACTGTGCACGTGGTTGAGAATCCAGAACGAAGTAGGATGGTTTGGAAAACGTTACTGTATGAGGTATGAACGCAGCCCTGACCCCCTCGGGTCATCTTGATATGACTAAAACAGGAACCATGCCGGGCCAAGTGAGGTCGCACCTCCGATCGGACATGCTTCTTCGATACCATATTTATTACTTTGTGATTGATTTGGTGGCCACCCCTCGATTTGATTATGGGAGTGTGTTCCGAGGTAGGCGGAAGTAGCTGCTCTACGTTACCACCAGTCTGGATCCGCAAAATGGTAGTATCCTACCCTGGGCATTGCCTCGCGTGCCTTGTCATATGCCTTGTCTCATCCACTATGAGTTTAGTTTGTACCATACCTATGGAGTACTCACTAAGTAAACCACCGGTTTGGTGGAGCTTATAGTATCTATATAGACAACGGGAATATATAAAAGTGTGTTAAGGGGGATATGGGTAACGCCTTAACGCTATTTTAATACTTTACATTACTGATAGACATATTATAATAGCGTATATTACTACATAGTAAATAGTTTAACGGATCCTTAGGAGATGGTAATCTCGAATGTCTCTTAAGTTATTGCATGCACGATAGACAATGGATAGGAGACGTGAAATCTCGTAAGCATCTGTGAAGCCGTTACACTTATATTTATTTACTGTTGATTTAACTTACATAAGATCTTTTAGTTCTGACTCGAGTGTTTTGTCTTTTAATTACGCTCAGGTCAGTCTGAGTTTTTCAGCGTATTGAAGACCATTTTATTTGAAGGATGAAGACAGAGATTAGTCTACTATTTATTATATTTATTTCACTGCATCATGTTCTTCCACTACATTATTTATTTATTTCTGATGTATGTGTAACCCTGTGTTGTATTGTAAAAGTGTAATCAAATGTTATTTGTAAAATAGCTTCACGAAATGTTTATTTGATTATTATATTTTGTCATTCCACTGTGAGATTCTGTGTTTTGTTTTTCCTTCGTTTCACTTATTTTCTTATTTACCCCAATAACAATCATCCCTTTTGAATGGTTTGAGTTGACATGTGTGCTTTATTGTCGATTTAAACCGTCCAAAAAGATGGGTCATTGCATTTGGTATCAGAGCCAGGTTTAGCGATAACCTTAGCTTTGTGGGGTTTGACTCATTAGAGATAGGGTAGTAATTCCCTAAAATGAGTTGTTTTGAGTGTATATATATGAAAGAGCGTATTTTTTAGTGTTATAAAATGTTTTTATATTGTGTTAATTTTTTCTGTTGAGTATTTATAAATTCTGGTCGGTACATAGGATGCTATGGCATCGATAGGGATTTCTAAACAATTAATAGGGCAGACCGACATAATATTGTTTTCGAAATATAGGTAAATGAAATAATTTTACCTAGTATTATATTTTGTATATAAAAGAATAATTTTTATAGATGGATATAGTTGTATGTGATATACTTTTTTGTTAGGAAGTGAAATTTTATAAATATTAGTTGTAAAATAAAATTTACAAATAAAGTAAATAAAAATTGGAAATTTGAGAACTTAAGTTCCGGGGTTTGAAAATTTGTTTCCAAGGGATTTGGAATATAATATTAGTATTATTTGGAAGTATTTTCGAATATAAATATTTCAAAGTGATTTGAAAGAAATGTTTTAAAGGAATTTTAAAAGAAAATAAGTCATGTACTCCCCTCTCTTGTCGTTGGAAAATAATTTCGGTGATGAGTGCACGCATCATCGACTTTCATTTTCAAGTTTCAAAGTGGGAAGACCATTGTAGTAGCTTTACTACATATTTGTTTTGATAAAAAAATTTAATTTTATCTTCTTAAGTATGATTTGATGTATAAAGGATATGAATATATTATTTCAAATTGATTTGAAATGAAATCCGAAATTTAGTTCTTTAGTTTTCCTCGAATTAGGAATTTTAATTATTATAATAAATGAAATATTGATTATATTAATAATTGGAAACTTCTAAAATGGAAAATAAGAAATTAGATGCTAAGTGATTAATGAAATATATAAGAAGTTTTGAAATTTGAAATTTGTAAATCAAAAGATATGGAAATTTAGAAGTTGTAATTATTGAACATTTTGTTAACTAAAATGAATAGGATAAACTTGTGTAACATTCAATTACATTCTTAAAACATATATATAACTTACCATAAATGCTTAAAAGTTGTAATGTTAAATAGGAATATGTAAAAAATATTATACAAGTAAAACTTAAGTAATGAAAGTGTTCAAATAGAATTATTTCTAAAAATACGAGTTATGTTTCGAAATGCTAATAATTAGATTGAATAGTAAAAGTGAATACTATATTAAGTAAATGATTATAACTTCAGAAAATGTTGAAATGATTCAAAAATAGATTTAATATTCAGTGACACTATATAAGAAAGGATGAATGTCAATTAAGAAGTTAAGAGACTTAAGTTGAATGATTCCTTAATGAATACTAGTATTAATGTAACATTCCCCCTTTCTGATCGCCTCCAGTCGGTAATTAAACCAACTCGAAACATTCAAAAAGACGGATTGTTATTTAGTTTATGTAATTTAAACAGAATCAGCCACAGAAACACAGAATAATAATCTTTCATTACTATAAATCTTATTACATACATCAGAGTTTATACAATGTATTTAACTGATACAGCGGAATATCTTAAAATACAATTTTCTTGAAAACTTAAGTGATTCCTTTACTCTCTCTCTCTCTCTAACTTCGCTGCTCGAAAATCTTCAAGCTATAAAAATACTCGGTCTGACCCGAGTATTACATTCAAAAGAAAATAATACACAGGTCAGTCTAATTCAAACCAGTTATTAGTGCATAGAGGCAATAATAATCAAATAGACGATAGTCACAATAATTCCCGTCTATCCAATCCTTTTAACAAAGAAATCGGATAACGAAAATTTTAACACTAAACAGTGTTAAACAATAAATCAGCAGATTTAAAACATCAATAGAGATAGATGCAAAGATTTCTAAATGAAGATGATTTAGAAAAGAACAGAATTGCCGAAACGGCGATTAACAACAAAAATCATCAAATCAATCTAAATCAAAATATGATTCAACACAAATGCAAATGGCCTTGATCAAAATTCAAAGTGTAACTGCAACAAGGCAAATGCATGTACAAGTTCAACAAGACAAGTGCAAACTGGACAACAACAAAAGCCACCAAGCAGGCAAACTCAAGTGATCAAGTCTGTCAACATGATACTGCAACAATACAAATAAGGGTGAACTCAAATGCAGACTCAAGTTTATATGAAGTAAATTGGATACAGCTATATAAACAAGCAACTCAAAAAAACAGTGCATCAATAAACTGCAATATCAAATGTATGCAATGCAGACAGGCATCAAAGACCAGACTACAACCAGTGTCAACATCTACATGGATGCAAGCATGTATGAATCAACTGAGCAAGACAACCAGTAAACAATGAGGTGCACAGCCACAAATGGTCAACTGCAACAAGACTACTCAAGTTCAAAAACAAGCATCAGTGTACACTGGGATGAATGCAACCTCAAATGACTACTGGAATGAATGCAACTTCAAATGACTACTGGAATGAATGCAACTTCAAATGACTACTGGAATGAATGCAACTTCAAATGACTACTGGAATGTGGAACTAACCAGACAATTGAACAGCAGTGCAGCAGCTACAAACAAGTAGACATGTAACAGTTTCAAATAACATCAATATCTACAACAAATGCAATTGCATGTATGCAATGCAGACAGGGATCAAAGACCAGTTTTAAGTACAAGATTAACAAAGTACACAAGTGAAGGCAGGCAACAAACTCAGTGATGCATGAACACAAGTCAAAGACTGGAACACTATGCACCAGCATTTGAAACACAAAACCAAACTCCAAAAGATACAACAGTTATGCAACTGTGAAACTGGACAGTAATGTACACTAATGTGCCAGACCAAAACAATACAACCATGGAGTGATTGCAACTACAGGTTGAACAACTTCACACTAGCAATGAAGAACAGATGCATATTGTCAAGAGAGGTCAACATATTTGGAGTGAATGCAAGATAGTAGTGAGTGCAGACGACTCAACTCGAATACAACAACTACAAGGTATGCAGAAACAAATATGGACAGTGACGGTAAGGAACTCAAATGGAATGGAATGGAATGCAACTACAAATGCAACTCGAGTGATGGCAGTGGTAATCACAGAACAGACCAACCAAAGATGAAACAGTGAATCACAATATCGCAAATGATAACAAAAATCAAGGTCTTCAGTTAATCATGTAAATTAAATGTCGAAGACAAGGTGCATTCAGAAAGGAAGGTTAAACAAAATCAAGCACGTATTTTTATCTGTTGAGAAAGTCAAATTTTTGAAAAAGAGGAAAGTTTTAATCCATATAAATTCAACCCGAAGGTATCATCATCGGCAAGGATAAGGCACAGTGCCAAAACAAAAAGGCAAAAGCCTGAAACATTTAAATGGTCAGAAACACTATCAAAGAAATGGTACCAACTGACTATATTACAAAGTCATGGAATTTCATTCACTAAATCAAGTGACAGAGCAAAATCAACAACATCGAACGAATTCGAACAAGTCAAGAAACCCAAAAAAACAAAGAAGCGAACCCTGTCTCAGTTCAAAATCACATAAAAATCAGAGGGACCAACAACATGTAGCAGAAATTTACAAGTGGCTCAAGCAACAAAATCGCAAATTGGAACAAGCTAGGAAACTAGAGGCTCGAATTAGATGTGAGTAGATAGTACTACTCACCTTAGAACGAAGAGGCAGCCGCGATCGAAGAAAATCGAAGTCGAACGATCGATCAACAGAAGTCGGTTTCTCCGACAAAGCAAAGCCCTAATTCCAGAATGCCAGAGAATCGAAATCGCCGAAGCCCTAGTTTTTTTAAGTCGCCATTTTTTATTCTCGTTTGATTTTTTAGAGAATGGGCGAAAATGAAAAGGGTGGACGTGGTTTTACAGAGAAAAAATCGTGGCCTAGGGCATGGGTTACAGTACTAGAGGTATGGTATTTTCTTTTTCTTTTATTTTGTTTTTGTTTTTATAAAAAAATATGTTATTAAATTTTGTAGATAAAATTTTATTTCCTTTTTAAACATCTTTATCCATCTCACATTAATTTACATATATGAGATCAATTTCCAAAATGTAAAGTTTTTAAATTTTAATTAAATAAGATAATTTTGATTTCTTTAAAATCCAAAGCAAATTTCCTTTACAATCATTTATAAATCCCGATTCAAATTATTATTAAATTTTCAATAGATTTAAATTCTAAAATTTAATCACCAAATTCATCCTGATAAATTGAAATTCGAGTCAATTCAACATTCAAATATTTAAAATTCATTGAATATTTTCAATTTGAATTTTTGAAATTTCAGGATCGTTACAATCTTCCCTCCTTAAAACTTTTCGTCCATGAAAAGGAAAGGTTGTTAAAATTTCACCGATATTTATACCCTACACAATTTTACTAAGCTTGAAACTTATTACAATTAAATGAATATAGGATTCATTCTATTTGTTTAATCTCACTAGTTTTGTTTATCTTCTCTTTTGTTCATTGATTTTTGAAATCAAAACGCAGAAGTCTTTTACCAAAATTTCGATTTACAAAACTCAGATTCAAACTTAAAATCTGTCATGTTAGAGATTTATATAATATATCTCTTCCAAAGCTGTGGACTTTCAAAACATTACAAAGATCCTCTTCCCTAATTCATTAAGTCGGAATTTTGAAATTTTAATTTCAAACTATTGATTTGCTATTTACAGTTTGAAAATACTTGCTAACTCGAAATTTAACAAGTCCATCTTCGTTCTCACAGACATTAGGCATACACTGGCCAGGCGCAGGACTAAAAATCTCCAAGTACTAAATATACTTGCTTCAATTCCCAGTGAAAATACTTTAAAAATTCTTTTAAAAATGGATATGGAAAGCACGTTCCCCCATGGATCACAGTTTACCCGGCGGTTACGCTACTATCCCAGTAGAATCGCTTGTAACTGTAGATTTCACATCTCTCTTGAATTTCGCCATGGTTGTTGCCATAGATCGCGGTCCACACGGCGGTTACGCTACTATCCCAGTAGAATCGCTTGTAACCGTAGGCATCTCGCCCCTCGAATTTTGCTTTGGCATTTAGATTGCAGTTTACTCGGCGGTTGCGCCACTATCCCAGTGGAATCGCTTGTAACTGTAGGCATCTCGCCCCTCAAATTACGCTAGCATCAATCAACATGATCCCATCACGAGGGATTCTAGTCCAAATGGACATTCCAACTTATGGAAAATTCTACGTAGCTACGAATTTCAAATGGACACTCTTCACGAGTTCCAATACCTTCTCCAATAATAAATGGAAGGTACTTTTCCATATCCTCAGTTTAGAAAACATAATATCATATATATGTAGTACTTCATTTCACATTTCGTACATATCATATCCATGTAAGCTTACATAAGATTTCCATAATAATGACTTTCTAAACTGACGGTTTTCAAATTTACCGCATTCATATATATATATATATAAGTTTCGAAAACCTACATATCCTATATCCATAACAAATAGAGGATTTCAAAAAAAAAATTCCTCTAAGTCGATTTAGAAATTTAAGGTTATCTCAAACCCAATTCATATTCATAATTCCATTTATTATCGACTTTCACATTCGATTTGGATTTCACGTTACATCAATTCTCAACACAGAATTGATGTCTATTGATATATAACCTCTGAGCTCGTACGTCTCAGAGAAGGGTGTTAAGCTAAGAGAATAAATTCTCCACCACCAACAGATATATATTTAATAGAGATCAATTGCTATGTCATCAATTCACAATGTTAGACATACAATCCAAACCATCATCTGAAATTCAAAATTCAACTTATATTGTCTTTGGTGTCGAAGTTAAACTCAATTTAACTCAACGATTCAATCTTTTTGAAAAATTTCAAATTGAACAAATTGTTCAAATTCCTCATTTAACATTTCAACTTCGACTTTGAAAATGAATTTCAAATCATTTATCCCTTACGGAATATATTCACAACATTTCATTTCATATTTGGAAAAACATTTCCATACTTATTTAAAAATAAGTAATTCACAAATCCATTTTTTATTTCCAACATTTGAAAATATTCGATATACTTAAATCAAAATTAAGTATATATTTCATTCTTTAAGGAAATCATTCTCTTTCACATGTTTATTTGAGTCAAAACGAATGTTACGTAAAACATCGTTACGACAACTCAAAATCACTAGTATAGGGATTCGAAATTTAGATAGATGTATAAATCCCAATACTATACAAAACATTTCCTTTCGGAAATCATTTACTATAACAATAGTGTTATAGTCCACCATTTCCTTTTATTCGAAAACGTCTATTTCAACAATGAATGTTGAAATCTATGGTTTCGATATTCAATGCCTTTTAAAACATCTTTAAAACAATTAACTTCGTTTTAAAATATCACTTTCCCAAAACATGTCCATTTTATTCAATAATATATTCACAGTCCAAAATTGTGGATATACTTCTTTTAACAAGCTATAAGAATTTACTTATAAAAATAAGTCATTTCCGGATTTATAAACAACGTTTATAAATTCTATTTCTATTTATAAAGACTTCAATTTATAGTTTGAATTCCGCATACTTTTCACAATATTGGTTTAACACCTTTAATTTCAATTTGTTTATATTCTAATTTAGATTGAATTCTTATACTCACTATATTCACAACTTCTTAACTTAAGTTTTATTCAACTCTTAACAACAACATTTCTAATCCACGTTTATTCACTAATTCACTTTTACAATTAAAGTAGAATTCCCTTTATATAACTCAAATTCATATTCATTACTTCACTTTATTAATTCATTTTGATATCAAATTCAACCTCATTCAACATTACTCAAGCTATGTTTCATTTTATAAGTCATTCTATTTAACTTTTTCTAAAGTCAAATTCATATCACTATCAAAAATTCAGATTTTGTTTTTCTTAACAAAACTGTTTAACCATTTTAACAATTGCTTTTACTTAAATTTTCTCATTTTATAAGTTATATAACTTATTAATTTAAACTTCCAAATCCATATTATATAATCACTTATCTTTTAAGTTTAAATTTCCATTTCAATAATTTATCTAATCCAGTTCAATTTATTTAACTTTCCTTTAGTTAAATTTCAAATCGTATATTTATTAATGCTAACTCAATTCAATTTAACTTTTCTTAAGTTAAAAATCTTTATTTCATATTCAATTTTATTTATCAAAACAAAATTTCAATTTTCAAAAGAATCCGAAATCAAATTCCCAAGTTATAGTTCAATAATCCCCTTTGCTATAACTAAATTGACATGTCTTTTTTTTATTATTAATTTCCCAATTATTACTTTGGAGATATTTAAAATATATGATTTAACCAAATTCATTAATTCACTTAACTTATATTTTACTTTTCATAAATCTCAGCAATTCGACAATGGGTTTTCGAATGATCGGGACTCAAATCTAAGAAGACCTTACCGAAGAGAAACTATCGTAAACCAAAATTTAGAGAGGGAAATTTCCAAAAAGAATTTGAATTTTCAAAATACTTCTTATTTTCAAAAACAATTTTATACTTCTTCAGATTTGAAAAACGTTCTCTTTAAAGTGGTTCTAGTAACTATTCATATTAAATGCCATAAACTAAGCTTTGTGTAAACCAAAGCTCTGATACCACTCTGTAACATTCCCCCTTTCTGACCGCCTCCAGTCGGTAATTAAACCAACTCGAAACATTCAAAAAGACGGATTGTTATTTAGTTTATGTAATTTAAACAGAATCAGCCACAGAAACACAGAATAATAATCTTTCATTACTATAAATCTTTTTACATACATCAGAGTTTATACAATGTATTTAACTGATACAGCGGAATATCTTAAAATACAATTTTCTTGAAAACTTAAGTAATTCCTTTACTCTCTCTATCTAACTTCGCTGCTCGAAAATCTTCAAGCTATAAAAATACTCGGTCTGACCCGAGTATTACATTCAAAAGAAAATAATACACAGGTCAGTCTAATTCAAACCAGTTATTAGTGCATAGAGGCAATAATAATCAAATAGACGATAGTCACAATAATTCCCGTCTATCCAATCCTTTTAACAAAGAAATCGGATAACGAAAATTTTAACACTAAACAGTGTTAAACAATAAATCAGCAGATTTAAAACATCAACAGAGATAGATGCAAAGATTTCTAAATGAAGATGATTTAGAAAAGAACAGAATTGCCGAAATGGCGATTAACAACAAAAATCATCAAATCAATCTAAATCAAAATATGATTCAACACAAATGCAAATGGCCTCGATCAAAATTCAAAGTGTAACTGCAACAAGGCAAATGCATGTACAAGTTCAACAAGACAAGTGCAAACTGGACAACAACAAAAGCCACCAAGCATGCAAACTCAAGTGATCAAGTCTGTCAACATGATACTGGAACAATACAAATAAGGGTGAACTCAAATGCAAACTCAAGTTTATATGAAGTAAATTGGATACAGCTATATAAACAAGCAACTCAAAAAAACAGTGCATCAATAAACTGCAATATCAAATGTATGCAATGCAGACAGGCATCAAAGACCAGACTACAACCAGTGTCAACATCTACATGGATGCAAGCATGTATGAATCAACTGAGCAAGACAACCAGTAAACAATGAGGTGCACAGCCATAAATGGTCAACTGCAACAAGACTACTCAAGTTCAAAAACAAGCATCAGTGTACACTGGGATGAATGCAACCTCAAATGACTACTGGAATGAATGCAACTTCAAATGACTACTGGAATGAATGCAACTTCAAATGACTATTGGAATGAATGCAACTTCAAATGACTACTGGAATGTGGAACTAACCAGACAATTGAACAGCAGTGCAGCAGCTACAAACAAGTAGACATGTAACAGTTTCAAATAACATCAATATCTACAACAAATGCAATTGCATGTATGCAATGCAGACAGGGATCAAAGACCAGTTTTAAGTACAAGATTAACAAAGTACACAAGTGAAGGCAGGCAACAAACTCAGTGATGCATGAACACAAGTCAAAGACTGGAACACTATGCACCAGCATTTGAAACACAAAACCAAACTCCAAAAGATACAACAGTTATGCAACTGTGAAACTGGACAGTAATGTACACTAATGTGCCAGACCAAAACAATACAACCATGGAGTGATTGCAACTACAGGTTGAACAACTTCACACTAGCAATGAAGAACAGATGCATATTGTCAAGAGAGGTCAACATATTTGGAGTGAATGCAAGACAGTAGTGAGTGCAGACGACTCAACTCGAATACAACAACTACAAGGTATGCAGAAACAAATATGGACAGTGACGGTAAGGAACTCAAATGGAATGGAATGGAATGCAACTACAAATGCAACTCGAGTGATGGCAGTGGTAATCAAAGAACAGACCAACCAAAGATGAAACAGTGAATCACAATATCGCAAATGATAACAAAAATCAAGGTCTTCAGTTAATCATGTAAATTAAATGTCGAAGACAAGGTGCATTCAGAAAGGAAGGTTAAACAAAACCAAGCACGTATTTTTATCTGTTGAGAAAGTCAAATTTTTGAAAAAGAGGAAAGTTTTAATCCATATAAATTCAACCCGAAGGTATCATCATCGGCAAGGATAAGGCACAGTGCCAAAACAAAAAGGCAAAAGCCCGAAACATTTAAATGGTCAGAAACACTATCAAAGAAATGGTACCAACTGACTATAATACAAAGTCATGGAATTTCATTCACTAAATCAAGTGACAGAGCAAAATCAACAACATCGAATGAATTCGAACAAGTCAAGAAACCCAAAAAAACAAAGAAGCGAACCCTATCTCAGTTCAAAATCACATAAAAATCAGAGGGACCAACAACATGTAGTAGAAATTTACAAGTGGCTCAAGCAACAAAATCGCAAATTGGAACAAGCTAGGAAACTAGAGGCTCGAATTAGATGTGAGTAGATAGTACTACTCACCTTAGAACGAAGAGGCAGCCGCGATCGAAGAAAATCGAAGTCGAACGATCGATCAACAGAAGTCGGTTTCTCCGACAAAGCAAAGCCCTAATTCCAGAACGCCAGAGAATCGAAATCGCCGAAGCCCTAGTTTTTTTAAGTCGCCATTTTTTATTCTCGTTTGATTTTTTAGAGAATGGGCGAAAATGAAAAGGGTGGACGTGGTTTTACAGAGAAAAAATCATGGCCTAGGGCATGGGTTACGGTACTAGAGGTATGGTATTTTCTTTTTCTTTTATTTTGTTTTTGTTTTTATAAAAAAAATATGTTATTAAATTTTGTAGATAAAATTTTATTTCCTTTTTAAACATCTTTATCCATCTCACATTAATTTACATATATGCGATCAATTTCCAAAATGTAAAGTTTTTAAATTTTAATTAAATAAGATAATTTTGATTTCTTTAAAATCCAAAGCAAATTTCGTTTACAATCATTTATAAATCCCGATTCAAATTATTATTAAATTTTCAATAGATTTAAATTCTAAAATTTAATCACCAAATTCATCCTGATAAATTGAAATTCGAGTCAATTCAACATTCAAATATTTAAAATTCATTGAATATTTTCAATTTGAATTTTTGAAATTTCAGGGTCATTACAATTAAATTGAAATCAAGTTATATATAATAATAAATGGGAATTAAACTTCAATGGAATGAATGTAAATTAATAAGAAATAACCTTGTATGAATAAATGGAAATAAATGAAATGCATGTAATACTTCAATAATGAATTCATTGATTATTTTAAATATTGAATGTGAAATAATTTATGTAAGTAAATGAATGTAAACTAATAAAATATGACATTGTATGAATAAATGAGAATTTAAAATAAATATGTGGTTGATAATGTGAAAAGGAACCAATATAATAAACTTAAATAATGTGGAAACTTCTTTGTTGTTTGGCTGATGAGAAGTTTGAGAAAGGATACCTCTAATTGTTTAAGGATGTATGAATAATTTATTAAGAAATGGCTGTTGAGCGTAAGGTATACTTGATAGCTTATTCATCACCCTTGTACGATGAAAGGTGTCTGAACCTGAACAAACCATTAGCTTTGGTTGCTATGGATGTATGATTAATTTCCTTTGTTACATATGATGGTCGTGTTGCTTTGTTTGCATATGTTCTGTGTTGATTTGCTTTTGTTACTAATTGAAAACAACTAAATATTTCTCTTGAATAAAATTCTCACTATTTTGGATTATATAAGTGAAATACAGGTTTATGGAAGCATTAGCTACTACTTTTGGTTTCATAAATAAAGTTGTTTGCCCGACAAATAGGTACGTTTCGGATTACGGTTTTATAGTGATATTTTATTGTTTTTCCCGTTGTTTGGGATGTTTTTTTTTTGAAATATGATATATATATATATATTGTAATTATTGATATTGTTATTTTTCCAGACCTATCCGTACAAAGGAGACTCTGCCGAATTTTTTTGTGAATTTGGGACTTAGAAATTTTTTGTGAAAGTGAAATTATTTTCAAACTTTTATTAAATTTGGATATGGAAAATTTAATTGTTTGTAAATTGATATATTTTATTTAAAATACTTAAATTATGTAAATTTAAAGTGTTTATAAATTGAATATTTTGAATAAAATTATATTTAGTTTCTTAATTCCTTCTTTCCCTTTTCGAGGACGAAAAGTTTTGAGTGGTGGAGAGTGTAACGACCCGTACTTTTCAATAATTAAAAATATTAATTTAAATAAGATTTTGGTATTTAATATTGGAAGAGATTAAAATTTTATGATTTATTAATGAGAAAAATAATTAAAATATGATTTAATAATGTTAGTTGATGTTATTGAAAACTATTTTTAATATATATTCAATCAATTGAAATAATTGTAAGTTAATTTGGTTGTAATTATAAATACATATGGAATTAATGAAATTGAAATATTATAATTAAAATGGTCAAAGATGATAACTGTAGAACAAGAATGTAATAAAATGTAAACTAATGTTAATTATATTCTTAAGGTATTGGATGATCAAATAAAAAGAGCGTAAATTAAAATAAATGAATTTATTGGAATTTAAATTATCCTTAATTGGAATTTTATTACAGTTGCAATTGGATTTTGAATTTAATGTAATATTTATATAGTGGACATGGAAATTTATTTTAAAAGATTAAAAATTTAAATGTAATCTAGAATGATGGAAATGGTTAAATATTAAATTTGAATTGAAAGGTGATTAAATCCATTTAGTAATAATTTATTTAATTAACGTGAAAATAGCCATTTTGGCCACTATCTCAGATTTCGACGAAACTAGTTTCATCGGATCCGTAATAGTGAATTATTGTAGGATTTAAAGTTTTGTAGCGATCAGACTTATCGTTCGATTGCGAACTTGAAACGCATAGAAATCAATTAATAGAAATTAAATGAATATAATTTGATTTTAAAAGCTAACTTCTGTATACAATGGAATTTGGACTTGAAACTAGTTCCATTGAGTTTAAAATTATCAAAAACACCTATTTTGATATATGGGATGATCCAATTTCGTTTCGGAAACGAAACTTTCGGGTTCGCGTAATCGTTTCGACCCAATTCAACTAAAAAAAATCAAAGGTGAGTGTTTTAACCCACTCACAACTACTAAACTATCTTTCGTTAGTTAAATTAAATTTATGATGTGATTAGAAACTGATTGATTGCTGTTTGGTATTTTAAATTGTCATTCGAGTTTAATTTGAATTTATATTGAATACAATTGCAATTTAAATTAACATTGAAATTAGCCAGTTAAACCCCTGATGATTATAACCAGTTTATTTGTGGTGATTTATTGGTTGATTTGAATAATGGTTACGATGGATGTTTAATTGTTGATATTTTGATGATTGAATATTATATTTATTTTATGTGTTGTTATCACACTGCAAGTTCTCTTAGTTTGCTATTAGGAAAATCACTATGGGTTGAAATGATACATTCCCGAATGGTCTTATAGATTAGGGAAAAATCGTTATGGGTTGAAATGAAAAACTCGAGTGATTTTATGGATTTTGAATTTTAACTTGGGATTTCGGGTTGAAATGATATATACCCATAAATTTAAATTATTGCGGGTTGAAATGATAGATATTCGTATCACTTGACCATAGGGTAGAAAATTATATATGGACACCGGATTAGTTAAATTAAATGATTTTAAATCCTTAATTTTTGAATCCAGTTAAATGATATTATGAAATAAATTTGATTTATATAAACCGAATTATTTTCAAAATCCAAGCTTTAAAATGTTGAAATTGAAATTTGGTTTAAATGAATTATTTAAAGAATTTAACTTGAAATTTTAAAGTTTAATTTTGGGATATAAATGAAATTTATCAAAATTGATTTATTGTAACCGTTGGAATATTTAAACTTAGAAATCTATTGAATTTAAAGTGGTTTAAATTTGTAGTACTAACATGGATTTGAAATCGGTATAAATTGAAATCGTTTTTATGAGAATTTGAATTTAAAGATTAAAATTGATTTTTGTTAATTTGAAATCTGGATATGGTCCAGATTTGTTGGAATGAAGAAATAGTTTGATTTGATACTATTTTCAAAATAAATTATTTAATATAAACTATTTAAAAAATCTATTATTTTAAAATTTAGATTATTTAGAATTTCAAAACTATTTACTATATAAACCATTTCCAATAATCAAACCATTTTATATATAAACTATTTTAACCGTTTTAAAATCATTAAACTATTTAAACTATTAAACTAATTTAACTATTAAAAACTAATTTAACTATTAAAGCTATTTTAAATCTATTTTAAACTATTAAAACTATTTTTTAAATCTATTTTACTCTATTAAAATTATTTTAAAACTAATTTAAAGCTATTTTAAACTATTAAAACTATTAAAACTATATTAAACTATTTTTAAACTATTTTAAACTGTTTATGGCTATCCAAACTATTTTCAAAAATTCAAACGGTGCAAGGCTAAATTGTTTATATTTAAATCCTTGATTTAAAAGCAAATATGCTTAAATGATGTTATAACCTACGTTGAAATTTGAAATGAGATTTTCTAGCGAACTGACATATTTTGAGTAAATATGATTATTTTGAAATGAGGATTTAACCTATTTTGGGGATATGATTTTGAAAGTGATATGGTTTGAATTGAATATGATATTTTGATATCAATTATGAATCTGTTTTGGAAATGTAAAAGAACCATCCGGTGTGAAATAAGCGTTTGGTTGTTAAAGAGATCGGAATCAGATATTGTCATACTCTTTGCCAATACAGAAAATCACTTTGACAACTGTGCACGTGGGTGGAGAATCCAGAACAAAGTAGGATGGTTTGGTGAACATTATTGTATGAGGTATGAACGCAGCCCTGACCCCCTCGGGTCAGCTTGATATGACTAAAACAGGAGCCACGCTGGGCCAAGTGAGGTCGCACCTCAGATTAGACATGATTCTTCGATACCATATTTATTACTTTGTGAGTGATTTGGTGGCCACTTCTCGATTTGATTATGGGAGTGTGTTCCGAGGTGGGCGGTAGTAGCTGCTATGCGTTACCACCAATCTGGATCCGCAAAACGGTAGTATCCTACCCTGGGCATTGCCGATCGTGCCTTGTCATATGCCTTATCGCGCACACTACGAGTTTGGTTTATACCATACCTATGGAGTACTCACTGAGTAAACCACCGGTTTGGTGGAGCTTACATTATCTGTATAGACTATGAGAATATATAAAAATGTGTTAAGGGGGATATGGGTAACGCCTTAATGTTATTTTAATACTTTACTTTACTGATAGACATATTATAACATCGTATATTATTACATAGTAAATAGTTTAATGGATCCTTAGGAGATGGTAATCTCGAACGTCTCTTAAGTTATTGCATGCACGATAGACACTGGATAGGATATGTGAAATCCCATAAGCATCTCTGAAGCCATTACACTCATATTTATTTACTGTTGATTTAACTTACATAAGATCTTTTAGTTCTAACTCGAGTGTTTTGTCTTTTCATTACGCTCGGGTCAGTCTGAGTTTTTCAGTGTATTGAAGACCATTTTATTTGAAGGATGAAGACGAAGATTAGTCTACTATTTATTATATTTATTTTATGGCATCATGTTGTTTCGATGCATTATTTATTTATTCATGTTGTATGTGTAACTCTGATTTGTATTGTAAAACTGTGATCAAATGTTATTTGTGAAACAGCTTCATGAACTGTTTATTTGATTATTATATTTTTTCATTCCGCTGTGAGATTCTGTGTTTTGTTTTTTCTTCGTTTCTCTTATTTTCTTATTTACCCAAATAATAATCCTCCCTTTTGAATGGTTTAAGTTGACATGTATGGTTTATTGTCGATTTAAACCGTTCAAAAAGGCAAGTCGTCACACACATTATATCCAAAAATAATATGTACATAATATATGTTAGGCCTCTCTTTTTTTAAAACCAAAAGAAATGTCATTTTATAATATTGGAATTTACTTCAGAAAAGTAAAGAAATGAGAAAATAGAGTTTTGAAATAGATTTGGAATTAGTTTAAGAAAGAAAGGAATTAGAAAAGTGGAGTTTTGAAATTATTTGGAAAATAAGGTTTATGGTTTCATCTATAAAAAAATAGTTTTAAAGGGTGGAAAATGATATAGAAATAGCACATGGTTTAAAACGAAGGATTATGAATTAAAAAGGTTGGCAAAATAAATATTATAATAATATAATAGGTGAAAAGTAGTAAAATAGATTTTTAACAATTAAAATGGTAAAAAAAAAATTAATTGTTTAATTATAGTTTATTTTGTTAATGATTTAAAAGTGTTGGGACAAGTTTTATAAAATTTAACAAAAAGATGAACTCGCGTTTCGGCAATTCACGATTTCGCAATCTAAAAAGTTCAACGGATGTGTAGAATAAAATATAAGTTGGAGTTCTTTGAGATAAGAATTTTCCAGATCCTAGTGGGTATGGTTTTCAAATGAAAAAGAAAAATCAAGATTTCATTTAGTAAAGTTTGAAATATGTCCAAATTAAGTTTTTGAAATCATCGCGTTTTAGCAGTTCGTAAAATATTATTTTCAACTCTTTAAAATGGATGTTTTTAAATCTTTAAAAATATGAAATAAATTCCATAAATATGTTAAAATGTTTTAAAAGGAATTTGAATTATAAAAATGGGCATATATGTAATGAAATTGATTCTTTAATCTATAAAGCTTAAAAATCACTATTCACTGACAATTTAGCAATTGAATTTGGTAACCGTTAAATAATGATTTAAACTTGGGTTTCTTCCTGAATCTTTTTGAAATATTTTTCAAATGATAAATCAAATACTTTTTAGAGTTTAGAGTCGATCAAATAACTTTACCGCCTTATTGGTGACAAAGGGATAGTCTCTGGGTTGGAGTTTGGGAAACTAGTTGTCTGCTTCCCCTAGCTATACGGACTGACCCGACGGAGGGGATAGATAATTTGATTTACTCGGATCGCATTTTCTTAAGATAAAAGAAAAGAGATTTGGAGTTTTCCAAAAGGGTTAAACAATATTTAAAATAGGTTTTTGATCGTAAAGAGAATATTTTAGTTAAACTCTATATTAAATTCAGTGAAGGGAACTCGTGCTATCCGTGTGAATTTAAAAGGCGATTCCACCATTATTCGAAAAACAGTATAGATTGAATTTGGAAATTAGTATTGAGTATAATTAATCTAAAATCTATGAATCCTTTTTACTCAATGCTAAATGATTGGATTTACATCACTACTTGATTTTGATTTACAGTAAATGATGTCTTAAATAACATTGTTTTTGACCCATTTAAAACATGTTTCGAAAAAATGAAATCTTTATTGATTATGATAATAATAGAATATGGAGATAATTTCCCTTTTAAAAGGAAATGATTTGGTATTTCCCAAGTTAAAAAGAGGTTCAATAATTATGTATATCCCAAAATAGAAATGGTTTAAAGATATATCTCTACAAGATATTTTATTGGATAAAAAGATATCTTCAAAGGTAAATAATATTTTGAGTAAAAGAAGAAAAGAGGATTTAACGAAAGAGGCTTAACATTTATGTATACACATATACACATCTTTTTATCGATAATTGGTTCGGAGAGACCAGGATCAGATATGGGTGATTCCTATCCGAAAACCACTTCGAACCAATATACGCGTTTGAAAGTGAAGACATGTTGCAATGATTTTGAAGATGAAGATCTTCATAATGTAGAGCTGCTAGCCATTAACCTCATGATTCCCATATTATATACATATGGTGGTAGTAGTACCTTCATTTTGAAATCTTCAAAGCAAGGACTGCTCGCTACTAATCCTAGGGGTGATTCCCAAACAGGATGTAGTAGGAGTACCTTTGGTTTGCCCTACGCCTGGACAACTTGTATGGATGAATGTCTGACATTGCATTTCTAAGACCACGTACATTAGTTTTTACAAACGTACATCTGTTTTGTGATGTAGGAGGTAACCCCTCATATACTTAACACCCTTCCCTGAGACATATAAACTCGGGGATTATACTTTTGTGGAAACCAATTAGTGTGTCATCGGAAATGGCAATGTGACATTCAAAGTGGGATTTTGTAACACCTCATGATTTTTAATAATGAATTATGTCACATCCTGAAATTTTCGACTTTTGAAAATTCGACATCGATACTCACTTTATCGACTATCGAGCAATCGAGTGCCGGAAACTCCAATAGTGAGGGTTTTAAGAAAGAAGAAAAAGGTAGAAGAAGAAGATAGAAGAAAAAGAAAGAAGAACATCAACAGAACAAGAGCAGAAAACAGAAACAGAAAACAATATCAGAATCTCACATATCGCAGCGGAACAATATATAATAGATAAATGAATATCATTTAAAAACAAAAGAGTTATATCTGTTATTACATTACATCACATCATATCAGAGTCAATATACAACAATGGACAGTTATATAAACTTGTCCTCATACAGAATACACAGCGGAATAAACACTATCAGATACAAATACTACGTCTCGTCATCCAGCTTATCTCCAAAGCTCCAGAATATCCAGGATATCCTGATAATCTAACTCTAGACTGCCCGTGTGGAAATTGGTGGGCACCCAGAGTTTAGAAGGGAAACAATAAACTCCGAGTCAGTCATGGTGACTGGTGTGAGATCGTAAAACAGTTTATATCTTTAAAAATAAATAGCAGAGAATTTTAAAGTCAATTCGCAATGCTTTTGGAAAATGAAACTACCATAAGACCTCCCACCACACACACAATGCAAACGCAGAATTGGAGGAGATTTCTTCTTATGATAGTCAAGGATGCTTACTACGCAAAATCAAATTCTTTTTGATATTATTATTAGTGCATAGTGTAGAAATCATTTCGAAAGTATAATATTAATCTTAGCCAGCATAGGCATTCCGCACTTATGCCTACTATAGCTACCATCCAAACAGTGGGGCGCCACCATAAGTGAATGATAGGTTCTACAACTAAATCCGTACAAGATCGTATTGTTTCTTTGGATTTCCAACAAATGGTCAGGCTAAGGAACTTCCTATCCACGATGGGTACGTCCCTGGAATAGACGACCCAAGAACCTAACCGGATCTCTGCCAACACAAGGCCGGGTTACCTCTGCAAAAATAGGTAACTACTGACACGCGTATGCCATCCCCCGATCGTCACCGATCTTCCCGAGGATCCCCGATTTCCAACAAACCACATAGATAATAATAAATGCAGTAACCACAGAGGTTAAGTATCTGGGCTCCATACCATGATACCACCTTTATCCAGAAGGAATGACATACACTAAGGGGCGCTACTCCCTAGAACCTTGCTGCATTCGTCCTGTTTCGACCATTTCCGGGGTGTGAGGCTCGACGAAGTCTCGTCCACAAAGCTACGCTTTCTCAAAAAGCCCTGCTTCGGGTCAACAAAATGATCAACCTATGATCACAAAGATATAAGATCAAACAAATGATCATATCACAAATGACCAAACACTGATCATTTCACAGCAACACTCAGTATGCCACGTTACCAAGTTGGGATATATCGCTGATAAATTTCAACTACATAACCTCTGAGGTCGTACGTCTCAGAGAAGGGTGTTAAGCTAAGAGAATAAATTCTCCGCCACCAACAGAAATGTATTTGAAAGAAATCAGCTCAATATCTCAAATTGTAACGTCAGACACACAATCCATATAAGTCTGTTCCGGGATCGAACAGAACCGAAGGCACTTCTCACGAAGCCCTTGCATATCCGGATAATTTTCAATCACGTCAGGACTTCCCGTCACTAAGGGTGATAAAACCTCTAAATCGAAGATCAGTCGATGTAGAGTAACTCGACGGTAATCCTTCCGTTTTCAAAAATATCCGGTCTTCAACACCGGTCTTCAAATGCAATTCATAACGACGTATCACATATTCGGAATGGGTTATACGACCCCATGGTCCTTTCCCGGCTAACCCGAATAGTGAGCGTTTATTCAAAAATAAGTGTGGCATTCAAATTCATCCAATTCACAACAAATACCTACTCAAGGTAATTATTGATAGTCGGTTATTTAACTATCAATAAAGATGCACGACATCATCAGATTCCAAATAATTTTCCAAATTATTTATTTTCCAAAATATCTTTACTAGATATAAAATTTCCACACTTCAGAAATAAATCAACATTTATTTTTAAGACGAATTCCCATTTCTTTTATAAATTCCAAAGTGAATTTATATTTTCAAAATATCTACTGATATACGATTTTCAAATCGTTTTCAATATTCAATTTCAATTTATCTTTACCAAGATAAATTCTCAAAACGTTCATTTCATATTGGAAAAGCATTTCCCTACTTATTAAATAATATGTATTTTCACAATCATTTATTTTCAACACTTGGAAAATATTCGATATACTTAAATCAAATTAAGTATATATTCATTCTTTAAGGAAATCATAAATTTCAACATCTATTTGAGTCAAAACGAATGTTACGTAAAAACATCGTTACGACGACTCAAAAATCACTAGTATAGGGATTCGAAATTTTAAAATAGATATGTAAATCCCAATACTAGATAAAAACATTTCCTTTCGGAAATCATTTACTATAACAACAGTGTTATAGTCCACCATTTCCTTATTTCTCGAAAACGTCTATTTCAACAATAAATGTTGAAATCTATGCTTTCGATTCATAACACATTTTAAAACACCTTTAAAATGTTTAACTTCATTTTTAAAATATTACTTCTTCAAAAATGAATCCATTTTACTTAACAATATATTCACTGTCCAAAATCGTGAATAAAATTTACTTAACCCATTTCAATCATTTCTACACATTTTTATCTCAATAAAAATTCGCTATCCAAAATCGCGAATATATCTTCTTTAAAAATCTTCTATATTTAATTTCTCAAATCCCATTGATTTCGAATTTATAAAACAACGTTTATAAATTCTATTTCTATTTTATAACAACTTCGATTTAATAAATCTCCTTTTATTTACAAATTCGATAAATATTCCATTTAAAGGCAAAAATCAAATTTATAAGTTAATCTCTTATAAATCTTTTATGCTACCGTTTCATCCATTTTATAACTTCATACTTTATAAATCTATAAAATTCATATTTTCACAATTTATAATTCTATAAATCTCATGTCTTTATAATTTATAATTCTATAAATCTCTAACACTTATAAACACTCGTTTTAAAATTCCAACACTTTAAATTGATAAATATCAATTCTGTACATCTTTTATATACATCATTTTTAGTAATTCAAAAGAAATCCAAACTTAAGCTATTTTATAAATTACTTGGCTATTTATTTCAAAATCACTTTTCAGTTATATTTCACAATTTAAAATTTTCATAACTTTAGATTTATAACATTTATTTATTTAAAGCAAACCAATTCAAAGATTCAAATAAAACGTATACTTTCAAATAATCACTTTTAAAATCTCTTCTTAAAATTAAAATCGTTATTTTTAAACTTCAAAATTTGAATCCGATGATGCAACGCATCAATTAGTCAATCACAACAGTCAATATCATATCTCAACATATGACAACAGAATATATATCAACATCTGTAAATAAATAAATACAGTTGAGGAATCCAGTTGGATCCCTCCAACCTGTTTCCCTGCATCCAAAGATGTTAGCACAATACCAATTCCGCTCCAGTACGGAATTATCGCGGTATATGGGTTTTTTTTATAAATCCGCTTACTAACGGCGCAATAGGGTCTCATCCGCTATACGAGGCGGGAATCAATCAATCCAATATATACATATGCCAATATGTATATACGGCTATATATATAGATATATCCTATAATATCTAATAGCACATCCACATAGCAATCATATCAAATAATCAATAACTGCAATCAATTTTTTTGAGTGAGAAAAATCTCACCTTAGCTTTTTATTTTGCCATCCATTTTGAATCCAACTTATTTCTTCACCGTTTAACCTTGTATAAGCAATTATACAATTTTATTAATATTTGAACAAATCGAATAATAAATTTTTATTTGATAATTTTGATTCATCTGTGATTTCATTATCTGATAATTCCTTTTAAACCAATTTTCCACTTATAGAATACCTTTGCAACCAACCAATTAAATGAGTTAATTAAATTTATTAATTTCCAAAAATACACTATTTCCAATAAGGTTCATAGATTCAAAAATCTTAGCTTTTATAAAAATTCTCCGACTTTGAAAATCTTTATATACTTTTCTTTTTAATTTATAAATTTAACTTAAAATTTAAATTCAAAACAAATTTCCCAAATCATTCCTATGACTACTTTACAGAACTTTATCATCATCATTTTTTTTTTCTCTTCTGAAATTATCAAAACAAAATTTTACTTTACCGTAAATATTTGTATATAGTTGAAACATATACATTTTCTCTTTTCTGTAAATAATCAAATACAGGTTTTTTTTTTCTTTTTCTTTAACGTTTATACAAATATATACACGAATTTAAATTTTAAACGATAAGAATGCCATACCCCAGATCGAACAGCTTCCAAATCAAACGATGCTACTCGACTGATACTCCTAGCTCCACGCGATAATGATCGAAGCCAAAGCCTCACTGTCGATTTCCAGCTACACGTCGTAATTCCCATAGCCAAGCCAACTCGCGAGATCGAGTGTCTCGCGTCTACCCACCTTCAATCGTGAGTTCGATCGCGCCCCCATCCTCGACCTGTGAATCGCGATTGCCTGATCCCTCCTCGGCGACGTCTTCCACCCAAACCCCAACGCCGCCTCCATCGCCTTCACGTAGTCGAATACCAGGTCGACCAACCCCTCGCGACTCCCCCGCCTCCACTGATTTCCACACCGCCTACCGCCCCGCCTCGTGCTCGCGTCGCGACCCACCACGATTGCTCCTTTTTGAAAACGAGGACCAACTCGCGATTAACTGGAGATGCAGACGAGAGGGATTGATTCGATTCGTTTTTATCTATTTATTTACAATCGAACGAGAATCAATTCGATTGAGTTTAGAGGAGAGGTGGAAGATTCGAATGAATCTGCGTTTGTAAGAGAGGAAAGGCTCGACATTTATTCTGGTTTCTCAAAGGAAGTTGCGGCCATTATTTTCTCTGCATAAATTTTGAACGAGAGTGTTTTCGTTTGATTTTAAAACTGAAATGATCGGTGATTTAAAAATAGAAGGAGGGAGACAGGAGAACATGGGTTGCGTGATTTTTTTTCGTGATGCTCGGCGTGTTTATAGGCGTGGATGAAGGGAAGATACAGTATTTTGACTTTGACCAGTTTAAATTTAAATTTAATTCAAATTCGAATAAATTTCGATGCGTTTACACGTCGTATTCTCACATAACAACTCCAAATGCCACGAAATTTGAAATCCGGCAATAATTCAATATTACGGACCCAATGGAACTGGTTTCGTCGAATTCCGAGACTGTTTGAAAATTGACTATTTTAAAATATCGATTCGAACAATAAAATTTCAAAACTGAACGAAACACTTTCAATTTCAATTCTGAAAGTTCTATTACCTCCAGAATTATCAATATGAATTTTAAAAGCTTTTGAAATATTTTTCTTCAGCTAAAAATAGAAGATTCAAATTTTTATTCGACTATCAATAGATTAAATTTTATAATTTAATCGTCAGCTTCAAATTTAAATCGGGGATTCAAATTAAATCATCGTTCAAATATTTAAAATTAATTAAATATTCTAAATTTAATTCGTTCAAAATTCTGGGTCGTTACAAACTTCCCTCCTTAAAAGAATTTCGTCCTCGAAATTACAAGTTAGGAAAAGTGGTCCTTAACTCGTCTATTATTTTTCAACCTCTAATAGTTTTATCAAATTTTCAAAACAAATCTTTCTACTAAAGATTCGTTATCATTTCATCTAACTTTCCAGCTTCAGTTATAAGTTTCAAAACAGCACTGTTTACTTCAAAGTTCAAATTTAAATTCAAATTCAAATTTTGAACTTTCAAATTTTCTCAAAAATTTTCTAACGCCCTAAATTTTCGAAAAATTTCGCCAGCGTCTCCTTTGCGCGGCTAATACGGTACTACTACAAAACGTCCCTACGGACTCTCAGATTTCAAAAAGAAAAAGAAAAAGCCAAGCGGCTAGAGAGAAATCATCAAAAACTCATATTATAATTCAAATACGTACCTTTTGTCGAGCAATTCAAATCCCTTTATACACCTGTATATCCTACTAGCCATTATATCTAGTTACAGCATTCAAATCATTTTGCAAATTCGATTACAAATTTTCAATATATACTTCTTATATCCTCTCTAATTCGCTATTGAAGTTACATATCCCATTTCGTTCAATTTTTATTTCACATTCATTTGAATTTAATCTACACTTTCAATCTAATTTAGATTCAGTTTACTTCTGAATATTGAATTTCATCAATTATCTTTAGTTCACTTCAAACTAATCTTAAAGCTTCATTTTATTTCACACAATTCAAATTTGTTTCAACATTCAGTTTCAATTTTATTCACTTACAATTGTAAATTCCATTCATTTGAAATTTATTTCTTCTTACTTGAATTAATTTGCAATTCTGAACCATTCTTTTATTCAGTTCACAATTCAAGTTTCAATTTAACTAATTCAACTTCCATTTCTGTATTTCGTGAATAAATTATCAAAGTAGCTTATTCGGATTCAAGCCTCATTTCATTTTCAATTTCAATTCTATCGCTTACAGATTCGCAATGAATCTCAACTTTCAATTTCACTTTCATATGGTATTCCAGAATCTTACCAATATTTCAAAATCATTCGAAAACAAATCAAATTATCCTGGAATTTCCAAACAAAACCCAAATTTTTCAAACAACTACCATTTAAAACAATTTGGCAGCAATTTCTCTTTTGGAAACCCGAGAATGAATTCTAATGATGTGGCCACCATCATCAGGATTATTTTCCAGCGACCGAAAAGAGTTTAGAGCTTTCAACTCTCCAAATACTTTTCAAAACCTTTGAAATCCATTTTCAAATCAAAAAGGAATTAAACTTTCTAAACACCAAAATTTACAAATTCCTTTCAAAACATTTCCAAATACTCCTCTGGAATTCCGTTTCAAATTATAAGTCACATTTATAATTTATATTCTTTAATTTCATTGGTATATGAATTCATTTCTTAATTTTAGAGTTATGATTCGAATTTCTTATTCAATTTCTATATAACAATGATAATATGTCAATGCTATTATTTTATAACAACCAAACATCCATATATTATAGTACTTCATAGAAAATCGCTTCTTTTCTATACAAAAATACTTTTGGGCAAAATTATTTCATTTTACCCCATTTAAAACAATATTATGTCGTCTTGCCTCGTTTAAGTGTTTAGAAATCCCTATCGATAATATGGCGTCCCACATATCGACCAAAATTCGCAAACATCTCAACGGATAAGCAAACACAATAAAAAATATTTTTATATAATCACTAACAAATACGCGCTCGTATCTATTATTACACTCAACTCATCCTAGAGTACTGCTGACTCTATCTCTAATGAGTAACACCCAACAGAGCAGGGTTGTCGCTTAACCATATGCTCTGATACCACTTTGTCACATCCTGAAATTTTTGACTTTCGAAAATTCGACATCGATACTCACTTTATCGACTATCGAACAATCGAGTGCCGGAAACTCCAATAGTGAGGGTTTTAAGAAAGAAGAAAAAGGTAGAAGAAGAAGATAGAAGAAAAAGAAAGAAGAACATCAACAGAACAAGAGCAGAAAACAGAAACAGAAAACAATATCAGAATCTCACATATCGCAGCGGAACAATATATAATAGATAAATGAATATCATTTAAAAACAAAAGAGTTATATCTGTTATTACATTACATCACATCATATCAGAGTCAATATACAACAATGGACAGTTATATAAACTTGTCCTCATACAGAATACACAGCGGAATAAACACTATCAGATACAAATACTACGTCTCGTCATCCAGCTTATCTCCAAAGCTCCAGAATATCCAGGATATCCTGATAATCTAACTCTAGACTGCCCGTGTGGAAATTGGTGGGCACCCAGAGTTTAGAAGGGAAACAATAAACTCCGAGTCAGTCATGGTGACTGGTGTGAGATCGTAAAACAGTTTATATCTTTAAAAATAAATAGCAGAGAATTTTAAAGTCAATTCGCAATGCTTTTGGAAAATGAAACTACCATAAGACCTCCCACCACACACACAATGCAAACGCAGAATTGGAGGAGATTTCTTCTTATGATAGTCAAGGATGCTTACTACGCAAAATCAAATTCTTTTTGATATTATTATTAGTGCATAGTGTAGAAATCATTTCGAAAGTATAATATTAATCTTAGCCAGCATAGGCATTCCGCACTTATGCCTACTATAGCTACCATCCAAACAGTGGGGCGCCACCATAAGTGAATGATAGGTTCTACAACTAAATCCGTACAAGATCGTATTGTTTCTTTGGATTTCCAACAAATGGTCAGGCTAAGGAACTTCCTATCCACGATGGGTACGTCCCTGGAATAGACGACCCGAGAACCTAACCGGATCTCTGCCAACACAAGGCCGGGTTACCTCTGCAAAAATAGGTAACTACTGACACGCGTATGCCATCCCCCGATCGTCACCGATCTTCCCGAGGATCCCCGATTTCCAACAAACCACATAGATAATAATAAATGCAGTAACCACAGAGGTTAAGTATCTGGGCTCCATACCATGATACCACCTTTATCCAGAAGGAATGACATACACTAAGGGGCGCTACTCCCTAGAACCTTGCTGCATTCGTCCTGTTTCGACCATTTCCGGGGTGTGAGGCTCGACGAAGTCTCGTCCACAAAGCTACGCTTTCTCAAAAAGCCCTGCTTCGGGTCAACAAAATGATCAACCTATGATCACAAAGATATAAGATCAAACAAATGATCATATCACAAATGACCAAACACTGATCATTTCACAGCAACACTCAGTATGCCACGTTACCAAGTTGGGATATATCGCTGATAAATTTCAACTACATAACCTCTGAGCTCGTACGTCTCAGAGAAGGGTGTTAAGCTAAGAGAATAAATTCTCCGCCACCAACAGAAATGTATTTGAAAGAAATCAGCTCAATATCTCAAATTGTAACGTCAGACACACAATCCATATAAGTCTGTTCCGGGATCGAACAGAACCGAAGGCACTTCTCACGAAGCCCTTGCATATCCGGATAATTTTCAATCACGTCAGGACTTCCCGTCACTAAGGGTGATAAAACCTCTAAATCGAAGATCAGTCGATGTAGAGTAACTCGACGGTAATCCTTCCGTTTTCAAAAATATCCGGTCTTCAACACCGGTCTTCAAATGCAATTCATAACGACGTATCACATATTCGGAATGGGTTATACGACCCCATGGTCCTTTCCCGGCTAACCCGAATAGTGAGCGTTTATTCAAAAATAAGTGTGGCATTCAAATTCATCCAATTCACAACAAATACCTACTCAAGGTAATTATTGATAGTCGGTTATTTAACTATCAATAAAGATGCACGACATCATCAGATTCCAAATAATTTTCCAAATTATTTATTTTCCAAAATATCTTTACTAGATATAAAATTTCCACACTTCAGAAATAAATCAACATTTATTTTTAAGACGAATTCCCATTTCTTTTATAAATTCCAAAGTGAATTTATATTTTCAAAATATCTACTGATATACGATTTTCAAATCGTTTTCAATATTCAATTTCAATTTATCTTTACCAAGATAAATTCTCAAAACGTTCATTTCATATTGGAAAAGCATTTCCCTACTTATTAAATAATATGTATTTTCACAATCATTTATTTTCAACACTTGGAAAATATTCGATATACTTAAATCAAATTAAGTATATATTCATTCTTTAAGGAAATCATAAATTTCAACATCTATTTGAGTCAAAACGAATGTTACGTAAAAACATCGTTACGACGACTCAAAAATCACTAGTATAGGGATTCGAAATTTTAAAATAGATATGTAAATCCCAATACTAGATAAAAACATTTCCTTTCGGAAATCATTTACTATAACAACAGTGTTATAGTCCACCATTTCCTTATTTCTCGAAAACGTCTATTTCAACAATAAATGTTGAAATCTATGCTTTCGATTCATAACACATTTTAAAACACCTTTAAAATGTTTAACTTCATTTTTAAAATATTACTTCTTCAAAAATGAATCCATTTTACTTAACAATATATTCACTGTCCAAAATCGTGAATAAAATTTACTTAACCCATTTCAATCATTTCTACACATTTTTATCTCAATAAAAATTCGCTATCCAAAATCGCGAATATATCTTCTTTAAAAATCTTCTATATTTAATTTCTCAAATCCCATTGATTTCGAATTTATAAAACAACGTTTATAAATTCTATTTCTATTTTATAACAACTTCGATTTAATAAATCTCCTTTTATTTACAAATTCGATAAATATTCCATTTAAAGGCAAAAATCAAATTTATAAGTTAATCTCTTATAAATCTTTTATGCTACCGTTTCATCCATTTTATAACTTCATACTTTATAAATCTATAAAATTCATATTTTCACAATTTATAATTCTATAAATCTCATGTCTTTATAATTTATAATTCTATAAATCTCTAACACTTATAAACACTCGTTTTAAAATTCCAACACTTTAAATTGATAAATATCAATTCTGTACATCTTTTATATACATCATTTTTAGTAATTCAAAAGAAATCCAAACTTAAGCTATTTTATAAATTACTTGGCTATTTATTTCAAAATCACTTTTCAGTTATATTTCACAATTTAAAATTTTCATAACTTTAGATTTATAACATTTATTTATTTAAAGCAAACCAATTCAAAGATTCAAATAAAACGTATACTTTCAAATAATCACTTTTAAAATCTCTTCTTAAAATTAAAATCGTTATTTTTAAACTTCAAAATTTGAATCCGATGATGCAACGCATCAATTAGTCAATCACAACAGTCAATATCATATCTCAACATATGACAACAGAATATATATCAACATCTGTAAATAAATAAATACAGTTGAGGAATCCAGTTGGATCCCTCCAACCTGTTTCCCTGCATCCAAAGATGTTAGCACAATACCAATTCCGCTCCAGTACGGAATTATCGCGGTATATGGGTTTTTTTTATAAATCCGCTTACTAACGGCGCAATAGGGTCTCATCCGCTATACGAGGCGGGAATCAATCAATCCAATATATACATATGCCAATATGTATATACGGCTATATATATAGATATATCCTATAATATCTAATAGCACATCCACATAGCAATCATATCAAATAATCAATAACTGCAATCAATTTTTTTGAGTGAGAAAAATCTCACCTTAGCTTTTTATTTTGCCATCCATTTTGAATCCAACTTATTTCTTCACCGTTTAACCTTGTATAAGCAATTATACAATTTTATTAATATTTGAACAAATCGAATAATAAATTTTTATTTGATAATTTTGATTCATCTGTGATTTCATTATCTGATAATTCCTTTTAAACCAATTTTCCACTTATAGAATACCTTTGCAACCAACCAATTAAATGAGTTAATTAAATTTATTAATTTCCAAAAATACACTATTTCCAATAAGGTTCATAGATTCAAAAATCTTAGCTTTTATAAAAATTCTCCGACTTTGAAAATCTTTATATACTTTTCTTTTTAATTTATAAATTTAACTTAAAATTTAAATTCAAAACAAATTTCCCAAATCATTCCTATGACTACTTTACAGAACTTTATCATCATCATTTTTTTTTCTCTTCTGAAATTATCAAAACAAAATTTTACTTTACCGTAAATATTTGTATATAGTTGAAACATATACATTTTCTCTTTTCTGTAAATAATCAAATACAGGTTTTTTTTTCTTTTTCTTTAACGTTTATACAAATATATACACGAATTTAAATTTTAAACGATAAGAATGCCATACCCCAGATCGAACAGCTTCCAAATCAAACGATGCTACTCGACTGATACTCCTAGCTCCACGCGATAATGATCGAAGCCAAAGCCTCACTGTCGATTTCCAGCTACACGTCGTAATTCCCATAGCCAAGCCAACTCGCGAGATCGAGTGTCTCGCGTCTACCCACCTTCAATCGTGAGTTCGATCGCGCCCCCATCCTCGACCTGTGAATCGCGATTGCCTGATCCCTCCTCGGCGACGTCTTCCACCCAAACCCCAACGCCGCCTCCATCGCCTTCACGTAGTCGAATACCAGGTCGACCAACCCCTCGCGACTCCCCCGCCTCCACTGATTTCCACACCGCCTACCGCCCCGCCTCGTGCTCGCGTCGCGACCCACCACGATTGCTCCTTTTTGAAAACGAGGACCAACTCGCGATTAACTGGAGATGCAGACGAGAGGGATTGATTCGATTCGTTTTTATCTATTTATTTACAATCGAACGAGAATCAATTCGATTGAGTTTAGAGGAGAGGTGGAAGATTCGAATGAATCTGCGTTTGTAAGAGAGGAAAGGCTCGACATTTATTCTGGTTTCTCAAAGGAAGTTGCGGCCATTATTTTCTCTGCATAAATTTTGAACGAGAGTGTTTTCGTTTGATTTTAAAACTGAAATGATCGGTGATTTAAAAATAGAAGGAGGGAGACAGGAGAACATGGGTTGCGTGATTTTTTTTCGTGATGCTCGGCGTGTTTATAGGCGTGGATGAAGGGAAGATACAGTATTTTGACTTTGACCAGTTTAAATTTAAATTTAATTCAAATTCGAATAAATTTCGATGCGTTTACACGTCGTATTCTCACATAACAACTCCAAATGCCACGAAATTTGAAATCCGGCAATAATTCAATATTACGGACCCAATGGAACTGGTTTCGTCGAATTCCGAGACTGTTTGAAAATTGACTATTTTAAAATATCGATTCGAACAATAAAATTTCAAAACTGAACGAAACACTTTCAATTTCAATTCTGAAAGTTCTATTACCTCCAGAATTATCAATATGAATTTTAAAAGCTTTTGAAATATTTTTCTTCAGCTAAAAATAGAAGATTCAAATTTTTATTCGACTATCAATAGATTAAATTTTATAATTTAATCGTCAGCTTCAAATTTAAATCGGGGATTCAAATTAAATCATCGTTCAAATATTTAAAATTAATTAAATATTCTAAATTTAATTCGTTCAAAATTCTGGGTCGTTACAAATTAAAATGTTAAAAATATAAATTTACATAAAAGGACAAAATAATATATTTTCACAAATAAATGAATTTGGGAATTTTGACTTATCCATAGTATTAAGTAGATTTTTCTAGCCCAAATACATATATATAAATTGTTAGAAATGGATACCGTATAAAGCAAATACATATATATTGCGTTTTGCGTCTATTTGAAAATAAGGGATTAATGCTAGAATAAAGAAAAAATTATTTATTAAGAAATAAGTTAAACGTGTATGAATTACACTAATAAAGGAAAAGGAAGAAAAATGGGTACGATGTGGTATGTGCATTTAAAAGAGAAGAATGGGAAGATATTCATGTGCGCAAATGTAAGAGTTTATTTTGAAAAGGGAGAATTTCATACACTTTTGTAAATTTGAAAAATAAATGTATAAGAAAGCAGCAATTATCTAAAAAGAAGTATGTAAACATAGATACTAAATAATAGGGACATTTATTACCAAACATAGAAAGTTCAGGTTTGAATGGAGACATGTCAATATGTTTAAATAAGGGTGCATGCCACGTTATAAGAAGGAATGCAAAAAATTAAGGTAGTGAAACGTTAATCAAAGAAAAGGAAGATATTAATGCATGTTTGAAAAGAATAACAGTTTATGCAAGAGGAAAAGGTTTATTTTTAAAATCCGGCATTTAATAAAAGTTAAACATTTTGAAAGATATGTTTAAAAATTATATGTTTGGATAATAAATTGTTTTAAGGGAAATATAGAGAAAAGACGTTAGTTAACAAAATATGGAATGGAAATTAAGATCATTAATTAAGATTAGAATCTTAATTGACCGACCTAAGTGGTAAATTTGTTGCACTGATTTGGGCAATGTAATTGTTGGAAAGGAAAAGGGTTTATTTATACAAATAAAGGGACACTAATAAAGAAATGATTTGGAGTTCTTCAATAAGTAAAGAGGAAACCAACATGTGTGTGTGTGTGTATACATATGAATATACTTCTGAATTAAATACATGGTACTTTGCCATATTTAATTTTAATGATAAAGTGTAAAATGTGAATAAGTATTATGGACTAAATTGGTATAAATGAATTAATTAGCGTAACATAAATGATGGTAATGGGAAGATTTTATTTAGAAAGGAAAATAAATAAAAATTGATTTATTGATTTATGGATTGATTGATGTTATAGGCATGTACATATATTGTTAACCTTAGAAGGAGATTTGACATATTATTTAAAAACGTGTCTAGGTTCATTGGATTAAATCTAATGGTCTAGGTTTAATAGGATAGGATTACTTGGAAATAAAGCAATCAATCAATGATTAGGATTAATATAGATCCCCTATAAATTAAACCACTAACCTAACCTAACTCTGGACTCTTCTCTCTAATCCTAGTTGTTTTCATCTTCTTACCTCTCCTCCATTATTTCTTATATTTACATATAAATAAACAAAAATAAAATCAAAATAAAAGAATGAGATTAAAGAAGATCTAGCGATTTGAGAGAAGACTAAGCAGATCTAGGAAGGAAAATAGTAGGATTTGGACCAGATCCAAGGGAAATACACTATCTAGAGATTGAAATTAAAGCTAAGGATTAAGTAAGGATAATTAATCTCAATCAAATCTCAGAGTCCTTATCCTAATCAAGGTGAATAATAATTATATACCATCTCTACTTTATTATATGATTATATGTTTTCGGATTTAAGATAAAATTCGTTTTTATGATGTTTTGAATGATGATCTACTTGAACTATTATATGTTTGATTTAAATCAATTCATTGACATATGAATTTACACGGTTTGAAGGCAAAACCGATTGTTAATGATTTTAGAATGCCATGGAAAAATTATATGTTATGTAAAACACGATTTTGGAGATGGGTGTAATGACCGAGCGATTTTCGACCCTGAAAATTCGACACTAATACGTTCACTATATAGAGTGCCGAGCAATCGAGTGCCAGAAATACCAGATTGTTAGGGTTTAAGAAGAATAGAGATAGAATAAGAAACATAAATAACAACAACACAGAATCTCACAATCGTAGCGGAACAAAATATAATATACAATAATGGCATTTTATACAAAGGAAAACTGCAACTGTTAATATACATACAAGTTATCAGAGTACAATCATCAACATATAAATCTGGACAGTTATAATAACTTGTCCTCACAAATGCTGAATATACAGCTACAATACACAACGGAATATAATCAAAATACGTTCAATACATCTCTGCCATCCAGCTCGTCTCCTGAGCTCCAAAAGTGTCCTAACCTGAAACTGTAATACTCAGTTTGACCCGAGCATTACAATAAAGTAACACCCGAGTCAGGCTGGAAACCAGCATGAGTAAAACATACTTAATTTGAATTACTTAAGTTATCGAAATCCTTTGAAAACCAAGGCAACTCGTAAGATCGCGTCACATATACACACGGCGGGTTTTTATCTTACGATAACCAAAACACTTTTATAGAAAGTCCATCGATATTATAATAGTGTCTAAGTAAAATAATTATTTAAAATAGTCGGATTTGTTCCATTAATTTAAATTCCAGCATACTGGGCTTTAAAAATCAAAACCGTTGAGGTTCGTGGTGGTTACTGGATCGAAGTGGTTCCGCATAATGCAGATATCTGATCCCGGTCTCTTTGAACTCAAACGCTAAAATATAAAAGTCCAAGTTGTTTAAAATAACAATATATATTCAGAGTGTCAGTATTTACATATGGAAATTTATTTCACATGTTTACTTTCAATAAAACGTGTCAATGTTTTATTCTAATTATTTAAATTCGTTTAGCTACTTAATGGCACAGACAAGAATAATTTAATTAAATATTCAAGAACAATAAACTAAAACATAGATCATTAACTAAAATAACGCTTAACACTAATATTTAAACAATTCGCAATCAGAATTAATTAATTTCCATTAACTGAATCTACTTATATTTTTAATCCAAATTCACTTATAATTTAAGAAATTATAAAACAATTTATTTTTTTAGTTAACCAAAATTAACTAATCCAACTAATAACAAATTTTATTAATTAACATAAGTTTTAAACAATTTAGAATCTAATTACTTATTATTTACCTAAGATTTAATCAAATAACTTTTAATTTAATAACTCACTTTCATTATTAAAAAATTAATTAAGTTCCATATTAGTTAACAAATTTAGTTTAGATTATAAGGTTAGATGAGAGGGTCACAACACAAAGACTTTCATGACCTTTGGAATTTTCATTAATGAGAAACAAATGTTTTAAAATTGATAGATTATTAACATATAACATATAACATTTCTAAATAACTTTATCCTTATTTTATTTTTACACAAACCAGCCCACCTAGATTTTCTTCGGCCCAACAAAACAAAAACCCGACCCAACTCTCAAACTTCCTCTTCTTCCTCCAGTTTTTTCCTTCTCCAAATTTCCCTTCTTCGATCGTTTGAACAAATTAGTCTGTGCACGTACATGTGAACATGCACACTTGCTCCCGTCGTCACCTCTCACCACCGACCGACCTCACATACCACCTACGACCACCGCGTCATCTCCATCCACCCAGAATCCCTGACTATCCCTTCGTTCAAAATTTCGAACTCGAACCCAACCATGGAAACGAACACCCACGGCATACAATGCCTCGCCTTGCCACCGCCTTATCCCATTCACCCCCAAACTTCACCGATAAACTCGCCATCGTCCCCTCCTTCTTTTCCCCTAGGACCGCACTCCTCGTCTGCCTCCTCTAATTCACATTTGCCTTGGAACCGAGCCCCACCAAAAACAACCCTAAAACAACCACGTCAGGCCACCACAGGCCTTAAAAAAATACCGTGTCATTTTTCCCTGACATGCCACTACTTGAACCTCCTCTACGCCAAACACCGCATCTTGAAATCGACGTCGTCGCCTGAATTTGGCCTCACGCCCAATTCCGATCATCTCTTGCTTCCTCCCTCCATACGGCCTTAAAAATCCTCAAACCAATGCCAAAAATCCTATTTTTCAATGACGATTCCACCCATATAATCCTTTTATTAAATTATGATGTTTGGTTTTCGACCATACCTTGACATCTTACTGTAAAATCTGTTTCCACCTGACTATACTCGATAGAATTGAATGAAACAAATTTTAAAATATACTAAACTCAAAAATAAACAACTTTTGTTTTGGAACTAATTTTTAAAACTAAATAGATTTCGAGTTACTGATTTTTAAAGATGAAGACTTTACCTGTTTATCAAAAAGAAAATAAGAACAGAGGCTAGTACAGTATTTTTCTTGGTTACAGGTTTGTCTAAACTTGCATTTACAAAAGCATGTATACCTAGCTACCTTGTATACTTGTCATAAGTAAAGGATTTATTCAAATCACTGCTATGTGGAAATAAATACAACAACTAGTAAAAACTTTTGATGTTTACTCACAGTTAAAATGATGAGCTGATGTTTGTTTTGAGTCTTTCTTCCTCCAGGCTTTAACCACTTAACTTATTTTTATTTCATGGCAGAGATTCATCCCTTTTTTTCCCTCAAAGCGTTGAATGGTATATGTGCACTATAACAAGGCAGTGCATATATATAGAGAAAGTGGGATTTAGATACAAGGCTGAAACTGTTCATATGTACATTACTTTTTTTTCTTTTTTTGATTTGAAAATTTTGACTTGATTTGAGAATTTAGTTGATTTGATTTCCTATTATTTGAAGTTTTGTGTGTGACTTGATTTATTTCATGCTTGAGTAGATATTTACCGTCATGATGTCCCCTTTTGTATAAACATTTATATGTATATATATAGTCATGTATACATTTACACTATGTTACCATATATATTCACATACATTCAAATATACACATGTTTTACATATATTTACATGTTCAATTGTTTTCATATTTATTTTATTTTATATCATAAGTTTTTGCATATATAAACATATATAATTGAAATGAGAAGATTATTTAATTTTTTCCAAAAAAAAATTAGATTTTAAACTTTTAAATCAAGTCTCTAATATATGTATATAGATATGCATACATATACAATATACATATGTATTTTATCATATTTACCCTTATACATATTTACATATACATATTTATTACATATACAATATTCTTATAACACATATACACATACAAAGTCATATATATATATATATGTATATATGTATATATTTTCCATATGCACTATTTTTATAAACACTTACCCATATATATATAGTCATTTACTTGCACAATCTCTTTCATAAACATAAATACATATATTTAACTTATATTATTTTTAACCATCATAAAACTTGTATAAACTCATATATATACATATACAGATATTCTATCTTAAATTCTTAAATGATGGAGTTTTTATATACATATATCAAATAAATTTATCATATCTAGAAATTTATATTTTAAAATTAAACATAGTTTCAATCAATATATAGATTCAGATATTTTAAATATCAGAAAACTCATCTATTCGACTTATAAAAATCAATATTCTAATGATTAAAATCAACTAATTACCCAATATCAGATGGTTGAAAATCCGGGTTGTTACATTCCTTTCCCCTTAGAACTTTTCGTCCTCGAAAAGGAACGAAGCGGGAATTAGAATTTTGATGTATATTACTTAAATTATTCTTTTAACATTTTAACCCTCTTACTCCTTTACTATGCATTTTGAGATACAAACACTTTAATCACATAGTATTACCAAGCTAATTTTATATTAAAAACATTTTTTTTATAACTCGATGTCTTAACAAGTCCATCATTGTTCTTACAGAAATTTAGTCATACGTTGATCAGGTATAGGACTGAAAATCTACAAGTACTTAGTAGACCCGTTTCAACACCCAGTGAAATTACTTGAAAATCCTTTTTCAAAAATGATATGGAAAGTACCACCCTCCTTTCCCACTATGGATCGCAGTTAACCTGATGATTGCGTCGCTATCCCGGCGAAATCATAAGAAAACCGTAGGCATCAACACCTCCCGACTTACGCCATGGGAACACCATAGTCCGCAGCTACATAAAGGTTGTGTTGCTATCACAGCAAAACTGTAAGTAGTCTATAGGCAATCTCTGCCCCTCGAATTACGCTATCAAATGAAACTAACCCACATAGATCACAATCTACACAAAGGTTGTGTCACTATTCCAGTGAAACCCAACGTAAACTGTAGGCAATCGATGCCTCCCGAATTACTCTATGGAACCAAACCACATAGATCGCAATCTATCGATGTTACGTCGCTCTCACAGCGAAATCAAATGTAGATTGTAGGCACTGATTGCCTCCCGGATTACGCTATGGAACTGTGATAGATCGCAGTTACACAAAGGTTATGTTTATCACAGCACCCAACGTAACTGTAGGTATAATACCCCTCGATTTATGCTACCCAACAAATGAACACCGGGAACTCATGAGTTTTGTCCGAATGTCCTCTAGAATCCCAATTCTCATTGAACCCACCCTATGGATTCCTAGGCAGAACCACCCAGTGGATCTCCTACTCTAAGTTTCGACTTTCGTGGGGGTGCCTTTCCATACCTTTAGTCTCGAAACATATCATACTACATACATAGTACCTTTCAAATCATATACTTCATATGTATCACATATAAACTTTATTTATATGAAATCGATATCCTTAAAATCAATAGTTTTTACATTTGGTTTACTCAATTTCCAAAGTCGACTATTTGCCAAATCAAAAGTCTTTAAAAATCAATAGGTTCCAAAACTATTTCAGTTTCATTCTCATATACATATAAGATTATTCCTTTCAACTCGAATAATTTTTGAATCAATAATTTCTGAGTCCACCTCATACTTATATAAACTCTATTTAGTATTTCAAATATCTTTCAAAGATTATTTCTTCCTAGTTATAGATTCAACAAGGGAAGTTTGAATATATAACTAATATATATAACCTTATTTATGCCAAATCAAATTTTCCCCAGTTCGATTACTTTACAAAGTTATTGGTAACATTTCTTACTTCTTATAAAGTAAGTTTCAGTTATAGTAACTATTTGTTACAACCCGATATTTTCAACCATTCGCATCCGCACATGCCGGACTTGAATTGCTCAAAATACCAAATTGTAAATATAAATTTGGCAAAACTCAAAATATACAGTAAATAAATCACAGATCACAGGCACAGAGTAATATAACAATGCAGCGGAAGCAAAGAAATAGGAGCTCATGAAGCTACTATATATGTATACATCGGAGTTAACAAGATACAATAGAAGTAACAAGATACAACAGAAGTCTCAATATGATAATCAAGTATAAATCAGAATACATCACTGGAATCAACTGGATAACTGAAAGCGAAATAGATAGCTGGATCTCCAAGAAAAGCTCCAACTCCAAAGGTGAGTCTCGAATGTTGTATCACTCAGTCTGACCCGAGCGTAAAGCAAAACACAAAACACTCGAGTCAGGACATACATACTTATACAATGTAAACCAACTCAAGTGAACTGTAATATAAAGGTACAAGTAACTTAAAGAATGCTTGGGATCGCCCATTCTTTAAGGATCCGTTAAACTATTTACTATGTAGTAATATTTTGCTAATATAATAATGTCTATAGTAAAATAAACTTACTTTTAAATAGTGTTAAGGGGTTACCCATATAGCCCTTAACACATAATAGTGCCAATAGTCTATACAGTACCTGCGTACCTCCTGATCGGGAGGCTACGAGAAGATACTCCATAGGTACGACACAAATAGAAACTCGTAGTAAAGCTCGATATGGTAGGTGACACGACACAACAAGGCAATGCCAGGGTAGATATACCAATTATGCATCTGGGCTGGTGGTAACGCATAGCAGCCACTACCGCCCACCTCGGAACACACTCCCAATCAAAATCGAAGGGTGGCCACCAAATCAATCACAAAGTAATAGAAATGTATCGAAGAAATGCATCCGATCAGAGGTGCTACCTCATTGGCCGGAGAATCGCCCCTATTTTAGCCACCTTATGCCAACTCACGGGAGTCAGGTCCACGTTCATACCTCAATAGGATCATCGCCACCATCCTACTTCATTCTGGAATCTCCACCGCGTACACGTTTGTCAAAGTGGTTTTCGGTATCGACAGAGAGTATGCCCATATCCGATCCCGGTCTCTTTGCCAACCAATCGTTATTATAACCCATGGATATTTATTTCAAAATCATTTATACCTCAAAAGAAAATATCATATCCATTTCAAAACTAGTTCATACTTCAAAACCAAAATATCATATTCAACTAGTTTATACTTCAAAACCAAAATATCATTTGAGTAAACCCAAATTTCCAATCATTGGATATTTCTTTCAATTTATTTAAACTTGAAATATTCCTTTTTAAATCATCTTAAACCAAAACCACTTTATAAAGCCATATTCTAAATCTTCAATTGCAAATCAATATATTCAAAACAATTCTTAATTAAATACCATTTCAAATAAATTCATTTCCAAAAATCATAGTACTTTCAAAGTTATAACAATTTCGACATCAAAACACTTTGAAACCATAATCTTTGAAATCATAACCCTTTTTGAACTATTATCATTTGGAAATCCAAATACTCAGAAAAATCATAACACTTGGGAATGTTATCATTTGAAAATCATAATACTTTTAAAATACTCATTACCAAAGTTGTAGCATTTCAAAGATCATTCATTTAATTATAAAATTTCCAAAACATTGTATTTTCAGCTAACAACAGCACTTATAAAGTGTTACAGTAGATATATTAGTAATATTTCAAAACATTGTCAAATTCAGAAACAGCAGCACTTATAAAGTGCTGTAATAGATATTTAGTTATTTTCAAACAGCTTAGTTTCAGAAACAGCAGCACTTATAAAGTGCTGTAATAGGTATTTAGTTGTTTCAAAACATAATTAAATTTCAGAACAGCAGCACTTATAAAATGCTGTAATAGTATTTGGTTATTTCAGAACCTAGTTAAATTTCAGAAAGGATAGCACTTAGCAAATGCCATCTTAAAACCACAGCATTTTATAAATGCTACCAATAAAATTCCAGATTTTATTATAACTTTTCAGAAACATTAAGACTTCAATTTTAGCCATTTTTTGACTTATAAAATTCATATTTCATGCTTCAAAAACATTCATTTGGATATCATTTAACTTATGATTTAATAAAATAAAATTTTTATAAATAAATATCCAATTTAAACCATAATTCATTTATTAAGTCAAAATACACTATTTTACTTAACTTTTATTTTTAACCACTAACCTAAAACTTTATTTTAAAATACCCCTTTCATGAATAAAACTAAATTTCTATTTATTTACTTAACTTAAAATTTCCATTTGAAAAACCAAATTTCCAATTATCAAGTTAGGTCATAATTAAAGTTACACTTTTCCATTTAAAATCATAACTATTTATTTTCCAAAACATAACATTTCACAAAAGAATATTTTATCATAGTTAATATAACAATCAAATTTTTCCTTTAGATCTATTCATTTAGACATCAATTAACTATGATTTATAGTTAAATAAATTTTATTACAAAATGTCCAATTAAAAATGTATTCCATTTTATCAGTTCAAAATACATTATTTATTACACAAAACATGTCCGTTTCATAAAGTAAAATTCATTACCATTACTAGGTTAGATTTAAAATTCCATATTAAGTCCAATTATATTATTAAGTTATTTATCATCAATAAATGTCTTTAAATTCAATTTAAAACCAACACATCTTTAAAATTTCCATTAAAGCCACTTATTGAGTTATAAAAGCTTAACTTGTAGAAAACCAACATCTTCTTATATTTAAGTCATTTAAATCAAACCTTTAGCTCAAATTTCATATATTTAAACATTCAAAATACTTAATAATTTTTAGGAAAATATTATTTAAAAATAAAATATAACCATAGGCATGTATAATATTTTCTAACCTAGGTCAAGTGATACAGATATGTATCATTTCAATCCGTAATTTAAAAAGAAAAATCCGGGTTCTATCATTTCAAACCCGCAATCCCAAGTCAAATAAAATAAAATAAAATCGTTCAAGCCTATCATTTCAGCTCATAACTATTTTGCCTTATTCTAATGTCCGTTCGGGTATGTATCACTTCAACCCATAGTGATAGGGAACTTGCAGTGTGAGAATCAGTAAATAAATGAAACATATAATCATATCAGATGATGTAGCAAATATATAAACAGAATTTAACATCATATAATCATATCACAGGCATATATAAACATATTAACATAACATATAATTTTCTATAATTCACATACCATTGTTTCACAATTATAAAAGTATGTATGTCGAAAGTGATGAACTCACCTTTTCAAGCTGAAGATAACAATTCTAGACACACAACGAACTCCGAAAAGCACGACAAAGCACAAATAGATTTGAGGAGAAGATGATGAGCCAATATTCAGATCTTGCCCCAAATAAAATAAACCACATAAAAATATGATTCAATACAAAAGAATAGATGAATTAAACAATGGAAATATAAGAATTAAATGACATAACCTTTGTTACATCAAAGCAAGAGGCTCGGCCATGGTCAAGTGGGCTTGACCACACCATGTAGTGCTCGGCCTCATCATGTTTAGAGGCACCTAGGCTCGGCCAAAGTGGTGTGTACACGGTTATGGTAAGGAATTTGAAGAGATGGAGGTTACAACTTCATCGGAAGGGCAAAAAGTCAAAGGCAAGCGGGGTTTTGGTTCAGCCCTAAGTCTCTATGTGCTTGGTCATGGCTATGGCATGGGTCAAGGCAATATGAAGCATGGCTATGGTGATGTAGTGGTCATGGAAAAGCAAGGAGATGAATGGAATTGTTGTGGCCGAGCAAACAAAGGAAGAGGAAGGTGAATATGTGATCCAGGCTAGGTTTTCAACAAGGTTTTGGTGATGTTGCTTAGGTCTATGGTCACGGCCATGTTTGTGGTGATGAAGGGGTGATGTTGGCGGTCGGTCATAGGGTCGAGATGGTGATGGGGTCGGCTTGGAGGTGAGGCCGAGCAACATGAAGAAACAAAGAAAGAAAAGAGAAAGAAGAGGAAGAAGAAGCCATGACTTGTGATATTTGTTTTCTTTGTACGCAAATGAAGAATGAGGGAAATGTGAGAAGTTTTGTACGGCTTTGGAAATGTAATACACGGCTAAGAAAGGAAAAAAAAGAAACGGCTAAGAGAATGGCAAGAGATAAAGAGGGTAGAGAATGAAGGCTTTATTTCCTATTTAATAAAAGAAACGTATGTAAAGTCTTCAATCAGAAGAGGCAAATGAGGAAAAGATATTTAGGAAGATTTGTACGTGATTTGATGGGAGTAATACACGTCTAAACAATGGTGAACGGCTATGGTAGGAAATAAATAGATAGGCAAATAAAGAGGCAAGAATTAAAGCAAATGTAACGTATGCCAAATTAAAGCAAAGTAACATACGTCTAATTGATTTGTTTTCTAGCCATTAAATAAAAGATATATACATAAGAAACATTCAATAAATAAAAATATATATAAGATATACACAAGAAACATCTAATAAATAAAATTTCTAAAAAGCCAAGCCTTTAAGACAATATAACGTATACCCATTTATTTCTCCAAGCCATAAATAAAAGATATAAACACATAACCATCCGAATAATAAAATGAATGTCTAAACAAAATAAAAAAATAGAGAGATAAAATAGAGATGGATATATATGAAAAATATAAAGTATATATACTGAAATTTATTGCGTGTAAAATACTGTAATTTATCCAATTTAAAATGCATACATCAGAATTTTGCGAAACGAAAAGCAGGACTAATATAAAAATTGTATCCAGCATCAAATAAAAAGATTAGAATTTAAAAATTCAAAATTTTAAAAAAATTTAAACTGAAATTTAAAATTCGACCAAAATTGACAAAATATAAGGCCCCGTTTAGTTTCGTTTTGGGTTTTGTGTTTTGAACCTACACTAAAAATACAAGAAAATGTGGAAAAAAATTTACAATTCTTAGCCATCGCAACGATGGACGGAAAACGGAGGAGATGAATTGTTTTCCATCCTTTTGTTATGGCTCAAAACACGAAAAATCAAATAAACTTGTTTTCTATTTTCTATGTTAGTTTCATTTTTCAAAATAGTGTGTTTTTTCAACAATACATAATAAATGCGAATTTTTCTTTAGACGAAAACACAAAACTAAAAATAGCAAACCAAACGGGGCCTAAAATTTTCAGAAATTGTTTACTTCATTATATTTGGAAAAATAAATTACAAACAAATTTCAAATTGGCATTGGAAAAATTCTAAAAATTCACTTTCAAATGATTTAAAAATCAAAGTTTCCAAATAAAATTTTAATTAAAATTATTTACAAAATTATGGGTTGTTACACTATTAAATCTTTACTTTAAAATCATCATATTTACCAAAAATATACTATTTCACTTCAAAATCATTTTGCCTTAATATCTCGATTTTGGTTCCAATTCAAAATTGCTTCGAATTTCCATTTGGGTTATAACTTTAATTTATCTCAATTCGTATTTAAATCCATGTTTTAAATATAAACAATTCCCACTCTGACCAGTTTGAATTTAGAAATTAGCTTGAATATTTTTAAAATAGTTAAATAATTAATATAAGATAGTTTGAGTTTTAAAAAGAATGGTTTGTATAGTAAATAGCTTGGAAAATCAAAATAATTTGAATATTTAAGAAGATAGATTTTAAACAGTTTATATTAAAATAATTTATTTGAAATAGTTCCAAAGTCAAACTAAATCAATTCCCAATCTTCCAATTCAAATCAACTTCAGTTTCCACATTAGTAATTAAGTAATTATAAATTTACGTTCAAATCAATATAAAAGTGATTTTATATTAGATCGTATTTCTACAAAATATTTCACGACATCGATAGACTACAACACTAGTAAGTTCGAACATTACATCCATTTATCCATATAAAAAGTCTTACAAATGGTCATAAATCTAGACGCCTTAACAACTACCAAGGGGTTTAGAAAAGAACAGAGCCCTAGCATCCTTCATAAAAACTTTCTTAAGGACTTCCTATCAACTCGCCAAACCCGTCCGTGCAATCCGTAATAGGGTGTCCCTACTTCTTGCATTTTCCACAAAAGAATTTTATACTCCCATCTTCCTGGATAATTTTCACGCCTCCCACGGGGCGTTCCACAACTTGCTCTTTCTTCCGTCTCTTGGGACAATCCCTAGCGATGTGTCCCATCATTTTACAATGGTAGCAAATGGTTGATCCATCGACTGGTACCATGGGTTTTTGTTTCATCTTCCTCACCTTAGGGCAATGGTTTAGAAAATGTCCTTTCTCATGACACTTAAAGCATAAAATCTCAGAGCGAAACCGCTTGACTTTCTCATTCCTTTCCTTTTGCCATCTCTTACAACTTGTACTAGATTCTAGTAGGACTTCCTAACCTATAATTAAAACCTCGATTAGTCGAATTTTTCAGCTTTTATTCTTATTTCCAAATATTCTTTTATTTGTTCTCGGTCATTTTTATAATTTAATCCACTAATTTGATAATCGGGTTCATTTTAATTTCCAAAATTCAAAACCCGTTTTATTTCAAAAATCGTTTTGAAATCATTTATACATATTTCTTTTGCAAACTTATCAAATCTGTACCTTTTCTTTTACGATTTAACTTATTTAACCCCCATAAGTTAAATTTTAATTTCACCTTGAAATTTCCAATTTCAGGTTATAAGTTCAAAACTTATTTAACTTGGCCTGAGTTAATTCCCAATTCGTTCAATCCATTTAAACTTACTCAATTTAATTTTTTACCTTCCAAATTTAAATTTCTTATTAATATCACTTCCCACTTATAAGTTCAAAAACTTACCTTTCTTTTGGGTTATGCTTCTCATTTCAAGGAGGATTCCAGAATTCAAACGCCCTGTTATTTATTTCAAGTCAACTTTGAAATCATATATATATATATGTATATATATTCATACATATATCCCATTTATATACCAAATCACACTTTTAAATTTTAAACCAACCTTGGTTTCTATCCAAAACAAATTCTTCGGAATTTTCAACAACTCTTGTTTTCAAAACAAATTTTCATATCAAAATATATTCTAAATAATATTATTTATTATTTCCTCAAAACACCTTGAAATGCATTTCAAAATTTTCTGGGACTTAGATTCAAAACCTCACAATTTAGATCCATTTTAATTTATAAGTCACATTTATAACTTATGCTTATATAATTCCACTTCCTTAAAACATTTCACACTATTTTATCATTGTTTATTCTGTAATTAACATCCTTTATTAAGACACAACAACCAATTTATGATAATAATTAATATTATCATATCTAGAAACCAAACACACTATATATATTCCATAATAATTTTTTGAAAAATATTATTTAAAATATAATCAGGGTAAAACTATTTTTATTTCAAAACACTTTAAAAAACTCTTCCGAAATTTCCATAATTTTAAATTCTGGTTTGAGTCTACTTTCAGCTTAACTTATTTGCATAATTCATTCTTACCCAAATTTTCTATTTGGTTATATATATATACACACACAACCACTTAATTTTTATAATCTTATTTGATTATAATAATTACAACCAATCACCTTAATATACTATAATAATTCAGAAATATTATTTCTTTTTATATATCAAAATATAATCTTATATAAAAATTATTTTAAACCATTATATAAGAAAATAACAAGTACTCCCTCATATATATAATACACTTAACTCATTCTAGGGTACTACTAACCCTATCTCTAATGAGTAATCCCCACCAGAGCCAAGGTTCTCGCTTAACCTTCAGCGCTGATACCACGTGTAACGACCAGGCGATTTTCGACCCCGAAAATTCGATACTAATACATTCACTGTATAGAGTGCCGAGCAATCGAGTGCCGGAAATACCAGGTTGTTAGGGTTTAAGAAGAAAAGAGATAGAAGAAGAAACAGAAATAACAACAACACAGAATCTCACAATCACAGCGGAACAAAATATAATATACAATAACAACATTTTATACAAAGGAAAATTGCAACTGTTAATATACATACAAGTTATCAGAGTACAATCATCAACATATAAATCTGGACAGTTATAATAACTTGTCCTCACAGATGATGAATATACAACTATAATACACAGCAGAATATAATCAAAATACGTGCAACACGTCTTTGCCATCCAGCTCGTCTCCTGAGCTCCAAAAGTGTCCTAACCTGAAACTGTAATACTCGGTCTGACCCGAGCATTACAATAAAGTAACACCCGAGTCAGGCTGGAAACCAGCGTGAGTAAAACACACTTAATTTGAATTACTTAAGTTATCGAAATCCTTTGAAAACCAAGGCAACTCGTAAGACCGCGTCACATATACACACGACGGGTTTTTATCTTACGATAACCAAAACACTTTTATAGAAAATCCATTGATATTATAATAGTGTCTAAGTACAATACTTATTTAAAATAGTTGGATTTGTTCCATTAATTTAAATTCCAGCATACTAGGCTTTAAAAATCAAAACCGTAGAGGTTCGTGGTGGTTACTGGATCGAAGTGGTTTCGGATAATGCAGATATCCGATCCCGATCTCTACGAACTCAAACGCTAAAATTTAAAAGTCCAAGTTGTTTAAAATAACAATATATATTCAGTGTTTAGTATTTACATATGGAAATTTATTTCACAAGTTTACTATCAATAAAACGTGTCAATGTTTTATTCTAATTATTTAAATTCGTTTAGCTACTTAATGGCATTGACAAGAATAATTTAAATAAATATTCAAGAACAATAAACTAAAACATAGATCATTAACTAAAATAACGCTTAACACTAATATTTAAACAATTCAGAATCATAATTAATTAATTTCCATTAACTGAATCTACTTATATTTTTAATCCAAATTCACTTATAATTTAAGAAATTATAAAAAAATTATTTTTTAGTTAACTAAAATTAACTAATCCAACTAATAATAAATTTTATTAATTAACATAAGTTTTAAACAATTTAGAATCTAATTACTTATTTATTTACATAAGATTTAATCAAATAAGTTTTAATTTAATAACTCACTTTAATTATTAAAAAATTAATTAATTAAGTTCCATATTAATTAACAAATTTAGCTTAGATTATAAGGTTAGATGAGAGGGTCGCAACACAAAGACTTTCATGACCATTGGAATTTTCATTAATGAGAAACAAATGTTTAAAAATTGATAGATTATTAACATATAATATTTCTAAATAACTTTATCCTTATTTTATTTTTACACAAACCAGCCCACCTAGATTTTCTTCGGCCTAACGAAACAAAAACCCGGCCCAACTCTCAAACTTCCTCTTCTTCCTCCAGTTTTTTCCTTCTCCATACTTCCCTTCTTCGATCGTTTGAACAAACTGGTCTGTGCACGTACGTGTACACATGCACACTTGCTCCGATCGTCACCGCTCACCGTCGACCGACCTCACATACCACCTATGACCACCGCATCATCTCCATCCACCCAGAATCCCAGACCATCCCCTCGTTCAAAATTTCAAACTCGAACCCAACCCTGGAAATGAACACCCACGGCATCCAATGCCTCGCCTTGCCACCATCGTATTCAATTCACCCCCAAACTTCACCGATAAACTCGCCATCGACCCCTCCTTCTTTTCCCCCAGGACCGCACTCCTCGTCTGCCTCCTCCACTTTACATTTTCTATAACGACCCAGTATTTTGGACCATTCAAATCGACAATAAATCCACACATGCCGGACTTGAATAATTCAAAACAATGGATTGTAAATAAAATTTGGCAAAACTCAGCATATACGGTAAATAAAATAATCACATATCACAGACACAGAGTAATATAACAGTAATGCAGCGGAAACAAAAGAATAGTAGTTCATGAAGCTACTATATATATAACAGAGTTAAACAGGATACAACAGAAGTCTCGAATACATAGATGTCTCAATAAAATAATCAAGTACAAGATCTGAATACATCACTGGAATCAACTGAATAACTAGTAGTAGAATCGATAGATAGCTGGATCTCCAAGCGAAGCTCCAACTCCAAAGGTGAGTCTCAAATGCTGTATCACTCAGTCTGACCCGAGCATAAAGCAAAACACAAAACACTCGAGTCAGGATTAACATTCTTATATCAATAAATCCAACTCAAGTGAAATATCAACTGAAATACAAGTAACTCAAAGGATGTTTGGGATAACCGTCCTCTAAGGATCCGTTAAACTATCTACTATGTAGTAATATTGCGCTTTTATAATAATGTCTAATCATAAAATAAACATACTTTAAAATAGCATTAGGGCTTTACATTTAATTTGAACTCACCCTAACACGTAATAGTCCCAGTAGTCTATCCAGTATTAGCATACTCCCAAAATGGGGCTACCCTCGATACTCCACAGGCTACGGGAGAAATCACAACTCGTAGTAAAGCTCGATATGGTAGGTGACACGGCACACAAGGCAATGCCAGGGTAGATATACCAATTACGCACACGGACTGATGGAAATGCATAACAGCCACTACCGCTCCACCTCGAACAACACTCCCAAATCAAGGGGTGCACCCAAACAATCACAAAGTAATAGAATGGTATCAAAGAAGTGCGTCCGATAAGAGGTGCTACCTCACTGGTCCGAGATCGCTCCTGTTTTAGCCACCTTATGCCAACTCACGGGAGTTGGGACCACGTATATACCTTAGGATCGTCGCCACCATCCTACTTCATTCTGAAAACTCCACCATGTACACAATTGTTAAAGTGGTTTTCGGTATCGATAGAGAGTATGTCCATATCCGATCCCGGTCTCTTTAACAACTAATCGTTATTATAAAACCACGGTCATTTCAAAATAGTCTATACTTCAAAATCAAAATATCATTCATTTCAAAACCAAATCAATACGGTATCATTTACACTTCAAAATATTTACTTCCAAAATCATAGTACTTTCAAAGTTATAATACTTTCGAAACCAAACAAATTTGAAATTATAACACTTCCAACCATAATACTTTGAGATTCTTAACTTTGAAAACATAACTTCCACCACTTAAACGGTTTAGATATTAAAATAGTATATATAAAATAAAATAGTTTATAAAGTAAAATAGTTTATATAAAATAATTATAAGTTAAAATAGTTTTATATTAATATTAAAAATAATTTATAAAGTAAAATTTAGAATGGTTTTAAATATAATTTAAAAATACTTTATAAAATAAAATAGCTTTCTAAGTTTCATAAATCAATTCAAATTAACTCCAATTCCAAAATTTTAATTTAATCTAATCTCAATTCATCAATTTCAACTCAATTCAGCTTCTCAATAAACTATTTCAAATTATCGATTTCAAATACATATCTGAACCATAAAATAAGCCATTTTAATTTCAATATATTTCAAAGCTTTAAATATTCAACATTTCAAAATTAAATTCGATACTTATATATATATATATATCAAATTCACTTAACTATTATTTATTTTTGAAACATTTACTTAATCATTTCAATAACATCTAAAAACAACTTCAATTTACAAATTTAAATAAACAAAATATCCCATCTAAATATATATAAGTTTGAAATATCCATTTAAGTCACCTTTTCAAATTTCAAGTTGTAAAACACTTCTTTAAATTTCAAATTCAATACATTTCAAATCAAACTTATTTAGTGTAACATCCCGAAAATTTTCAACTTTCGAAAATTCAACATCGATACTCACTTTATCGACTGCTGAGCCATCGAATGCCGGAAACCCGGAAAGTTATGGTTTTAAGAAAAAGAAAAAGTAGAAGAAGAAGAAGATAGAAGAAAAAGAGAAGAAGAACGACAAAACAACAACAGATACAGAACAGAGACAATATCAGAATCTCACATATCGCAGCGGAACAATATATAATAAATACACACTAGTCTTTTAAAACAAAGAGCTATATCAGTTTATACATACATCAATCATCAGAGTCAATATACAACTCAATACAATACATCACATCAATGGACAGTTATATAACTTGTCCTCATACAGAATACACAGCGGAATAAATATATCAAATACAAATACTACGTCTCGTCATCCAGCTTATCTCCAAGCTCCAGAATATCCAGAATATCCTGATAATATAACTCTAGGCTGCCCGTGTGGAAATTGGTGGGCACCCAGAGTTTAGAAGGGAAACAATAAACTCCGAGTCAGTCATGGTGACTGGTGTGAGATCGTAAAACAGTTATTCTTTAAAATAAACAACAGTAAATTTTAAAGTCAATTCGCAATGCTTTTGGAAAATGAAACTACCATAAGACCTCCCACCACACACACAATGCAAACGCAGAATTGGAGGAGATTTCTTCTTATGATAGTCAAAGATGCTTACTACGCAAAATCAAATCATTTTTGATATTATTATTAGTGCATAGTGTAGAAAACAGTTCGAAAGTATAATATAAATCTTAGCCAGCATAGACATTTCGAACTATGCCTACTATAGCTACCATCCAAACAGTGGGGCGCCACCATAAGTGAATGATAGGTTCTACAACTAAAACCGTACAAGTCACGTATTGTTTCTTTGGATTTCCAACAAATGGTCAGGCTAAGGAACTTCCTATCCACGATGGGTACGTCCCTGGAATAGACGACCCGAGAACCTAACCGGATCTCTGCCAACACAAGGCCGGGTTACCTCTGCAAAAATAGGTAACTACTGACACGCGTATGCCATCCCCCGATCGTCACCGATCTTCCCGAGGATCCCCGATTTCCAACAAACCACATAGAAATAATAATGCAGTAACCACAGAGGTTAAGTATCTGGGCTCCATACCATGATACCACCTTTATCCAGAAGGAATGACATACACTAAGGGGCGCTACTCCCTAGAACCTTGCCGCATCCTTCCTGTTTCGACCATTTCCGGGGTGTGAGGCTCGACGAAGTCTCGTCCACAAAGCTACGCTTTCTACAAAAAGCCCTGCTTCGGGTCAAACAAAATGATCAACCTATGATCACAAAGATATAAGATCAAACAAATGATCATATCACAAATGATCAAACACTGATCATTTCACAGCAACACTCAGTATGCCACGTTACCAAATTGGGATATATCGCTGATAAATTTCAACTACATAACCTCTGAGCTCGTACGTCTCAGAGAAGGGTGTTAAGCTAAGAGAATAAATTCTCCGCCACCAACAGAAATGTATTTGAAAGAAATCAGCTTTATATCTCAAATTGTAACGTCAGACACACAATCCATACAAGTCTGTTCCGGGATCGAACAGAACCAAGGCACTTCTCACGAAGCCCTTGCATTTCCGGATGATTTTCAATCACGTCAGGACTTCCCGTCACTAAGGGTGATAAAACCTCTAAATCGAAGATCAGTCGATGTAGAGTAACTCGACGGTAATCCTTTCGTTTTCAAAAATATCCGGTCTTCAACACCGGTCTTCAAATGCGATTCATAACGACGTATCACATATTCGGAATGGGTTATACGACCCCATGGTCCTTTCCCGGTTAACCCGAATAGTGAGCGATTATTCAAAAATAAGTGTGGCATTCAAATTCATCCAATTCACAACAAATACCTACTCAAGGTAATTATTGATAGTCGGTTATTTAACTATCAATAAAGATGCGCGACATCATCAGATTCCAAATAATTTCCCAAATTATTTATTTTCAAAGATATCTTTACTAGATATAAAATTTCCACACTTTAAAAATAAATCAACGTTTATTTTTAAACAACTTCCCTTTCTTTTATAAATTCCATAGTAAATTTATATTTTCAAAATATCTACAGATATTCGATTTTCAAATCGTTTTCAATGTTCGATTTCGATTTATCTTTAAGAAGATAAATCTCAAAAACGTTCATTTCATATTGGAAAACATTCCATACTTATTTAATAATAAGTATTTCACAAATCATTTATTTTCAACATTTGAAAATATTCGATATACTTAAACCAATATTAAGTATACATTCATTCTTTAAGGAAATCATAAATTTTACATCTATTTGAGTCAAAACGAATGTTGCGTAAAACATCGTTACGACGACTCAAAATCACTAGTATAGGGATTCGGATTTAGATAGATATATAAATCCCAATACTACTTCAAAACATTTCCTTTCGGAAATTATTTACTATAACAACAGTGTTATAGTCCACCATTTCCTTAAATTTCTCGAAAACGTCTATTTCAACAATGAATGTTGAAATCTATGATTTCGATATTTAACATGTTTTAAAACATCTTTTAAAACAATTTCTTCATTTCGTAATATCACTTTTCCAAAACATATCCATTTTACTCAATAATATATTCACTGTCCAAAATCGTGAATATACTTTACTACCCCAATTTCAACCTTTTCTACACATTTATCCCAATAATAATCCGCTATCCAAAATCGCGAATATATCTCCTTTAAAAATCTTCTATATTTAATTTATCAAATCTCATCGATTTCGAATTTATAAACTATGTCTATAAATTCTTTCCCTATTTATAAACTTCGATTTATAAAAATTCCCTGAATTAACATATTTAATTCATAACTCAAATCTTATACCTGCGATCCATATTATAAGTCAAATACTTATAATTCCTTTATTTTACAAAATCATCTCCATTTATAGTTCACAATTTATAAATTCCATTTATTTATAAATTCTTAAAAATTCATTTTAACGCTTATAAAAACTCGTTTTATAATATCAACATTTTAATTTATAAAGTGTCCACTTTACAACCCTTTTTAAGCAAACCGTTTATAATATTTTAAAAATCTCAACTTAAACCATTTTATAAATCAATCAATTGTTTATTCCAAAAATCACTTTTCGGTTATATTTCACAAATCTATAAATTTTTGTAACTTTAAAATTTGAACGTTTATTTATTTAAAATATATCACTTCAGAAATTTGATAAAACGTATAATTTCAAAGATCACTTTAAAAACCCTTTTTAAAGTAAAAGTCGTTATTTTTACATTTCAAAACTGAATCCAATGACGCAACAGCATCAATCAGTCCATCACAACAGTCAATATCATATATTAATATGATAACAGAATATATCACAATATCTGTAAATAAATAACTACTGGTGAGGAATCCAGTTGGATCCCTCCAACCTGTTTCCCTGCATCCAAAAACGTCAGCACAATACCAATTCCGCTCCAGTACAGAATTATCGCGGTATATAGGTTTTTTATAAAAATCCGCTTACTAACGGCGCAATAGGGTCTCATCCGCTATACGAGGCGGGAAATCATCAATCCAATATATACATATGCCAATATGTATATATTGCTATATATAGATATATCCTATAATATCTAATATCACATTCAATAGCAATCAATAACTGCAAAAATTCCACATTCATTTGAGTGAGAAAATCTCACCTCGATTTCAATTCCGTTCCAGTACGCTTTATTTCGAATAAAATTAAACGTGCGTTTAATTTTACCCGAAATTTTCGTTAACTCCAAACGACTCCAAATCAGTTGCACTGCGTAGAGCTTGTCGAGACGATTCCAACGCACTTTGTTTCGTAATTTTCTGTTAACGTATGACAAAGTTATCGCAGTTAAAAGATTTAACGAATTTAAATATTATAATTATTTACAATTAAATTTTTACATTTCCCAATCAGTTCATCACAGCCGTTCTTTTCAAAGCCCTTGCACATCCCAGCCCTTGCACGCATCTTCTCCAGGTAAACGAATCGCGACCGAAACCCATGAACGCGTCAAACAAACGAAAATCGCGACCACCCACAATCAATTTCATGTTGATCGAGCATTGCCAAATGAAACGCCATCACAAGCTTCACCCACGGCTTGAGTATCGAGGAACTCGGTGGCCTCTCCAGCTCGAAGCACGAGCACGAACGCAGCACCTTTGTCGCTCGATTTTGGCCTCCCTGTTGCGAATCAGGCGATCATAGCCGTTCACATCGTAGAGCTCGCGAAGCTCTTCAATTCACTAGTTGAAGTTGTTGCCTAAAAATGCGTGGATGAGGAGATAATCGAGGGGGAATGGTGGAAGACGCTGGCCATCAGTTTCGTATATGGCGGCTGAAGTTTGTAAAACCCTAGGGTTGTTTTAATTTGCAAAAATGAAAACTAAAGGGCTTTTATAGAAAAAACGACGAACACTATTCACTCCGGATTTTCCGAACTCGAAATCGAGCGTGCCGGTTAGCGTTTCTAAGGTTTACCCCGCGTTCCGATCGCAATGGAATAGGTCTTGGAAGCTAATTCGAACATCTGTGCGAGATACGGAGAAAAACGATCAATTTAAATTAAACCGATTTAAATCGATTTCGAGGCGTTTTGGCTTGCCCCGGACAAACGGCACATCCAAAAATTACGAAATTTGAAATCTTACAATAATATCACATTACGGATCCGATGAAACTGGTTTCGTCGAAATCCGACACTGTCTGAAAAATGACTATTTTTAACTCGCCGAATTAAATTAAAACGATATCGATGCGTTTCGAGCTGCCACGGTCAAACGACAACTCCGATTGATCCGAAAATTGAAATCCGATAATAACTAACTATTACGGATCCAATGGAACTGGTCTCGTTCAATTCTGAGACTGTTCGAAAATTGGCTATTTTTACAGTCGATAATTAAATATTAAAATATCGATTTTCACAATTTAACTCCAAATTCACTTTTAAGAGTTCTAAAATATTTCTATAACTCCAGTATGATTTAATATAACTTTACAAATCATTTTCAATCACTTTAAACTCGATTTACAATTATCTCTGGAATGTCACTATTTAATTTATCGATTAAATTATCAAATTAAATCCAATATTCGAAAAACAGATCATTCGACTTCTAAATTTCATTTATAAATATTTAAAATCAATTAAATATTCGAATTTTAATTATCAAAAATTCTGGGTCGTTACATTTAGTATAAATCTTAAATAAATATAAGTTCAAATCATTATAAACTCTATATCTGAAAATATAGATATTAAATAAATACTTATATATCAACTTTATTAAATCAACTTTAATAAATCTTTAAAATCAATATTTATTAAAACTATACATTCTTTTTTTTCAAACCATAGAAATCATTTTTCAAAATATATATATATATATAGACCAACGGTGTCTGTATATAATTTTCTATCCTATGGTCAAGTGATACAGATATTTATCATTTCAATCCGCAATTTAAATATATACGGGTATATATCTTTTAAACCCGCAATCACAAATTCAATTCAATGAAAATCGCTTGGATTTATCATTTCAACCCATAACGATTTTCTCCTATTCTACAGATCGTTCGGGTATGTATAATTTCAACCCATAGTGAATTCTATACTAACAAGGAACTTGCAGAGTGATAACAGATATGATAATAATATGACAACAATAACAGGCATATATCATCAGTAAAAATAACATATAATGATGTCGGATGTCTCAGGTGAACAGATACAGATAATGGCATATATATAACAATGTAAATAACTAACAGCATCATATTTCAATTGACGTTTCAATTGAAATCAAATTTAATAAATATAAGAACGTTAATCAGAGTGATTGCTCACCTTTCGAGGCTAGAGAAATTCGACAAAGAAATGGGCTATGAATTCCAAAGCAACGCTAGATGTCACGAATTCAACGGATAGAGCTGATAAATAGGAATCGTTGAGAGATAAGATATATATATACATATAATTTGAAGTCTAATATTAACACTTAATAAAATAAAATAAAATCTTTATGTAAAAACGTAACAAATATAAATCATAACGTAAATGTATACAAAACCCAAATAAGTTATATGCAACATGACAAACATCTATACAACCCCATACCTATATATACTAAACTGACATATAACTTACTCTATTATTATAAATTTAAATCATTGCCAAAATATATGTGCGGGTATATAAACCAAAGAAGCTGGCAAGCAATACTATATATATACATATAAAAAGCTGTAAATATTATTTACTTAAAATAGTATTTTATATTTAAAACAATATACCAAGCACACGTATGCTTGTATATATATGCTATATGATGCAGAATAATGTAAAGAAACTGTACTAACCTCGACGGCATATATATCACCAAACATACGTATATATTACAAACAAATAAATATCTCTTTGTTATTTGTTTTTTTCTTTTTTCTTTTCTTTTTCAGTTGTGAGAATTGCAATTGCAAACCATGCATACATACCCATATAAATCTATATATATAACCAAACCAATTTATAACATATTACTGCATAGAATAAACTGCTGTAACTATGAGTTTTCATTAACATAACTTGTACAAAACCTTTATATAATTATATATATGAATAAACATATATATAAACTTATTTACTTTATATACTTTATAAATGATGAACTGCATAAACATATAACTCTAAAAACTTTATAAACTGGCATGTAACTTTATAACAAAAATATATATATACAAACTTCTTTTATAAACAACAGCCAGAACATATGTATATAAACCCATATAAACTCCTATACTTATATATATGTTAACATCAAAACCAGAAACAAATTATCTTTATATATATATATACTTACATTTTAAAAAAATACTAACATACATAACTTTTATAAATTCAAATGCAACAAAATGTGAAAAACTAGATAGACTATATATAGACGTAAACTAGTATATAATATACACAGACGTGCCTCAAGTTTAAAAATGAAGAGCATCATATTTTCGCACATATATATAACAACAACAAAAAACAAAACAAACCCAACTAGTATAGGAACTAATATAACTTTTTATATATAAATATACAATTCATATATATACCTTGCAAAGAAGAGGTTCAGGACAAGACGAGGACGAGAGGGGAAAATCTCTAGCTAGAAGAGCACGGCAGAAGGGTGGAAGAGGATGAGGTCGAAAAGGATGGGAGGACGAGCAGTAGAAGGTGGAGGAGAATGATTGGATTCGGTTTTGTGGTGGTCGGGACTGATGGAGGCGCGGGAACGAAGATCGTGTGGCCGGAGGAGGCTGATGGAGGAGGTCGGTTGTGGGAAGCTTGAGTGAGAATGAATGGGTTAAAGTTACAGGCAAACAAAAATCTATATGCCACGTCTCTTTGTTTTATTTTCTTTTAACCGAATTGGAAAGAAAATAACAGAGGAGAGAAGAGTGAACAAACAAATAAAATGAATGAAACCATAGGAATAGAAAATGTTCTGAATGTGAATGAGCAACCAAAAAGTTTTTGAACGTGAATTCAGAAATTAAATGCAAATGACCATTGGAATTGCTACGGTGGAAAATGGGGAGACACAAGAAAACAAAGTGGTTCAAATTCGCAACCGATACAACCATTCGTTCGCGAATTCCGCTGCGTACCGGATTTCCGAATACAGAATTGAATATACCGCAGTGATCAACATGAAGAGACGATCAAAACGGTATATGGATACCAGTGGTACGACCGTCCAATCAAAAGTCGGTATTCGGTATCGAAGATGCTACAAATTTGCTAAAAATAAGATAAACGAAGCTAGAGAAGTCCAAATTTGACGAAACGAAATATGACGTCTCACTCAGAAGATGATTTACAAATTTATTGTATAAAAATATTCAGGTTTGGAAAACATTTCATTATCATCAATTTTAACTAATTTAAATTGAAATAAAATTACACTAGAAAACAAACTTCCATATCATAAGATGAAAATTTACCAGTTGTTATGTTTAAACAGACGTATTCCAAATATTAAATTTATATTTCAAAATTTTATTGTTTAAAATTTCACAAAAATTCAATTAATTAAATAAATAAAACCATTGAAATTTTCGGGTCATTACACTCTCCCCCACTCAAAACTTTTCGTCCCCAAAAAGGAAGGAGGTAGGAGAATAGAAACAACCAGAAGAAAATAGATTGAAATACAAAATACAACAATTAACTCAAACCATATAAATTTCAATTTTATATTAATCAATATCCAACAGTTTGGTTTTAATCCATTTGAGTTTACTTAAGTTAAATCAATCTATCTATTTCTAAATTCATAATCTAGTCATTCTCAATTAAAAATTTCTAAAATCATCAATTTGTATAATCACTTATTATACCCATATTTTATTCAACAAATTTTATTATTTCTTCAAATTATTATTAAGTTTATTCCTCTTAATATATATATATATATCTTATTACATACATTTAAACCATATAAATTTCGATTTAAATTAATTTATACTCAATAATTGATTTTAAATTCAAGGTATTTCCATAAGTTAATCTAATTTCAACTTACTAATTCCTTCAAAGCAAATGTATTTGTTTCATTTATTATTCAATTAACTTATTATTATATTTATCTCTATTAACACCTTTATAATAAATTTTAAGTGTATAACATTTATTATAAACACTCAAATTTTATTTATAAAGACATTTTGTATTGTATATTATCCAATTACATTTTTTTACTTCTGAATAATTTAGGTAAGTTATATTGAAATATAGTCGAGTATTATACGAGTAAAATTTTCTCATTCAACTTATTTCAAGTTTAAATATTTATTCAAAAATCTTGGCTTTATTTTATACTTGAAATCACCTTATCAAAATTTAAGAATAAAATTTCCAGTTTCAATTCAAACCATTTAGAGATAACTATATATATATATATTATACAAATAAAATCTATGATCATATATATATATATTATAAATCAAGTCATATTTTAGAAATCCAAATCAATTTATCTTTCAAAGCAGAGCTGTAGCAAAGCTACAGAATGGTTTCTTCTCTTCGAAACTCGAAAATGCAAGTCGATGATGTTGCAGTCATCACCGAAATTATTTTCCAGCGACAAAGAAAAGAGCATTGATTTAAAACTTTAAAATTCTTTAGAAACAATTTATATTCAAAAATGCTTTAAATAATATACACTTAAAACTTTAAAACCACAGTTTGAAATCACCGGAAATTAAATTCTCAAATTCCTGTTTTAAATTCATTTCAATTCCAATTAAATTTATAAATCATGTTTATAAATTCATTTATAGAACAATAAATGATAATCAAATATTATCATTTCAAACAACCAATTTACTTAACTTATTAATTCCAGAAATTTTTTACTCATAAATATTTATAAATATATTTATACAAATTTATTTCATTTACCAATTTGAAAAACAATATTGTGTCAGTTTGTTCTGTTCAAGTGTTTTGGAAATCCTATCGATGGCGTTGATCAGACGAATCGATCGAAAATCCAAATCAACATCAACATCTCAAACAACACAATATATAAAATATTTTAATATAAATTACAAACACTCCTCACTCGACGATACAAGAATGGATTTCAAAACAAGGATAAATATAAAAATTGGAGGGATCCTAACCAAAAGAATTCAACTAATAGGCTCGATAGGGAGAATAGATTTCAAAGAGAGAAAGGAATGGATAGACTTATATAAATCTCGGGCAACCTTAATCGGGTCAACCGTGATTTCAAGAATAAGATTGATGTAGAGTTCTGGGACAACCTATATCTGATCTCAAGAAATAGGATTCAGGATAACAAGAGATAGGTAGCATTGTAAAACGAGGATGCAGAAATCTTCGGTGAATCAATGCTTCTTGTAAAGGAGATTCACCCCTTTATAATCATTCGAAGATTGGAGAGATCGCCAATTTATTATAGAGATTATTCGAAGTGGAGTTATGGGGTACTCTAGAATCAAGAAGACACGAATAGGGGAGACAGAATGGAATTTAGAACCGAAGTGAACGTTCCAAAAATTGAAAGAAAACTGAGTCAAAGAAGTAGGAATTCAAGCTCGAACGAAAGTGATTCCGTAATTAAATTTACTACATATGCTGATTTTTGCCTAAAACCAGAGCTTTGATACCACATGTAACGACCCAGTATTTTGGACCATTCAAATCGACAATAAATCCACACATGCCGGACTTGAATAATTCAAAACAATGGATTGTAAATAAAATTTGGCAAAACTCAGCATATACGGTAAATAAAATAATCACATATCACAGACACAGAGTAATATAACAGTAATGCAGCGGAAACAAAAGAATAGTAGTTCATGAAGCTACTATATATATAACAGAGTTAAACAGGATACAACAGAAGTCTCGAATACATAGATGTCTCAATAAAATAATCAAGTACAAGATCTGAATACATCACTGGAATCAACTGAATAACTAGTAGTAGAATCGATAGATAGCTGGATCTCCAAGCGAAGCTCCAACTCCAAAGGTGAGTCTCAAATGCTGTATCACTCAGTCTGACCCGAGCATAAAGCAAAACACAAAACACTCGAGTCAGGATTAACATTCTTATATCAATAAATCCAACTCAAGTGAAATATCAACTGAAATACAAGTAACTCAAAGGATGTTTGGGATAACCGTCCTCTAAGGATCCGTTAAACTATCTACTATGTAGTAATATTGCGCTATTATAATAATGTCTAATCATAAAATAAACATACTTTAAAATAACATTAGGGCTTTACATTTAATTTGAACTCACCCTAACACGTAATAGTCCCAGTAGTCTATCCAGTATTAGCATACTCCCAAAATAGGGGCTACCCTCGATACTCCACAGGCTATGGGAGAAATCACAACTCGTAGTAAAGCTCGATATGGTAGGTGACACGGCACACAAGGCAATGCCAGGGTAGATATACCAATTACGCACACGGACTGATGGAAACGCATAGCAGCCACTACCGCTCCACCTCGAACAACACTCCCAAATCAAGGGGTGCACCCTAAACAATCACAAAGTAATAGAATGGTATCGAAGAAGTGCGTCTGATAAGAGGTGCTACCTCACTGGTCCGAGATCGCTCCTGTTTTAGCCACCTTATGCCAACTCACGGGAGTTGGGTCCATGTATATACCTTAGGATCGTCGCCACCATCCTACTTCATTCTGGAAACTCCACCGCGTACACAGTTGTTAAAGTGGTTTTCGGTATCGACAAAGAGTATGTCCATATCCGATCCCGGTCTCTTTAACAACCAATCATTATTATAACACCGCGGTCATTTCAAAATAGTCTATACTTCAAAATCAAAATATCATTCATTTCAAAACCAAATCAATACGGTATCATTTACACTTCAAAATATTCACTTCCAAAATCATAGTACTTTCAAAGTTATAATACTTTCGAAACCAAACAAATTTGAAATTATAACACTTCCAACCATAATACTTTGAGATTCATAACTTTGAAAACATAACTTCCACCACTTAAACAGTTTAGATATTAAAATAGTATATATAAAATAAAATAGTTTATAAAGTAAAATAGTTTATATAAAATAATTATAAGTTAAAATAGTTTTATATTAATATTAAAAATAATTTATAAAGTAAAATTTAGAATGGTTTTAAATATAATTTAAAAATACTTTATAAAATAAAATAGCTTTCTAAGTTTCATAAATCAATTCAAATTAACTCCAATTCCAAAATTTTAATTTAATCAAATCTCAAATCATCAATTTCAACTCGATTCAGCTTCTCAATAAACTATTTCAAATTATCGATTTCAAATACATATCTGAACCATAAAATAAGCCATTTTAATTTCAATATATTTCAAAGCTTTAAATATTCAACATTTCAAAATTAAATTCGATACTTATATATATATATATCAAATTCACTTAACTATTATTTAGTTTGGGAACATTTACTTAATCATTTCAATAACATCTAAAAACAGCTTCCATTTACAAATTTAAATAAACAAAATATCCTATTTAAATATATATAAGTTTGAAATATCCATTTAAGTCGCCTTTTCAAATTTCAAGTTGTAAAACACTTCTTTAAATTTCAAATTCAATACATTTCAAATCAAACTTATTTAAGTATAATTCTTAAATAAATATAATTTCAAATCAATTTCAAATCATTATAAACTCTATATCCGAAAATATAGATATTAAATAAATACTTATATATCAACTTTATTAAATCAACTTTAATAAATCTTTAAAATCAATATTTATTAAAACTATGCATTCTTTTTTCTTCAAACCATAGAAATCATTTTTCAAAATATATATATATATAGAACAACGGTGTCTGTATATAATTTTCTTTCCTATGGTCAAGTGATACAGATATTTATCATTTCAATCCGTAATTTAAATATATACGGGTATATATCTTTTCAACCCGCAATCCCAAATTCAATTCAACGAAAATCGCTTTGGTTTATCATTTCAACCCATAACGATTTTCTCCTATTCTACAGATCGTTCGGGTATGTATCATTTCAACCCATAGTGAATTCTATACTAACAGGGAACTTTCAGAGGGATAATAGATATGATAATAATATAACAACAGTAACAGGCATATATCATCAGTAAAAAATAACAGATAATGGTGTCAGATGTCTCAGGTGAACAGATACAGATAATGGCATATATATAACAATGTAAATAACTAACAACATCATATTTCAATTGACGTTTCAATTGAAATCAAATTTAATAAATATAAGAACGTTAATCAGAGTGATTGCTCACCTTTCGAGGCTAGAGAAATTCGATAAAGAAATGGGCTACGAATTTCAAAGCAACGCTAGATGTCACGAATTCAACGGATAGAGCTGATAAATAGAAATCGGTGAGAGATAAGATATATATATATATATAATTTGAAGTCTAATATTAACAGTTAATAAAATAAAATAAAATAAAATAAAATCTTTATGTAAAAACGTAACAAATATAAATCATAACATAAATTTATACAAAACCCAAATAAGTTATAGGCAACATGAAAAACATCTATACAACCCCGTACCTATATATACTAAACTGACATATAACTTACTCTATTATTATAAATTTAAATCATTGCCAAAATATATGTGCGGGTATATAAACCAAAGAAGCTGGCAAGCAATACTATATTATATACATATAAAAAGATGTAAATATTATTTACTTAAAACAATATTTTATATTTAAAACAATATACCATGCACACTGTAACGACCCGATATTTTCAACCATTCGCATCTGCACATGTCGGACTTGAATTGTTCAAAATACCGCGTTGTAAATAAAATTTGGCAAATCTTAGAATATACAGTAAATAAATAATCACATATCACAGACACAAAGTAAGAAGTGCAGCGGAAGTAAAAGAAATAGTAGTTCATGAAGCTACTATGTAAATATATCAGAGTTAAATAAGATACAACAGAAGAAATAAAGTACAACAGAAGTCTCAATATGATAACCAAGTACAAGCTGAATAGAACAACAGAACTGAGATAGATAAAACTAGATAAGCAGATAATCTCCAGCGATTCCAATCTCCAGAAAGTGGAATCAAATCTGTGAATACTCAGGCTGACCCGAGCGTAAATAAAATACAAACACTCGAGTCAGGACATATATAATTATATAATGTAAACCAACTCAAGTGAACTGTAATAAAGGTACAAGTAACTTAAAGAATGCTTGGGATCGCCCATTCTTTAAGGATCCGCTAAACTATCTACTATGTAGTAATATTCGCTATTATAATAATGTCTAATCATAAAATAAACATACTTTTAAATAGCATCAAGGCTTTACATTTTCCACCTTAACACGTAATAGTCCCAGTAGTCTATCCAGTATTAGCATACTCCCAAAATGGGGGCTACCCTCGATACTACACAGGCTACGGGAAAAATCACAAATCGTAGTAAAGCTCGCTATGGTAGGTGACACGGCACAACTAGGCAATGCCAGGGTAGATATACCAATTACGCATCCGGACTGGTGGTGACGCATAGCAGCCACTACCGCCCACCTCAAACAACACTCACAAATCAAGGGTGCAAACCAAATCAATCACGAGTAATAGAATGGTATCGAAGAAGTGTGTCCGATCAGAGGTGCTACCTCATTGGCCCGTCGATCGCTCCTGTTTTAGCCACCTTATGCCAACTCACGGGAGTTGGGTCCACGTATATACCTTAGGATCGTCGCCACCATCCTACTTCAATCTGGAAACTCCACCGCGTACACAGTTGTTAAAGTGGTTTTCGGTATCGACAAAGAGTATGTCCATATCCGATCCCGGTCTCTTTAACAACCAATCGTTATTATAACCCGTGGTTATAATTTTAAAATAATATTTTATACTTCAAAATAGAATATCATTTCAAATCCAAATCTTTATCAAAATGAAGATTAAATCAATTCTAAACCATTTCAATATATTTAAAATATCATATCATTTCAAAACTTCATTTCAAATCATTTCAATATATAAAATATCATATCTTTCCAAAACTTCATCTCAAATCATTTCAATATATAAAATATCATATCTTTCCAAAACTTCATCTCAAATCATTTTAATATATCAAAATATCGTATCCTTTCAACTTCATTCCAAATCATTTTAATATATAAAATATCATATCTTTCCAAAACTTCATTATCAAATCATCATTTAAGTTCAAATCTAAATATATTATTTCCCAGCAACAGTAGTGAATCCAGTGCTTTAAATTTTTTCAAAATTTCCTTTTATTTATAAATCATATTTATAAATCTTTTCTTATGCAAGATTATTTCACAATTGTAAATCATTTTGATTATAATTCCATACTTAATAATTCATTTGCTTATATATTTCATTCTTTTACAATTGTCGTTTTTATTTATTCAAACAACTTTCATTAACTCATATATATTCTTACATTTTCAACAATCAAACAATCAATTTATACACACTTTAATAATTCTGAAAAATTATTTCCTTTATATACAAAGTAATACCAAGGTAAAATTATTTCATTTACCCAATTTAAAATGATACTACGTCGACTTGCCTCGTTTAAGTGTTTAGAAACCCCTATCGATAACATGGCGTCCCACATACCGACCAAAATTCATAAACAACTCAACGGATAAGCAAACACAATATAAAACATTCTTATATTCACTAACAAATACACGCTCATATCTATTATTACACTCACACTCATTCTAGAGTACTACTGACTCTATCTCTAATGAGTAACACCCAACTGAGCCATGGTTATCGCTTAACCATATGCTCTGATACCAAATGCAACGAACGCGATTTTTCGACGCTCGAAAATCGACATCAATATGTCCACTGTATCAACTGCCGAGCAATCGAATGCCGGAAAACCGAATTGTTATGGAGAAAAAGAAGAGGTAGAAGAAGACAGAAGAAAAAGAAAGAAGAAACAACAGAAAAACACAGAACAATATCAGAATCTCACATATCGCAGCGGAACAACATATAATAGATAAATGAATAATCTTCAAATCAAAGAACTATATCATTTTATACATTACATCACATCAGAGTTTACAGCAACAATATACAACACAACTGGACAGTTATATAACTTGTCCTCATACAGAATACACAGCGGAATAAATAATATCATATACAAATGCTACGCCTCGCCATCCAGCTCGCCAAGGAGCTCCACAACATCTCCTGAATCCAGAATGACCTGATAACCTGACTCTAGACTGCCCGTGTGGAAATTGGTGGGCACCCAGAGTTTAGGAAGGAAACAATAAACTCCAGGTCAGTCATGGTGACTGGTGTGAGAACTTAAAACAGTTTTTATCTTTAAAACAACAACAACAAGGAAATAAAAGACATTCGCAATGCTTTTGGAAAATGAAACTACCATAAGACCTCCCGCCACACACACAATGCAAAAGCAGAATTGGAGGAGATTTCTTCTTATGATAGTCAAATATGCTTACTACGCAAATCATTGAATTATTATTATTATTAGTGCATAGTGCAGAAAACATTTCGAAAGTACAATATTAATCTTAGCCAGCATAGACATTTCAAACTATGCCTACTATAGCTACCATCTAAACAGTGATGACCACCATAAATAAATGGCAGGTTCTACAACTAAAACCATACAGGGTTCGTATTGGAAATTGGATTTCCAACAAATGGTCAGGCTAAGGAACTTCCTACTGTCAATGAGATCGCCTCTGGATGGACGTCCCGAGAAACCAACCTGGCTCTCTGCCAACACAAGACCGGGTTACCTCTGGGTATAGGTAACTACTACACGAATATACCATTCCCCGGTCCTTTGGGACCTTTATCCGAGGCGCCTCGATCAAACAACAATCACATAATAAATGAGACTGGAGTATCCACATAGGTTAATTACCAGGGCTCCATACCTGATACCACCCTTTTCCAGAAGGAAATGACATACCCTAAAGGGCGCGACCCTCATAACCTTGCCGCATCATTCCTGTTTCGACCATTTCCGGGTTGTGAGGTCCTGACGAAGTCTCGTCCGCAAAGCTATGCTTTTTCACAAAGCCACGCTTTGATCACAAATGATCAATAAATGATCATCACACAGCAACACTCAGCATGCCACACTACCAAATTGAGAGTATATCACTGATGAATTTCAACTACATAACCTCTGAGCTCGTACGTCTCAGAGAAGGGTGTTAAGCTAAGAGAATAAATTCTCCGCCACCAACAGAAATGTATTTGAAAGAAATCAGCTTTATATCTCAAAATGTAATGTTAGACATGTAACCATACAAGTCTGTTCCGGGTTCGAACAGAACCGAAGGCACTTCCGAAGAAGCCCTTGCAATCCGGGTATTCACAATCCCGATAAAACTTCCCATCACAAAGGAAATCTCTATACCGTAGCTAACGGTGCAGAGACAATTGATAGGTCATCCTATCGTTTTCACAAATACCCGGTCTTCACCACCGGTCTTCAATACGATCCATATCGTCGTATCACAAATTCGGAATGGGTTATATGACACAAAGGTCTTTTCCCGGCTAACCCGAATAGTGAGCACAATACTTCAAAACATCTGGATATGGGATTTCAATTAAGTCACAACTTATTACCCAAATCCTTTCCTTTAAATGGTTTAAAAAATTACCATTTTAAATCTTTAAGCAAAAAAAAAATTACTTCACAAAGTTTACCCAGTTTCACAAAGTTTCATTCACAGATTTCCAAATCAATTTTCATTTCAATTTGATTAACCCATTAAATCTTAAAATTAAGATTTAATTTATAGCTTTCAAAACTATTCACAATTCAAGTCTTTTATAATATAAAAGGTACACCTTTTGAAATACTCTTTTATTTCAAAATAAAGTTTAATTATCATTACCAAGGTTAATTCATAGTTTTCCCAAACTATTTACAATTTCATTTCAACTTGAATTGTTTCAATACAAATTTGATGTGACGCCCCACCTCTATGCTCATAATAACAAAGAGTATTAAAGGAAATACTGTCTATTATTACGAAGAATAAGGCTGGATGGGAGCGACCATCCGTAATTGGCCTTACACTAATATTGGTTATCTCGATAGGAGTGGTACATTCTTTTTATTTTTCTTCTATTATGTATTTACTCCCATCGACACACCCCATACTAGTATAAAACGAACTACGACGGTTCATAATAGTTTAGGACATTAGATATAACAATAACACAGATAATATAAATGCAGAACACAGATAAAAACAAAAGTCTCAGATATATATAACTGATGTCAGTTAATACATAGTTGACACTATACATATGATACAACTACAACTGTCGACTCTAGAAGTTATATATACAAGTACATTATCGACTAATATACATGAATACATATCATTCTATACAATGACAAAATGACTCTGACAACTTCAGAAGATGTGAAAAGTCTTCAATCCCGAACAGCAACTCAAAGAAAGAAATCTACAACCTGAAATACTCGGGTCTGACCCGAGTATTACATTCAAAAGAAAATAATACCCAGGTCAGTCTAATTCAAACCAGTTTATTAGTGCACAGAAGCAATAATAATCAGATATCAATTAGGCGACAGTTACAGAATCTCGTATATCCAACTCTCGATACGAGGATTGGATAACGGCAATTATAACACTATACAGTGTTAAACAACATATCAACAATCCAAATCAATTTAAACAATTGAAATGCCAATTTAAAAACAACAATGCTGATTGGCTGCAGTACACGCTAACGTGTACTGCCTCGCCAATACAGTCTATGGAATATTCAGAAGATCAATGAATCCAAAATCCAATGGATACAACTCAATCGAAATGAACCATTTCAAATACAACCTCAAAATATTGAATTGAACCAACGAAATAATTTACGATCGAAATATCAACTAAATCTGTCAATCCTGCTAGGGCTGCAGTACACGCACGCGTGTACTGCCTCGCCGCTACAAAGATGCAGTGAAACACAACAGGGCCAACAGACCAGAGAAGAAATAAAATGGCACATGTATGAAACTGTGCATATACACATTGGACATGATGAATATGTATGCAAACTGAATGGTCAGGCGATATACATCAGATTAGAACATACGAGCAGCAACCTTAACAAGCAAAGACCACAAGCCAACATGATCGAAGGAGTATACTCGAACTCAACACGGTGCAGGAATGCCAATGTCAAAATACAAAACTCAGACTCAACATAGTGCATAAATGCACAATAACTCAGATGCTAACAAAAACTCGAAATGATCTGAGCATAAGCAAGGAGGCTCAAAGCTATGAAGTGGAACCAAAAGAACAAAATGAAACAGAGTAGGCACATGGATGGGCAGACCAAAAGATACAACCTACTGCAGGAATGCTCAAAGGCAAAAATGTGCATATACATGAACCAGAGCAAATCCGACTTAGTGTGATAAAAATCAACACTAACCAAACAAGATCAATGTATGCAAATGGGCTACAGACCATAATAGTGGCAAGATTAAGGATGCAGACCCAGGTAGTACACGAGGGAGATGCAAAGCCAATATCAAAACATTCATCTACATTAGATTACATGAAACTGAATGGTGCAATCTCAGTAGAAATGTATATGACATGAAGCAGTACTAACGTACATGAATATGAAGGCAACAAATGCCAGGCACCAGCAACCACAATGATCAGACTCAATGCTGGCACGAATGAGCACATGTATCAAAATCAGGTGCAAGTTTAAGTGGATTCATGTATGCAGACTACTAAGTGGAAACATGTACACAGGGAACACAACAATATCTGGACCACTTGTCATCAAGAGAACAAGACCAGAACACATATGACATGAGTATGCAACACTGCAAACAGTGCCGAAGCAAAGAGGCAAAGTATATTGCTTCTTCAAAACCAAATACTGGATAATGCAAATACACAATGAAGTAGTACAAGCATATGAGGTGCAGACCAAAATGTGTACAACTCATCAGGCTCATTGCAACCAAGGAGCTGACCTATATGCAACCTGGACTCAAGTATATAAATGCACAAACTCAACCAGATGATCAAGTGACATAATGAAGCAGCTGTGATAAACCAGAACTATGAATGCAACATGAATCAGTGCCACAGTGGTCAAAGACTTAGCATAAAATTCAAGAATATATGCATACACACATACATAGTATCACAATGGATGCAGACAACATCAAAACAGAAAACAGGAAGCGAGGTGATCAGATGGTCAAGAAAATGCAATAGTGCATACAACAGTGACCAGAGACTAAAGACCACATCTGGAAACTGTGAAACAGTGACCAAAGTAGTAGCATCCAAATAAAACAATCAAAGTACCAACATAATGAGGTGCAACAGAGCTCACAAAAAGGTCAGGGAAGAACACTAAAAATGCTCAGCGCCGAAGTCAAGAAAATTCAAAGTCAAACAGATACAATTATACATATATGCACATATATATATATATATATATATATATATATATATATATGCATACACATACATATCCCTCTCAAATGAAACAGTACTAAAGATCAAAATAGTTCAAGTAATACAAATCAAAACCCCGACTACATAATCCAACTGAAACTGTCACGAAGAACAACTACAACTGGACAGAGCATAATTATTAATATCAGTGGTAAGGCCAAATACAAATGCCAAAGTTAAATATGATTACAGTCACAGTATAGTGAATAATTGACTGAAATAAAAAGGGACACGGAACGAATCTACACCAGAAAATCATAACAAGCCAAAGAAGTCATGAATAGCAGATTCGAATCGAACAAAACAGGAATTAAAACTAGATGTGAGTGAATAATTCACTCAAACAACAGCTTAAAGTCAATTCAAGAAGGAGTACCAATATATACGAAACGAACAGTCGAAGTAAAGCAACTAGGAAGAATTAGATGTGAGTGAAATAGAAAAATCACTCACCTTGTTTCGACGAACCAACCCACTCTCGCAACTGAAATCGACAGAAGCCCAGAGGATGAACGAGACGAGCATGCCCTATCATTGAAAAGAGGGACGAACGACAGTAAACGCGGCGGCCATTTTCCTTTCGTATGCTAGGGTTTTCGTTTCTTTTTGTAAAATGAGAGGGACGGTTTGCGAATGATTTTGAAAGGGGAACGAACGAAAGAACGAGACGGAGCCGCCATTGTTATCTTTCGTTTAGATCTAGGGTTTTCACAAAAAAAATGAAATGGGGAATGGACTTCTGATCGACAAAAGAGAACGGCAACCAAGGAATGTAAACGTGGGCTAGATTCACAATACAAAGCCCATTTCAATCATTAAATAAATTGTTTAAAAGAATGTCAAATTGATTCAAATTCCAATAGCAACATGATAGAAATTTTTAATCGTCTAATGACAATAACCGACTAGGTAAAACGCCAGGTTGTTACAGACTCCCCTCCTTATAGAAATTGCGTCCTCGCAATCATAAGGAATAAATGGGCAAAAGGTAACAACCATAAGAGCATGACAATGTCGAATGCATAAGCAAAGAAAATGTCAACGGGGAAGTATTGAAATCATGGAAGTATCAGATATAAAATCAAAAGGTTCGACTGTTTCAAATCAAAAGAATCAACATCGAGGTGATCAAGAAATCAAAATCAGACGACTATAAAGAGCAAGAATCAATCGAGTTCCAGCAACTATAAGAGAAGGAAAAACAGAGCAGAAATCCCATACAGAGCACGAATTGAATGTGAGTAAATCAAATTACTCACCTGAATCGCCAGAGAAAAGACGAAGCTCAAATCTCAAAAATCGCAAATATTCAATCATCAAAAACGATAATTGAATTTTCAAATCGCAAATATTTACTTATCTCAAACGATAATCAGAAGACAAATCAAATATCTGATTATCTCAAACGATAGTCAGAAAACCAATCAAATATCTGATTATCTCAAACGATAGTCAAATTTCTCAAATCAACAAATATTCAATCATCCCAAGCGATAATTAAATTTAAAATCAACAATTATTTAATTATCTAAAGCGATAATTAATTTTAAATTCGACAAATATTTAATTATCTAAAGCGATAATTAAAACAACAAATCAACAATTATTTAATTATCTTAGGCGATAATTAAATCTAAATTCGACAAATATTTAATTATCTAAAGCGATAATTAAAACCCAATCAGCAAATATTGAATTATCTAAAGTGATAATTCGAAACAACAATTATCTGATTATCAAAAACGATAATCAGAACTCATATCAACAAATATCTAATTATCACAAGCGATAATTAGAAACAACAAATATCCGATTATCAAAAACGATAATCAGAACTCATATCAACAAATATCTAATTATCACAAGCGATAATTAGAAACAACAAATATCCGATTATCAAAAACGATAATCAGAACTCATATCAACAAATATCTAATTATCACAAGCGATAATTAGAAACAACAAATATCTGATTATCAAAAACGATAATCAGAACTCATATCAACAAATATCTAATTATCACAAGCGATAATTAGAAACAACAAATATCCGATTATCAAAAACGATAATCAGAACTCATATCAACAAATATCCAATTACCTGCAGATAATTGGAAACAACAAATATCTAGAAATCAATTAAGAAGACTAGAAAATCAACATAAAAGCTTGGATCGATCCCATCAGATGGCGAGTTTTTAATTCGCCGCACGTGCAACAACATATGGCCGAAGCCTACCAAGTACTCAACATAATTTTGGCGCCCAACAAATGACCCGAAGGTCCAACATATGACCCGAAGGTCTAGTACTGGTATTTGACCCGAAGGTCCAACATATGACCCGAAGGTCCAACATAGTGGCTCGAAAGCACACGAAAACATCAAATATTTCAATTAACGAGTCCGGAATTAACCAAAATAGTAAAAGTGTGGTTCCATACTCCGCACTTTTGCTAAATCGTTTAAATCACTTCATCGTTTCCTTGAAAGTGCAAAATTGTGTATTTTGTAAAAATACACTTTACATTCTCAAACGGACAAGTCCGGAATTAAGCGAATCAGTAAAAGAAAGGGGTCATAGTCCTCGATTTTGCTGAAACGTTTAAATCGCTTCCTCATTCTTTTGAAAGTGCAAACTGTTAAAATTCCCGAAAGCAATTTTATTTATTTTGCAAAAATAACAATTCACATTCTCAACTGGACAAGTCCGGAGTTAAGCGAAACAGTAAAAGAAAGGGGTCATAATCCTCGATTTTGCTGAATCGTTTAAGTCGCTTTCTCATCCTTTTGAAAACGCAAACCGTTAAAAATTTATAAAACAATTTTCATTTTTAAAACGAGTTTCCAATCACGTGATTAAAACAGCAATATTAGTAACAATTTCGATAAGGAAATTGTACTTCTCAAAATACCGTAAAAACGGTCACAAATCAGTATTGCGGAATAACCGCTTGAAAATCCACTTTTAAAACTTGACGGTTACTGAAGCCAAGGTGACAGTAATTTTTAAACGTCAAAATCTCATCAAAATAATTTACATCAAATTGTAATATCAGTGAATTTTCATTCATCAAAATGCCACAAAACACCGTGCTTCGAAATATAGCATTGGTGTAAAATCCCGTTATAAAATAACGGCAACAAAATACGTTTCATAACCAAGCATCGGTTCAACGTAAAATAAATGCAATAACGTGCAATTCAAAATTTTTTTTTTTTTGCACGTACTTTAAAATGAACAAAGAATCATTCAAATGTATCTTCAATGAAGATAATTTAAAACAACAAAAATCTAATCAATAGATGATTAGTACAAAAGAAAGCCAGCGGTAATTGCAACAAAAATCACATATCTGCAATTTCTTCAAATCCTCAATTCGGATTCGAAGTCCTCAAAGAAACAAAATAATTACAGCTATGTAAACAACAAATGAAATTCATATCAATTTCGTATTTTGATTTTTAAATCAAAAAGATTATCAGTTGTACTCAGCGAAGACAGTTTCACTGTTTCCGCTGCGCACTCTGATAAACAGAACACAAATCAATCAAATCATCAGAACACAATTTCACTATTATTTTTAAATAAAGTTATTTAAAAATTTCATCCAAATTTCAAAACTTTAGTTTTGACTCAAGCACAAATAAAACATCGACTAATAGTTGTAACATATGTTCCATCCAAGTTATGTTTTATATTATGTCCATAAACCCCAAGCTCTGATACCAACTGTGACGCCCCACCTCTATGCTCATAATAACAAAGAGTATTAAAGGAAATACTGTCTATTATTACGAAGAATAAGGCTGGATGGGAGCGACCATCCGTAATTGGCCTTACACTAATATTGGTTATCTCGATAGGAGTGGTACATTCTTTTTATTTTTCTTCTATTATGTATTTACTCCCATCGACACACCCCATACTAGTATAAAACGAACTACGACGGTTCATAATAGTTTAGGACATTAGATATAACAATAACACAGATAATATAAATGCGGAACATAGATAAAAACAAAAGTCTCAGATATATATAACTGATGTCAGTTAATACATAGTTGACACTATACATATGATACAACTACAACTGTCGACTCTAGAAGTTATATATACAAGTACATTATCGACTAATATACATGAATACATATCATTCTATACAATGACAAAATGACTCTGACAACTTCAGAAGATGTGAAAAGTCTTCAATCCCGAACAGCAACTCAAAGAAAGAAATCTACAACCTGAAATACTCGGGTCTGACCCGAGTATTACATTCAAAAGAAAATAATACCCAGGTCAGTCTAATTCAAACCAGTTTATTAGTGCACAGAAGCAATAATAATCAGATATCAATTAGGCGACAGTTACAGAATCTCGTATATCCAACTCTCGATACGAGGATTGGATAACGGCAATTATAACACTATACAGTGTTAAACAACATATCAACAATCCAAATCAATTTAAACAATTGAAATGCCAATTTAAAAACAACAATGCTGATTGGCTGCAGTACACGCTAACGTGTACTGCCTCGCCAATACAGTCTATGGAATATTCAGAAGATCAATGAATCCAAAATCCAATGGATACAACTCAATCGAAATGAACCATTTCAAATACAACCTCAAAATATTGAATTGAACCAACGAAATAATTTACGATCGAAATATCAACTAAATCTGTCAATCCTGCTAGGGCTGCAGTACACGCACGCGTGTACTGCCTCGCCGCTACAAAGATGCAGTGAAACACAACAGGGCCAACAGACCAGAGAAGAAATAAAATGGCACATGTATGAAACTGTGCATATACACATTGGACATGATGAATATGTATGCAAACTGAATGGTCAGGCGATATACATCAGATTAGAACATACGAGCAGCAGCCTTAACAAGCAAAGACCACAAGCCAACATGATCGAAGGAGTATACTCGAACTCAACACGGTGCAGGAATGCCAATGTCAAAATACAAAACTCAGACTCAACATAGTGCATAAATGCACAATAACTCAGATGCTAACAAAAACTCGAAATGATTTGAGCATAAGCAAGGAGGCTCAAAGCTATGTAGTGGAACCAAAAGAACAAAATGAAACAGAGTAGGCACATGGATGGGCAGACCAAAAGATACAACCTACTGCAGGAATGCTCAAAGGCAAAAACGTGCATATACATGAACCAGAGCAAATCCGACTTAGTGTGATAAAAATCAACACTAACCAAACAAGATCAATGTATGCAAATGGGCTACAGACCATAATAGTGGCAAGATTAAGGATGCAGACCCAGGTAGTACACGAGGGAGATGCAAAGCCAATATCAAAACATTCATCTACATTAGATTACATGAAACTGAATGGTGCAATCTCAGTAGAAATGTATATAACATGAAGCAGTACTAACGTACATGAATATGAAGGCAACAAATGCCAGGCACCAGCAACCACAATGATCAGACTCAATGCTGGCACGAATGAGCACATGTATCAAAATCAGGTGCAAGTTTAAGTGGATTCATGTATGCAGACTACTAAGTGGAAACATGTACACAGGGAACACAACAATATCTGGACCATGTGACGACCGCCCATGACCCCTGCACAGAATCTTGAGATATAGCGCTGTAAAGTGTGCCAGGCGACCATGGACGATTGTCAAGGTAAGATTTAAAACAAAAGAATCTATCGTATTACTCACAGCGCATGGACAAAATACAATAGAACATATGTATAGTGAGGCTTTACAGAACAAAATGACATCATATAAAACTCCATAATAGTTGAATACAAGCATCCACATAGTCAATACATCAAGCCTCACTACATATCTCTCAGAGAATACAAAACAGCGGAATATCCAGTACATATAATAAGAAGATAATATGCAACCCTCCAGCTCGTCTTCGATATCAGCATCGTGAGAGGAGAACAGCACCTGTCACCTGCTACCTAGTCTGCCCGTCCCAAAATGGACGAACAGCCCAAGGCAATAAGAATTAAAACATAAAGCCTTGAGTCAGACAACAGTCTTAGTGAGCAGTAAATTAACTAACAACATACCAAAAGAGCATAAAGGAAAAGGAATAGGAATACAACCCTCCCACTCCAACCTCATTCTACAGTGATAGCCCCCAGACACACACTAAGCAGAAGCAAACATAGCAGAGCATACAATTTAAAGTAAAGCTACTATCACTCGAGTCAAGGGCGATGTTTTCCAAGTACCAAGGCCTAAATCAGATAAGCACCCAGAAAATACCGCTCTTGAGTCCGAATGACGATACAACCAAACATCCATGACTCTGGCTATCACTGTTATCATTGCTTCGATATCACCGTTAATTGAATGACCGGCACATTCTTTCAGCCGTCCGTCAAGGGCTAATGGAAACCCCGGTTCTAGACATAACTCCCGCACGTCGTCGCAGCCCGTGCCTAGGACTATCGAATCTGCCCAGAGTACTCGACCATCAACAGTTGGCCGTTGGGACTATCGAATCTGCCCAAACGTACCCTTGCTTAGAGCATGCTAGAACCTTCAACAACGATGCTATCCAAGCCTCCTAGTCATCCTCCTCGACGACTATTCTCATATCCATTCATTATCTTCAACTCGAATCATATCACCGAGTTATCAACATGCTTGGAATGATCCCGTCTGGATTAGACCAAGTCTTCATCACATGATTGCCTCGCATCATTACATCCTCGCAAAGCCTCATCTCATCATCCCATCATCAAATCTATGCATAAGAGCTTCATCATCCCGCTACATATGCCACGAGCAGCTTTTCCAATCCAAGAGCCTTTCCCTTAGCTTTTGAATCACCTTCGATCTAAATCTAATCATCAATCATCTAGTTCATAACAATCAATCAAATCAAACATCAATCCAAGCAATCAAGCATTCAAAAAAATGATCTGAGTAGACAATTATAACAATAATGGCATTTTCGTAATTAAAGAGTTGAAAGTCCAATAAGCATGAAAACATGGATTATATCTCTACAAACTTGATGAATGAACTTGCATAGGTTAACATATGATAAAATGGATGCAACATCATCATGAACAATGGATCTACATGGATCTATACATAGGATGAAGAAAATGCATGGAAATCACTATTTTAACACCAAATCGAGCCAACAATCCGATATACTCCTTTGGATCCGTGTGAGAGATAATCACCACTCACCAAATCACCTAAACAATCCAAAAGATATCAACTTCAGATCTGGACAGCGAAGAACTAATCTAGATCCGACAAGATCTCACTTCAAACGATGAAATCTCTCTTGTAAAGATGAAGATCTTCAATCTAAGCTCTTGAATCTTCAATCTTGATCTTCGATTTGGATGGATGGAAGCACTAGATTAGAGTGGAGAAAAGAAGTGAAGAAGTGTAGAAGTCGAGCTCTCAAAATGGCAGCACTTCGTCGCTTCAAAAAAATCCGGATCCCAAAAAGTGAGAACAACCCCTCCTATTTATAGCTGAAATCTGTCCTTAAGTCGAAATCTGGCTATCTCCCTAAGTTGCTTCCGACCTAAGCCTCTCCGACCTAAGCCTCTCCGACCTAACAGATGTACGACTTAACTCCTTTGCGACCTAACACTTAGGAAACCCAGCGACCTAACAACCTAACGACCTAACTACCTAAGACTCAGTTGGGTTGCGACCTAACACAAGTCGACCTAAAACAACACGCGACCTAACACTTGAACTATCCTAGCGACCTAACAACTTAGCAACCTACGCGACCTAACACAACATACGACCTAACAGTGTTACGACCTAACACATAGCCTAACTCCTAAGGTCGCTAACAAGCTAACTCCTTAGGTCGCTAACAAGCTAACTCCTTAGGTCGCTAACAAGCTAATTCCTTAGGTCGCTAACAAGCTAATTCCTTAGGTCGCTAACACGGAACCACTAGGTCGCTAACTCAGAACCACTAGGTCGCTAACTCAGAACCACTAGGTCGCTAACTCAGAACCACTAGGTCGCTAACTCGGCAACTACTAGGTCGCTAACTCAGAACCACTAGGTCGCTAACTCAGAACCACTAGGTCGCTAACTCGGCAACTACTAGGTCGCTAACTCAGAACCACTAGGTCGCTAACTCAGAACCACTAGGTCGCTAACAACATTTTCTTAAGTCGCAGACCTTCTCTAAGTTGCCAACAACCCTTAGGTCGCGTACGACCTAGGACTTAGACAAATCTGCCTAAAAATCTGAAATGACATGAAAGTGCTAAAATTCCAGATTTTGACGAACATGTCGATCCGTAAAAATACGGGTCGTTACAGACCACTTGTCATCAAGAGAACAAGACCAGAATACATATGACATGAGTATGCAACACTGCAAACAGTGCCGAAGCAAAGAGGCAAAGTATATTGCTTCTTCAAAACCAAATACTGGATAATGCAAATACACAATGAAGTAGTACAAGCATATGAGGTGCAGACCAAAATGTGTACAACTCATCAGGCTCATTGCAACCAAGGAGCTGACCTATATGCAACCTGGACTCAAGTATATAAATGCACAAACTCAACCAGATGATCAAGTGACATAATGAAGCAGCTGTGATAAACCAGAACTATGAATGCAACATGAATCAGTGCCACAGTGGTCAAAGACTTAGCATAAAATTCAAGAATATATGCATACACACATACATAGTATCACAATGGATGCAGACAACATCAAAACAGAAAACAGGAAGCGAGGTGATCAGATGGTCAAGAAAATGCAATAGTGCATACAACAGTGACCAGAGACTAAAGACCACATCTGGAAACTGTGAAACAGTGACCAAAGTAGTAGCATCCAAATAAAACAATCAAAGTACCAACATAATGAGGTGCAACAGAGCTCACAAAAAGGTCAGGGAAGAACACTAAAAATGCTCAGCGCCGAAGTCAAGAAAATTCAAAGTCAAACAGATACAATTATACATGTATACACACATATATATATATATATATATGCATACACATACATACCCCTCTCAAATGAAACAGTACTAAAGATCAAAATAGTTCAAGTAATACAAATCAAAACCCCGACTACATAATCCAACTGAAACTGTCACGAAGAACAACTACAACTGGACAGAGCATAATTATTAATATCAGTGGTAAGGCCAAATACAAATGCCAAAGTTAAATATGATTACAATCACAGTATAGTGAATAATTGACTGAAATAAAAAGGGACACGGAACGAATCTACACCAGAAAATCATAACAAGCCAAAGAAGTCATGAATAGCAGATTCGAATCGAACAAAACAGGAATTAAAACTAGATGTGAGTGAATAATTCACTCAAACAACAGCTTAAAGTCAATTCAAGAAGGAGTACCAATATATACGAAACGAACAGTCGAAGTAAAGCAACTAGGAAGAATTAGATGTGAGTGAAATAGAAAAATCACTCACCTTGCTTCGACGAACCAACCCACTCTCGCAACTGAAATCGACAGAAGCCCAGAGAATGAACGAGACGAGCATGCCCTATCATTGAAAAGAGGGACGAACGACAGTAAACGCGGCGGCCATTTTCCTTTAGTATGCTAGGGTTTTCGTTTCTTTTTGTAAAATGAGAGGGACGGTTTGCGAATGATTTTGAAAGGGGAACGAACGAAAGAACGAGACGGAGCCGCCATTGTTATCTTTCGTTTAGATCTAGGGTTTTCACAAAAAAAAATGAAATGGGGAATGGACTTCTGATCGACAAAAGAGAACGGCAACCAAGGAATGTAAACGTGGGCTAGATTCACAATACAAAGCCCATTTCAATCATTAAATAAATTGTTTAAAAGAATGTCAAATTGATTCAAATTCCAATAGCAACATGATAGAAATTTTTAATCGTCTAATGACAATAACCGACTAGGTAAAACGCCAGGTTGTTACATTTGAAATCTTTTCACTTTATGAAAGTTATTATCATTTGAAAACGCATAGTTTCCGTTTTGGGAAAAACTGGTTACAATTACACAGTTTAAATCCATTCAAGTATCAAACTTGAATAAAATTTAAATTTCCCCAAGACCGTATTTTTAATTGGTTAAAAAACTATAAAAACACCTTTTATACTTATAAAATCTTTTAAGCCAAAATTCCCAATTCATTTAATTCAATTCAAAATATTGAATTCAAAATTTAAATCAAATGATTTAAATTCCAATTTTTATTAAGTTATTTAAAATAACTTTTATTTTCTGAAACTCATTTTCAAAAACTTTCAATTCCAATTCCAAAACTATTTTGGATTCAAAAATTCAATTTCCAAAATTGACAAAATTCTGTGACTTAACCGATTTCCACATGAAATCCACATTTGTTTGTGTATTGTATAGTCCACGGGTTTAACACAATAGTGCAACAACATTCAACCATCACAGATCAAATATAACAATATAATTGATAAGCGGTATAAACTATAACGCTTATCTATCATTCACAGATCACAGATATATAAATATCACAGATAAAAAGATCACAAATCACAACACACATCAGGATATATCACAAAGTATCACACATCAAAGATGTCAAACAATTCGACATCCAATATAATCCAAACATCCATAGGTAAGATTAATTAAATTATCTGATTAATTCAAATCAGATAAATTTCAATAAATCAATTTTACTAGTTATGGTAAATTTATAATCAATTAATTTCAAATTGATTTTCAAATTTATTTCAAGACACTAGATCAAATTTCCAAACATTTTCAAAAGATTTATTTTTAATCACCAAAAATCAATTACCAAATGGATTTCTAAATCTATTTCCTTTTTAAAGTAAATTCCTTTTTAAGCGGATAAATTCCTTTATTTTCCAAACTATTCAAAAATCTAAATTTTAAATAAAATTTTCAATTTATAAATAATATTTTTGAAATACATTTATTAAGCCTTTTTTTCCATATTTTGAAATTTAATTCAATACAGTTCAAAAATAAAACTCTTATCTTTTAAAACTCCTTTTATTTATCCAATTATCAAAAGTAAATTTTTCGATAAATTTTCAACTTAAATTTCAAAAATCCAATTTTTATTTATTTTCGGTATCCATCGATACAAAAAATATATTCGGCTAAATTATAGCCTTCAACAATTTCAATCACAATATAATCACACGGCGATTATAAATAAATCAACACACAACATTGAAATAAATTCAAATATTTGAGGAATCCAGTTGGATCCCTCCAACCTGTTTCCCTGCATCCATAGATGTTAGCACAATACCAATTCCACTTCACAGTGAAATTATCGCGGTATATGGGATTTATAAAATACTATCCGCTATTATGCGACGCCATAGGGTCTCATCCGCTATATAATGCGGGAAATCAACTCCAAATACATATATAATACCAATTCCACTTCATGGTGAAATTATCGCGGTATATGTTTTTAATAAATAATCTTCGCTTAATATACGGCGTATAGGGTCTATTTAACACAATAGATAACAATTTATCATCCAATCATCACAATCAACACTATCAACAATTTTAAATCTAACTATTTAAAATTTAAATCGAAAACAAATATTCGATTGAGTGAGAAGTTCTCACCTTGCTTTCAATAACGGTTGCGGTATTTTATTTCGAATAAAATTAAACGCACGTTTAATTTTACCCAAAATTTGCACTAGCTCCAAACGACTCCAAACCTGTTCCATTGCGTAGTGCTCGACAAAACGAACCCGATGCAATTCATTTCGTCTAATTCCGACCTCGTATCAAAAAGATATGATTTTTCAAAGATTATACGAATTAATATATATATTAATTTACATTTCTTTTTTATTTACAAACCCTAGTTACTTCTGGCCATCCAATTCAGAGATGAAATCGTGGCCGCGTCCGTCATCTTCTCCCATGCGATTTTCTACCAGGCTACATCACGCAAGAAACCCATCTCGGCCGCCTCTCTTCATCAATTTTCGCACCCATTATACTCGACTTCACGACGATCAGCCACCTCCATTTCGAAGCTCGTCGCCTCGCCGACCCACGCCTGGAACCACGTGCAGCTCAGTTGCCATCTCCTCTCGAAAAATGCATGCGAACGAGGGGATAACGCGAGCGATTTCTGGCTTCATTCGACGATTATAACGAAAATCCACCGTAGGATGTATAGATCTCGTTGTGTTCTACAACATTGCAGTTGACAATATTTTGAATTGTTTTGTGGATTGGGAGATATTTGGGAAAGAAGTTTCTACTTTTCTGGCCATTGGTTTCGAATATGGCGGCTAACCCTAGTTTCTTAGGGTTTGAGTGCAATTGAAGAATATCAAGTCCTTTTGTAGAAAATTACCAAAAATCACTATTCATCGAAAATTTTCCGAACTCCAAATCAAACGTGCCGGCTGGTGTTTCTAAGGTTTACCTCGCGTTCCGGACACAATGGAACGTGTTTCGGGAGCTAACTCGATCGTATGTGAGAGTTACGGAAATAAACGATCAAATTTAAATCAAATCGATTTAAACCGATTTCGATGCGTTTTAACTTGCCCCGGACAAACCGTAAATCCGATTGACACAAAATTTGAAACCTTACAATAATTTCATATTACGGATCCGATGAAACTAGTTTCGTCGAAATCCGAGACCGTTTGAAAAATGGTCATTTTTACTCGTCAATTAAATATTAAAATATTCAATTTTCACAATTTAACTTTTAATTCGATTTTAAAAGTTTACAAACATCATTATAACTTCAATATGATTTAATATAACTTTTTAAATCATTTTTAATCACATTTAATTCAGATTTCAATTATTTACCCAATTTCAAGTATTAAATTAATAATTTAATCGTCCAATTAAATCACTATATCGAAATTAAATTAATTCGACTTCCAAATCTTACTTATTAATATTTAAAATCAATTAAATATCTGAATTTCAAATGACAGAAATTCTGGGTCGTTACATATACCTTTACAACTTTCTGTTGAACACAGAACTTAACAAAGAAGGAGGCGCAAGGATTTTGGAGCAAAGGCGGAGGTGGAGATGTAGGAAGGCCTTGGGTAAGGTGAAGCGGGTGATGCATGTGGAGAAGGTTGGTGACGTGCGGGCATTGATTCACGTGAAAGGCTGGGTGCAACTTTGGGTTTGGGGTCGATGGAGTGGCTGCTCAGGGTTTAAGGGGGACGTGGGTTTTTAATGGCGACGTGGGTTGGGCTTCGGGTGGAAAGGCTGAGGTGAAGGATGGTGGCTGCTTGAAGTGGTGACGTGGAGGGGCTGGGGTGCGCGGCCATTGGCTGTTGAATGGAAGAGGGAGGCGTGGCTTCGATGTTGCCGTGCGTTGAGAAGGTAGGCCATGCGGTGGATGGGTAATGTAGGGAAAAACAACATGCAGGGTAAATGTTTGCAAAGCAGAGGATAGGCTAGGGAGAATAGTGCAAACAAAAATAAATAATGAAGATTGGGAGAAGAAAGATGAGCTGGCTACCAATAGCTTTGAATTTGTTTTTATAAATGCACGAAACCAGATGAAAACAATTATAATTTTGAACGGTAGGGAAGGGTAAGAGTCCACGTTTAATTCTGGAATTTATAAAGGTTAGAATTTGAATAGTTGAGAATATTAAAAGTTATGGCTTTTGAATTCTCACGGGGAATAGTTGAATAGACACAGGAACCCAAAAGCCGAATGCGAAACCGATACGGAACACGTTTCGCAGGTTTCGATGCGTACTGGACACCAAAACACAGAATTGAATATACTGCGGAGATCAGCACGACGAGACGATCAAAACGGTATATAGATATCGGTGGTATAATCATCCTATCAAAAGTCGATAACTGGTACCGAAAATGCTGCTAATCTGCCAGAAATAAGATAAACGGGGCAGTAGCAATTCGAATTTGGAGAAACGAAATATGACGTCTCACTATGAGGATGATTTACAAATTTATTATGTTAAATATGCAGGTTTGGAAAACATTTTATTATCATCAAATTTTAACTGATTTAAATTTAAATAAAATTATACAACAAACTAAACTTCCATATTATCAAATGAAAATTTACCGGTTGCTATGTTAAAATAGACGTATTCCAAATATTAAATTTTTATTTCAAAACGCAATTATAAAATTTTAAGCAAAATTTCAGTTAATTACGTTATAAAAACTATTAAAATTTCCGGGTTGTTACACTCTCCCCCACTCAAAACTTTTTGTCCCCGAAAAGGAAGGAGGTAGGAGAATAGAAATAACCAAAAAGATAGATTTGAAATATAAAATACTAGATACAACCATTAATTTCAAATCATATAAATTGACTTATATTCAACTAATTGATTTCAATATTTAATTAATAAAATTTATTATGTTCTTATTGATTGGTTTCATTTGCATATATATTTTTTCTTTCAATTGATTTGTTTCCCTTTCATTAAATTTTTTTAGTACAAAATTTTTCACAACAAAATTTATTTTATTTTACTCACCTATTAAATCTATTTGGTCAACCATAGTTAATACCACATCAACATTCAACTTCAATTATTCAAAATGAACTAATATTCAACAATTTAGTTTAATCCATTTTATTAAATCAATAACTATTTATTATATTCATATTTTATTGGTTAAATTTAATGTATTTCAATCAATAGACTTGATTTCAATTTATTAACATTTGTTACAAAATTTTCTTTTCAAAACCAAAATTTATTTGATTTAACTCATTTATTTACCCATTTATTAAATCCATTTGACCCTAGTTAAGCTGATTTCCCTTGAAATTTCAATTTCACTATTCTTAAGTTCACATTTATTTGCTTAACTAGCATCCTCCTTTATTTATTTAATTTATTCCACCTAATATACATTTTGCAACATATATTACGTGTATAAACATCTTATAACCATATATTATTCAACAGATAAATTTCCATTTCAATATATTTTCAATTTATTATTAGTAAATTCCTTTAACAAAATATCGTTTTTGATATTCTATTTCTTATCCTTGTGTATACTATCTAATTTAGATTCTAATTACATTTAAACTTTTCTAGGTATGTTATATTAATGTCCTGGATGTAATTAAACAATATACAAAATTTCCCTTCTATCTACAACATTTATATTAGGCCAGATTTTTTTTTTAATTGAACAATTTATTACTTAAGTTTTCTTCTTGTACAGCCCTTTATTATATCCTAACATTTTTAACTTTTTGAATATTTTAGGCAAGTTACATATATTAGAATGTAATTTAGTGTTATACAAATAAGTTTTATTCCTAATCCAACTATTTCAAGTTGGTTTAATTTCATTTATCATTTCAGATATTCCAATTATTCAAAAATTTCACTTTATTTCAATAATTGAAACCTTTTCTTAATATAAGACTTAAGATTCAAATTTCTGGTTTCCCTTCAAACTATTTTGAAATAATTATATACATATATATATTATATAATTCAAATCATATTCAAGAATTTCAAATCAAATTCTTTTTCCAAAACAAAAGTGTAGCAAAGCTACTAAGGGGCCTCTCCACTTCGAGACTCGAAAATGAATGTCGATGATGCTGCAGTCATCACCGAAATTATTTTCCAGCGACAATAGAGGAGAGTACTGATTTACTTTAAAATTATTCTTCTGAAATAATTTCCATTCGAAAATACTTCCAGATAATATATATATCAAAACTTTGAAAACCAAAATTTGAAAAGTACCGGAAATTAAATTCTCAAATCCATAATTTAAATTTATTGCATTTTCAAATCGGATAAACCCTGTTTATAAAATTTGAACACCTTATAACAGATAACAATAGACAAATAATAGTGATAATCTAGTATTATCATTCCTAACAACCAATTCCTTTAATTATCAAATTTCAAAAAACTATACTTTTATATATATATATATAATATAACCATTCATAAAATTATATTCTTTTACCAATTTCGAAAACAATATTGTGTCATTTTGCTCTGTTCAAGTGTTTTGGAATTCCTATCGATAGCGTTAGCTAGACGAATCGATCGAAACCCCAAAATTCAAACTTAACATCTCAAACAACATAATATATAAAACATTTTATATTAATAACAAATACACTCCCTCACTCGATGATTCCAGAATGGATTTCAAATAGAATTCAACTAGAAGATAGGCTCGAAAGGGAGATAAGATAATTAGATTGCAAAATAGGAAGGTGAATATACTGATATTAATCGCGAGTGACCTTAACCGGGTCAACCGTGACTTCAAAAGTAAGATTGATGCAGAACTCTGAGGCAAATCGACATTCGATCGCCAGAGATAGAATTCAGGCATAGTAAGAGATAACAGCACCGTAAACCGAGGATTTAAAACCTTCGGTGAATCGATGACTGCTGTAAAGGAGTTTCACCCCCTTTACAAATCATACAGTGGAGCTATAGGGTGTTCCAGAATCAAGAAGAACACGAACAGGAAAGAACAAGAATGGATTTCAGAACAACGTAGGGTTCCAAAGTTCGAAAGAAATCCGAATCAAAGAGAGAAATTCAAGCTCGAACGAAGGTGATTCTGTAATTAAATTTACTTTATATGCTAAGTTTTTCCTAAAACCAGAGCCCTGATACCAACTGTAACATCCTGCATGGAAGTGGGGTAACGCCCACTGTAGCATACATTAGTACCTGTGTTCTGCCTTTACGGCCAGCCTCTCGACTACACCAACACCGTAGGGACATGTAGGAGTAAGAGTCATCCGCTACCAAACGAAATGCGAGAACCCCCTATCATGCTGCACCCGCCATGTGCATAGGCAAACACACATGTCGGACTTGAATTGCTCAAAATATCAGATTGTTAATTTATAATTTGGCAAAACTCAGCATATATAGTAAATAAATAAATCATAGAATCACAGACACATAGTATTACAATAATAAGCAGCGGAATAGAATAAATAGTAGTTCATGAAGCTACTATATAAAACATCAGAGTCTGAAACAAAATACAACAGAATATCTCAAATACAATATAGTCTCGAATACAAATAGATGACAAGTCTGAACAGAACAACTGGATAGTTGAAAGCTGAATAGATATAGATGGATCTCCAAGCGAAGCTCCAAACTCCAAAGGTAAGTCTCAATGCTGTGTCACTCAGTCTAACCCGAGCGTAAATCAAAACACAAACACTCGAGTCACGATTAACATTCTTATATCAATAAATCCAACTCAAGTGAAATATCAACTGAAATACAAGTAACTCAAAGGATGTTTGGGATAACCATCCTCTAAGGATCCGTGGAACTATCTACTATGTAGTACAATACGCTATTATAATATGTCTATAGTAAAGTAAACTATTAAAATAGCGTTAAGGCGTTACCCATATCCCCCTTAACACATTTTATATAATGTCGTAGTCTATACAGATACTGTAAACTCCACTCGCAAGTGGGCTATCAGGGAGCACTCCATAGGTACGACACAAAACAAACTCGTAGAAGGCGCTCTAGGGCATGTGAACACGGCACAAGAGGAAATGCCAGGGTAGGTATACCGTTTGCGGATCCGGACTGGTGGTAACGCATAGCAGCTACTACCGCCCACCTCAGACACACTCCCATATCAAAAATCGAGGGGTGGCCACCAAAACAATCACAAAAGCAATAGAATGGTATCGAAGAAATGTGCCCGATAGGAGGAATGACCTCACTTGGCCCGGCGTAGCTCCTGATTTTAGTCACATCTAAGCTGACTCACGGGAGTCGGGGTCACGTCATACCATATAGAATCGTCGCCAAACCATCCTACTTCATTTCTGGAATCTCCACCACGTACACAGTTGTTAAAGTGGTTTTCGGTATTGGCAGAGAGTATGACAATATCTGATCCCGGTCTCTTTAACAACCAAACATTATTATAACACCGTGGTCATTTCAAAATATCATATTCATTTCAAAACCATATCAAATTCGATATCATTATTCACTTTAAATAATATTCATTCCCAGAATCGTAACACTTCAATAATTATAACCATTTCGAAATCATAACACTTTTGAAATCATAGCACTTTAGAAATCATATTTCTCCCACTTAACCATTTAAATATTAAAATAGTATATATAATAAAATAGTTTGTATAATAAAATAGTTTATAAAATAAATAATTAGTATATTGAAAATAGTTAAAAATTAAAATAGTTTATATTTAACTAATTTATAAAGTAAAATATTAAAATAGTTTAAATATATTTTAAAATACTTTACATAATAAAATAGTTTCCACAAATTTGACAAATCGATTCAGATCAACTCGGAGTTCCAAAATTTAATTTTTATTAAATCTCGATTCACCAATTTCAATTCAGTTCAAAACCATTTAAAATTCATGTGACGACTCGGGTTTTGCCCGCTCGAAAATCAACATCCGTACTTCACATTGTACTAGAATGCCGCAGATTCGACCGTTCAAATCTGATTCGCCGGAGCTATAACACAATTAAGTAAATAACACAGCGGAAGAAAAGAATAATACACTGATATACAATATCTGATACAACAGAGTGATACAATGAATATCAATATACATCAGAGATATGATACAAGAAATAGCAGCGGAAAAGAAAACGATTACATCAGCAGCGGAACAATATCAATAGAAGTGATAACTCCAAAATGATCTTCAGACAAGAATGAATCCACAACTCCAAGATAAGCAACCCCGATGAATGAACTAGCTCCAGATAATCTACTAAACCTGAATATCTGAAAAGAAACCCAACTCTAGACTGCTCGTGTGGAAAATTATAAGCACCCAGAGTTTAGGAAGGGAACAATAAACTCCGGATCAGTCATGGGACTGGTGTGAGCAACAAAAACAGATTATCTTTAAACAAACACAAAAGAATTTTTAAACATTGAAATCCGCAATGCTTTTGGAAAATGAAACTACCATAAGACCTCCCGCCACACACACAATGCAAACGCAGAATTGGAGGAGATTTCTTCTTATGATAGTCAAAGATGCTTACTACGCAAAATCATTGAATTATTATTACTAGTGCATAGTGCAGAAAACATTTTCGAAAGTATAATATTAATTTTAGCCAACATATGACCATTATCGTATGCCTACTATAGCTACTATGTTCAATAGCAGGTTACCGCCACATTCCATAGCAGGTAATACAACTAAAACCGTACAAGTTCTGTATTGTTTCTTTGGATTTTCCAACAAATGGTCAGGCTAAGGAACTTCCTTTCCTCCTGCCGAATAGGATCGCCTCTGGCTGGACATCCCGAGAGACAAACTGCTCTCTGCCAAACAAGGCCGGGTTACCCCTGTAACAGGTAACTCATGCATATGTCATCACCCGGTCCTTTGGGACCTTTATCCGAGGCCTCGGTAACCAACATCACACATCATAAAGAAAGTGTATCCACATGAGTAAGTATCAGGGCTCCATACCATAATACCACCCCTTTCCAGAAGGAAATGACATACCCTAAAGGGCGCGACCCTCATAACCTTGCCGCAACATTCCTGTTTCGACCATTTCCGGGTTGTGAGGCCCTGACGAAGTCTCGTCCACAAAGCTACGCTTTGTCACAAAGCCATGCTTTGGGTCAACAGATGATCAACCTATGATCACAAAGATAAATGATCAAACAAATGATCATATCACAAATGATCAAACACTGATCATCACACAGCAACACTCAGCATGTCACATTACCAAATTGGGATATATCGCTGATAACCTTCAACTACATAACCTCTGAGCTCGTACGTCTCAGAGAAGGGTGTTAAGCTAAGAGAATAAATTCTCCGCCACCAACAGAAATGTATTTGAAAGAGATCGGCTTTATATCTCAAAGTGTAATGTCAGACATGTAACCATACAAGTCTGTTCCGGGATCGAACAGAACCGAAGGCACTTCTCACGAAGCCCTTGCAAATCCGGATAATTTTCAAATCACGTCCGGACTTCCCATCACAAAAGAGTGATATAAATCTCTATACCGGCGCGACTCAGTGCAGAGACATTCGATAGGTTGTCCTTTCATTTTTCGAAAATATCCGGTCTTCAACACCGGTCTTCAAATGCCATCCATATACGACGTATCATTATTTGGAATGGGTTATATGACACTAAGGTCCTCTCCCGGCTAAACCGAATAATGTGCGCAATATTTAAAATCATATGGATATGGGGATTTCAATTAAGTCACAACTTAAACCCAAATTTCCTTTCCAAATGGTTTAACAAATTACCATTTTCAAATCTTTAAACAAAAAGATTCATTTAACAACCTTCAACGGTTTAAACAATTTTCCACATTTTAATCTTTTAAACAAAAGATTCATTCACAGATTTTCCAAATCAATTTCCATTTCAATTTGATTAACTCGTTAAATCTTTAAATCAAAGATTTAACTTATAGCTTTCAAAACAATTCCATTCTAAATGGTCTAAATAAATCATCATTCTAAATCTGTTAAAAATAAACAGATTCAATTCATAGCTTTCTAAAAGAATTCATTCATAGTTTGGAAAATCTATTTTTCAATTCAATCTTGAAATCCCTTTAATTAAACTGGAATTTCATTTCTTATCTGAAAGCTTTTATCATTTGAAAACAAACAGTTTTCATTTTGGAAATCTGATTCATTCATACGGGTTAAGGTTCTTCTTGGGTTAAAATCAAATTCTCAAAATTTTACTTTTAAAATGGTTTAAATTCATATAAACACATTAATAAGTTGAACATCCTTTTTAAACCCTAGTTCCAAAATCATAGAATTCAATTTCAAATATTGAATTCAAATTTAAATCAAATTATTTAAATTTTCAAAACTCGATTAAGTTATCCAAAATAACTTTTATCTTTGAAATTCCATTTCAAAGGCTTTTCACTTTAAATCCAAATTTCCAATTTCAAAATCAATTGAAATTAAAATTTCAATTTCAAAAATGTGAGATTTAAATTATCTGTGACTTAACCGATTTCCACGTGAAATCCATATTTGTGTGTGTATAAGTGTGGTCCAGGGTTTCACACAATAGTGCAACAACATCAATCAATCATCACAGATATATTGATAAGCGGTATAACCCATAACGCTCATCTTCATTCACAGATTCATAGATAAAATAAATTTATCAGTCACAAAGATTCATTATTACAATTCGATGTGGGTTTCGGATAACCAACTGGAATCCGACTCCCTGTCGCACCGAAATTCAAGTGTCGTTTACGGGTCAAGGGTTTCATATTCACATAGTAATATATCACAAAAATAGAAATTTCAGATCACAACATAAATCAGGGTATATCACAAAGCATCGTACATCAGGGATGTCAAACAATTTAACATTCAATATACAATCCAAACATTCATAAGTAGGATCAAATTAATTATCTGATAAATTTAAATCAGATTAATCATTCCTTAATCATTGATTAATTAGCCATTAATAATAAATAAATCTCAAATTAACTACCTTTAATTATTAATTAATTAAGTGTTAATTGTTACTTAATTAATCCTCAATTTATCATTCCTTAATCATTTATAATAATTAACCTTTAATAGATAAATTCTTCTCAAATTAATTACTTAATTAATAAATCACTAATAACATTTCTCTAGTTATAAATAAAACTAAATCATTAATTTATAAATTAAACAAATTATTCCTTCATGATTTCAAATTCCATTTTAAATCTAAATTGTTAAAAATATACTTTCAAATTACTTAACCATTTTTTTGTTATTAGACAATTTAAATTCAAATCTTTTATTTCCCAAACTAAGATTTAACCTAAGCCTAAATTCATACTTAAACTTGAAAATTTAAAATTTAGTTTTAACCTGACTTTAAATTTGAACTTCAGTTTAAATTTTAGAAGAAAACAGAACTGAGTTCTATTTAAACCTGGAACTCAAATTATACTCGAGCTACCCCGTATCTCCTCCGAGTCAAACCAAAGCCTACCCGAGTTCGACTTCGGGTTTCACCACTTCCCAGCTGCTTCGAGTCGAACGCGATAAAATTCGAGAAATTCTCGAGCCCAAACTCTTCTTCCCCAAAGAACGCAATCACTCTGATACACGCTGATACATGTGCATATGCACACAACTCCAACGACTTCCGATCATCACCATCAGCGTCGACTAGTCGACCATGGCCTCGTCGTACACCCTGACAACCCAGACTTCTCATCCCCCTCGCGAAGCAAAATCGAACGAGTCGACCAAAGCCTGGAACACGTCTCGTATACCCAATGCCAACCACCAGAAAATCAACGCCTCTGGTCACGGCCTCTCCAATACCCCCGCAACCATTTCCCAAAGACAGGGAACACTCGATCATCTACAGACGACGAACGAAACAAAGTTCTCGACTTTACAAAAACTAGGTTTAGAAACTTAGAATACTCGCCGTTGCCACCGCGTCCAACTACACACTATTCCACTATTTTTCTCGCAAGCCCCGTAGGCTCCTCTATCTCCACCAACAACCTCGACGTTCACGAATCGATCGATCATCAGAATTTGACACAAATCCAATTTTTGTTTAAACAAGAACTGCAGCTTCAATTCCCAACTAAAAATTATGACTTTATTCTTAAAAATCAAGTTTTTGCATGATGTTTCAGTTTATATTCTTGCATTTATAAATTAGGATGATTACATTTTCCTCTATATTGAAATTCCTCTGTTATTTTGAATTTCCAGAGCAAGATACGCATCTATTTCGACTTAAATAAAAATTAAGTTTCAGGCTATGATTAAACAAACAGTCTTTGTTTTTGTACTAAGTTTAAACATCGAGTAGATTAGGTGGAAATGATTTTTAAATCAAAATCTAGTGTTAAAATCCTAGACAAAGGCCATATATGAAGAATAGCCATAGAGAATAGTGTTACTCATACTTTCATACTTATTCACAGAGAATTCATACTTATTCACAGACATATCCATAACAGATTCATACTTTCAATTGTTTAAAAGTGGTGTTACTCACCCTGATCATTTTGATCTCCAGAAAGTTTGGTTAGCTGGAAGCCCTCTTGATCTCAGTTTTTGTTTGCCTTTGATTGTTCACCGTTCAAGTGGATGTTTGTTTGATAAATAAGTAACAACACTTCTGGTTTTTCTTAGTTCGTTTGAATGGAACGAAAATGGAATGAAATGTTGATATGTATAAAATAAAGTTTGCAGAAGAAATATTGTGTACAGGTGATGATGTTATCTGTACAAGTGATATAATGTTTTGTACAATTTTTATCAGTGATATTTTCTCATTTTGGAGGCTGAGACAATTTTAAACATTTCGAATGACCTTTGTTTGCTGTTGACTTCGGCTGATATCTTACTTTTGTGGCTTGCATTAATTATTTTGGTACTTTATGTCTTCCTTTGCCTTTTGTATTCTATTTTTGCAAGTGTACTTGTTCATATTCACTCAATTCCATACGTACATACTTGTATACATATTTACTCTTGCAAGCTACCAGACATTTATATATTTTTGTTTGGTTCATATTTGAGTGTTTTCTTCTTTTCCTTTGTTTTATGCATTGTCTTATTACCTTGCAATACTTGATAACTTTGGCTGTACAAAATGAGATGAGATAGTGGTGGCTTGTTTGTTTGATTTGTACACTTGTATTTTATTGTTTCAAAGGTATTTATTTTACCTTTAACTTGTCTCTATAATTTCACATGCAATTAGTTTTGGTTTACCTTTTCCTATTTATATTTTATTTTTTCCATATGTTGTTATACTTATACTAAGGTATTCGTTTTATTCTGTTTTAGAATTCATAACGAATTTATCTCTTGTATTTTTGTATCTTTATTTTCGAACCATTTATTTAAAATTTAAATTCCAAATTAAATACATATACATATATTTAAAAATTAAATAATTTCTACAGAATCTACTTGAATCCGGGGCAACTCGCATCACTTTTAATAAATTTATTTCACTATTTTTGTTCAAAAATACAATTAATTATTAATTTAAATAGATAGAAAATTTGGGGTCGTTACAATTCATATCGATTTCAAAGACATATATAAACTACAATTTTAAACCATCTCAATTTCAATAGATTTCAAAGCTTGAATTCATTTAATTTTTTCCAATTTCAACTTTACCATTATTTAATATTGAAATTTCACTTAGTCAAACCAATATCATTTAAATCATATCTTTAAAATCTCAAATTTAATAAGTTTCAAATCGTTTTATTTAAGTAAAATTCAAATAAATTTCAAATTAATTTCTTTTTCTCTTTCCAACTTAATTTATTTAAAATTAATATAAAATATATATTAAAAATATAATATCTTAAAATAAACATTTATTAAAACCATATATATTTCTTTTCAAAACCTTGGAAATCATTTTCAAATATATATATATATAGACCAACGGTGCCTGTATATAATTTTCTATCCTGTGGTCAAGTGATACGGATATTTAACATTTCAATCCGTAATTTAAATATATACGGGTATATATCTTTTCAACCTGCGATCCCAAATTCAATTCAATGAAAATCGCTTGGGTTTATCATTTCAACCCATAACGATTTTCTCCTATTCTACAAGATCGTTCGGGTATGTATCATTTCAACCCATAGGGAATTTTATACTAACAGGGAACTTGCAGAGTGATAACAGATATGATAATATAACATAATAATCAGCAACAAGCATATATCATCAATAACAATATAATATAAACAACATGATATGGTGTCATATCCCATAGGTGAACAATTACATATAAATGCATATATAACAATTTAAATAACTACAGCAGCATATTTCAATTGAAATCAAATTTAATAAATATAACGACGTTAATCGTGAGTGATTGCTCACCTTTCGAGGCTAGAGCGGATAGATAATGAAATTGAGTTACGAATCCAAGTACGAATTCCAAAGCAAAGCTAGATGGACACAAATCGGTGAAGAAAGCTGATAAATAGGAATAGACGAAATCAATCAGAATGGATCGATGAATATAATTGGTACAAGTGGACACATTTAAATAACTGAAACAAAATAAACATATAATATGATAAATTTTCATAAAATCCATATTCAACTTAGATATCTATCAAAATAAGATCTATATATACATATTTCTTTTAAAACCAATAACCAACCGAAATCAAAATATCTATATTTAAAACCAATATCCAAGAAAATCAAAATACCAATATTCACATATACTTACATATAAACTGATATAAGTTACATTCATTAAAACCAACATTTGTATAAAAGAACCAATATAAAGTCCACCCTATACATTCTATAGCCAACGAAAAAATGTAAATTTATGTACGGTCCAACATATACTTATACAACTTACATTTTATACAACATATATATATATATACTAGCTATCCCTACATAGAATACGAATTTTGCATCTCTGCACCCAACATATAACCTTTGACACACGATATATATATAAAATCATTATCCTTAAAGCACATTCAATTTAAAATCAATATATACCTATTATATTTTAAAATCAACAAAAGAAAAAAAAAAATATAAAAACTTGCTTTAAAGTAATACGCTGCACTTCAAACCGATTATATATGTAAATTTATATATGTACACTATATTTTTAAATAGCTTATTCATTCAAACCGATGAAAACTTCATATACATATATATAACTTATATAAAATAATATAACTTGAATATCTAAATGTTTACATACACATATCATATATATATAAACATTGTATACATTATTATAAAAACTATTTCAAGATACTGTATAACTTAAATAAACAGATTAACAATATATATATAACTAATATATATATATATAACTAATATATATATATATATATATGGCAGGCTACTTTATGTGCAGACCCTAAAAATATAACCAGATAGACATATGCGGACCTATATATTATATTTTAAACATTTAAAACTAACCCATACTCTCTCTTTTTTAAATTCTATTTTGTACATACTGAACAATTATCAAAGCTTATTATAAAGTACTATAATATATATATATATATATATATATATATGCTACCTGATATATAAATGGACTTCGTACATATAGTTTGAAAACCTTTATCAAAAATATAACATAACTTTATTATATAAACGGTGACATCACACATATATAAGCGAATATATATATATAATCGGTTATATAACTAACAACTAATAACTTTTATATATATCTAATATAACTAATATACATAATATAAACATATATATATACCTTTACAACTTTCTATTGAACTACAGAACTTAACAAAGAAGGAGGCGCAGCGATTTTGGAGCAAAGGCGGAGGTGGAGATGTAGGAAGGCCTTGGGTGAGGTGAAGCTGGTGCCGCATGTGGAGATGGTTTTTGACGTGCGGGCATTGATTCACGTGAAAGGCTTGGTGCAACTTTGGGTTTGGGGTCGGTGGAGTGGCTGCTCAAGGTTTAAGGCGGACGTGGGTTTTGAATGGCGACGTGGGTTTGGCTTCGGGTGGGAAGGCCGAGGTGAAGGATGGTGGCCACTTGAAGTGGTGATGTGGAGGGGCTGGGGTGCGCGGCCATTGGCTGTTGAATGGAAGAGGAAGGCGCGGCTTCGATGTTGTCGTGCGTTGAGAAGGTAGGCGATGCGGTGGATGGGTGATGTGGGGAAAAACAACAGGCAGGGTAAATGTTTGCAAAGCAGAGGATAGGCTAGGGAGAACAGTGCAAGCAAAAATAAAAAAATGAAGATTGGGAGAAGAAAGATGAGCTAGCTACCAATAGCTTTGAATTTATTTTTATAAACCACGAAACCAGATGAAAACAATTATAATTTTGAACGGTAGGGAAGGGTAAGAGTCCACGTTTAATTCTGGAATTTGTAAAGGTTAGAATTTGAATAGTTGAGAATATTAAAAGTTATGGCTTTTGAATTCTCATGGGGAACAGTTGAATAGACACATGAACCCAAAAGCCAAATGCGAAACCGATACGGAACACGTTTCGCAGGTTTCGATGCGTACCAGATGCCAAAACATTGAATTGAATATACCGCAGAGATCAGCACGACGAGACGATCAAAATGGTATATAGATATCGGTGGTAAAATCATCCTATCAAAAGTCGATAACTGGTACCAAAAATGCTGCTAATCTGCCAGAAATAAGATAAACGGGGCAGTAGTAATCCGAATTTGGAGAAACGAAATATGATGTCTCACTCAGAGGATGATTTACAAATTTATTATGTAAAAATATTCAGGTTTGGAAAACATTTTATTATCATCAAATTTTAACTGATTTAAATTTAAATAAAATTATACAACAAACTAAACTTCCATATTATCAGATGAAAATTTACCGGTTGCTATGTTAAAATAGACGTATTCCAAATATTAAATTTTTATTTCAAAATTCAATTGCAAAATTTTAAGCAAAATTTCAATTAATACGTTATAAAAACTATTAAAATTTCCGGGTTGTTACAACAAAAACATGGATGGATTTTTACCTTATGATAACTAAAACATTTATATCAAATCCTTTGATATTATTTCTACTGACGTTGTTTTGAAAACACTTTTCATATAATGTATTAAAATAGCCGGAATTGTTGCGTTTATTAAATCCGATAGCATATTTAAATATATATAATCAAGTCCATAAAGGTACGTATTGGAGAATGGATTTCCAACAATGACAAGATAAGGGATTACCTTCCGATAGTACATCTCTTAAGGAATGTATCGAGGCACAGCCCCGATGCCCTCTACCAACACAGAACCAGCTACTTCTACCACAGATAGAATCGAATATGTCATACCCCGGTCGTTCCCGACCTATCAATGGCCATATCATACACAATATACTTGATATATAGAGGGAAATCTAAGAAAGGTGATGAACATTTCATAATGGGAGCAACCTACTTAGCCCTGTCGCATCTACTGTGTTTTGCCATTACCGATGTGATGCCCCACCCCGAAACCTACATTAACAAAGAGAATTACTAGGTAATACTGTCTGCTAATGCGGAGAATAGGGTTGGTTAGGAGCGACCATCTATAGCTTTGTCTTAAACATCTATTGAATACGTCGATAAACGCTCTAATAAATTATTTTTTCCTCTATCTCATGTAGATCGACATATCCAATAAATGCTTATAACAAAACTATAGGTGGCTACGGATTTATCAGAACAAAACACAATAACTAAATGCGTATCACATCACAGAATAGCAAACAGCAGATTTATACATATATATAAAGATACATCCCCAGTGTAATACAAAATGATACACATAAGTGGTATGACGACCACACAATATAAAATGAGTCAAAAATATACATATCAGAGTCTACACAAAAAGCTACATCAAAAAGGCGATAGCAAAATATCCAAGCGGAAGTAGAAAGGCTAAGTCCAATGGGTACCTAACCTAAAACACCTCAGTATGACCCGAGTATAAAATACACGGGTCAGTCTAGCTAAAACAATCAGTCAATATGGATAAACGATAATATGAGTATAAGGATAAGGGTGATATTCTTCTCAAACGAGAAGAAACTATTCTAAGTATAAGTATGGTTACTACAAATGATATAGTATCACTAGCATGAGTATATAATCTCAAAGAGATAAATCAATATCCACAAAACGCTAGATATAACAAGCCTCATATCATCGGCATATCACAAATCATCAAAAATGGTTAAGGGAAAATCATAACTCCTAAAAAGGAGAAATCCCAAACCCGCCATAAAGGCAATACATATATCTCCAAATAAGAGAATATAAATCCCAAATAAACGCCAAAAGGCAAATCTCAAATAACGCCAGTGTAGGCAACTCAAATCTAAAAGATAGAACTCAAAAGAGTTCAAATTCCCATAAGGTAATCGCCATATATATATCAAATGGCTCGAATGGCCAACCATTAAAAAGGTGATACACTTGGGAAATCACAATAATCAATGAAATCATCTCAAAAATTTGCACGTGCATGTGGCTGAAGCCTGCCAAGTATTGATATCTCAAATAAGGCGCCACGCCCGAAGGCAAATACGTCATAATGACAAATACGCCGCAATGGCAAACGTCTCAAGGACAAATACGCCGCAATGGCAAATACGCCGTAATGGTAATGACCCAAAGGTCCGGTACTGGCAATACGCCGCAATGGCAAATGTATCACAAACTCTCAGATAGGAACTCGAAAAGTGTTAACGTGCGTCCCATACCACATGTTCGCATTAAATGGTTTACTAACCGCTAGTAAATTCCACACTCAAAGCAGTAAAAAGTTTACCTCATTTCATCGGTAAACTCGACCCGAATGTCAAATCGATCAAACAGACAAGTCAAATTCTCATCCTCATTCGCTCGAATAGTGCAAAAACGTGTATTTTATATATAAAATAATTTAGTTGAGAAAACAAGTTTTAAAACCAATTTTCGAAATAAATTTTGAAAGCCACATTTGAAAATTCCCTTATTATAGAGAATAAATAGATTTTATATTTGAAAATACTTTTAAAAATACTATATAATAATTAATTTAAATGCTAATTTATTTTAAAAAATTATTTAAAAACTGTTTGGAAAAATCCGTGTTCGAAAACGAAGAAAAATCCAAGAAATCACTCAAACCAATATTCGAATTCAATTCAAATTTAATTGAAATTCAATTCAAAATTTGAATTTCAAATTCTCCAAAATTTGGCTAGTCTATTGATAGACATCATGGCCTTCAAATACAATCAAAACATCACAAATATAGCAAGAAAAGAAAGAGAATTGGGCTGGAAAACTCAATGCAACGGGGCAAAACAAGGCAGGAAGGGGCCTATACCCTGGTCGACATGCATGTCGACCAGGGGGTCGACCTTGGCCTTCCCATGGTCGACAGGCCTGTCGACCATAGAGCTTCTGGGTTGACCTGCATGTCGATCCAGGGGAGATGGCATGTCGTCCTTCAAACGCGATTTTGTTCCAGGCTATTTTCAGGGTTCGTACTAATTTTCTGAAGCAAGTTTGAAGCATCAAATGACCATATTATGCAATGAAATTTTGCAGAGACGAAATACAACATATTAAATACTATTTGAAATAAATCCAGTAGCATTCCGTTGCCAGAATCAAAAGATACAAGCATTCAAAGAAGCAATACAGAACCGTTTTTGAACAGAGATAAACAAGTTCAGAAATTCATCTACAGAAGCTAAATTATTCACTGCTTTTGCAATTTTTGAGCTTGGCTTAGCTAGATTATGTGAGCTATTTTACTCACCTTACTGTAGTTGTGCAAAAGCTTGGATTAATGCAGAAAGGTTGGAGCTTTTGTTGAGATTTTAGCTTGTAGAACCTGTATAAGATAAATACAGTACATGCAAACAAGAATTTACAGTAAATTAGGATTTTGATGAAACTATAGGGTTTTAGAGTTGATTACCTTTTGATTTACACCTTAGATTAAATAAATACAGTTTGCTTGAATTGATTTTGAGTTTGGAGGCTTTGAATTAAGAAATTGGTAAGGTTAGTTTACTGTATTCTATTTCTAGAAGAAGAAGAAGAGAATGAGTTATGAACGTATAGGTAAACTCTTTTCTCACTTTCTCATTTACTGACTAACTTCTAATGGGCTTTGGACCCATTAATTAAAAGAGAAATTAATTAGCCTAAGTGAATTTATTTAGTACTAAAACCAAATATGTACATATTTACATTATATTATAAAACAAATGCATCTTTCTTCCAATTTTTACACACAAAAAAAATGTAAACTTACATACATATTAAATAAAATATTTTCCATCATATAAAAAGATTAATTTTAATTTTTGAAACATTTTTATTATTAAAATCTCTTATTTTACATAAATACATTATTTACACCAAATAAATGTATAAATTCACATTTTTAACTTCTAAAATTCGACAAAAATTATTTTCTTACTTAGAAAAATATAACAAACCATTTTAAACTCAAATTATAACTAAAACACATTTTTAAACCAAATTCTACCTTTTTATTTAATTAAACAACCTTTTAAAAATCAATTTCTTCCTTTAAAAATTATTAAAAGAAGTAATTGGCAATAATTAATGAAATTATTGCATTTTCTCTAAATAAAAATCATATTTCACTCATTATTAACCAAACAAATAAAATAAAGTTCCAAACTTTATTTACACAATTTTAATTTCAGAATTCATTGTTTATTCCAAATAAACAATATAAATCTCCAATTTTATTTTAATCATAGTATTAAATTATAACTACCGTTATAATTTAATATTGATAGGTAATCTCCAAAACCAGGGTTGTAACAGACTCCCCCTTAACAAAATTGCGTCCTTGCAATTTCTAGAGAAGAGTTTGTATTCAACATATTAATTTCATCATTCAAAAGGAAAAAGATAAGCTTGAGATAAAAATATTCTCACCGTCGCTATGCGAAGAAAGGAAATCAGGGTAGGATCGCTCGATAAACTCTTTGGTTTCCCAAGTGCAGTCATTGGGATTTGCGGACCATTGAACTTTAACGAGCGGCACATCCTTGTTTTGAAGGCGTCTCACCCCTAAAGCAAGTACGCGAATAGGCTGCTGCAAATAGATAGGTCTGGTGAGATCTCAAGCTCTTGCAAATTAGGAGAATCGATAATAGAATCCGACTCTCGAAGACACTTCCGAAGGTGAGAGACGTGAAACACGTCATGAATGCCAGATAGGTGAGCTTGAAGTGAAACTCTATAAGCCACACGGCCAATACGTTCAGTAATAGGAAACAGTCCTATAAAGCGAGGAGCCAATTTTCCAGTCGTACTGAAACGCATAAACCCCTTCAAAGGAGAAACATGAATAAAGATGAGATCACTAATAGAGAACTCGAGAGGCTTCCTACGGTTGTCCGCGTAGGATTTCTGACGGCTCCGTGCCTCTTTCATTGTCTGTCGAATAATAATAATCTTCTCAAAAGAATCTCGAATGGAATCGGGGCATAGAATAAGGTTCTCCCCGGATTCTAACCAACACGAAGGTGATCGACATGGCCTTCCGTAAAGGGCTTCGAAAGGAGCCATATCGATACTAGACTGGAAACTATTGATGTAAGAGAACTCCACAAGAGGTAGGTGGTCCTCCCAACTACCACCGAAATCCAGAATGCAAGCATGAAAAAGATCTTCAAGAATACGATTCACCCGTTCAGTCTGTCCATCAGACTGCAGATGATAGGTTGTGCTGAAATTAAGCTTTGTTCCCAAAGCTTGTTGAAGACTCTGCCAGAAATGACTCATGAAAAGCGGATCACGGTCACAAACAATCGAACTAGGAATACCATGAAGTCTCACAATCTCCTTGATATATAACTTGGCCAAAGGAGAAGTAATCCTATTAGACTTAATTGGAATGAAGTGAGCAGACTTAGTGAGGCGATCAACAATAATCCAAATACTACAATGGCCCGATCTCGAACGAGGTAGGCCATTAATGAAATCCATGGAAATCTGATCCCACTTCCACAATGGGACCTCAAGAGGCTGAAGAAGACCAGAAGGGCGCTGATGCTCGGCTTTGATGAGTTGACAAGTCATGCAATTACTCACATAACTTGCCACATCACGCTTCATGCCTTCCCAATAATAAAGGCGACTCATATCGGCATACATCTTACTACTGCCGGGATGGATGGTATACTTAGAACGGTGACTATCATTGTCAATGTCCTGCCTAAGTGCAGAATAATAAGGCACGACTAGACGGTTCTTCTTATGAAGATACCCACGAGAATCAAGGCTAAAATCCCTCGACTCCTCGTCACGGGATTCGGACTCCCAAATCTGGATAAGGTGCACAAGATCGGGATCACGTCGCTGAGCATCAGCAATACGATCCAATAAGTTGAGTCAAGCTTCCAAACTAAATAATAGAATAGGCGAAACGGAAGATGGAGCTCGATCACGAATATCACAAAGAGATAAGGTCTCAAGAACATCCCACTCGGCTAGCATCATAGAAACGACAGCCGAATGTTTGCGACTAAGCGCATCGGCAACACGATTACCCTTTCCAGGGGTATACTGGATATTGAAGTCATAGGAGGCAAGGAACTCGAGCCAACACCGTTGCCTCATATTGAGCTCAATCTGAGTGAACAGATACTTCAAAGATTTATGATCGGTATAGAGAATGAAGCTCTCGCCTAATAGATAATGTCGCCAAATCTTTAAGGCGAAGACTATAGGGCTAAATCGAGGTCGTGAGTGGCATAGCGTACTTCATTCGGTCGCAGTTGCCTAGAAGCATAAGCAACTACTCGATCTCTCTGCATAAGCATGGCACTGAGGCCATATCTACTAGCATCGGTGTAGACAACAAGATCATGATTCCCTTCGGGAACCACTAGAATAGTAGCATTAGTGAGAAGCTCCTTTAACTGATGAAAAGAAGCTTCGCACTTGTCAGACCAAAAAAATCGAACGCCTTTCCGAGTAAGGCTGATGAGAGGAAGCACAATGTGAGAGAAATCTTTAATGAACCGACGGTAATAATCCGCCAATCCAAGGAAACTGCGAATCTCATAAACATTCTCGGGCCTCTTCCAATTCTAGATGGCTTCGATCTTCGAGGGATCAACCGAAATGCCTTCGGAAGAAACAACATAGCCTAAGAACTTAACCTTATTCTCCCAAAAGTGGCACTTGGAGAATTTGGCTTTGAGCTGATGCTGACGAAGAGTACTCAAAAAAATTCTAACATGGTGAGCATGATCGGCTTCAGACTTAGAGTAGACACGGATTTCATCAATAAACACAAGGATGAACTTATCGAGATATTCCCGGAATACTCGATTCATAAGATCGACAAAGAATGTAGGAGCATTCGTCAAACCGAATAGCATAACGAGCCACTCATAAGATCCATATTGAGTGTGGAAAGCTGCGAGAGCAATGTTGTCCTCCACAACTCGGAGCTGATGAAAACCAGTGGTAAGGTCGAGCTGAGAGGAGACCTTAGCTCCACTCAACTAATCGAACATATCGTCGATCCTAGGCAATGGATACTTATTCTTGATAGTTAACCCGTTAAGCTTGCGGTAATCGATGCAGAGCCTAAGAGTACCATCATACTTCTTCACGAAGACGACCGCGACACCCCACGGTGAAGAACTAGACTGAATCAACTGCTTAGCTTCAAGCTCCAACAACTGCTTCTTGAGTTCCTCATTTTCCTTTGTAGACATTCTCGTGGAAGGACGACTAACTGGCTGCGCTCCTGGAATGAGATCAATGCGGAACTCAATCAACCGCTTGGGTGGAAAACCCAAAACAGGCTCAAATACATTAGAGAAATCACAAACAATAGGTATACGAGATATATCATCATCATCTCGTGAGTTTAGAGAAAACAAAGCTTCTTCGGAATTATCCACATTTCGAAGAACAAGTGAAAGCTGAGCAGACGAATTAGGATGTCGAAGGTATAAAATCCTCTCAGAACAAATAATCCTGGCATCGTATTGCACCAGCCAGTCCATACCCAAAATCATATCAAATCCCAGAAAAGAAATAACGTGCAGATTCGCATGGAAAGAAAACCCACATAAAACAATCTCAACATCATCACAAAGCATGCTAAGGGTTGCGGATCCTCTGATAGGATTCGCAATCCTCAATGAAGTAACCACACAAGAAACATCCAAAGAAACAGCATCGACGAGCTCCTTCGGTACGAATGAATGTGTTGCACCCATATCGAAGAGGACTCGAATAGATCGGTCATGGAATAAAATAGAGCCTTCAAGGATAGAAGGAGATGTACCTCTATGCTAAGAAGACCCTCCAGAAGCATCCACTACATTCAGCTCGCCAGACTGGGTATTATTCGGAGCAATAGGACAAGTGGCAACTTGATGACCCTCCTTCTTGCAATAGCAGAAAATAAGAGGCTTAGGGCAGTCACGGATCATATGGTCAGATGAGCCACAGTTGAAACACCCCTTCTGAGAAGGAGGTGATCCATGAGGCTGAGAACTAGAACCAGCAAACTTCTTCTTCTTCTGAGGAAAAGACTTCGACCTGTGAAATGGGAACTTCTTCTTACTGGGGTTCTTGCGAACCTCAGTCTCATCACTGATGTCCCTCTCTTTCTCGACGGGTTCAAGGTGAAGCGCCGAGTCAACTAACTCCTTGAAAGATAACCTAAGCTGGAGCATCAAGGACTTCTTTAGATACTTCTTCAAACCAGATACAAACTTCAGATTCTTCTTGTAGGAGGTACTGATATATTCGAGACCATATTTGGATAAGGTCTTGAAGAAAGATACATAATCAGAAACGGAAGATTTCCCTTGCTTTAACTCGAGGAAGCGACGGGCTAATAAGGCTTTCTCTGATTCGAAGACGAACTTAAGCTCGAATCGTTTCCTAAACTGGACCCAAGTGAGAGTGGACTCATCGAGCTCGGCTATGAGAAGCTCGTACCAGTCGAGGGCACGCTCTTGCAGCATACTCGATGCTACAAGAACTTTGTGGTGGTCAGAAAGATCGATGAGAGAGAAGATGCGCTCGCACGTGCGAATCCAAGCTTGGACCTCTAGAACGGACTCGGAGCCTTTGAACGGCTTTCCTTCGAGATGAGAGAAATCACTGCACATGCGTGCAAAGACAGACTTGCATAGAGGAGATGCTCGAGTAGGAGCTGGAGGCTGAGTGCTCCTAAATAACTCCATGAACTGATCGGCAGACATGTATACGCCGTCCGGATGCGAGCCGTTGGATTGCCTAGCATCCAAGCCTCATCCTCTGCCTCTTCCAGCCATTAGCTTTAAAGTTAAGATAAGATAGATTATTCACAGGGTAGATATCAATAATTCAATTATGGAATACTATGGAATTTAAAAATTACATTCCTAGACGTATTACCAACTTATCTACCCCAAGGGCACGAAAAACGGATTTGTAACACTTGTATTATACTTGAATGTACCGTAATATATGTATATGTTCTGTGTTTATCATATTTTGTTTTGAACTTTGCTTTGATACCAAGCTGTGACGCCCCACCCCGAGACCCACATTAACAAAGAGTATTACTAGGTAATACTGTCTACTAATGCGGGGAATATGGCTGGTTAGGAGCGACCATCCATAGCTTTGTCTTAGACATCTAATAAATACGTCGATAAATGCTCTAATAGATTATTTTATCCGCTATCTCATGTAGATCGACATATCCAATAAATTCTTAATACAAAACTATAGGTGGCTATGGATTTATCAGAACAAAACAAAACAACTAAATGCGTATCACATCACAGAACAGCAAACAGCATATATATACATATATATATATACAGATACATCCCTAGTGTAATACAAAATGATACACATAAGTGGTATAATGACCACACAATACACAATGAGTCAAAAATATACATATAAGAGTCTACACAAAAAGCTACATCAAAAAGGCGATAGCAAAATATCCAAGCGAAAGTAGAAAGGCTAAGTCCAACGGGTACCTAACCTGAAACACCTCGGTATGACCCGAGTATAAAATACACGGGTCAGTCTAGCTAAAAAAATCAGTCAATATGGATAAACGATAATATAAGTATAAGGATAAGGGTGATATTCTTCTCAAACGAGAAGAAACTATTCTAAGTATAAGTATGGTTACTACAAATGATATAATATCACTAGCATGAGTATATAATCTCAAAGAGATAAATCAATATCCACAAAATGCTAGATGTAGCAAGCCTCATATCATCGACATATCACAAATCATCAAAAATGGTTTAGGGAAAATCATAACTCCTAAAAAGGAGAAATCCCAAACCCGCCTTATAGGCAAACTCAAAAGCGTTTCCATAGAAATCACCATCTCAAAATACACCATAAAAGCAATACATATATCTCCAAATAGGAGAATAGAAACCCCAAATAAATGCCCAAAGGCAAATCTCAAATAATGCTAGTGTAGGTAACTCAATTCTCAAAGATAGAACTCAAAAGAGTTCAAATTCCCATAAGGTAATCGCCATATATATATATAAATATATATATGTATGTATGTATGTATGTATGTATGTATGTATGTATGTATATCAAACGGCTCGAAAGGTCAACTATGAAAAGGTGATACACATGGGAAATCACAATAATCAATGAAATCATCTCAAAAAATTTCACGTGCATGTGACCGAATCCTGCCAAGTACTGATCTCTCAAATAAGTCTGTAACGAACCGGGTTTTTCGACCCTCGAAAATCGACATCAATACGTCCACTGTGTAGAATACCGAGCAATCTAGTGCCGGAAAACCAGTCCATTAGGGGTGAAGAAGAAAAGGTAGAAGAAGAAACAGAAAACAACAACATAGAATCTCACAATCGCAGTGGAACAAAATATAATATATAATAACAGATTTAGATACAAGAGTTGTACTATTAATATACATCCCATTATCAGAGTACTATAAACAAAATCAATCTGGACAGTTTTAATAACTTGTCCCCACATACATAACATACATAGCGGAAATACAAATCAAATACGGGGATACGTCTCTATCATCCAGCTCGCCTCCTGAACTCCATATCTTCCTATCCAGAATCTGTAATACTCGGTCTAATCCGAGCATTATAATAAAATAACACCCAAGTCAGTCTAGAAAACCAGCGTGAGAAAACACACTCAATTTGAATTATTGTTATATTTTTTCAAAACCCTTTGAAAGAAAAAAGGTATCTCGTAAGACCACGCCACACATAAACCCGACGGGTTTTTACCTTACGATAACCAAAACATTTTTGTCAAATCCGTCTGATATTATAATAGTGTCTAAATCAAGTAAATAGAAAATAGCTGAAATGCTTGCATCTCACGTTTCAGCATAGTCAGGCACAATCAAAACCGTACGGCACTTATTGGAGAATGGATTCCATACAATGACTAGGCACTGGGGTACCACCTATCACGGTACACGTCTAGAAAAATGTACCGAGGACCTCGTCGGGATCCCCTGCAACACAAGACCGGCCCTATTCCTAACCTAGATAGAACCGAATATGTTATAACCCCAGGTGTTCCCACCCTTATCGAGAGCTCTTTCGCATGCACTGTATCCATATAATATATCCAAGGTTATCTAGAAAGGTGATAACATACCCTAATTGGGTAAGATCCACTTAGCCTTGCTGCATACCCCCTGATTTTCAGCCATTCCAGTTGATGAGGCTAGTGGCTACGTTTACCTTTCAAGAATAATTTCACTTAGAATGCTCATCGTCCTACAATGACGATGTTCTTATAGCATTCTTCCATACAAGTTGTCCTGGGTCTGGATAAACCGAATCACCATCTTCATCATCTTCACGGTATTCACTCGTAATGTTCAAACCAGATCGAAGTGGTTTTCAGATAATTAAATCGATCCCGGCCTCTTCGAAACGATTAACGAAATTGGCTAAAATTGATAGTCGGTTATTTAACTATCAATAACATCCAAAAGCAGACATCATGCCTTATTTCAAACTTTTCCAAAATTTATTTCAAAATATCTTTATAAGATATTACTTCCAGTACTTGAACATTTGAAAACAGTTTTCAAATCCTTATATTTTCAATGGAATATTTCCACCCCTTTCCAATACTTAGAATATTTTCCCTACTTCATTTTATATTCAACACTTAGGAAGTATTCCATTTATTTCCTTTTTCTTTTTCTCAAAATCATTTACAAATTTATTTGTAAATTTCTTAACTCATTTATAACGAATTTTATGAGTTCTGGATTTCTTTAATTAATTCCCTTCAATATTTCCAAAGTCAAATATACTTACTCATAACTCCAATTTCCCTCTCTACTTCTTTTATGAATTCCATTTCATTTTTCGAAGCTTACTTTTATTTATCTACTTCGGAAATTTTCTTACTTTTCCCAAATTTCGTCTTGAGAATTCTCTTATAAGTCCCATCTACTAAATAACTCTTTTCCAACTCTCGAGAAGGTTTATAAATAAATTTAAACCATTACAAAACTCTATATATACATATGTAAATAAAAATAAGTATTTAAAAGAATAATAATTTATTTTTAAGACATGTTCAAATAATTATCTAAAATATTGAAACACTTTTTATAACATCACTTTTCAAAGCAGGTTTAAAGATTTAGGATTTATTAAAATAAATATTAAGTATTTGAAAAATTCACTTCTAAAGTATTCCAATACTAACTAACTTTAAATTACATAGTTTAATAAATGAATAAAATTCTTTTTAAAATAAAACTTAACTTATCAATAAAATATATTTTTAAACCTCAATGACCAATTTTCAATTTAGAAATCCCCCTCAATTTCCATCACATCACTTCCATTTCGGTCTCCTTAACCATTTTCACTTCAAAAATAGTATCCACTATTTTTCTCTCACCCTATTTCCATATTCTAATATAAATTTTCCCTGTAAATTTATATTCCCAATTTAGCGACTACTATCGTTTTTCCCTTATTTATAAACATCGTTTATAAATTTTATAACTCCTTTGAGTTTATCTTTTTATAAAACTATCCTCACTTATAAAATTCCATTTTATAAGTCCACTTCTTTATAAATTCCATTTTTTTTGAATCTATTTTAATATCGATGTCAACGCCTTTCCATATTTTTCAGGCTATCATTTTTAAAAGTCCATTGTTTAACATCCTCTATATGAATTATTTTAAAATCTCTATGAATTTTTTTTTTCGAATCGTTAAATATACACCAAAATCAATTATTGCTTTTATCCAAACCAATTTCTTAAAAATAATCCAACTCCAATATAAATATTTTTGTATTCAAAATTCCTTTTTAATACCTTCAAATTTAAAAATAGTATTTATGGAATTCAAAGTACCAAAATTTAGGCCACTGCTACCATAGCATTCAATAATTCACATCATAACAATAATCTATAACAGATTATTCTAACACATCATATATTACTATATATGAAAAATAATCAATATAAATTTTGAGGAATCCAGTTGGATCCCTCCAAACTATTTTCCCTGCATCCACAGATGTTAATACAACAAAAAATACCAATCCCACTTCGAGGGGGATATCGCGGTATATAGGGTAATCCGCTATTATGCGGGGCGCATAGGGTCTCATCCGCTCCAATATGCAGGAAATATATCCAACTACTAATATATATACTACTATATATATCACATCCAATGGATAATAATTTATCGATCCAATCAAGCATCTAATAAATTAAATTTAAACATTTAAATTTAAACTTGGCAATCCAAATGAGTGAAAATTTCTCACCTTGATTTTTGTTTGGAATCCATTTCAGTTTTTAATTAATAGCTGCCTCTAAAATCTCCAATTAATCCCAGATTACATTTCGCGAATTTTGGTACCTCGTATGCAATTTTTTTTAATTTCATTAGCTAACTCAATATAAATTCTTAATTGATTAACCAACTCTGAAATTTAAATTTTAAAACAGTGAATACCTCACCACTAAACACCCTCATCACCCATATTCTACCCAACCGCGACGTCACCGACCTTCCCCAATTCCTAACTACAGCACGAACCACCACAGTCCTTCGAACAAAAACCTGTGTCCAATATCTTCGCTCCTCCTCCACACGAAGATGATCGATCCCCAGTCTTTGCATCACCAACCCACACACGCACGCGCAAACCTAGGTCGACCTCCCTTCTCATCGCAACCTCGATCAACTTGCCGCTGAACCCTAAAACCCATCACGCTTCACCCAAAAACCTCGACTTCGCTAGCTACGCTCCTTCACATGGCCACGACCAAGCATCGGCCACCCCCACCACGAGTGCTCGTGTGAAACTCCTCCTCTGCGGCCGCGTAGTCTGCCCTCCCCAAAATCTTCGATCGCGACTTCATGCCTTCGAATCGATTTCGTTTCGATTCGAGAAACAAACATTTCTTTTTTAATGAGAGGAACGAATTTTTGATTTCATTTCGTTTAACTGAAGAAGGAAAAGGGGAGAGGCTCGCGTTTAACTTCGTTTGATTTCGTCCTCCCTTTTATTTTTATTTTTTTATACGAGGATCGATTATGTGAAGAAGGGGAAAAAGAGGCTCGTGTGTTTGAATGGTTTACCAGATGTAGGGAAGGCTCAACAGATGTAAGACAGTTGATGAACATCATAGGTTTTGTCTAAGAGTTTATAATATTATTTAATTTTCAAAATATCTCAATTTACGCAACTCAAAATTTCGAACCCCAATTGAGGCATGTCGCTAGGCGTTCATAATGTTATACCCCTATTCCGAACACAATGGAAAAGGTTTCAAGTCCTAATTCGATCGTATGGAGAATGTAGCTTTTTGAACCCAATTATTATATTGAATTTTCGATATTATTTTCAACGCGTTTGTATCTCGTACGATCAAACGGTAACTCCAAACACTACAAAATTTGAAATCCGATAATAATACACTATTACGGACCCAATGAAACTAATTTCATCGAATTCCGAGACTGTGCCCCGGATCACTATTTTAACGCGGTGGTTAAATCGACAATTTCAAAAATTAACGAAATCACTTAAAATTCCTGTTTTAAAATCTTTCTAACTCAATTATAATTCCAGATCCAATATTTAAACCATTTAAATATCCAAAATTAAACGACAGAAAAATCTTGGTCGTTACATTCCTTCCCCCTTAAAAGAATTTCGTCCGTGAAATTGCTAGGATAGGAATAATTGTTCCAAACCCATTACTTATTCAAAACCCACTTAGTTAACTTGCTATTTCACTCTTCTAATCTTTTAGCTTCAACTTAACAATTAGTTTCCATTTCTAATTCAAAATGCTCTATTTCAATTTCAATTCAAAAATCAACTTTTTAGTTAACAAATTTTTTCTTTCAAAATTTTCAAAAAAATTACTAGCTCCCTAAATTCCCGAAATTTTTTGGTAGAGTCTCCCTTGTATGGGGAGCCTTTTACAATATGACAAGAAAGATAAAAATGTATACATCGACCCACACGGTTGGAAAACAAAATATATATCAATATTTTATATTTTTGTTGTATTTAATCCGAAAACATACCTTATTTTAGCGTTTTTAAGCAAGCAGCTTATTTTTATATAATATTTCGCAAACCAACTCTAGCCCAATAGCCTTTGGGTACTTGTACTTACTCAATTTAACCACGAAAGTACCAAAATATGAAATTCACTAACATTTCATTCATTTAACTAATTTAACACATGAATTTCATAAACAACATGCCAAACAAAGATTTATAAGCAATTTAAGGTTCTGATACTAATTCAATTACTTTCAATTGATCCATATACCATTTGCTTAAATTCGAAATGATTTTCAACCAAAATTTATTGCATTCAATTCATATTTATATCAAACAACCCATATCCATTCCAAATTGATTAAAAATCAATTTATTCACCTTCTATTAATTTATAGAATTTATTACTTCTGTTTATGTCGTCAAACGACAAATTTTCTATGAAAATTCGGCGATATTTATTTTATAAAATACCCATTTTAGTTTACACCTATTTTAAATTTATTCCAAATCAATGTATATTTAATTCTATTCTATTTCAAATTCAATCCATTCATTTGCATTCCATTCATATCCACATCAAATTTCAATTTCATACTCAAATTCATTCTCGAATAATATTCAAGGCCATATTCAATTTACTCACATTGAATTTATTTATAACCCAAGCCATTTTTATTTTAATCAAATTCCATTTGATTACATTCAACATATATTTAATCAACTTATAAGTCGAATTTTATTTATTACTCAAGTTCTATATTCAACTTCAGTTTCAATCCACAATCCATTTTATTTAATCAAGTTAAATTCCATTCCATATTCAACTAACCAATTAATTTATCTAATTATTTCGCTTCCATTTTACGATTCAATATCCGATTTTTATTTCAAAAATCATTCTATTTAATCCACTTGAGTTCAAATTTATTTTATAATTCGGGTTTGGATTTTTATTTCTTCACTAAAATATCAAACCATTTTTATTTTTGGTTTTCTATTCCACTTTCCAATTTTTATAAGTCACACAACTTATTTTCTCACATTCCCCTAAATTTTATACTCGAGTATATCCACATTTTATTTTTAACTTAAGATTTACATCACTTAGCAGCTTAAATATATATACTTATTCCTTTTATTTCAATTCTTATAAGCTCTTTAAATTTATTATTCACAATATCAACAATTCCACTCAAATTTTATTCCATTTAAATTTTTACAACTTATAGTTATTTAGTCACTTAACAATCCAAGTTTATATATTCCATTCAAAATGGTTTAAAATCCAATTTAATTTAAATTTTAATTCCCTTTAACCAATATTTTCGAACCATATTCGAGTTTATTCATACTTAAATTAATTTCATTCCAAACAAATTTTATTTTTAATTCATTCCATTTAATCAAGTAAGAATTTAATTCCAATTTCAAATCTTTCCACACTCCCTTACTTATATTTATTTATTCCATTCACTTACACATTCATATGCACTTCTATTAGTTAACTTCATCACATTCTACTCATTTCATTTTATTTATTATAATCACTTCATTTAATTTAATTTCCTTAACTTTCGCTTAAGTTAAATTCCAATTCCTACAAATTTTCTTTTACACATCCAATTTATTTAACTTACACAAGTTAAATTTTAATTTCATCTTGATGTTCACATTTTTCAAGTCTTGTTTCAAAACTTATTCTCTTCTTATTTCACCTCTCTTTTAATTAAATTGTTCAGAATTCAAACACCCGGTTGTTATTTCAAATAATATATATATATATATATATAAAACTCTATTTTTAACAAACCATTTCCTTTAACTTCCAAAAATCAACTTGATTTTTTTTTCAAAACAATTCCCTCAAAATCTCTAAAATAGCATTTGTTTTTCACAAAAATCTCCATATCAAATTACTACGGTAACAATCCGTCACCTAGAAACTCGAAAATGAATACTGGTGATGCTGTGATCATCACCAGAATTATTCTCCAACGACTGAAGTGAGTTTAGTGCTATATCTCTTCCAAAATCCATTTTAAAACAATTTTCTTTCGAAAATATCCCAAAAATAATACTCTTATTATTATTTTTCCACACCACTTTGAAAAATATTTTTTCTAAACTTCCCGGAATTTAAATTTCTATATTCTGGTTTGAAATCCAATTTTAATTATAATCCATTTGTATAATTTATACTTATACAAATTTCCATTTGGTTATATAGACCATTTCCAATTTTATAATCTTATTTGATTATAATATTATCATCCAAACACTCTAACTATATATAATAGTTTTCAGAAAATTATTTCTTTTATATCAAAATATAATTTGGGTAAAATTATTTCATTTACCCCATTTCAAAATAATACTGTGTCGAATTACTCTATTCAAGAGTTTAGAAACCCCTATCGATACAGTTGTACGGACTGTGCCGAACAGAATTCATAAGCCACTCAATATATCAACCAACACAATATAAAACATTTTATATTCACTAACAAATACGCGCACATATCTATTAATACACTCAAACTCATTCTAGGGTACTACTGACCCTATCTCTAATGAGTAATCCCCACCAGAGCTAAGGTTCTCGCTTAACCTTCAGCTCTGATACCAACTGTAACGGACCGGGTTTTTCGACCCTCGAAAATCGACATCAATACGTCTTCTATATAGAATGCCGAGCAATCAGGTGCCAGAAAACCAATCCATTGGGGGTGAAGAAGAAAAGGTAGAAGAAGAAACAGAAAACAACAACACAGAATCTCACAATCGCAGCGGAACAAAAGATAATATATAATAACATATTTAAATACAGGAGCCGTATTGTTAATATACATCACATTATCAGAGTACAATAAATAAAATCAATCTGGACAGTTTTAATAACTTGTCCCCAGATATATAACATACACAGCGGAAATATAAATCAAATATAGGGATACGTCTCTATCATCCAGCTCGCCTCCTGAACTCCATAGCTTCCTATCCAGAATCTATAATACTCGGTCTGACCCAAGCATTATATTAAAATTACACCCGAGTCAGTCTGGAAAACCAGCATGAGAAAACACACTCAATTTGAATTATTACTATATTTTTTCAAAACCCTTTGAAAAACAAAGGTATCTCGTAAGACCACACCACATATAAACACGACGGGTTTTTACCTTATGATAACCAAAACATTTTTATCAAATCCGTCTGATATTATAATAGTGTCTAAATCAAGTAAATAGAAAATAGCTGAAATGCTTGCATCTGACGTTTCAGCATAATCACAATCAAAACCTTACGGAACTTATTAGAGAATGGATTCCATACAATGACTAGGCACTGGGGTACCACCTATCACGGTACACGTCTAGAAAAATGTACCGAAGACCTCGCTCGGATCCACTATAACACAAGACCGGCCCTATCCCTAACCTGGATACACCCCGGGTGTCCCACTCTTATCGAGAGCTCTTTCACATGCACCGTATCCATATAATATATCCGAGGTTATCTAGAAAGGTGATAACATACCCTAATTGGGTATGACTCACTTAGCCTTGCTGCATACCCCCTGATTTTCAGCCATTCCGGTTGATGATGCTAGAGGCTACGATTACCTTTCAAGAATAATTTCACTTAGAATGCTCATCGTCCTCCAATGACGATATTCTGATAGCATTCATCCATACAATTTGTCCTGGGTCTGGAAAAACCGAATCACCATCTTCATCATCTTCACGGTATTCATTCATAACATTCAAACCAGATCGAAGTGGTTTTAGGATAATTAAATTTGATCCCAGCCTCTTCGAAATGATTAACGAAATTGGCCAAAATTGATAGTCGGTTATTTAACTATCAATACACATCCAAAAGCAGACATCGGGCCTTATTTCAAACTTTTCTAAAATTTATTTTAAAATATCTTTATAAGATATTACTTCCAGTACTTCAACATTTGAAAACAGTTTTCAAATCCTATATTTTCAACGGAATATTTCCACCCCTTTCCAATACTTAGAATATTTTCCCCACTTCATTTTATATTCAACACTTAGGAAGTCCATTTATTTCCTTTTTCTTTTTCTCAAAATTATTTACAAATTTATTTGTAAATTTCTTAACTCGTTTATAACGAATTTTATGAGTTCCGGAATTCTTTAATTAATTCCCTTCAATATTTCCAAAGTCAAATATACTTACTTATAACTCCAATTTCCCTCTCTACTTCTTTTATGAATTCCATTTCATTTTTCGAAGCTTACTTTTATTTACCTACTTCGGAAATTTTCTTACTTTTCCCAAATTTCGTCTTGAGAATTCTCTTATAAGTCACATCTACTAAATAACCCTTTTCCAACTCTCGAGAAGGTTTATAAATAAATTTAAACCATTACAAAACTCTATATATATACATATGTAAATAAAAATAAGTATTTAAAAGAATAATAATACTAATTTATTTTTAAGACATGTTCAAATAATTATCTAAAATATTGAAACACTTTTTATAACATCACTTTTCAAAGCAGGTTTAAAGATTTAGGATTTATTAAAATAAATATTAAGTATTTGAAAAATTCACTTCTAAAGTATTTCAATACTAACTAACTTTAAATTACATAGTTTAATATTAAAAAAATTCCTTTTTAAAATAAAACTTAACTTAACAATAAAATATATTTTTAAACCTCAATAACCAAATATCAATTTACAAATCCCCATCGATTTCCATCACATCACTTCCATTTCGGTCTCCTTAACCATTTTCACTTCAAAAATAGTATCCACTATTTTTCTCTCACCCTATTTCCATATTCTAATATAAATTTTCCCTGTAAATTTATATTCCCAATTTAGCGACTACTATCGTTTTTCCCTTATTTATAAACATCATTTATAAATTTTATAACTCCTTTGAGTTTATCTTTTTATAAAACTATCCTCACTTATAAAATTCCATTTTATAAGTCCACTTTTTTATAAATTCCATTTCTTTTTCAAATCTATTTTAAATATCGATTTCAATGCCTTTCCATATTTTTCAGGCTATCATTTTTAAAAGTCCATTGTTTAACATCCTCTATATGAATTATTTTAAAATCTCTATAAAAAAATTATATATATTTTTCGAATAGTTAAATACACACCAAAATCAATTATTGCTTTTATCCAAATTAATTTCTTAAAAATAATACAACTCCGATATAAATATTTTTATATTCAAAATTCCTTTTTAGTTCCTTCAAATTTAAAAATAGTATTTATGGAATTCAAAGTACCAAAATTTAGGCCACTGCTACCATAACATTCAATAATTCACATCACAACAATAATCTATAACAGGTTATTCTAACACATCATATATTACTATATATGAAAAACAATCAATATAAATTTTGAAGAATCCAGTTGGATCCCTCCAAACTATTTTCCCTGCTTCCACAGATGTTAATACAACAAAAAATACCAATCCCACTTCGAGGGGGATATCGCGGTATATAGGGTCATCCGCTATTATGCGGGGCGCATAGGGTCTCATCCACTCCAATAGGCGGAAAATATATCCAACTACTAATATATATACTACTATATATATATCACATCCAACGGATAATAATTTATCAATCCAATCTAGCATCCAATAAATTAAATTTAAACATTTAAATTTAAACTTGGAAATCTAAATGAGTGAAAATTTCTCACCTTGATTTTTGTTTGCAATCCATTTCAATTTTTAATTAATAGCTGCCTCTAAAATCTCCAATTAATCCCAGATTACATTTCGCGAATTTTGGTACCTCGTATGCAAATTTTTATTAATTTCATTAGCTAACTCAATATAAATTCTTAATTGATTAACCAACTCTGAAATTTAAATTTTAAAACAGTAATACCTCACTACTAGACACCACAACAAGCTTCATAACTTCACCATCACCAACAGCAGCCGCGTTTTGCTCCATCCTCCATCACGCGTGAACAAAGACTGCCAACCGCCCTCTTCGCCCATACTCTACCCAACCGTGACATCGCCGACCTTCCTCAATTCCTAACTATAGCACGAGCCACCACAGTCCTTCAAACAAAAACCCGCACCCAATATCTTTGCTACTCCTCCACGCGAAGACGATCGATCACCAGTCTTTGCATCACCAACCCACGCACGCACGCGCAAACCTAGGTCGGCCTCCATTCTCATCGCAGCCTCGATCAACTCATCGCCAAACCCTAAAACCCATCGCGCTTCGCCCAAAAACCTCGACTTTTCCAACTAGATATATATCAAGCATCCAACGGATAATAATTTATCAATCCAATCAAGCATCCAATAAATTAAATTTAAACATTTAAATTTAAACTTTGCAATCCAAATGAGTGAAAATTTCTCACCTTGATTTTTGTTTGCAATCCATTTCAATTTTTAATTAATAGCTGCCTCTAAAATCTCCAATTAATCCCAGATTGCATTTCGCGAATTTTGGTACCTCGTATGCAAATTTTTTTTAATTTCATTAGCTAACTAAATATATATTGTTAATTGATTAACCAACTCTGAAATTTAAATTTTAAAACAATGAATACCTCACCACTAAACGCCACAACAAGCTTCACAACTTCACCGTCACCAACAGCAGCCGTGTCTTGCTCCACCCTCCATCACGCGTGCACAAAGACCGCCAACCGCCCTCATCACCCATACTCTACCCAACCGCGACGTCACCGACCTTCCCCAATTCCTAACTACAGCACGAACCACCACAGCCCTTCGAACAAAAACCCACATCCAATATCTTCGCTCCTCCTCCACACAAAGATGATCGATCCCCAGTCTTTGCATCACCAACCCACACACGCACGCGCAAACCTAGGTCAGCCTCCCTTCTCATCGCAGCCTCGATCAACTTGCCGCCGAACCCTAAAACCCATCGCGCTTCGCCCAAAAACCTCGACTTTGCCAGCTACGCTCCTTCACGTGGCCACGACCAAGCATCGGCCACCCCCACCACGAGTGCCCGTGTGAAACTCCTCCCCTGCAACCGCGTAGTCTGCCCTCCCCAAAATCTTCGATCGTGACTTCATGCCTTTGAATCGATTTTGTTTCGATTCGAGAAATATACATTTTTTTATGAGAGGAACGAATTTTTGATTTCGTTTCATTTAACTGAAGAAGGAAAAGGGTAGAGGCTCGCGATTTAACTTCGTTAGATTTCGTCCTTCCTTTTATTTTATTTTATTTATATTTTTTATACGAGGATCGATTACGTGAAGAAGGGGGAAAAAGAGGCTCGCGTGTTTGAATGGTTTACCAGATGTAGGAGCGGCTCAACAGATGTAAGACAGCTGATGGACATCATAGGTTTTGTCTTAGAGTTTATGATATTATTTAATTTTCAAAATATCTCGATTTACGCAACTCAAAATTTTGAATCCCTATTAAGGCGTGCCGCTAGGCGTTCATAATGTTATACCCCTATTTCGAACACAATGGAAAAGGTTTCAAGTTCTAATTCGATCGTATGGAGAAGATAGCTTTTTGAACCCAAATATTATATTGAATTTTCGATATTATTTTCAACACGTTTGTATCCTATACGATCAAACGGTGTAACAACCCATAATTTTGTGAATATTTTTAATAAATTTTTATTTGAAATTTTTATTTTTTTTAAATCATTTAAAAGTGAATTTTTAGAATTATTCCAATGTAAGTTTGGAATTTGTTTGTAATTTATTTTCCAAATGCAATAAATAAACGATTTTTGAAAATTTTATATTTTGGTCAAAATCTGAATTTTCGGTTTAAATATAAAAAAAATTGAATTTTAAATTTTAATCTTTTTCTTTGAAGCAAAATATATTTATGATATTTGTTCTACTTTTCGTTTTGTTAAATTCTGAGTTATACTTTTTAAATCAGATAAATTACAACATTTTACACGCAGTTATTTACTGTATTTCAATTTCTAGTTTTCTATATGCGTTTCTATATTTTTATTTTCTATGTTATTTTATTTTATTTTTCTATTTTGTTTATCTAAAATTTATTTATTGGATTTCACTTGTGTGTATATCTTTTTATAAAAGGCTTGGAAGAAATCAAGGAGACATGCGTTACATTTCTTTAATGCTTGCCTTTTTATTTACCTATCCTCTTTATTACTTTAAATTTTTATTTGAAATTTTGATTTTTTTTAAATCGTTTAAAAGTGAATTTTTAGAATTATTCCAATGTAAGTTTGGAATTTATTTGTAATTTATTTTCCAAATGCAATAAATAAACGATTTTTGAAAATTTTATATTTTGGTCAAAATCTGAATTTTCAGTTTAAATATAAAAAAAATTGAATTTTAAATTTTAAACTTTTTCTTTGAAGCAAAATATATTTATGATATTTGTTCTGCTTTTCGTTTCGTTAAATTCTGAGTTATACTTTTTAAATCAGATAAATTACAGCATTTTACACGTAATTATTTACTGTATTTCAATTTCTAGTTTTCTATGTGCATTTCTATATTTTTATTTTCTATGTTATTTTATTTTATTTTTCTATTTTGTTTATCTAAAATTTATTTATTGGATTTCACTTGTGTGTATATCTTTTCATAAAAGGCTTGGAAGAAATCAAGGAGACATGCGTTACATTTCTTTAATGCTTGCCTTTTTATTTACCTACCCTCTTTATTACTTACCCTAGCCATTTATCGTTCATAGCCGTGAATTGCTCTTATTAATCATGTACAAACATCTCAAAATATCCTCTTTTCAATTGCATTTAAGAATCATATATATATATACATATATATATATATATATATATACATATATATATATATACATATATATATATGTATGTATGTATGTGTGTTTCTTTCTCCTTATTTCTTACCTTTTATTTCCTAGCCTTTTTGTTTTTCTATCATTTACTCCTCTTTAGCCGTTCAAATCTTTTCTTGCCATCCACTCCACTTCATAATTCACGTACAAAATTTATTTCCCATCTCTCATTTTTCATTTGCATTTAAAAATAAAATATATTGTACGTTTTTTCTCCTTAACTTATGCCTTTCCGTTTCCTTAGCATTCATAACTCCTTAGCTCTTTTTTTTTCTCTTCTATAGCCGTTTATTTCCTTTTTGCATACACGTACAAAATTTATTTCCCATTATGATTCACATATTTCACTTGCATTTAGGAATAATATATGTATAAGTTTTTTTTTCTCTTTATTTCTTGTATCTTTGTTTTCCTAGCATTTACCCTATCAAATCACATAAAAATCTTCTCAATATCTCAGTTCCTCATTTGCCTCTTCTGATTGAATAGTTTACAGTAAGTTTCTTTTATTAAATAGGAAATAAATCTCACTCATTCACTAGCCTTTTTATTTGCTAGCCTTTCATTTTCTAAACCCTACATCTTAGCCATTCAAATCTCTTGAAACCCTAGCCGCCTTCTTTTTATTTCTTATTCACGTACAAGTTCTCATCCTCTCATTTTCATTTGCGTGAAGAAAATACAACAAGCTCTAGGTTATTTCCATGGCTTCCTTCTCTCTTTTTTTTCCACTTTTATTTTATTTCCTTTTGTTTTCCTTTTGTTTTCTCCTTGCATAGCTCAGCCTCCACCACCACAACATAACCTCCTCCTCACTATTAGACCATGGCAAAGCCCACTTGGTGGTTGAAAGCAAGGTTATGTTCTTTGATTCGTAATTGCATAGTTTAATTCATCTTTTGTTGTGTTGAATCTTATTCTTATGATTTGTGTATTTGTTATATTCAAGATCAATATCTTGGCTCTCCATCCATTCAAATCAGAATTGTGTCTAGTCGTGCTTTCGTGCTTTCGTGCTTTCCGGATTTTTGTTTGTGTGTTTGCTTTGCAAACTTCAGCGTAAAAAGGTGAGTAATCACACCTGACATTCATACTTATATTATTGTGAATTGATAGCAAGTGAAAGTGTAGAAATAATTATATTATGTTATACATGCCTGTGATATATTTATATGATATTAAATACTGTTTATATGCCTGTTACATCATCTGTTATATTTTATTTTATTTTACTGTTTATTTATATTCTGTTCTCACACTGCAAGTTCCCTGTATAATAGAATCACTATGGGTTGAAATGATACATACCCGAACGGACTTTAGAATAGGGAAAGATCGTTATGGGCTGAAATGACAAGCCTAAGCGATTTTTATTTATTTTATTTAACTTGGGATTGCGGGTTTGAAATGATAGAACCCAGATTTTTCTTTGTAAATTACGGATTGAAATGATATATTATCCGTATCACTTGATCTAGGTTAGAAAATATTATACAGACCCGTGGTTATTTTATAAGTTTTTCTGGAAGTTTTAAGTATTTTGAAAATGTAAATTTTGATATTTTAATTTAAATTTTGTTTTTAAAATGATTTAATAAAGTGAAAAATTATTTCATATGTATTAAAAATGTTAAATAAATAAATGGAAATTTGTGATTGGAAATATAAACTAATTTAGAAATATGTAAAGTTTTAATTATGAAAGAAACGTGTAAAGTTCTAATTAATGAAAGAATATGTAAAGTTTTAATTATGAAAGAAACGTGTAAAGTTCTAATTAATGAAAGAAATATGTAAAGTTTTAATTTATGAAAGAGACGTGTAAAGTTCTAATTAATGAAAGAAATATGTAAAGTTTTAATTTATGAAAGAAACGTGTAAAGTTCTAATTAATGAAAGAAATATGTAAAGTTTTAATTATGAAAGAAACGTGTAAAGTTCTAATTAATGAAAGAAATATGTAAAGTTTTAATTTATGAAAGAGACGTGTAAAGTTCTAATTAATGAAAGAAATATGTAAAGTTTTACTTACTGAAAGAAACATGTAAAGTCTTAATTAATGAAAGAAACATGTAAGTCTTAATTTGTGTAATATTGATTTAAAATAATAAATGCCCTTTTTGTAATAAAACGTAAATTAAAACGTACATTTGATAATGTAAGTTTAATTAGTGTAATATTGATTAAACGATAAATGCTCTTTACTGTAATAGAAATGTAAGTTAAAAAGTACATTTAATATGTAAGTTTTAATTAATGTAAATGACATATTTTAATGACTAAAATAATAAAGTTCTTTATTGTAATGATAATGTAAGTTAATAAGGTACTCTTAACTTAACATAAGAATTTCAGCATTAAATTGGATATTACAGTAACAAAGTTTATTTAACTATAAGGCTATGATAAAATGACCATGTTAAAAATTTGTAAGTATATAAATACTTTGATTATATAAAATATTAAATTGGAAAGTATTACATTCCAAAAATGCTATGATTCCTTAAGGTTACATTACCAAAATTCTATGATAATTTAAAGGAAGATTTCAAGTTTAATAAATTAAAGGAAATATTCAGTGATTTTGAAATTTGGGTTTTATTGAAATGATATATTATTGAATTGGTTTTGAAATGGAAATGATATATTTTTGAATTGGTTTTGAATAGATATGTTTTGGGTTTGAAAGTATGTATTAGTTTGAAATAAATGATATGATTTTGAAATGGTTTAAAGGATGTATTTTGATTTGAAACATAAACTATTTTGAAATTTATAACCACGGGTTATAATAACGATTGGTTGGCAAAGAGACCGGGATCGGATATGGACATACTCTCTGTCGATACCGAAAACCACTTTGACAACCGTGTACGCGGTGGAGATTCCAGAATGAAGTAGGATGGTGGCGACGTTCTTAAGGTATGTTACGTGGATCCAACTCCCGTGAGTTGGCATAAGGTGGCTAAAACAGGAGCGATCTCGGACCAGTGAGGTAGCACCTCTTCTCGGACACATTTCTTCGATATTATACTCTTACTTGTGATTGATTAGATGGCCATCCTCCGATTTGGGAGTGTTGTTCGAGGTGGAACGGTAGTGGCTGCTATGCGTATCCATCAGTCCTTGTGCGTAATTGGTATATCTACCCTGGCATTGCCTAGTTGTGCCGTGTCACCTACCATATCGAGCTTTACTACGATTATGATTTTAAGATCCGACCGCGTTAAGGTTCTCCATCCCCTTAACGCTATTTTCTATATGATTATACTTTACTTATTTAGACACTATTATAATAGCGAATATTACTACATAGTAAATAGTTTAACGGATCCTTAAAGAATGGGCGATCCCAAGCATTCTTTAAGTTACTTGTACCTTTATTACAGTTCACTTGAGTTGGTTTACATTATATAAGTATGTATGTCCTGACTCGAGTGTTTTGTGTTTTGCTTTACGCTCGGGTCAGACTGAGTGATACAGCATTAGAGACTCACCTTCGGAGCTGGAGTTTTGCTTTGAAGATCCAGATATCTATTCATTTTGTTATCCAATTGATTCCAGTTGTACCTGATTTTCATACTGTTACTCCTGTTGTATCTTAGTATTCCTATTGTATCTTAATTAACTTTGATGTATTTATATAGTAGCTTCATGGACTACTATCTCTTTTACTTCCGCTGCATTATATTACTCTGTGTCTGTGATCTATGATTTTTTATTTACTGTAAATGATGAGTTTGCCAAATTTTTATTTACAACGCAGTATTTTGAGCAATTCAAGTCCGACATGTGTGGATGCGAATGGTTGAAAATATCGGGTTGTTACAAACGGTAACTCCAAACACTGCGAAATTTCGAATTCGATAATAATACACTATTACGGATCTAATGGTACTTGTTTCGTCGAATTCCAAGACTGTGCTCCGGATCGCTATTTTAACGCGTCGGTTAAATCGACAATTTCAAAAATTGACGAAATCACTTGAAATCTCTGTTTTAAAATCTTTCTAACTCAATTATAATTCTAGGTCCAATATTTAAAACATTAAAATATCCAAAATTAAATGACAGAAAAATCCGGGTCGTTACAAAGGCGCCACGCCTGAAAGCAAATACGTCACAATGAAAAATACGCCGCAATGGCAAATACACCGCAATGGCAAACGTCTCAAGGAAAAATACACTGCAAAGGCAAATACGCCGCAATGGCAAATACCCCGCAATGGCAAACGCCGCAATGGCAATGACCCGAAGGTCCAGTACTGGCAATACGCCGCAATGGCAAATGTGTCGCAAACTCTCAGATAGAAACCCAAAAAGTGCTAACATGCATCCCATACCACACGTTCGCACTAAATGGTTTACTAACCGCTAGTAAATTCCACACTCAAAGCAGTAAAATGTTTATCTCATTTCATCGGTAAACTCGACCCGAAGGTCAAATCGATCAAACTGACAAGTCAGGAATTAACCGATAAGATAAACGCACATGTCTCATACCACGTGTTTTACCAAATTGTTTAATTCTCCTCCTCATTCGCTCAAATAGTACAAAACTGTGTATTTTATATATAAAATAATTTAGTTGAGAAAACAAATTTTTAAAACCAATTTTCGAAATCAATTTTGAAAGCCACATTTGAAAATTCCCTTATTATAGAGAATAAATAGATTTTATATCTGAAAATACTTTTAAAAATACTATATAATAATTAATTTAAATGCCAATTTATTTTAAAAAATTATTTCAAAACTTTTTGGAAAAATCCGTGCTCGAAAACGAAGAAAAATCCAAGAAATCACTCAAACCGATATTCGAATTCAATTCGAATTTAACTCAAATTCAATTCAAAATTTTAATTTCAAATTCTCCAAAATTTGGCTAGCCTATTGATAGACATCATGGCCTTCAAATACAATCAAAACATCACAAAATATAGCAAGAAAAACAAGAGAATTAGGCTGGAAAACTCAATGCAACGGGGCAAAACATGGCAAGAAGGGGCCTTCACCCTGGTCGACATGCATGTCGACTAGGGGGTCAACCTTGGCCTTCCCATGGTCGACGGGCCTATCGACCATGGAAGCCTCTGGGTTGACCTGCATGTCGACCCAAGGGAGATGGCATGTCTTCCTTCAAACGTGATTTTGTTCCAGGCTATTTTCAGGGTTCATACTGATTTTCTAAAGAAAGTTTGAAGCATCAAATGACCATATTATGCAATGAAATTTTGTAGAGACAAAATACAACATATAAACTACCATCTGAAAGAAATCTGGCAGCATTCCGGTGCCAGATTCAAAAGATACAAGCATTAAAAGAAGCAATATAGAACAGTTTTTGAACAGAGATAAACAAGTTCAGAGATTCATCTACATAAGCTAAATTATTCACTGCTTTTGCAATTTTTGAGCTTGGCTTAGCTAGATTATGTGAGTTATTTAACTCACCTTGCTGTAGTTGTGCAAAAACTTGGATTAATGCAGAAAGGTTGGAGCTTTTGTTGAGATTTTAGCTTGTAGAACCTGTATAAGATAAATACAGTACATCCAAACAAGATTTTACAGTAAATCAGAAAACTCACTTTTGAAATTAGGATTTTAATGAAATTATAGGATTTTGGAGTTGATTATCTTTTGATTTACACCTTAGATTGAAGAAATACAGTTTGCTTGAATTGATTTTGAGTTTGGAGGCTTTGAATTGAGAAATTGGTAAGGTTTGTTTACTATATTCTGTCTCTAGAAGAAGAAGAAGAAGAAGAGGAGGAGGAGAATGAGTTATGAACGTACAGGTAAACTCTTTTCTCACTTTCTCATTTACTGGCTAAGTTTTAATGGGCTTTGGACCCATTAATTAAAAGAAAATTTAGTTAGCCTAGGTGAATTTATTTAGTACTAAAACCAAATATGTACATATTTACACTATATTATAAAACAAATGCATCTTTCTTCCAATTTTTACACAAACAAAATATGTAAACTTACATACATATTAAATAGAATATTTTCCATCATATAAAAAGATTAAATTTAATTTTTAAAACAATTTTATTATTAAAATCTCTTATTTTACATAAATACACTATTTACACCCAAAAAATGTATAAATTCACATTTTTAACTTCTAAAATTCAACAAAAAATATTTTCTTACTTAGAAAAATATAACAAACCATTTTAAACTCAAATTATAACTAACACATTTTTAAACCAAATTCTACCTTTTTATTTAATTAAACAACCTTTTAAAAATCAATTTCTTCCTTTAAAAATTATTAAAAGAAGTAATTGGCAATAATTAATGAAATTATTGAATTTTCTCTAAATTAAAATCATATTTCACTCATTACTAACCCAAACAAATAAAATAAAGTTCCAAACTTTATTTTCACAATTTTAATTCCAAAATTCATTGTTTATTCCAAATAAACAAAAATAAATCTCCAATTTTATTTTAATCACAATATTAAATTATAACTACCGTTATAATGTAATATTGACAGGTAATCTCCAAACCAGGGTTGTTATAACCAATGTGTGAGGCTTGAGGTAACGTTTTACCATTTTCAAAACAGTAAATCCCACTTTGAATGCCACATTGTCATTTCCCACCACATGCTAATTGGTTTCCATAAACGTACAACTCCCGAGTTCATACGCCTTAAGGAAGGGTGTTAAGTATAAGAGGGGTTACCTCCTACACCGCCAAACAGATGTACGTTTGTAAAAACAATGTTCATGGTCTTAAAAAGGCAATGTCAGACATTCGTCCATATAAGTTGTCCAAATACAGGACAAACCAAAGGTACTCCTACTACATCCTATTTGGGAATCACTTCTAGGATTAGTAGCGAGCAATCCTTGCATTGAAGATTTCAAAATGAAGGTACTACTGCCACCATATGTATATAATATGGGAATCATGAGGTTATTAGCAAGCAGCCTTACATTATGAAGATCTCCATCTTCAAAATCATTGTTTTCAACATGTCTTCACTTTCGAACGCGTATATTGGTTCGAAGTGGTTTTAGAATAGGAACCACCCAAATCTGATCCCAACTCTTCGAACTAATTATCGATAAAAAGATATGTATATGTGTGTACAGAAATGTTATGCCTCTTTCGTTAAATCCTCTTTTCTTCTTCTACTCAAAATATTAATTAACTTTGAAGATGTCTTTTTTCCAATAAAATATCCTTTAGAGATATATATCTTTAAACTATTTATGTTTCGAGATATACAGAAATATTAAACCCCCTTTTAACTTAGGAAATACCAAATCATTTCTTTTTAATTACTTAGGGAAAATATTTCCATATTCTATTATTAGCATAATTAATAAAGATTTCATTTTTTGAAACATGTTTTAAATGAGTCAAAAACAATGTTATTTAAGACAATCGTTTACTGTAAACTCAAATCACTTAGTATTAAGCTAAAAGGATTCGTAGATTTTAGATTAATTATACTTAGTACTAATTTGTATATTCAATCTGTACTATTCGTTGAACAATGGTGAAATCACCTTTTAAATTCACGTGGATAGCAAAAATTCCCCCATTGGAAATTAATATAGAGTTTAACTAAAATGTTCTCAATACCATCAAAATCTAATTTTAAATCTTATTTAAACTTTTTGGAAAACTCCAAATCTCTTTTCTTTTATCCTAAGAAAATGCTATCTGAGTAAATCAAATTAATTATCCCCTCCATAGAGCCAGTCCGGATAGCTAGGTGGAGCAGGCAACTGGCTCAAACTCCAGCCTAGAGACTATCTCTCTATCACCCATAAGGCAGTCAAGTTATTTGATCGACTCTAAACTTTTAAAAGTATTTGATTATCATTTGAAAAAATTTCAAAAAGATTCGGGAAGAAACCCAAGTTTAAATCATTTTTTCAACGGTTACCAAATTCCATTGCTAAATTGTCGGTGAATAGTGATTTTAAAGCTTTATAGATTAAAACATCAATTTTATTACATATATGCCTATGTTTATAATTCAAATTCCTTTTAAAACATTTTAACATATTTATGGAATTTATTTCATATTTTTAAAGATTTAAAAACATCCCTTTTAAAGAGTTGAAAACAATATTTTACGAACTGCCAAAACGCTACGATTTTAAAAACTTGATTTGGACATATTTCAAACATTACTAAACGAAATCTTGATTTTTCTTTTTCATTTGAAAACCATACCCACCAGGGTTCGGAAAATTCTTATTTCAAAGAATTTTGACTTAAATTTTATCCTATACATCCGTCTAACTTTTCAGGTCGCGAAATCGCGAACTACAGAAACGCGACGGCTTATTTTTGACCTTTTTGTCAAATTATATAAAACTCGTCTGAAACACTTTTAAATTATTTTAATAACTTAATAAACTATTATTACCAATTTAAAATAATATTTTACCATTTTACTTATTAAAAATCTATTTTACTTCTTTTCAACTATTATATTTTATTATTGTAATATTCATTTTTCCAACCTTTTTAATTCAAAATCCTTCATTTTAAACCATATGATATTTCTATATCATTTTTCACCCTTTAAAACTATTTTTTTATAAACGAGACCATAGATTTTATTTTTCAAATAATTTCAAAACTCCACTTTCTAGTTCCTTTCTTTTTAAAACTAATTCCAAATCTATTTCAAAACTCCATTTTCTCATTTCTTTACTTTCCTGAAGTAAATTCCAATATTATAAAATAACATTTCTTTTGGTTTTAAAAACAAAGAGGCCTAACATATGTTGTATATATTATCTTTGGGTATAATGTGAATAATTTTTCACAAGATATGTATTGTTAATTCAGATAGCTATCATTTCTCATCATATAAGATTTTCAACTTATAAATCATAATAATCATATCTATCATAACCAAACTTTTATATAATCAACCAATCATCATCCAAACATATTAAACAACCATATAAGAAATTATTTTAGCGTATGATCAAGGGTTTAACTTTAAGTAGTTAATGTCTATTATTATCACTAATAGCAAGCAATATTAAATGATTAATAAGTAATATAAACAAGTGATCAATAAGAGAATATCAAGTGATATTATTAAGGAATTCAAAGCGAGATTAGCTCACTTTTATTCAATCCATTTTACTTCCTACCAACATTCAATCAACCAACACTTCTACTATCACCTCCTACTCAAACCAAAACAACACTAAACTCATTCTTCTTCCTTTTAATGCTCACGTCCAAGGCATTTCAACCTCCTCCTTGCACATGGCCATCCTTCCTCCACCCTAGTACACATCCATCTCCTCCACTACCATAACCTACGGCATAAATCCCTCCTCCTCCACCTTGTTGCCTATGGCCTAAGGCCACTACTATCCCAAACACTCACTGCTATAGAAAAGAAGAGGGGAAGAAGAGAAGACATGAAGAGGAAGAAGTGAATTGTATAGAAAATAAAGAGGCCTTACCCTCTTATTTATAGCCTAAGGAAAAGTGTGCAAAATATCATAAAACCCCTTCCTTAGCCATTAAGGAAAAGGACTACAAGCCATGAGACATGCCATGAAACATGCTCCTTAAAACAAGGTCCTTGTTTTAAGGAATTTTGTTCCCTTTAATTAGTCTTACTTACTTTTACAAATAACACTTAGTTTTAATTATTTATGGTTAAATTATATGTTATTAATTCATTATATGTTCATATATATGTCATTTTAGCTTTCAACATTGCAACATTCAAATATAACTTTTATTTGTTTAAACCGTTGAAAATCCGGAATCCAAATCCTGGTCATATTTTCTGTTTTTAATCAAACTATTTGTTAATGTAAAAAAAACTTGAAAATAAATTTCTTGTCATATTAAAATAATATTATTTAAGCTATAAAACCATATTAAATAATTTTAAAATCCGTTTATAAAAATACGACGTCGAACTGCCAGAATGCGACGAAGTTTATGTATCTTTATAAAATATAAGTTTATATATTTATAAAACCATTATAAATCACTTATTATCATTATGTAATAATTAAAGTTAATTATTCATCATTTAAAAACAATTATATGAATATTTAAAATTAATTAAACATTCCAATTCAAAGTGATAAAATTACGGGTTGTTACACAAATAATTAAAAAATTTAGAAATAGGTTGACTAGCCATGTCAGTAATAGAGGTTGACCATATATGGTCATGAGTAGGCTCAAGAGAATTTTGAATTGGTCTTAGAGACCAAGTAAAGAGGGCTAGATATTTTCCTTATGGCTCACTCTATAAATACCCTCTTATCCTTTTCTCTGCCTCGACTTGATGCATGCTTGGTCACCCTCTATCTACCCATTATTGAACAAAAGTGATCCTCCTCTTCCAAATCAAATCACTCCATTGGTGTTTCATCTCTTTCTTTTGCAAAGCCAGAGTTTGGATTCCAAATCCAAGGAGAACAATGCAGATCAATGTGATACAAATGCCTCGATCTTTAAGGTAACATTTATTTTATAGATTCAGTTTCTAAATACAATCATATATCATTACCCAACCCATATATATACGTACACACATACATACACATGTGTGTGTGTGTGTGTGTATAAAACCCCTATGTATATAGATTACAATTTATATTTTAGGATTAATAAATAATTAATATGATTTACATACAATTAATATGTACTAAATAGGAAAACTAAAATAAAACATGTATTTATATTCGGCCATAAAATATATAATTATTTTATATATAGAATTTTATTTTATAAATTATTTTATTATTATATAAACATATATTTATTATTTAATATGAAATAATGTTCAGTTTTATAAACTATATATGTAAATATATTAACTAATGATACAAATGTATGTGTATTTTTAACAATAATAAAAAACCTTCTAACCCATGGGTTGGTTATTTTTTTTTGATCGTGAATAAATATTATATTTTAATAATATATAAATGCCTTATTTATAATATGTGTATATAGTAATATATGTATAATTATATTTATAAAAGTACTTTTAGGCCAAAATAAATATTTGTATTTTGCAAAACTAAAATGTTTGAATTAGTCAAAAAATTAGATTTTAATTTTAAGATTTTAATTTACGTTGTTTTGAAGTTTTCAAAATTGATTTTAAAATTCTAGTCTAAACTAGCTTCGACCTAGTCAAATAAATTTGAATTAAGATAAATCTTGAATTTTCAATTTCAAATTTAGATTAATGTTTTACTAAGTCAAATTAATTAAATTTCATTAAATTTAAAATTTAATTATATATTTAATATTTTCGGAATTATATTTGTTTATAAATATACATATTTTACGAATATTTAAAAATGGCAATACATACACATGTACTCTCCCTCCCTCTACATACATATGGCATTAAGAATATGCATATACAAAACCATAACGTATCTTGACATATTTAAATAAATATGCATATTTTCATATATAACCCTTGATATGTATATGAAATTGTCGTATACATACATACCTCCTACATCTAGCATTGATATCCTACTAATACACATTGTAAGCTACTCAAAATACTTATCAATTTGACAAAAAATTCATTAATTATAGAGCAAAATGGGACATTAAAGCTATACTTTTGGGTTGAATTTTTAAAAAATGGGAAGATAAAATAATATCAGACAAGAAGAAGGTCGAGGAAGAACATACAAGATTATCCAATACTTTTAATATGGGGTAATCTTATGGTACGTATTTCGCAATCCGTAGCATGCGAATTACAAGTATGTCGTTTGTATATTATTTGTGATAGAGCTAGGAGTATGCCATAGGGCATCTATGTAATTTGTTACATATATCTAACTCGATAGTTGATCTTGTTCAAAACAAAATGTGTTTTCTTTCAATTATATAATTGATATAATATGTTATGTTAATTAGTTAATTTAATTAAAAGTATATTTAATAGAAAATACATAAATGGTATGTTTTGTAATAGTGGTTACAAAGTGTTGTAACCATGAGTAATTTTTCAGAATGAAATTAAACCTACCGTTTTAAATATTCTTAGTCAAGACATATCGAGACTGGATATTAATGCATCCATTGCGGCTAGAGCACGTAACGCTCTCCAAATGTTGGGCACTGTATTACTCATGACTACTAGGGGCAACAAGGGTTTACGTTCTGATAGTTATTGGATAACTATGGAATGACTTACTCGATAGTCTTCTTTTGGTTAATATAACTAAGGTCAAACAGAAAATATCGCTATGACAAATTATGCAGTTCTCTTTACTTGAAAATCTTCAATGTGGAAGCTCCGCTTTGATTATAGTCAAATCACGGTTCAATGTCGAATGACTATAGTTGGGTCAAGTGGAAGCATTAGAAGTGAAACACTATTGAAGAGAGGATTCATCTCCTTAGTTATATGTGGTTAGTATCACAGTCAACTGAAGTCAACTCAAAGTCTTTGGCCAGAACTGTTTAGTTAATAATAATTGTTATTATTGAACCAATGACTTTGTATTTGGACTATAAAGTTGAATATGGACGATATTGGAATTTTGATCATTACCAAATTCCATAAGTCAGAAGTGATATAGTTTTGACAAAGAAAATTGGTGTATATAATTGTCACTAATGGGTAACGCTTAACAAAGTAAAATTGGATTTTATCGAAACCATATAAGCAAAATTTTGGCCATAATCTCAAACCTCTTGCTAAGTGACATGTGAACGTTAAAATTTGAAATATTCAATATTAATCGTTGACCAAATTTACACCTAAGAGTCATACAACCAAAATGTTGAATATTCCTTTTACCAATTGATATACTAATTTATAAATTATTGTAAATTAGTTATAACACCCCGTAAAATGAATTATAAATAAATGGAGTAAATTAAATTAAATATGATAAGGGTTGGACATGGAAATTTTATAAAAGTTAGAGTTTGACCATGAAAGTTATTCTGTTGCGTTCATGGCGAAATTCAGATTTGTTTCCATATATAATATGTTGAAAATGGAGCTTAAACAAAGAAGTTATGAGGATTTGAAGTTCTCAAATTTAAATTAATTTAGTTTGAATTCAAATTCAAATGAGAAATCAAATTTAGGGTTTAAATTTCAAAAATTAGCTTAGGGGCTAAGTAAACATTTAATTAATGCTTGACGTTAAAAAGTTAATTAGGGAATAAAATAATATGGCAATGGAAATAAATAAACATCCTTGAATAAAAGAGCGATTGACCTGAATAGGTCAATCGGTTGACCGTAGCGGTCGATCGCTTGGCAACAACAGTTGCCAGTGCCGGCTAGGATTTAAGTTCTGTTCTATTCGGTTGTGCACTCTAGATTTACCCGCTTCCTACCTACTTTCATCCTATGGTTCTGGTGCGTTTTGGCACTATAAATAGAATCCTATCCTCTCCACTTTTATTCATATTATTTTGGGGAATACGACGAAACTCTGCTATTGCTATCTCTCTAATAAGATTCAGAAACTCCATGGAGAATTCAGGTAAGGATTAAACTTATTTCCTATTTGTTTCTTCTTCCTCCAATCTATCCTTATCCTATTCTTCTCTAATTATTCTGAATCTAATGAATATACACACACATCTTCCCTATTGTGTGTGTGTATCAAAAGAGAGAGATTCTGGAAGAGATCAGAAGGCTACAAATCCATTTGAGTAAAGCTAAGGCTAATCTGTGAGTGGAAACTTTAATATTTCTTTTCAGCAATTGTTTAGTGTATTTCTTTTCAGATTTGAATATGCCTAAGGGATTTTGGGATTTTGAAAATATGATAGATAAAATCACCCAAAATTCCTTTTTAGTTCGATATATCAATTCTATGCTAAGATTCCTAATTATTTACATTAATTCGATGGAATTTGTTTCATTATGCAAATTTTGATAATTTCATAGTCTATTCCAATTATCCTTCTTCTTTGGGTCAAATTGTGATACTTCAATAAAATAAGGGGTTTAGATTACGAATTATGTTCGTAGTTTACATCACTTATTCTTATCTACTTCTTAGTAAAAGAGGAGTTGAAAAGAATATGGGGTTTAGATTACAATTCTTATTGTTTAAGATATTCCATTGAATTGGTGTAGTAAGTTAAGTTTCTATTTTATTTACAAGTATGTTATTGCATTTTTGGTTATGAATATTTATTCCCTGGTTTGGACAATAGAATTCCATGAAACCTTGGGAAATTGAGGAAAAAGGACTTGTCATAATAATCGGTTAGGGAATTAACACTTAACGCTACTTTAGAGCGTAAAATCCGTGTGTTTAGAACTTATTAGGCGCGAATATTTATTTATCTCTATTGACATAATTTACGTATAATTATTGCGCATATGGCATAGTTAATTAGGCATGTATTTCCCCTATTAGGAAGGTAATTGATTTTGAGGAAAAAATAAGCGAAAACTTTTATATAGCCTAATTGTTAATTTAAGGCATAATAAGGATTCCTTATAAGACCTTATTTTTGAAACGGTGAGATGAGTATATACATAGAGTAATTGATTTGTAGCAAACTTATAGGGATGCGAGGTCAATAGAGTTACATGATGAAAGTCTGCCCTTCACTTTGAGGCTACCAGTAGTTGTGTACACTTTTATTGATGTGAGATATCCTTATGATAAATATTTGTAATGACATGAGGTTGGTTCCAAATTCTATACGGGAAATCTGCCCAGCAAATCGGGCTACCAATTCCTGTGAATAGAGGACTAATGTGAGACAACATTATGGGTATGGACCATAAGGTGAAGAGCCTACTTCGGGGTTTGAGGTATTAAGTGGTTAGATCCTCCTTTTTCCCCAGATGAAGTATTAAATGACCAAGGGGTTATGTTAGGTGGTATCTTTACAAAGGTCCGCTTTTGGAAATAGGTCCTAAATGACGGGGTCTGCCTATTTTCCACTTGGAAGTATTAAGCGGGCTATGAGATTCCATATGATGTTAGCTAGATAGTACCATTAAGGAGCACGCTTCTAGACATAGGTATTAAATGACGGCGTCTACCTATTTTCCACTAAGAAGTATTAAGTGGCTTGGGTATCGTCTTTCACATTAGCTATTTGTGATGTATGGTTGGGATATGGGATCTACTTCTGGATTGGAAGGTATTAAGTGTTTGGACCCACCTCCTTTCCTTATAAAGAAGTATTAAATGATTTTAATGGTTTTATGTTCGTAGACATATTCTTATTTTGAAATATACTGCCCAAGTACTGATAACGTAAGACTAGAGGTTTTTATTCACCAGACACTTGTTATTCTGACTCCTTCCTCATTACAACACACGTTAAGAGGGGAGTGATGGCAGTGACAATGCTTAGAGATGGAGAAGCTTATCTTGGAAGTATTTGTTATTATTACTTACTTTTATGTGTACTTGTGTATTTAGACAATTGCTGTAACAGATATTATGTTGCGGTTTTTATGGAATTTTGTATTATGACATTTTTATGGTTTTGGAATAAATAGATACACTTTGCTATTATATTTTGTTCCATCCGCTGCGAGTTCTGAAAGTTTAGCTATGGCTCTATACTTTTATTTTATTAGTTCTACCAATGGCTTACCTTAGAATGGATCTAAGTTTTGATAGGCCGTTTTTGGGTCGAAATTTAGGCATGTTCCGGGATGGGTTGTTCCATTTGGTATCAGAACCCTAGGTTACCCGATCAACGAGGAAAGTATACTATATGTATGAGTGGCGTACTTGTTATTTTTGAAAAGAATTTTCAAAAGAATTTTCTAATACTCATACTATATATATATAATTATTTTTGAATTTACGTTTAACTCAATAATTCCGACTATAGAAGTAGTTGCGAACATATTCCAAAAGGACGGACGAGGCAACTATGAGTTGGAAGAATAAATAGAGGTAATTTATACTCCTACTCTGATTACCCGTGGAGCAGAGATCATATCTTTAGGAGCAAACTAGGAAGAGCATGACCTCAACTTATGGAAGCACCCTAGAAGCTGGATAGTAATTGACTCCTCGATAGGACCTAGTCTTCCTTATCATTGTGGACCCTATAGACATATTTAATAATAGGAGTGACCGTAGATGGAAAGGTTGATAGGAAATAAATGACCTTAAGGAAACGTCCGTTAGGATGATAATTAATACAGACAAATTAACATTTATGAACGTAACAAATGAAGATGTTATGTATTAATAAAATACGGAAGTAAGGAAATAAGCAAATTTCTGTAAGGGAATACATTTTTCACCACAATGGGGAAATTAGATTTTTAAAGTGTAGAGTACAAAGGTTTAAAAGAAAGAACAAACATTAATCCTGCCTTTTGTGACATAATTTGGTAAAAAGGTTTCTTTGTAAAACCCTTGAAAATTTTGAAAGTGCCTTTCAAAAGATTTTGAAATGAAAATCTAATAAGTTAATTTTTTTTGATAAAAAGTGATTTTAGACGACTTTTGGATTATACCACCATTTTTTGTAAAAAGTTTGAAAAGGGATTGTAAATTTAAAAATGGTGGTGAAAACATTTTTGATGGGTGATTTTAATTTAAAAATTTGGTGACTTGAGAAGTTAAAAAAAGTTTTCATTTATTAACTTCTTAATTTAAAATTTGATTGGATTGGAAAAGCTTTCAAATTCCTTATTTTTTTTATTATTCTATTTTTCTATGTTATATTTCCTATGCAATAAATTTTAAAGTTCTTCTTAGAGGCTGTAAAGTTGGAAGTTTTTAGAAATATAATTATGGTTTTAGACAACATTGAAAATATATCACCATTAGTTTTGGAAAAGTTTGGAAAGGTAATGCATTTTTTACAAGCGGTGAATTTCTTTATGGCAAAATGGTGGATGGTTTTAATTATAAATTGATGCCTTGAAAATTTTTCATTTGTTAACCTTTTTAATTTGATTTAAAAAGATTTTAATTTTTGGTTCTTTGATCCTTCTATTTTTCCTTGTCTATAAACATAAAGGTTCTTTCTTTAGAACTCTTTTTAGGGGTTCATACGTATTTTGGGATAGAGGAATAAAAATAGAAAGAAAGAAATGTCCGGTAGTATAGGAAGGAGAGCATTCCCATATAAGGTAATGAAGAGAATGATGGCTGGAAGGTAATAATAGAATTATGAATTCTGGTGGATGAGATATTGAAAGGATTAATAAAGTAAGATAGAAGTTATCTTTGTCTAGTCCATCTATTTTTCTATCATATAAATTTATAAAAGGTATCTTTGACCATTGATTGGATTTAATGATGATTGGTAAATAAGTTAGATGTTTTTGTATAAGGAGAAGTATTTATGTAGAGATGAGAATCTTTTTCCTAATTGGATTGAAAAAGTTATTTGAATGATAATAATATTGGATTTGATAAAGAAAAGTGTTGTAAGAGATTTTAAAAGTTTTTGGGCAAAGTTACGAGCTATATTTCATCATATTTTGAGTAATAAGGTAATAAATATTATTATATGCTTTAGAAGGAAATAATATTTTGAAACGATGATTGTGAATAATTTACTATTTTATAAACGATAATTCTTGTAGCTAGAAAACTCTTTGAAACAAAAATGGTTTAACATATTATTTTGGAAAGATGATTAAGTCTTGAATCTATTGTGCCAAAATTCCTATTTTCAAAAAGGAGTAAATCCTTATTTTATTAAGCTATTGAAAAAGAACGTTTTCATAAGTTCCTTTTTGAAAACCAAGAGAATTTTGAATGCCATAAATTAGAAAGTCTAACTTTTACGAAAAAGTTTTGATACAGAAAGTTTTAAAAATGGAGATTAATTTATTCCTATTTGGAAACAAAGGAATTTTGAATGTTTGATAAAGGTTTTTAATAAAGTTTAAATTTTCAAAGATGGAAATGTTGAATTTGATACTTCATGTTCTAAGTATTGCAAAAAATGTAGTGATAAATGCTTATTTTTAAATAAGTTTATTGTGTGAAGATATTTTATTTTGTGTGTGAAATTTATAATTTTATAAAATTTTATGGAGTAGATATGGATCATGACATAGGTGGGATAGACTAAGGTTTTTTTAGGATATGAGTAAAATAAAAAGAGAATGTACAACCTGATCTGAAAAGTAGTTGAAGTCAATCCAAAACCTCTATTTTGAAGAAGTCGATAAAGTGTAAAGATATTCTAGATCTATAATTAGGTTTCCCATAGAATATGAATTTCTATATTTTAATTTTGGAGCAATTTCCGCATAATTTCCATAAATTATCCAATATCAAAATACATGTAAAAGTGCATTGTTTGAAGTAGCAAGGAATACACTAAAATGGAAAGAGATGTGTAAGAGATAGATATTCCATTCCATAGTTTAAACTGTCTATTTCAATAATAAGAAAAGAAATGATTCCTTGTAATTTCAAACAAAGCAAAAATCTTAATTGTGGTTAATATATGATAGTAATCTTTTTGGAATGATAGCTTCGATGAATTAAAATATGGAAATGATTATTTTAGTTGTAGAATTAGTAGTTAGATATAGATATCGTACAGTTACGCTAAACGACTAGATTATATATAGATAGCATAGATTATGACTATATGTGCATTAGTTAGTATTGGCGGATTAGGATTTATGGATGTTAATTACAAACTTATCGGGCAATAAATTTGTAATTAATGAGAGGGAAATTAATCTAAAGGGGGATTGATAAAGGAAACTTGATATTTCATTTGTGAAAGAAACAAATTTAAGTAATGAATGGATTTTGAAAACGTGAAGAATGTTAAAAAGATTGAAGGATTAATTGAAAATGGTCCAATTCTGACAGTAATGATCAGCTGCTACGGATATTAATTGAAGCAATAAACGGACCACATTTATGAAAGACCGGAAAAAAGGGAAATTAAGAAAATGGATAGTAATGGAAGGAAATATTAAAGATAGCCCATCTTAATTTAGGAAGGAGTGTTAGGACCTCAACACCACTTATATTAACTAATAATAAATGGCAACTTCTAGTAAAAAAAAATTTAGAGTTCTTGGATTATAGTCGCTAGTTGTCTTCCTTAGTTATTGGAGAAGTGGATGATGTGGTATAAGATATATTCACGTTTTATTCCTATGTAGACTTTATGAATGGGATTTAAACTACTTGATATATGTTGGAAAGCAAAGTAAATAATGAAATTTTATGGGAACACTTAACTAGCGATAGACCATAGGTAAAACTGGAAGTTAACGAGAAAATTCGATTAGTAGGCTAAACTGAGTAAATGTTTCATTCTCAAAACTTTATATTTTGGGAAACATAAGAGGTTTAGCTCACAAAATACCACTATGCAAGGAAAAGAGAAAATGTATAGGAATGAGAATAGAATTTCCTACCGATCAATGATTAAGAAGAAGGTGGCAGAAGTTTTCCGTTAGAAGCAGTGGAATCGTAGCGCTCCAACACAGCTTTACTAGCAAATTTAGACGGGTTTGCTAGTAGCTTTAGGAACTTCGTTGAATCGGAGCATCGCTTACCGACTGAAGACTGATGGACAAACTGAAGGAATGGATGAGAACTTGGAGGATTTGTTGAGAGGTTACATCTCGGACTTTGGAGGACCTTAGGAATAGCGCTTACTGTTGGTAGAATTCAGTAGGATTATAGTCATCAATGGACGATTAGTATGGTATTCTTGAAGAATTTTTTTGGGAGGCCATGCAAATCATCAAATTGTGGGTGGGAAACCACCGACAAATTCTACTCGGACCGGATTTGTATTGCGAGACTTTGGAAAGCCGCATTGATTAGGCAGTGTACGATTTGGATAGTTGGAAAGTAGACACCAGATTATTGGGTCTTTTCCCAATATTGGGGAAAAATAAGAAAACTTTTATGTTGGTTGGAATCCATGACGTTTTTGCATTTGAGGAAATACCTTCATAGCATAACAATTGTTGTATTGCCAAATCAATTAGGGGATTTTAAGACGGAGCCAATAGCGTCCTGTGCCACTGCGTGCATCATAGAGCACAGAACTCGGAGGCTCCGCAACAAAGAATTAGAGAAAGTACAATGGTGAGAAAATCTAATGGGAGGCATGAGGACTTTTCGTCCAAAACCTTTCTCTGGAAAATTTTCTCTCCAAAATTTGGATTTTGATTGCATCGTGTTGCTAGATTAGATAGCAAGAGATGGCTGTTACACTTTTTCACAACCACTTTACACTCATGTAGAAATTTTTATGCATGTTTAGGGTATTTGCATACATACTTTCATGACACGAGTACACACTCACGCTAGGATTGAGCTCATTTTAGTTTGTCTGCAGTACATAATCACATTACACTATTGGTTGAGTAGATGGTCGTGTAGATAACTTTGTTGTAGAACATGGATGTTATTGCACGTTACACTGTTCGCCCCTTAAAAGATTTCGGGACGAAATCCTTTTTAAGGAGGGAAGAATGTAACACCCCGTAAAATGAACCATAAATAAATGGAGTAAATTAAATTAAATATGATAAGGGTTGGATATTGAAATTTTATAAAAGTTGAAATTTGACCACGAAATTTATTCCATTGCGTTCGTGGAGAAATTCTAATCTGTTTCCATATATAATATGCTGAAAACGGAGCTCAAATAAAGAAGTTATGAGCATTTAAAGCTCTTGGATTTAACTTAATTTAGTTTGAATTCAAATTCAAATCAGAAATAAAATTTAGGGTTTAAATTTCAAAAATTAGCTTGAAGGCTAAGTAAACGTTTAATTAATGCTTAACGTTAAAAAGTTAATTAGAGATAATATGGTAACGGAAATAGATAAACGTCCCTGAATAAAGAGTGATCGACCTGAATAGGTCAATCGGTTGACCCTAGTGGTCGACCGGTCGCCTAAGGGCAGTCAACCGCTTGGTAGAAGCAGTTGCCAGTGGCGGCTACGGTTTTAAGTTCTATTTTATTCGGTTGTGCACTCCGGATTTACCCGTTCCTACCTACTTCCATCTTACGGTTCTGGTGCATTTCAGCTCTTATAAATAGAACTCTATCCTCTCCACTTTTATTCATATTATTTTGGGAATACGACAAAAATCTCTCATTGCTATCTCTCTAATAAGATTCGGAAACTCCATAGAGAATTCAGGTAAGGATTCAACTTATTCTTATTTGTTTCTTTCTCCTCCAATCTATTCTTATCCTATTCTTCTCCAATTATCTGTGAGTAGAAACCTTAATATTTCTTTTTAGCAATTGTTTAGTGTATTTCTTTTTGGATTTGAATAGGCCTTAGGGATTTTGGGATTCCGAAAATATGATAGATAAAATCCCCCAAAATTCCTTTTTAATTTGATATGTCAATTTTATGCTGATATTTTCAATTATTTACATTAATTTGATGGAATTTGTTCCGTTATGCAATTTTTGATAATTTCATAGCCTATTCCACTTCTCCTTCTTCTTTCGGTCAAGTTGTGATACTTCAATAAAATAAAGGGTTTAGATTTCGAATTCTATTCGTAGTTTATACCACTTATTCTTATATATTTCTTTGTAAAAGAGGAGTTGAATAGAATATGGGGTTTAGATTGTAATTCTTATTGTTTAAGATATTCCATTGAATTGGTGTAATAAGTTAAGTTTCTATTTTATTTACAAGTCTGTTATTGCATTTTTGGTTATGAATATTTATTCCCTGGTTTGGACATTAGAATTCCATGAAATCTTGGGAAATTGAGGAAAAAGGACTTGTAATAATAATTGGTTAGGGAATTGACATTTAACGCTAGTTTAGAGCATAAAATCTATGCGTTTAGAACTTATTAGGCGCGAATATTTATTTATTTCTATTTATGTAATTTACGTATAATTATTGCATATATGGTGTAGTTAATTAGGCATTTATTTCCCCCATTAGTAAGGTAATTGATTTTAAGGCGAAAACAAGAGGAAACTTTTACATAGCCTAATTATTAATTTAAGGCATAATAAGGAAGATTCCTTATAAGGCCTTATTTTTGAAACAGTGAGATGAGTGTGTGTGTGGGGGGGGGGAGTAGTTGATTTGTAGCTAAGTCATAGGGATGCGAGGTCAATAGAGTTACATGAAGAAAGTCTGCCCTTCACTTTGAGGCTATCAGCAGTTGTGTACACTTTTATTAATGTGATATATCCTCGTGACAAATATTTATAATGACGCGAGGTTAGTTCCAAATTATGTAAGGAAAATATGCCCAGTTAATTTGGCTACTAGTTTCTACGAATAGAGGACTATTGTTAGACGTCATTATGGGTTTGGGCTATAAGACAAAGGGCTTGCTTCGAGGTTTGAGGTATTAAGTGGTTGGACCCGCCTTTTTCCCCAAGATGAAATATTAAATGGCCATGGGGTTACGTTGGGTGGTATCTCTACAGGGATCCGCTTCTGAAAATAGGTCTTAAATGATGGGGTTTGCCTATTTTCCACTTGGAAGTATTAAGTGGCTTGGGTACCGTCTCTCACATTATTAGCTATTTATGACTTATGATTGGGATATGAGATCTACTTCTAGAATAGAAGGTATTAAGTGGTTAGACCTGCCTCCTTTCCTTATATAAATGATTTTATTGGTTTTATGTTCATAGACATATTCTTATTTTGAAATATACTGCCCAGGTACTAAAAAGGTAAGACTCGAGGTTTTTATTCACCTGACACTTTTTGTTCTGACTCCCCCTTCATTACAACACAAGTTAAGGGCAGAGTGATGGCGGTGGCGATGCTTAGAAATGGAGAAAATTAGCTTGTGGCATTATTTGTTATTTTTACTTGCTTTTACGTGTACCCATGTATTTAGACAATTGTTGTAACGGATATTATGTTGCGGTTTTTAAGGAATTTTGTATTATGACATTTTTATGGTTTTGGAATAAATGGGTACACTTTGCTATTATATTTTGTTCCATCCTCTGTAAGTTCTGAAAGTTTAGTTATGGCTCTATACTGTTATTTTCTTAGTTCTACCACCGGCTTACCTTAGAATGGATCTAATTTTCTATGGGCCTTTTCTAGGTCGAAATTTAGGCCTGATCCAGTATGGGTTATTACATTAGTTAAAATGATTAATATTTATGAAATATCAATTATACTATTTTATTTGATGTATATTGAACAATATTAAAGAGTGCGTTTATAATAGTAATAAATATACCGATCGATATACGATGTTGGTGTGCATTTAATAAGATTTAAAATTGCATTGAATATTTTTCAGACTTGGACTAGATTTGAGGTCCATATAGACATGATATTTTCGACTGTAGAGAGGCTTGATTTGGGCAGCCATATGATGGCAATTAGAGAGGATTTTGAATGATCAAAACAGTGGAAATAGTAGGAGAGAGATATAAGGATAAGATCCACTTTTTACTATCCTTACTTCCTACTTAAAAGCCACCTCTTTAAATCAAAATTACATCAAAAACTCTTCAATTCAATTTTCGACGGTAAGGCAGTTCAAAAGCTAGCAACTTCTGATTTGTGAATGGATTTAAGAAGATCAATTTAACATTTCAAAGGGTACACAAGGGCTTTGGTAAAAGGTAATTCTCTGTTTTATTTTGTTATATCATGTTTGTGTATATTATTTATATGATAGGATGTTAGATTATATTACGGATCTTGTATATCCAAATATTATCGTAATTGGTTATTTGTGTATATTATTATATCTATATAAAATAAAAATATTTTTGTATGCTTGCTTATTAGATGCTCACGGCCTGCAAATAAAAAAATTGATATAAAATAATATTATTAAATAGTTTATTTAATCAAAATCCATATTTAAAAGATTAATGTTTTAAATCATATGTTTTAAATATTAAAAAATTTATATTCATATACAATTAGTAGCAAATAAATAAATTCATTTCAAATAATATATTAAATTATTTATTTAACCTAAAATTGTTTATGTAATTTAAAATACTTGCATATATATATATATATATATATCCATGTGGCATTCACTTTTGTTTTCAAATAAAAACTAAACCTACAAACATTAAGGTCGGCTACCATTTCAAGGGAAGGAAGAGGGAAAATAAATCTAAAGAGAAGCGTTCATTTTTAAAGGAAAAGAGAAGAAATTTAATAAAGTTTTTGAAGCATAGAATTTAAATCAACTATCAAGAAATGGCGACACCTACATGCCCAAATTCGCCGATTCCTATAAGCCCTAATCCTAATCCGGCAGAAGATGACGGTGATGGGGGTTGGAAGGAGGTGCGAAGAAAGGGGAAAGCTCCACTTCAGCCCCAGCAAGCCGGGCCTCAGGCACCCAAAACCCTAAAACCTAAATCTTGGCTTTTTGCTGCGATTGGAGGGAACAAGCTTAAAATAGACAAAGAGCTGGACTTTATTGCTCCAATAGTGGATGATGAGGGAGGTTTTGTGTAGTTAGATCCTAGAGACGAACAGGAAGCGGAGGGAATGTTGAAGAATTCTATCTATATATATCTAGCCGGTAAGAGACCTTTCTATATTCATTTCAACGCATTTATAAGGTGAGAGTGGAAACCTAAGGGGAAATGAGACAGCTTTGCAAGACAAAATGGATTTTACCTGGTCAAATTCGAAAAAGAGGAGGACTGCAACTTTGTGCTGAACTAGGCCCATGGTTCATGGATGGAAGACTGCTTTTTGTCAAGCAATGGGAACCTAACTTCAGACTTGAATGAGACATGCTAGAAATGCACCCTATCTGGGTCAGACTTCAAAATCTAGACCGAGCCCTATGGAACTCCTATGGGATTAGCAAGATAGTCAGTGTGATAGGGAAACCTCTTAAACTTGATGAGCATACCAAAAATGTCACGAGGCTAAGTTTTGCTCGTGTGCTAGTGGAAGTTAATGCAACCGACTATCAAATCTGAGCCAAAACGTAACTTTGGAAATATCTAGGAGAAACACGGGAGTTATATAGTACAGTTACCATCAAAGGTGCTATATTGTACGTATAAACTCATTTAATTCTTCTAGGATAAATGATCAGGAAATCCGTCCATAAACGGTTAGGAGGTGAACTCCGCTCTTATCTTTTATTTGTTTATTTCATAAAGAACCGGGGATGAGTTTACCAGAACTATCGAAAGTTGTTTCGAAGAGACCAGGATCAGATATTTTATCTAAAAACTACTTCCATCCAACTCAAGCGTTTCGTGTTGAAGACATATTGAAGAGTATGGAATCGAAGATGGAGTTTTAAAGTGCAAGGGCTACTACTACCAAATCCTGAGGGTGATTCCAAAATGGATTTAGCAGAAGTAGTGCCTTCGGTTTCGTTCTGTCCCAGAACGAACTTGAATGGATGAATGCTAGCATTGCATTGATGCCTGCAGGGCAGTGTTAGTATTCCAAGTGGGATTGCTATTCAAAAGGTAAAACATAGCCTCGAACCTCATCAACCAGGAAATGACGAAAATCGGGCATGCAGCAGGGCCAAGTGGGTCGCTCCCATCAGGGTATGGTCATTCGAAATCTAGATCAATTACTATCTACTCATGTATGCTTCGAGGTCCAAAGTGGGTGATTATATTCGGTACTGCTAGTCAAGTGGTAGGCCAGTCCTATGTGGAAGGGGTACAAGATGTTCTTTTCAAACCCCGGTATATTTTATCTAGATATGTACCATCTGAATGTAGTTCCTTACCTTGTCATAGTATGGAATCCATTCTCCAATACGTGTCTTTACGATTTTGATTGTAGAGCCTAGGATGCTGGAATTTAATTAATGTAACAATTTCGGCTATTTTAATAAGTATTTGTACTTAAACACTATTATAATATCACAAGATTTCTATATAAAAGTGGTTTTGGTTATCATAAGGTTAAAACCCGTCTATGTTTATGTGCGGCATGGTCTTACGAGATACCTTTCATTTTAAAAGGGTTTTAAACATAATAATTTAGTTGCTTTGAGTTTACTCACACCAGACCCATGTCTGACCCGGAGTTTTATTTCTTTCCCTAAAACTCTTGGGTGCTCAAATTTTTATGAGCAGCCAAGCAGTCTAGGTTTTCTATGGATGCACTTGGAGGAGCTAGGAGCGGAGGCTTCATCGATAGATAGTTATTACTTGTTTGCTTTGTATATTATGTACTCTGTATCTGATGTATAAGGACGGGATTTTATAACTGTCCTACACTAGAATTGTATTAGTGTTACTCTGATGTATCAGTTTTGAGATGACTTTGTAAAACATTATGTGATTAATATATGTTATTCCGTTGCGTTGTGAGATTCTGTGTTTGCTTTTAGTTTCTTCTATCTTCTATCTCCTTTCTTTTCCCCTAACAATTCACCTTTTTTTCAATTTGAGTTGACATGTGTGGTTTATTGCCAACTTAAATTGTACAGAAAAGTGGTTCGTTACATTTGTCATCTACCACTTATAAATTAATAAATTACTTGCATACTCTCTAGTTATTGAGCTTTCCTCAAGCTAGAGATGTTATGTGTAGTATAATTAATGTACAGACTGTACGAGCTAAGTACTAATACATATTGATTGAGCTTTCCTCAAGGTATTTTTAGTATACTTAAACCATCGCGAAATGGTGTTATAAGTTAATAATCTCTTTTTACTTGTTAATCTTTCCTCATGGTAAAAATGAGATTAGGACAAAGAATCATGGGTTAGAAGTTGTACATGATACAATAGATAATGAATTATCTATTGTATATGGAAGCATGATATGTTGAGCTTTCCTAAAAGTCAAAATCCCAAGATATACTAGTCCTAATAGCCACTGGTGAAGTCAAAAGACTTTTATGTACTGTCTTAGGGTTTGGAGAAACATAAAAGGCTAGCGGAAGCATTATTAGAAAAATGAAATAGTAACATTTAATCTTTCTAATATTGTAAGAACATCTGCTATGCATAATTATAATAACTTACATCAATAAATTTATGCAGTTAATATAATTGATCGATTTTTTGTCAATTAAAATATACAAATGAACTAAATTAGTATTGACTAATGGAAATATAAAATATACTTACCTATAATTTTTTGCATGTTGACCCATGCATGCGCCTAATTATACAACCACTTAATACATTCGTAACTTGGTCAATTATGAGTTTACTTGCCTAAGACCATGTATTGTCTTCATTGAGTTTTGAACTCCAAAAGCAATACAGGAATATGGATATTTGGACCATATATGATCACATATAAATGTTATATGTTGAACGGTCACAATTCATAATATATGAAACCTCGATGAAAATAGTTAATTGAAATGCGCAAGTAAATTGTAGAGTGAGACTGTGTATTCAATATGATTGATTACAATAATGACCTTGTTGTGTTAAGTGTAACACTAGACTAAAGGCTATAAGATAGATCTAAGAATTTAATTATTGAAATGTCAGTTTGATCAATTTATGTAAAGTGAAATTTATTTTATATCCTTAAAAATTAAGGATGACCAAATGCATTTTTGTAAAGAGTTCGTTATGATATTATAGTAAGAATTTCCTTTTAATGGTTTGACTGTTTAGAGTGGAAATCGAATGTATAAAAGTGGATATAATATAAGGCACGGTTGGGATGAAGAGAGGAATGGTTACTTCTGTGGAGTATACATTTTGTTCGATGATAACAAATATATTTTTATATTTGATTTTGTTTTCAGAGTGTGTTGCAATTTAAAAATCATCAACATAATTTAGTTTCTAAATATTTTTAGGGGAATTTATTTTGAAGGACGAAAATTTGTATACTTTTAGCTTCAAGGACACAACCTCAATATTTTAACCACAAAGACAAACATTCTCCTAAAAATTAATCATAAGGACAAACATTCTTCCAAAATTATTCATAAGGACAAACATTCTTCCAAAACTGCTACCGAACTAAAAAATGATACCTAAAAACTGCTACCAATAACTAAAAACTGATATTTCAAAACTGCTATATCAATAACTAAAAACTGATACATAAAGAAAGTTGTCCTTGAGGCTAAAATACTGAAGGTCTGTCCTTAAGGCAAAAACACTGAGAAATTTTGTCCTTGATAATAATTTCCTGTTATTTTTATCAGTAAAAATAATATGTATTCATTATTATTATCGAAAAAAATATTATCAAAAATTGTAGATAATTTCTTTTTAATATTAATAATAAATACATTATATTTAATGTGTTTGTTCAGCATTATATATTTACATATTTTTTATAAAATACTGGTAATTGAGAAGTTTCCTTTCAGTGCAATAAAAGGCTGGATATAGAAAGAAATGGAAATAAATAGAGATTAAAAACAAATAACTATATACAAAATAAGACGATATATTATGGAAAAGTTTCCTTTAAGTGTAATAAAAAGCTGGATGTACAAAGAAAATGAAATATTAGAGATCAAAAGTAAAAAATTGTATACACAATCAAATGATATATTGTGGAAGATACAACAAAAATTATTTCCCATTATATGCATATTTTATTTTCTACATAGGGAAACAAATTATCTCACAAATCTATATCTTCCTCGATATTCTCTTCCATATATGTTTCCATACTTATGAATTTCCTCTTCAAATCTATATAAACTCAAGTACATCAAAAGAAAAAATTATCGGATACAAAACAAAAGAAATCTCTTCATATCACAAAACCTTATCCGATGAACTCAACAATCTTTTTCTGATCATCATCATCAATTCTCTATACACATACAAAACACCAAACTCCGTGAGTATCTACCTCGTCGTCTCCTACAACACATAGCATCAAACTCAATATTCCAAATTCAAACAATCTCAACAACTTTCCACTGTAGTTTATCAGCCAAACATCATTCATACTTCACTTAACCATCATCAAGTTACAGGCATCTCTTTAAAAAAACCAAAAATTACCATCTTATTTACCATATCTCGGTTTCTTTTGCCATACACTCATATCTTCTAACCAAGGACAGTCAAAAGCTTCAAGTCACATCTACGACAACTACAGATATGCTACCATTCAATCTCGAACATCTCAAGTTCAACATCATCTCTAAGCAAAACTAATGGCATCCAACTTAACATAGATTTTTAGATCTACCACAACCTCATTTGTGCATTTCTAGATCTAGCCACAAGCATCACTTTGATCAACATCACAAGGTTGCGAGTCACGGACAAGAAACAAATCCAGTCAACTATAGTCTCAAATTCAATACCACTACCATAGCAATCCAAAATTTGGTAAAACCATACCTAGAAACCAAAGCACATCATCATAGATAGGTCCCAAGCATAGCAGCAGGGCCGACCTATAGGGGAGTCGAGAGAGCCCATCGACTAAGGCAACCAACTCAATAGAAGCAACAACTAGAAATTATTTATATGTGAATAGTTTTTGATAATTATATTTTGTATTGATATAATGGTTGTGTGGTAAGCAACTTGAAAATTTGGAGCATCAACCTAGGTTCAGTCCTGGGTAATTGTGATTTTCCGATAAGACTTTTGCTGTCTCAAAACTTGGGCTAGGGCAACAAAAACAATAGGATTGGCACTAAATAGCAGCAACAACAACCACATCAACCTTCAATAATAGGTCAAGGAAGTATATCACTTTAGGCTACATTTCTAAACAACTCTAAGCACGAATGAAACTAGGTCGACACGAAATCCAAGCATCAGGCAACTTTGAATGCTACTCGATTTAACTGTCTCAGGCAAATCATCCTTTACATAAACGCGGCATCATCATACTCAGATCTGAAACAATCTCAAGAGTACCAGCGCAAACACGACTCCGTGTTTGGCATGGTAACTCGAGATAGTAGCAACGATTTCCAAAAGGCAACGATGAGAAAGTTCTCGAACCAATAGCAACACATTAGTTCACCAGTGGGGGCAATAAAAATCATGATTTAATTGTTCACAGTGAGCTTCCAGATCTGACGTAGGGAAGTTTTTTTGTGTAGAGCGGGGTTGTGCGGAATTTTTGAGGAAAGCAATTTCATTCTTTTGTGAGGAGGAGATTGAATTTTACGAGAATAATATGAAAAGGAAAGAAGTGGATCTAAATAGAAGAAGAGAAACAATTTCTTGAATAGTGAAAGCTCACATAGTTTTCACAAGAGAGGAGTTTTATTTCAGATTGATCCTCGCATACATTTTTAGTAGGAGTAATTTTTAATTTATTCGTATATGTACTTTTGCTTTTTAAGTTCAAACTCAAGATTTTCTAGATTGAGCTACGGGTTGTAGTTCAAGGATTCTGGTATCGGGGTATTGAGTCCAGGCCGGGTTACTACATATAGGATTAATATATTCAGGTTCGCATCACGTTTTCGCATTATTTAGCTGTTTATTTGCGAAATAGTTTAAATACTCCATTCATCCCCCTCTAAGGTATATTGCATAATCCTAGCAAGTGGTATCAGAGCAGGTTATTTAGAAAAACACGATATCATGTCTTACCCTAGTTGCTATAATTTTAGTGAGAGTCAATCCAATATTAGTCCATCTAATTTTACTGGAACAAAATTGAAAATTAAAAATGGAATTTTATTTAAAATCTATTAATTGTAAAATGTGAGATATCATTGAAAATGGCTGTGATATGGTAGATAAGAATAATATTTCATTTAATGTTAAAGTTATGAGTATTCTTATCCTTTTTATGAATAAAGCTGAATTTAACCATATCTCTCATTGTTTGACTGTCCAGAAAATTTGGAGCACTCTTGATGCTAAATAGGGAGGAAAAGTCAATAATTGCAAAGAGCTACCCAACACCGATATAAGAGCAGAGCTATATTAGACAGGCTTCACAAAAGACGATTCATGCGATGGAAGTGAAGATAACAGTGATGATGGTTTAAAAGATGATGAGATAAGTGATTTTTCATTTAAAGATTTAGTCCATCAGTGCCATAAATTGACTAAAACTGTTGATGATCTTGAATTGAAAATAAAAATCTAGACTGCATCAGAAAAATGATATATTAGAAAAGGAGCTTGAAAATATTAAGAAAAAAAAATTTTAATTGTGATAATGTTTGAACTACGAAAAAGAATTTGTTTGCTTCAATGAAAATTTTCAAAAGCTTGAAAAGGAAATTTTGACATTGAAAGAAAATGAAAGTGAGCTAATTTGGAAAAACAATATTTTACAAAAAGAGTTGAAATTTTTTGAAGTGTTCGAAAATTCCAAATGTGAAATTTTTGAAAAGGATAATTTGCTAAAAACTGAGATAATTTTAGACGATCTTGAAAATGAAATTTAAAAGATTAAAAATGTCAGAAATCTTAAATGCGACAATGTGTGAATTTTCAAAAGGAATTAACTAACATTAAAGGAAACTTCAAAACCCTTGAAAATGAAAACGTCATTTTAAAAAATAGCAAAACTGAAATTATTCGAATAAATCACCAATTGGAAAAAGAGAATGGAAAATTCAAGGATTTTGAAAAACTTGAATTTGAAAAAGGACAACTTTTAAAAATTGAAATGCTTGAAGTTAAAACCAAAATTAAAAAGCTTTGAACAAGAAAATGCGGTCTTAAAAAGAAATGATTTTGAAAAGAGAGGGAATGCTATTAGTTACTGTTCTAAGCTAATAGACGAGAATAATCTTTTAAAATCCAAAGTTAATGAACTCGAGTTGATTATTCGAATATTTTCCACTGGTGAAAAATTGTTTAATATGTTATTAGGAAATCAACTCTTTGCGAATAATAGAAAAGGGCTTGGATTTGAAAAGGTGTTAGTTTATAAACAAACGACTAGTAACGCCGCTCGGAAGAGAAGCGTGTTTCCTAAATGCGTAAAGTGTGGTAGAATTGGACATAGTTATAATAATTGTCGAAATAGGAACATGAATAAACGAGTTAAATAAATTTGGGTTCCTAAGGGTACAGTTGTTAATATTAATGGACAGCTATACAAGCAAATTTGGGTATCAAAGATTTCAAATGTAAACAAAAGTTGTCTTGCATCTCTTTCTAGGTCACTCACTTCTTCTAATATGTAGGTACGAAGATGGGCTTAGGAGCGGCTACGATGGAGGTAGATTTCGTGTTGTTCTACACATTTGATGAGCAGTGATGCAATGTTTCTTAGCATAGGAAAACGAAGTAGAGATCCACTAATTTTGGATAAAAATGGTGTTATCCATATAATTTCTCAGGACGATATGGTTTCTAACTCAAAGCTTCAAGAAGATGATGTCGAACCGCATTGCAAGAAGAAGTGACTAGGCCTTCGTAATAACAAGTGTTATCACCAACACTAGCTTCGAAGATGTGGAGCCGCTTTTTGATCATGTCGCCTGCCATCAATACTCTCGAAGGCATATGACCAGCGATACGCTTGAGGATCAATGTTAAAAGAATAAGACGTCGCACATCATCTACATCACTTGTGATCAACATCGACCTTCACTAATATAGCTGTTGAATATAACCACTACTAGTCAATAGCGCACTTCTTTAAAGGAACGATGGTGCCGAACCCCATCGAAGTCGCGGTCCTCTTATGAAGTTGAAGTTGAAATTCTACGACGTAGACAATCAAGCATCACCGTGTTTAACAAAGCTAAGGTAGATGGCACATTTAATTGATGTCGTCTCATATTGACTTCAATGATCACACCGCACTTCATCAATAACAGAGTATATGCAGCGCCACATGTAACCATTGAAGCAAAGGAATCAAGTACAAGCAATTTCGAAAGCCATTAATAAGTGTCGAAGTGACTCATAGCGCATTTCATTGATGCTAAGCTCTATCAGCACCGCTACTCACCAATTACAAGTTCATCGACAACCACGAAGGGAGTTAGCATTGTACTAAAGCGACACCGCACTTTGTGGCACTTCAAAGATGTTGCTCTGCGATGATGCCAATGATCATCAACACTAAAAAGGAAGTTATCAATGCTATTATCAAGGTGACGCCAATCATCATGAAGGAAGCCATCAATGCCATCAACCATTAAAGACGCCGACATTATGAGGTCGGTTAAGCCAGTTCCCTGCAACATTGTTGCTGCCAAAGGTTGTTGCCGTCTAAGTCATTGCTGCATATCTCCAAAAGGATGAAGTCGAAGTCCTACACCACCTTCACTAATGATGTTGCACAAAGTCATCACATGCTCTTAAAGGATGTCGACCATCATGATGAAAGATGCCCATGCCATAGCTTGTAGTTGTCGCGATCTCTACTAAAAGAGTAAGACAAAAGCCTAGCACACATCAACATCGAAGTCGATAAAGTCCCTACCGACTCCATCGCCGAAGCTTAACCGTGTTGAAGGCCCTACCGCTCTTCCCCTATAAATATGGACCTAGGGGTGCCATTTTGGGGACGAATTCTCTTTTACCACTTCTTACATGTTTTCAGCTTTGCAAAGCTTAAATTGATTTGGGGATTTTTTCTGATTGTAATACTATAACTTTATACACATAAGGAATTATAAATCAAACAATTTCATAGCATATGAACCATGATTTGTGATTAGCATATTCGACTTTGACTATAATTTGACTTAGACTTTGAACTTGCATAGCATGATCTGAATTCGACCCTAAACTAGCATGGCATATTTGACTACTCAACTCTCGAATTGAGACTTGTACTTTGCCTTGTTTATCGACTTCGACCGTATGCAATGTTTCACATGACTTCGAATATGACGACTAAGATAAGGATTGTGAAGAGGCTTCATTTTGATTAACCGATCTTTACATAGTTTTGGGTGTTGATGAATTTATCCGTTAACAAATGGTGAATACAAATGCAACTTCGAAGGTAAGTGAAGGTATGATCTCTAAACCCTACTGTCCAAATTTTATCCCCTCGTTTTGAGTTCTAATTTTACATTGCTGCAATAAAATTGTCATATCTTGAGCTTTGTAGCCCCGATTTGCAAAATTCAATATGTTTTGAAAAATAGACAGAAATCACTGTGATTTTTATGTTTTCAGTTTCTCTAGATTTTGAATTTAATCCATTGAACATTGCAAACAATTTAGTACATTGTTTGAAAACTGTTTTAGAACTTCCCAACACAGTTGAAGTAAATCGACAATAAATTGAACACAGAAACTCCAATTTTTAAAATTCTTGAAGTTTTGAAAATATAATAGATAACACTATAAATTTCATGTTTTGATTTTTTGCTAATCCGTTTCAAAATATCTTGAAAAATAGTAATCAAGTCACTTGTTGCTTGAAAAGTATTTTTGAATTTTTTTCGAATAAACTGTGGTATTTTGGACATAACTTTTGGTCTTATCATTTTGACTTCAAACCAATTTTATTGATTAAAAACTTTGAATATCAAAAACTTTCTAGTTTTGTGTTAAATCAAATTATGGGCTTAAAGTTTTCAAACAATAGTTTCAAAATAGATCGATTTTCAAAACAACGATTATCGATGTGCGAGGATAATTGTTTCCATACATATGTTCATGATATGCTTCTAAATGAGATGATTCTATGTTTATTTTATTTGATGATGACTAACAAATCATTTTTTCGATAATTTTTTGGTTGTGTGTGCTTTTGTCTGACATAGATAAGCCTGTTGAGAAATTCAAACATTGGAGTCAATTCAATCTACAACGTGGAGTGTGCAGTATGTTTGGTTGATGAAGCCTATCTTTCACATTTGGTATTGATGATGAGACATTGAGAGGTCGGATGCTAGTTTCTGAGGTATCATTGTACATCACCATTGTACAAGTGGAATCATTGTTTATCAGCATTGACAGCCCAGATAACAAGTGGTATGATGAAATCGTAACTTATTTACCTTTTCAGAACATCTGGTATGACTTCTAACCTTTGTGATTTCTCCATTCTGGTTTTTTTTTATAGCTCATATGTCTCATTGAATTATTGATATTTCATACATTATATTTTATCCACATGTGGAGATCTTGCATTTTTTTATTTAAAAAAATCCAAGAACATGTATTTTCCCTCTTAGAGTTTTTTGTTTCTGAAAAATTGAAAAACCAAAAATATAGGATTTTGCTTTCTTAGAATTTTTTTTCTGCTCTCCATATCAATTATAATGTGAATATTTTGAAATGAGACATATTTGGAAAAATCTTTGATATAGATTTTCAACGAGAAATATCTTTTGATAGAAGAGTTTTGATTAGAGATTTCCTTTACTTGAAAACGTTGAAACTTCTTCAGATGATAGATTTTTACTTAAAATGATTTTTGGAAATGACCTTGTGTTGAACTTCTTGAAATCTTTTTTCAAGACTTGAGATGATTGTCGGAGATGAATTTCTAAAATTTTGAGCTTTGTGCTGAGATCTTTTGAGATGAGTTTTTGTTTTTGTTTTTATATATTATTTTAGATACATACCCTTAGAACATGTGGTATTCTATACACAAATAGCTCTAAAAATATTCAAATTCTTTGTTCAAGAATAGAATATAAAATTGAAAATGTTTTTGAGATAATTATAGAGAATTTACTTTTGAAACCATATCACCATCGAATGAACTTTCTTATGCGATTTTCAAAAGTATTTATATTTATTACATGGATGGTTAAGGATATTGAATTTTGTACTTGATTAAATAATAATGTTATGGTATTTCTTGATAATCAATCATACACTAAAGTTTCTATTTTTGATTACTGCATATCCCACATCATCTTTGAATCTACCATTTGATATTCATATTCTATCAACCTATACTTTGCAGTTTTATGCCTATGTTGGTTAACTTGACATACCTAAAATTGATTGTTGAAAACTTATGGAATTTAATAAAAAATTACATATATGATATGATAGACTCCCTAAGCTCTAGTATGCCTACGAAATAGCTGTATCGGTACTCATCAAGTAACGTCAATCCTCTTCTAAGAGACCTCGCGACAATGCATGGATTGTAACAACCCAAAATTCAGGTCATTTGATTTTAATTGTTTAATTTATTTTGAACATTTAAATAATTGGATTTTAGAATTTAGTAACTTAGAATTCAAATATAGGGGAATGTTTAAATATTTGAATTGTGAATTAAATGTTAATCAAAAGGATTTAATAATTTTATTTAACTCCTTTTAATTAATAAATAATATTGGTGAAATCAATTTGTAGATTTATTTACAAATGTAAATAAACCGGATAAATATCGATAATTAAATATTTAAATATGTAAAATTAGCCTTTTGGGACACAGACTCGGATCTCGACGAAACCAGTTTCATCGGATTCGTAATAGTCAATTATTATGGGATTTCAGGTTTTGTAGCGATCAGACTGATTGTTTAGCCATGCGAGTTCAAAACGTGTAGAATGCATTTTTAAAAAATTTATTAAAATAAATTGATTTTGAAAAGCTATCTTCTAAATATGATGGAATTGGCATCCGATGCCTATTCCATTATGTTCGAAATGGCGGTATAACATATAGAATGCCAGACGGCACGCCTTTATTAGAGTTTGTAAATTTTAGGACGTGAATAGTGCTGGTTGGTTTGCCTATATAAGAACCCTTAGCCTTTCATTTTGCCTTAACCCTAAAACTTATGTCAGCCGCCACCCTCCCTAACCTCGCATCCAACGGCCTCAATCACTCAGAGCCGCTAGGGCTGTTTTGGGTGAAGTTGTCAACATGAAAAAGAAGCTGCATGGTGAGACAAGCAAGATGGTCGGAGGGATCATCGGATAACGCGCCGTAGGGGCCATAATTGCTCCGTGTTCGTGGCTATTTGGGTGCGGTTTTCAAGATCTGGGCGACTCAACGGCGGCGTTTGGGGGCGTAGAAGGGGTGGCACAGGCAAGGTGCGATGCTCGCATGGGTCGATCGGAGCTTGGGTGGCAGCGAGCCAGCAAGTCTAACTCGCAAACTTGATCATTTCCCTGGTATCATGATTTTAGGAAGATAGTTAACGGCCTGGATTTGGTTTATGATGGATTAGGGTATTAATTACTGTAATTAAACAAATAATTATATTATTTAATTTAGAAATCTAATAAAATGTAAAAATATTTCATACGAGGTCAAAATTGGGCGACGTTTGTTACATTGCGCTCGTATGGACTTTATCTTCATTTTGGAGTTGGATTGAAAAAGATTGGATCTTGTAGAATTTCAAGCAAAAATCGAATTCCCGTTCGATTCTAGTTCAAAAACCCAATGCTTCGCCGATAACTGGAATCACTGTAAGTTTAAATCACATTAAATTTTATTATATTATATCAATGATGTTATAAACGTTTATTGATTGTTTGGATGTTAGTTAAACTGTTTGATTGCTTATTGGGTTAAATTTCTGTTTGGAAAATGGATGACATATTAAATTGATCGTTATAAACCCATATGATTATCCATATATTATCCATAACCATTGTTTTGCAGGAAAAATCTGTAGGGAGACCCAAAGGGGCTTTCTCACCCATAAATTATAAATTTACACCCGTAAGCTGTTATTGATAGTTAATTAAAATTAATTTCTGATATTCCATTTAATAGTTTAAATGTCATTATAGCGATTTTCGCTATACCATCCTTTATTAAATTTCATCCCAAAAACCTTATCGTATGAACTTGAGCTTGTGTTTACACTCAATAGAATATTAAAATTTATTAATCATTTGGATTAATGATAATTAAAAAATAATTAATCATTTTAACTAATGATTTTGAGATTAATTAACCAATTTAATAACGATGATTAAAAATTGGTTTATCTCTAGATTTAATTAATCATTTTTGCTGATGATGTTTTATACTTAATTAATCGTTTCAACTAATGATTATTTGAGTTTAATTAATTCTTTTAATTAATGATAATGGAGTTTAATTAATTTATTGAACTTAATTAATTATTTTAATTAATGATGATGGAATTAAATTAATTATTTCAATTAATGATAAGTGAAATTAATAATCATTTTAATTAATGATATTTAAAAGTAATTAATCATTTTAAATAATGATATTTGAATTTTACTAATCATTTTAAATAATGATATTTGAATTTTATTAATCATTTTAATTAATGATTGTTTAAATTTAATTAGTTGTCTTAACTAATGATATTTGGAATTTAGTTAAATTATTTTAATTGATGATGTTTTATAATTGAATAAATCATTTTAATAAATGATATTTTAACTACTTGTTTTAACTAATGAGGCTTGAATTTAATTAATTTAATTAATTTTACGATTGTTTGAACTTAATTAATTGTTTTAATTAATGGAATTCAAAATTACTAATCATTTTAACAGATGATGTTTGAAATGACTTATTCATTTATTTAATGATTATTTGAATTTAATTAATCTTTGTAATTAATGATATTTGAAGTTAATTAATCAATTTAATAAAAGTGATTAAAGTAAATTAATTAATAAGATTGCTTTAATCAACTGATTTAAAGTTAATTTACCAATGTTATAAAAGTGTTAGGAAATAATTATCTATTTTATTATAGACAATGGATTTCTTTATTTAAAAGAGATTTTAATTATCTTTCAGGATAATTGATATTGTTTTAAAGTTATGAAAAAGAATTGGAACTCAATTATTGGGATGTTAAGTTGGATAACCTTCTGGGTGTTCGGTCTGATGTTAGTTTAGGCCTTCGTGGTCGCACACTTGGAAAAATTATTCTCTTAACGTTTTAACAATTAGGAACTAATTCTAAAAGTGTTTCACCAATGTGGAAATATGGAAGTCAAGCAAAAGTTTAGTTCTTTTAAAAATGAAAGTTTGATTTCGGTTATAAAACAATAGTTCTGTAATCGATATCGCTTATATGGAAAAGATCTAGTCATGCATTTAACGTTAAACGTTAAGGCTTGAACTCGTTTTTATCTCGAAGGTTAAAAATATCATCAAGGTGATGCCTAGAGGTAACACTACCTCAACTTGCCCGACTTCATTTTTAACCAAGAGATTGGACTTGTTTGGAATCAACGAGTAGTGGTAAATATATGAAATTTAATTTCCATATACGATCATTTTAATTATCCCCGATAGTTGATTTATTAGTTATTGGATTCAGCTTTCTTCATGGTGTACCATCACCTTAAAAACGATTCGTTGCTCAATCGAGCTTTGTTATCCTTTGTCGGAAATGACTAAACCCAAAAGGCGAGTGGAAGCTAAGCAATGTGGGGTTGCTCCCATTAGGGTATTTTCACATCCACTCTAGATTGGAATCGGTTTTTGTGTGTTGAGATGTGAAATACTCTGATTCTCGGTAACCGTTGGTGGGGTCTGGCTTGGACGTGTCCGAGAGCCGTCGGAGTTCTCAAGTAAATTTCTAGATGTATACTTTCGGTAAGGGGGAAGCACCCTCCTAGTCATTTGTTGGAAATTTTGCTTTCATTATTTGATTCGAAAACCCTAAATCTGTTTAGCTTTAAATTGCCACGAGTTGAGCCAACTCCTCATCATGGCATTTAACTGTTTATTTAGTCCATTCTATCGAGTTTGGACTGTTACCTTATTTTGTTCAGTCTATCGAGTTTGGATTGTTACCTTATTTAGTCCATTCTATCGAGTTTTGTAACAACCCGGTTTTTTTAGCGTCAGTTTATAAATGACGATTAAATCATTGTTAATTGCTAATGTAGATTTTAATCGAGTCGGAATCCTTTTTGTAAAAGTTTGTTATCGTCACTAGATGATTGAAATTGATAACAAATTTCTATCAGCAATTTTAATCGTATTGAAATATTTTTGGCTGTAAAATTCTTTAAAATGTTAAGTAAAATGGGTAAAATGTTATTGGGCTTTAATTATCCACTTGTTGTTGCCATGATAACCTTACCTACCCATTCCTCTTCTTATGGATGAGAAAAAGAAACCCGACCCATTCATTTTTCGACTTCAACCCTAACCAAACAAAGAAAGAAAAATGGCGGCCACGTGATTCTTCTCGTTCATCCTCCTTTCAAAGATTAGGGTATAGAAATCGAAGACGATGGCCGCAAGGGTTCGAACTTCGCTCGTCTTCCCTCGACTGCTACGGCCGCGACTCGTAACTGGGCTTTCGAATCATCGTCTCTCGAGGTGATGTCAGCTGCGATAGGGGCTTCGTTCGATCTCTTTGCGCCGTGATTTCGAGATTGCTCGGCTGCAAATTAGTCTGGTTCGTCGAAAAAGGGTGAGTGATATCCTTCGCTCACATCTAATTTATTCTCGCTTATTCGTGAATTTCGTTGTCTGACTTCTGGGCTACTACTGCTTTGAATTCTAGTGATTTTTGATGGTTCGATTATTAGATAATGTTTGGTTGCCATTTCTTTGATATTCTCGGCTTCATCTCCGATAATACTGCTGATTGATTTGACTTGTTTACCTCGACTTTGTCTTGGTTATGATGTTGGCCACTGGTCAAAATTCATTTATTTCAGTATCGTTGTGGTTCTTGCATCATGTTTCACTACTGTTAGTCTACATATCCAAAGTGTTCACTGACTTGAGTCATGTTGCATTGATTCGTTTGCTTGCATCATATCCTCAAAGTTTAAACCTACATATTTGAGTTCCCTGTGTACATGATCATTTGAGTTTGTTTTGAGTTGTACTGCATTGCGTATTCATCACTGTCTTCATAGAAGGTTGAGTTGGAATATTGGTCACAGTGACATTGATGTACTTGAGTTTTGTGGTCATGTGTTTGGACATGTATCAGTGCATTCCATATTTGTAGCATTGGGTCTGTTGTAGTTGAACACTTGTAGCTTCACTTCTACAGGGTTGCCAGATAACTGGTCATTTATGTTGTAGGCCTGGAGCTGGTAGTACTTGAACCTTCATGTGTTATTGGCCTTTATATGTGTGCATTCATACAATCATCGTTAAGCCTGGGCAGTTGGGTCATTTGGTATGCTGTTGCATTGCATCATGTCGTCATGGTACTTGAGTATGATTATGATTGCGTCTGCAGTTTCATTGTGGAAATTGCTCTGTATTTATTTGTCTGATCCATTTCTTAGCTTGAAGTTTAATTATTCATAGTTGCATTCATGTATTTCTCTGTGTTGACATGCACGTGTTGACCTTGTTCCTGTTGGTCAATTATCTCTTTGAGATGAGTTTGACTGCTTGAATTTATCGAGCTTGATGTTGTAGTTTGTATTCTCTGGTTCCTTTGTTTGTTGATTGGTTTCACTTGCATCTGCTCGTCCCTGTCGTACCTATCGCCATGGTGGCCGCACCTGTTGTATGTGCAGTCCCCCCTGAGCCATGTTGTCTAGTCTTTACTCTTGACAGTTGTATTTGGGTGCAGTTTTACCCTTGCATACAGTCACTGCCTGGAAATTTCAGTGCCTTATCGGTATTGTCTTGATTTGGTTTCTGTCGTATTGATATTGCTTGACATTTATTGTTCATGTCCATTTCTTCACTGAAATCGAATATTTCACATTTACTGTTTCACTAGTAGTTTGCTCTGGATCTGGTATCATTCTTTGAGACAGTTGCATATTGTTCCACTTCGATCTTAGTTCTGAATTCTAGCTTGTGGACTTTGTCCTGTGATCTTTCATACTTGTAGCATGCTTGACCTTGGCAGTGCTTCATATCTGAACTGATGTTCGACCATATACAATTGTGGTCACTTGATGTCACTTATATGCTGTTTGCTTATATTCCTTTGACCTTGCGATCATTGTGACTTTCATTGAGCTTTTGTGTATCTCCTGCGATAGTGGCGAGGCAGTACACGCGTGCGTGTACTGCAGCCCTATCAGATTTGACAGTTTTAAATTGATTTAGTCGATTTGATAAATTGTTTATTTATCTCTGTTGATGATTTAAATCTGCTGATTTTTGTTAAACACTGTTAAGTGTTATATTGACCGTTATCCGGTTTCTTTGTTTAAAGAATCGGATAGACGGGAATTATTGTGACTGTCGTCTATTTAAATTATTACTGCCTATATTCACTAATAAACTGGTTTGAATTAGACTGACCTGGGTATTATTTTCTTTTGAATGTAATACTCGGGTCAGACCCGAGTTATTTCAGGTTGTAGATTTTCTTCTTTGAGTTGCTGTTCAGGATATGAAGACTTTTCACATCTTCTGAAGTTGTCAGTGTCATTTTGTAGGAGTCGTGTCATTGTATAGAACGATATGTATTCATGTATATTAGTCGATAATGTACTTGTATATATAACTTCTAGAGTCGACAGTTGTAGTTGTATCGTATGTATTGTGTCAACTATGTATTAACTGACATCAGTTATATATATATGAGACTTTTGTTTTTATCTGTGTTCCGCAATTATATTATCTGTGTTATTGTTATATCTAATGTCCTAAACTATTATGAACTATCGTAGTTTGTTTTATACTGATAATTGGATATGTCGATGGGAGTAAATAAATAATAGATGAAAAATAAAAAGTATATACCACTCCTATCGAGATAACCAATATTAGTGTAAGGCCAATTACGGATGGTCGCTCCTATCCAGCCTTATTCTTCGTAATAATAGACAGTATTTCTTTTAATACTCTTTGTTATTATGAGCATAGAGGTGGGGCGTCACAGTTGGTATCAGAGCTTGGGGTTTATGGACATAATATAAAACATAACTTGGATGGAACATATGTTACAACTATTAGTCGACGTTTTATCTGTGATTTGAGTCAAAACTAAAGTTTGAAATTTTGATGAAATTTTTAAATATCTTTATTTAAAAATAAAAGTGGAATTGTGTTTTGTTGTTTTGATGAAATTGTGTTCAGATGATTTGATTGATTTGTGTTCTATTTATCAGAGTGCGCAGCGGAAACAGTGAAACTGTCTTCGCTGAGTACAACTGATAATCTTTTTGATTTAAAAATCGAAATACGAAATTGATATGAATTTCATTTGTTGTTTACATAGCTGTAATTATTTTGTTTCTTTGAGAATTTCGAATCCGAATTGAGGATTCGAAGAAATTGCAGACATGTGATTTTTGTTGAAATTTCTGCTGGCTTTCTTTTATACTAATCATATATTGATTAGATTTTTGCTGTTTTGAGTTGTCTTCATTGAAGATACACTCTAATGATTTCCTTGTTTATATTGTAATGTGCGTGCAAATGAATTGCACGTTACTGTATTTATTTTACGTTGAACCGATGCTAGGTTATGAAACGTATTTTGTTGCCGTTATTTTTATAACGGGATTTTTACACCAATGCTAAATTTTTGAAGCACGGTGTTTTGTGGCATTTTGATGAATGAAAATTCTCTGATATTACATTTTGATGTAAATTGTTTTGATGTGATTTTGACGTTTTAAAATTATTGTCGCTTTGGCTTCAGTAACCGTCAAATTGTAAAAGTGGATTTTCAAGCGGATATTCCGCAATGCTGATTTGTAACCGTTTTTACGGTATTTTGAGAAGTACAATTTCCTTATCGAAATTGTTACTGATTTGCTGTTTTAATCACGTGATTGGAAAATTGTTTTAAAATGAAAATTGTTTTATAAAATTGTAACAGTTTGCGTTTTCAAAAGAATGAGAAAGCGACTTAAACGATTCAGCAAAATCGAGGATTATGACCCCTTTCTTTTACTGTTTCGCTTAACTCCGGACTTGTCCAGTTGAGAAGGTGAATTGTTATTTTTACAAAATAAATAAAATTGCTTTCAGAAATTTAACAGTTTACGCTTTCAAAAGAATGAGGAAGCGATTTAAACGTTTCAGCAAAATCGAGGACTATGACCCCTTTCTTTTACTGATTCGCTTAATTCCGGACTTGTTCGTTTGAGAATGTAAAGTGTATTTTTACAAAATACACAATTTTGCACTTTCAAGAAAACGATGAAGTGATTTAAACGATTTAGCAAAAGTGCGGAGTATGGAACCACACTTTTACTATTTCGGTTAATTCCGGACTCGTTAATTGAAATATCTGTGTTTTGATGATTTTGATGATTTCACACTTTCAAGGAAACGATGAAGAGAATTAAACAATTTAGTAAAACTCGTGGTTATGGGACATGTGCGTTTTCTATTTTGGTTAATTCCGGACTCGTTAATTGAAACATTTTTGATGCTTTCGTGTGCTTTCGAGCCACTATGAGGACCTTCGGGTCATTTGTTGGGCTTTCGGGCCACTCTACGGACCTTCGGGTCATTTGTTGGGCTTTCGGGCCACTCTGCGGACCTTCGGGTCAAATACCAGTACTAGACCTTCGGGTCACTCTGCGGACCTCCGGGTCAATCTGATGGGCGCCAAAATTATGTTGAGTACTTGGTAGGCTTCGGCCACTCTGAGATGCACGTGCGGCGAATTAAAAACTCGCCATCTGATGGGATCGATCCAAGCTTTTATGTTGATTTTCTAGTCTTCTTAATTGATTTCTAGATATTTGTTGCTTCCAATTATCTGCAGGTAATTGGATATTTGTTGATATGAGTTTTGATTATCGTTTTTGATAATCGGATATTTGTTGTTTCTAATTATCGCTTGTGATAATTAGATATTTGTTGATATGAGTTCTGATTATCGTTTTTGATAATCAGATATTTGTTGTTTTTAATTATCGCTTTAGATAATTAAATATTTGCTGATTTGAGATTTAATTATCGCTTTAGATAATTAAATATTTGCTGATTTGAGATTTAATTATCGCTTTAGATAATTAAATATTTGCTGATTTGAGATTTAATTATCGCTTTAGATAATTAAATATTTGCTGATTTGAGATTTAATTATCGCTTTAGATAATTAAATATTTGCTGATTTGAGATTTAATTATCGCTTTAGATAATTAAATATTTGCTGATTTGAGATTTAATTATCACTTTAGATAATTAAATATTTGCTGATTTGAGATTTAATTATCGCTTTAGATAATTGAATATTTGCTGATTTGAGATTTAATTATCGCTTTAGATAATTAAATATTTGCTGATTTGAGATTTAATTATCGCTTTAGATAATTAAATATTTGCTGATTTGAGATTTAATTATCGCTTTAGATAATTAAATATTTGCTGATCTGAGATTTAATTATCGCTTCAGATAATTAAATAATTGTTGATTTGGAATTTGATTATCGCTTGAGATAATCAAATATTTGTTAAATTTAAAATTTGATTATCGTTTTGATAATTGAATATTTGTTGATTTGATAAATTTGATTATCGTTTTTGATGATTGAATATTTGCGATTTTTGAGATTTGAGCTTCGTCTTTTCTCTGGCGATTCAGGTGAGTAATTTGATTTACTCACATTCAATTCGTGCTCTGTATGGGATTTCTGCTCTGTTTTTCCTTCTCTTTTAGTTGCTGGAACTCGATTGATTCTTGCTTTAGACAGTCGTCTGATTTTGATTCCTTGATCCCCACGATGTTGATTCTTTTGATTTGAATCAGTCGGACCTTTTGATTTCATTTCTAATACTTCCCCTGCTGACATTTGCTTTGCTTATGCACTCGTCATTGCCATGCTCTTATGGTTGTTACCTTTTATCCATTTATTCCCTATGATTGCGTGGACGCAATTTCTTTAAGGAGGGGAGTCTGTAACAACCCGGTTTTTTTAGCGTCAGTTTATAAATGACGATTAAATCATTGTTAATTGCTAATGTAGATTTTAATCGAGTCGGAATCCTTTTTGTAAAAGTTTGTTATCGTCACTAGACGATTGAAATTGATAACAAATTTCTATCAGCAATTTTAATCGTATTGAAATATTTTTGGCTGTAAAATTCTTTAAAATGTTAAGTAAAATGGGTAAAATGTTATTGGGCTTTAATTATCCACTTGTTGTTGCCGTGATAACCTTACATACCCATTCCTCTTCTTATGGATGAGAAAAAGAAACCCGACCCATTCATTTTTCGACTTCAACCCTAACCGAACAAAGAAAGAAAAATGGCGGCCACGTGATTCTTCTCGTTCGTCCTCCTTTCAAAGATTAGGGTATAGAAATCGAAGACGATGGCCGCAAGGGTTCGAACTTCGCTCGTCTTCCCTCGACTGCTACGGCCGTGACTCGTAACTGGGCTTTCGAATCATCGTCTCTCGAGGTGATGTCAGCTGCGATAGGGGCTTCGTTCGATCTCTTTGCGCCGTGATTTCGAGATTGCTCGGCTGCAAATTAGTCTGGTTCGTCGAAAAAGGGTGAGTGATATCCTTCGCTCACATCTAATTTATTCTCGCTTATTCGTGAATTTCGTTGTCTGACTTCTGGGCTACTACTGCTTTGAATTCTAGTGATTTTTGATTGTTCGATTATTAGATAATGTTTGGTTGCCATGTCTTTGATATTCTCGGCTTCATCTCCGATAATACTGCTGATTGATTTGACTTGTTTACCTCGACTTTGTCTTGGTTATGATGTTGGCCACTGGTCAAAATTCATTTGTTTCAGTATCATTGTGGTTCTTGCATCATGTTTCACTACTGTTAGTCTACATATCTAAAGTGTTCACTGACTTGAGTCATGTTGCATTGATTCGTTTGCTTGCATCATATCCTCAAAGTTTAAACCTACATATTTGAGTTCCCTGTGTACATGATCATTTGAGTTTGTTTTGAGTTGTACTGCATTGCGTATTCATCACTGTCTTCATAGAAGGTTGAGTTGGAATATTGGTCACAGTGACATTGATGTACTTGAGTTTTGTGGTCATGTGTTTGGACATGTATCAGTGCATTCCATATTTGTAGCATTGGGTCTGTTGTAGTTGAACACTTGTAGCTTCACTTCTACAGGGTTGCCAGATAACTGGTCATTTATGTTGTAGGCCTGGAGCTGGTAGTACTTGAACCTTCATGTGTTATTGGCCTTTATATGTGTGCATTCATACAATCATCGTTAAGCCTGGGCAGTTGGGTCATTTGGTATGCTGTTGCATTGCATCATGTCGTCATGGTACTTGAGTATGATTATGATTGCGTCTACAGTTTCATTGTGGAAATTGCTCTGTATTTATTTGTCTGATCCATTTCTTAGCTTGAAGTTTAATTATTCATAGTTGCATTCATGTATTTCTCTGTGTTGACATGCACGTGTTGACCTTGTTCCTGTTGGTCAATTATCTCTTTGAGATGAGTTTGACTGCTTGAATTTATCGAGCTTGATGTTGTAGTTTGTATTCTCTGGTTCCTTTGTTTGTTGATTGGTTTCACTTGCATCTGCTCGTCCCTGTCGTACCTATCGCCATGGTGGCCGCACCTGTTGTATGTGCAGTCCCACCTGAGCCATGTTGTCTAGTCTTTACTCTTGACAGTTGTATTTGGGTGCAGTTTTACCCTTGCATACAGTCACTGCCTGGAAATTTCAGTGCCTTATCGGTATTGTCTTGATTTGGTTTCCGTATTGATATTGCTTGACATTTATTGTTCATGTCCATTTCTTCACTGAAATCGAATATTTCACATTTACTGTTTCACTAGTAGTTTGCTCTGGATCTGGTATCATTCTTTGAGACAGTTTCATATTGTTCCACTTCGATCTTAGTTCTGACTTCTAGCTTGTGGACTTTGTCCTGTGATCTTTCATACTTGTAGCATGCTTGACCTTGGCAGTGCTTCATATCTGAACTGATGTTCGACCATATACAATTGTGGTCACTTGATGTCACTTATATGCTGTTTGCTTATATTCCTTTGACCTTGCGATCATTGTGACTTTCATTGAGCTTTTGTGTATCTCCTGCGATAGTGGCGAGGCAGTACACGCGTGCGTGTACTGCAGCCCTATCAGATTTGACAGTTTTAAATTGATTTAGTCGATTTGATAAATTGTTTATTTATCTCTGTTGATGATTTAAATCTGCTGATTTTTGTTAAACACTGTTAAGTGTTATATTGACCGTTATCCGGTTTCTTTGTTTAAAGAATCGGATAGACGGGAATTATTGTGACTGTCGTCTATTTAAATTATTACTGCCTATATGCACTAATAAACTGGTTTGAATTAGACTGACCTGGGTATTATTTTCTTTTGAATGTAATACTCGGGTCAGACCCGAGTTATTTCAGGTTGTAGATTTTCTCCTTTGAGTTGCTGTTCAGGATATGAAGACTTTTCACATCTTCTGAAGTTGTCAGTTTCATTTTGTAGGAGTCGTGTCATTGTATAGAACGATACGTATTCATGTATATTAGTCGATAATGTACTTGTATATATAACTTCTAGAGTCGACAGTTGTAGTTGTATCGTATGTATTGTGTCAACTATGTATTAACTGACATCAGTTATATATATATGAGACTTTTGTTTTTATCTGTGTTCCGCAATTATATTATCTGTGTTATTGTTATATCTAATGTCCTAAACTATTATGAACTATCGTAGTTTGTTTTATACTGATAATTGGATATGTCGATGGGAGTAAATAAATAATAGATGAAAAATAAAAAGTATATACCACTCCTATCGAGATAACCAATATTAGTGTAAGGCCAATTACGGATGGTCGCTCCTATCCAGCCTTATTCTTCGTAATAATAGACAGTATTTCTTTTAATACTCTTTGTTATTATGAGCATAGAGGTGGGGCGTCACAAGTTTGGACTTTTACCTTATTTAGTCCATTCTACCAAATTTGGACTGTTACCTTATTTTGTTCATTCTATCGGGTTTGGACTTTTACCTTATTTAGTCCATTCTATCGAGTTTGGACTATTTTCCTTGTCCTACCATTCTATCCAGTTTGGATTTTACTTGGATTATTTCCATTCTTTTAAGTCTAGTTTAATAGTATTTATGCTCATTCATATTTGGATTTGTTTCTTGATTTTACTTCTGCTCTTACCAGTATGGATGTTATTCTTGTAAGGTAAAAACCTGTTCCGCGTTAGCGGCGTGGTCTCACAGAACATTTTATAAATGTTTCTCATTATTCGAGTTATCTCACGTTGGTATTTCCAGACTGATCCGGGTGTTATTTATTTATAATGCTCGGGTCAGACCGAGTATTTTCCCAGGTTGTCTTTGAAGTTTTGGAGAACGTGGAGGGGGCTGAAGATTCACCTATCGTAGTATTTTATTTTTCACTGTATTATATAGTATATCTATCGGCAATTGTAAGGTCAGGATTTTATAACTGTCCGGCTTATAATGTTTGTTTTTAACTCTGATATACTTTGTATTTTTTTGAAGTGACAGTTTCTAATGTTCTTGTTATATTATATGTTGTCGATTCTGTTGTGAGATTCCGTTTCTCTGTTCATTGTTCTTTTTCTTTACCCTAACAATCTACCCTTTGTCGATTGGATGCGCGATATTTGAACACAGTGGTAGTGTTCGGTATCGACTTTCGATGGTCAAAAAGATGGGTCGTTACATTTAGTATCAGAGCGCAAGGTTAAGAGAGAACCTTGGCTTTGGTAGGGTTTGGCTCATTAGAGATAGGGTAAGCGACACCCTAGAATGAGTTTGAGAGTATTATATATTCGAGAGCGTATTTGTTAAAGTTATAAAAACGTATTATGTTAATTGGTCTATTAAGTTTTTATGAATTCTGGTCGAGACGTAGGACGCCACGGTATCGATAGGGATTTCTATACACTCGACCAAGGCTAATGGACATGGTATTGAAAATTTTGAAATTTTTTGGCAAATTTAATATTTTGCCTAGGATTGTATTCTTTATATATATAAAGGAATAATTTTCAAAATTATATATAGTTATATAGTGTGTTGGTTTAAATGTGATAATATTTATTTATTATCACTATTGTTTATTCAGTTATGCTTAATTTAAATAAGAAGCATTGACTGTTGTTTGTTAATTGCTAAATTGTGCTCAATTTATTTAGGAGCATTTATCGCTTCGATGTAAAACGAACCCTGTGTGAATTAATTTTCACAATTTGACTATAAAGGTGTTTGGAGAAAATGTTAGCTTGAAAATTCACCTTTTAATAATGGTGGTTAAGAATTGAACTTTATAAAAGGTTGTTAATATAATCTAAATAGAGGGATAAGTATTTGGAGAATAAATATTCGAGATAATTTTATTATAATAAAGAAGGATTATTATAATATGAAATGATTTTTTTATAAAGGAAATTTTATAGAATTTAGTTTGTAAAATATGTTTAAAAAGGATTTATGTATCTAAATCCCAAAATTTTCGAAAATAATTTCAAAAAGGTTTTTGAGAAATAAAATAGCAGTACTTTTGAAAGTTTTTAAGAAAAATAGAAAATATATTGGGAAGTAGAATTTTAAATGGAATTATTAGGAGGAAATTGTTTCGATTAGTTTTATGGTACTCTGAATAATCTTCTAAGTGACAATCAGATGTTTGCTTCGACGAACGTTGTGGGGTACTTAGTAAATTATTCTCTTTATCATTGTGCGGTCGAAATGAATTCAAATCCGAATAAACCCAAAGTGAGTTTTAATAAATAAATTGTTTGAAGTTATTATATATGAGAATATATGTAGTATGCTTTCAAAGATGAGTTTTGAAAATTAAAATCGGGTATCTAATTTTTAGGTTCCTTAAACGGGAACTGTTTTCCAAAACAAAAGTATTAGTAATAAGAGATTGTTTTGATAAATAAGATTTTTCCCTTAGAGAAGATATGAGATAAGATAAGGGATAATTTAACACAGGTTTAAATCTAGTTAAATTTAATAAGAAGGTTTTGATAAATATTGTTTTTGCTAAAACCATAACTTCTGTTTAAAACATCTAAGTAGTTTAAAACTATTTTTTGATTGGGTTAACCCATAAATATTATTCGTTTTAATACTCTAAGTTAAAAAGGTTAATAGGTTGACTTAGTTTTAAGAAAAATGAAATTTGATTTGATTTCCATCTAGATCTTTGAAAAGGTTAAAATAAAATTTGTATGAACTCTTAGGGCATAGAAGAGTATTATACAAGTAAATAAAGTGGAATAAGTTATTATTTGATGTTTTATAAAGAAATAACTTTATAAAATATTTTAAACTTGGGTGGGAATTTATGAAATAATTCATAAATAATTTTAGTATTGAATAAAATACTAAGTGAAAAATGTAAGTAAATTAGAAAATTTTGTATAATTAAGAAACTAATAAAATATAGAGTATAACTTTCCATTTTGTCCGAGTGAGTTTGGACAATCTTCTAAGTAATAACGAAAGGCTAATGAGCAAAACGGTATGCTTAGATAATTATCTATATTTTTGGACAATTAAGAAATTTTGAACCTAAGTTAAAAAAAAATTGTTAGTCATTTGACATTTTGAACAATGTTAAGTGATAGTTTTCCCTTATGGAAATTGATTGACTGCTAGTGTTAGCTTATTCCTTCATGGAATTTGATTGATTTAATTTGATTGAATCGAATTGATTGGTTGTGTGATTTTATATACCATTGTTTATAAAGTTTAAATTTATAAATAAGGGATTTTGAATTGTTGTTATTAGGACCTAAATCCTGGTGATTTTGAAAAAGGTGATTTTTGAAGATTTTGGGAAAGGAATGATACTTATTCACTCTAGTTGATATTTTTGGAGGAACCGAAATACCACTAGACACTCTATGTTGTTTTGATTCTAGAGTTTCACCATACTTTATTAGGAGGAATTACCTCCTTGTCATTTTGATTATGATCTTTGATTTTTCTCGTCTGAGAAATTTGAAAATAGACTTTTGAATTGAAAAAAACCCGCGTATTTAGATCTAAATTTACCATTTGAAAATAATTGAATGCATAGCATCTATTATAGGATATCCTCTTGTTTGTCGCGTATGATTGAGATATGGATAGTTGATTGCATGTGGATTTATATCATGCTAATTTTTGAATGTAGAATTACATCACATCGTTTTTATCAACCTGATTTTCTTTTAGATGTCGCAAGTTTTTAGCACCAAAATTGGTCACTAACACCCTTGAATAGAGTTATGTAGAGAGATTAATGAAGAAAGTAAATTAAAACAGAGAAATAATGCAATTGAGTGCAAAAAGAACAACAGAAATGAGAACACCAGATTTATAGTGGTTCAGCGTAATTGCCTACATCCACTTTGAATAGAATCTTTATTACTTTTCCAATCACTTGAATACAGATACAACCGTAAACAAACCACTTGAATACAAGTTTGAATCAAAAAGAGGAGAGTATAAAAATGGCAGAGTTTCCCTCGAGTTCTCCCAAAAAGGTCCCTTCAACTGTGACCCATGCCCCTCTATCGAAGATAGGTCGGTTCCGTTGTGCAGGCCCATGACCAAGGTAGCTCGACCCACAAGCATTAATTCAAATCGACCGACCCAGGCAATGCCGAACCACTTCGGTCGAACCACGTGTTACCGACCCTCTATAGCCTAATCAGGGTCGTCTCGTAGCTGACTCGAAGCAAGCTCTCAAGGGACCCGGAGCAACTTATGGTGTATCTCAAAGCAAAACATTGCTGATTTCATCACCTTGCTGTAGACCCAAAAAATATGCTAACTCCCTTGTTGTGCACCGAACCAGGTATGCCGATCCATATGCGCCGACCCATTAAGGTCGAACCATTATTGTAACAACCCGCATATTTGTCGATTTTATATTTAAATATTTTATCGTTAGTCGAATTTCGGTCCGAAAAGCTACTTTTTGTATACGGTTAAATTAGGACTCGAGACCACCTCCATTGAGTTCAAAATGACGTTTGCAATCTTTTTGAGTGTAAACTTCGATATGTTTGGAGATAGTGAAATTTTCATCACTTTTGCTTTGGGCTTTGGTTTGGGCTGAACCACTTACTAACTCAGCCCAACCCCCTCTCCTCTTCACTAATTCCTTCTTCATTTTCCTAACACTTAAAGCTTCTTCAAAAATGGTGGAGGGAATGGGAAATTAAAACTCCAAAGTCTTAATCTTCATTGCTAATCCAACATCTACTCCAAATTCAAGTGAAGACATTGATTCAAGCTTATGGTTGATTCTTGCTTTGCTCTCAAGCTTCATCTTCATCAAATTTCGTGGAAAGGTGAGTTTTTATCTCACATTCTTGCCTATAACTGTCATTGGATTGTTGGGAATGATTCCCTATCACTTGTGCACATGCATTTGCATTTGGTTTGGATTGAATTGGTGAAAAACCCAATTTTTAGTGTTTTGGCAAAATTCTGGGCTTAGGTCGTTCGGCCTTGGAGAAGACAGCCCTGCAATTCTGTCATGCCTCGTTAGGTCGTTCGGCATCCTTAAGTCGTTCGGCACACTTAGGTCGTTCGGCTGTTAGGTCGGTCCTTCTTAGGTCGTTCCTTGCTAAGTCGTTGGCAATGCTAGGTCGCTCTGCCTGCTTTCGTTAGGTCGTAACCCCTAGGTCGCTCAGCCATTGAAAACTCTGTGCAGTTAGGTCGCTCGACCTTTATACCCTTAGGTCATTCGCCTCTAGGTCGTTCGGCTACGTGAATCGCGCCAATGTCTTAGGTCGCTAACCCCTTGGGTCGTTTTATGCTTAGGTCGCTCGGCCTATTTACCTGTTAGGTCGTTCGCCCAAGTTAAGTCGTTCCACCTCTTTGCTCGACCCTGTTAGGTCGCGCAGCTCGATAGGTCGCACCAACTTCTGTCTTAGGTTTGCTTGATATTTATTTGGAGAATAACTTTTCTTCTCTTCTCTTCCTTAAAGAAGAGAATGTCTAGACCAGGCCGTTCCAGAGCTGGACCATCTACTGTTACTCCCCAGGATGGAGTTTTTATGACCGCTCAACAGCTTCTTGATTTAGTAAAGAATGCTCAATCAGCTGGTCCTAATCAGGAACCTACTCATCCTAAGTCCGAATTTGCACGCTTGTGCAACGATTATACCAACTTGGGTGGGAAACCATTCAAAGGTTCTGAAACTATTATCGAGGTCCAGGCTTGGTTAAGAACATACGATCGAATCTTTTCTCAAATGAATCTTATCGATCTTCACCGTGTTCAGGTGGCCTCCAGTATGCTCCAAGAGAGAGCATTGGATTGGTACGAACTTCTTATTTCTGAAATTAATGAAGCAGATCTCACCTGGGAGCAATTTCGGGAACGCTTCGAATTAAAATTCATACCAGAAGCAGAGAAAGTGACATTGGCTCGATGTTTCATAGACCTTGTTCAAGGTGAATCTTCCGTGACAGATTATGTCGCATCCTTCGAGTCACTGTCTAAATATGAGGTTGAATATATCAACACCCCATTGAAGAAGAATCAAAGATTTGTCTATGGCTTAAACAAGAATCTCAAGAAGCCATTACTTCTAAAATTAGAAGTTTCTTTCGATCAACTGATTGATATCGCTCTTCGTCTTGAAGAGGCGGATAGGGAAAGTGATGTTGAAGTGGTGGGTGCCAAACCAAACTTCAACAACAAGAAGAGGCCATACAAATTCAAAGGTCCTTATCCCGACAAAAAGGGTAAACCTACACCTCCAGCAGCAAAGACTTCTACCCCAAGTAGTGGGCAATGCTATAACTGTGGTTCTAAGGATCATTTTGCGAACAAGTGTTCAAAGCCCCATTCTTGTCGCTATTGTAAGAGCCCGGATCATTATATACATTTATGCCCCAGACGTCAAGGCAAGAGGGAGGGAAAGTTAAACGTGGCTCAAGCCCCTGGCAACACATCTCGCGGTCAAGGTATGTCTCATTCTGTCCTTGATGGCATTATTATATTTCATGATCAACCTATTAGAGTTCTCTTTGATACGGGGGCATCCCATTCTTTTATATCAAAGGAACTCGTCTATACTTTTTCTTTAAGTGTTGTTGCTTTAATGACTTCTTTAAGAATTGCGAATCCGGTTGGTGGATCCGCAACTCTTAGTCTGCTTTGTAAAGATGTCGAGATTATTTTGTGTGATTTTTCTTTCCTAGCCGATTTGCATGTCATGCGTTTCTTAGGCTTTGGGATGATTTTGGGTATGGATTGGCTTAACCGTTATGAAGCTCATATCCTATGTCCTGAGCGGACTATTTATCTCCGACATCCGCAATCTGTCAATCAGATTTCTATTATTCTTAAAGATTCGGATTGCGCTTTGGTGGCATCTTTATATTCTTTAAATCCTCGTGATGATGACAATGATGAGGAGGAGGATGTCATTTCTCTTATTCGCGTCGATCGTGAATTTTCCGACATATTTGAGCCCGTCTTAGGATTACCACCTAAGCGAGCAATTGAGTTCAAAAGTTGATATTGAAGGTTTGAAAGACTTAGATATTGATTCACGTGGCGGCATTCGAAAATTTGGTAGACTTGTTGTACCAAATATTAGTGATCTTCGTAAAGATATACTAGAAGATTCTCATCGTTCCAAGTATTCCATTCATCCCGGTAGCAGTAAAATGTACGCAGATATGAAGCGACTTTATTACTATAAGGGAATGAAATCTGATATTGCTAACTTTGTTAAGTGTTGCATGACTTGCCAACTTGTTAAGGCCGAACATCAAAGGCCCGGTGGGTTATTGCAACCATTGGAAATTCCAGTTTGGAAGTGGGATCAAATTTCCATGGATTTTATTGATGGCCTTCCCCGTTCTCATTCGGGTCATAATAGTTTATGGGTGATCGTTGACAGACTTACTAAATCTGCCCATTTTATTCCTGTTCGGTCGAACCGAACCGTTCCTCTTCTGGCCAAACTCTTTATCAAAGAAATTGTTAAACTGCATGGAATTCCTTCTTCCATTGTTAGTGATCGTGATCCATTGTTTACTAGTGGATTCTGGAAGAGTCTTCAAAAAGCTTTGGGAACGAAGCTTAATTTTAGCACCGCTTATCACCCCCAGTCCGATGGACAAACTGAGCGTGTGAATCAGACACTTGAAGATCTTCTTCGTGCTTGTGTTCTTGACTTTGGTGGAAGTTGGGAAGATCATATTTCACTTGTTGAATTTTCCTATAATAACAGCTTCCAATCTAGTATTGGTATGGCACCTTTCGAGGCACTGTATGGAAGGCCATGCCGATCCCCTTCTTGTTGGCTTGAGGCCGGTGAGAAGCTGGTTTTAGGTCCAGATTTTATTCGTGATTCCACAGAAAAGATTGAACATATTCGACATAGGATGAAAGAAACCCAAAGTAGACAAAAATCCTATGCCGATAACCGAAGGAGAAAATTAGAATTTTCTGTGGGAGATCTTGTATTCGTTCGTGTTTCACCTTTGAAGGGTGTTGTACGTTTCAGTCAATCGGGAAAATTAGCGCCTCGATATATTGGGACATTCCCTATCATTGAACGTATTGGTTCCATGGCTTATCGCCTATTATTATCGGCTCAATTTTCCGCCATTCATAACGTGTTTCACGTTTCTCAATTACGGAAGTGCCTTCGGGATTCCGATTCTATTCTTGAGCCCGGTATTGTGGAAGAGATTGAAGTTTCACCTAATTTAACTTATGAGCAGCATCCTATTCGAATTATTGCTTCGGAGGTCAAACGACTTCGAAATAAAGATGTTCCGCTTGTTAAAGTTCAATGGTCCTCAAATCCTAAGGATTGTTCTTGGGAATCTAGAGAATTCATCGAGCAAACACATCTGGACTTACTTTCTCATGCTCTTTGAGGTAAACATCTTATTTCAAATTTCTTTTGTGTTAATATGCTTTTATGGTTGTTACTTTTTATTTCCATCTTATATATTGCGAGGACGCAATTTCTTTAAGGAGGGGAGTCTGTAACAACCCGCATATTTGTCAATTTTATATTTAAATATTTTATTTAAATATTTTATCGTTAGTCGGATTTTGGTCCGAAAAGCTACTTTTTGCATACGGTCAAATTAGGACTCGAGACCACCTCCATTGAGTTCAAAATGACGTTTGCAATCTTTTTGAGTGTAAACTTCGATATGTTTGGAGATAGTGAAACTTTCGTCACTTTTGCTTTGGGCTTTGGTTTGGGCTGAACCACTTACTAACTCAGCCTAACCCCCTCTCCTCTTCACTAATTCCTTCTTCATTTTCCTAACACTTAAAGCTTCTTCAAAAATGGTGGAGGGAATGGGAAATTAAAACTCCAAAGTCTTAATCTTCATTGCTAATCCAACATCTACTCCAAATTCAAGTGAAGACATTGTAACAAGCTTGTGGTTGATTCTTGCTTTGCTCTCAAGCTTCATCTTCATCAAATTTCATGGAAAGGTGATATTTTTATCTCACATTCTTGCCTATAACTGTCATTGGATTGTTGGGAATGATTCCCTATCACTTGTGCACATGCATTTGCATTTGGTTTGGATTGAATTGGTGAAAAACCCAATTTTTAGTGTTTTGGCAAAATTCTGGGCTTAGGTCGTTCGGCCTTGGAGAAGACAGCCCTTCAATTCTGTCACGCCTCGTTAGGTCGTTTGGCATCCTTAAGTCGTTCGGCACACTTAGGTCGTTCGGCTGTTAGGTCGGTCCTTCTTAGGTCGTTCCTTGCTAAGCCGTTGGCAATGCTAGGTCGCTCTGCCTTCTTTCGTTAGGTCATAACCCCTAGGTCGCTCGGCCATTGAAAACTCTATGCAGTTAGGTCGCTCGACCTTTTTACCCTTAGGTCGTTCGCCTCTAGGTCGTTCGGCTGCGTGAATCGCACCAATGTCTTAGGTCGCTAACCCCTTTGGGTCGTTCTATGCTTAGGTTGCTCGGCCTATTTACCTGTTAGGTCGTTCGCCCAAGTTAAGTCGTTCCACCTCTTTGCTCGACCCTGTTAGGTCACGCAGCTCGATAGGTCGCACCATCTTCTGTCTTAGGTCACTCGGCCTCATTCCTTAAGCCGTAGCTCCTTAGGTCGTTGCACCTTAGGTCGGCCACGTTAGGTCGCAAATTTCCTAAGTCGTATGCCGTGGATGTATTGTCTGCATTTCTATCTTGTTGGATTTGGAATTTAACTCTTTGGAGTTTATGCACATCTTCGAATCTGAATTTTAGTGAATTGATTTGTTTCTACAATCATTTTGTGATTTGGCACTTTAAAAATATGAAGGTTTCAATACTAGTAGTAAATATCAAAACCCTTTTATCAACTCGATTTCAACACTATTTTATTACAAAACTCTTTTTCTCAAACCGTTTTCCAATCTACTAGTATATACAAGCCTTTACTTCACTCGGATGAGAAATCTAATTAAACCGCTTAGTAAAACGAGTGGTATGAAACGCTTGCATTCACTTCGTCGGTTAATTCTTGGACTTGTTCGATTGAACCTCTTGTGACAATTTTCTAGTGAAGATTCACAGTTTGTTCGTAAATATTTAAGTTAAGCAAGTGGTTATGGGACATGAACCTAAACTCATATATTTACTAGCTTGGTGTGATTAACACTTCTTGATGATCATGACGATCATTTTTGTGATTTGATTTAGACTAGAAATTATGCGATGTCTCTTTGTCTGCGAGGGAGACTAAACCCCGTTTGTGTGATGTTTCACCATCACATATGTGGGGTAGCGCCCCACGGTCTTCGGGCCATTCTTGTGGAGCTTCGGCTCAAAATTACTGGTTAGCTACCATGAGATAGCGTCTCATCTTGTGTTACACGTGTTGGTGAGTTTTCATACTCCCGTCTTGTGATAGGCCTCCCGCCCCCTTCTTGTGATTTCTGGATTTCTTGTGATGATTTCTGGAATTTTTGTGCTTCACCAATTTTCGTGATTTCCATTGATAAGCTTTATCAATTTTTGTGCATTGGTGAATTCGTGTGTCATTTACTTGTTATGAATACAAGTTTACGGTATGATACCCTATTTTTATCTTTGAGAAGATTCTTGTGATATTGATTAATCTCATGTTGATTTTCAATTACATACTTATAGTAGTATGCCATTATGGTTATTACATGTTCATGCCATGTCTTTTATTTTGTACCATATCATCTGATATTTATAGCTAGACTGATCCGTTTATTATTTTCTTATAAATAATACTCGGGTCAGACCTGTGCAGTTAAAGCGCTCGGCGGATTCAAAGCGGTGGAGGTGCAAAAAGTCATAGCGGGGATACAGCGAGGACATAGTGGGATATAGCGGATGACTCTAAAATAGCATATAAAACTCGTACTTAATGTTTTTTCAAATATATAAATGGTAATTAAATGAAAACATATCATTCAATTGAATTATAATTAATACATAAATAATTTTAAATAAAAACATGTGTGAATATACTTTAAATAAACATAAAACTGTTATATAACATAATTGAATTTAGTAGAATATTAGAGTATTTTCATTTCTAAAAATATATTAAAAATTAAATCATATAAACTAGTTTCATAATTATTATAATGTATAAATGCAATTTTTCAATTCATTTTACTAAAGAAGATATAGCGGAAATAGCGGAATATAGCGGGAATAACGGGATATAGCGGAAATAGCAGGGATTAAAGCGGAAAGGCTATATTTTGGGACTATATGGAAAAATCGTAGCGGTAGAAATCCGCTATGAGATATAGCGGGGTTATAGCGGGGTAATAGCGGGGCATTAACTGCACAGGGTCAGACCGAGATGTTACAGGTGCTTCTGCTTGACTTCTCTTCTTGGATTACTCTGACTTTTGGCTAACTACTTAGATTAGTAGTTTTTGTTGTATACATTTGAGATATAGACTCCATGATGTATACTTATCCTTTTGTGTAGCTTGTAGCTATTCTTTTGTATTATCGTGGATCTTTCAGACCACTACTCTGATGTACACTTTCATGTGTTATATATTCATATCTTTTTCCGCCATTGTGATATGGATGTCTATGACTGATTTATGTTATGACTACTTCTATATTTGTTTTCGAAGATTATATAAAGCCACTGTGTGATAGCTTTGAGTTTGTGTCGGTGTGTCGGATTTCCTCCTTAAAATGAAATGCATGTTTTACTATCTGACATATCGGTGCTCGCACAAAGAAATTACACGGATGGTCACTCCTCAACAGCCTTATTCTCCGTGCTAATTGACAGCACTACATCGTAGTGTTCTTGGATAGTATGGGTATAGAGGTGGGGCGCCACAGCTTGGTATCAGAGCCAAACTTCGGAACAATGTAGAATAACTTAACAAGGATCATCGTCCTAATTCCAACTTAGGAGTCGTGCCTTCGGATTTAATTCGAGTCTTCGAACCGATTCATCCTATTTCCTTTTATGTATCCTTGTTTTATCTATCAAGGTTTGCTTGATATTTATTTGGAGAATAACTTTTCTTCTTTTCTCTTCCTTAAAGAAGAGAATGTCTAGACTAGGCCGTTCCAGAGCTGGACCATCTACTGTTACTCCCCAGGATGGAGTTTTTATGACCGCTCAACAGCTTCTTGATTTAGTGAAGAATGCTCAATCAACTGGTCCTAATCAGGAACCTACTCATCCTAAGTCCGAATTTGCACGCTTGTGCAACGATTATACCAACTTGGGTGGGAAACCATTCAAAGGTTCTGAAACTATTATCGAGGTCCAGGCTTGGTTAAGAACATACGATCGAATCTTTTCTCAGATGAATCTTATCGATCTTCACCGTGTTCAGGTGGCCTCCAGTATGCTCCAAGAGAGAGCATTGGATTGGTACGAACTTCTTATTTCTGAAATTAATGAAGCAGATCTCACCTGGGAGCAATTTCGGGAACGCTTCGAATTAAAATTCATACCAGAAACAGAGAAAGTGACATTGGCTCGACGTTTCATAGACCTTGTTCAAGGTGAATCTTCCGTGACAGATTATGTCGCATCCTTCGAGTCACTGTCTAAATATGAGGTTGAATACATCAACACCCCATTGAAGAAGAATCAAAGATTTGTCTATGGCTTAAACAAGAATCTCAAGAAGCCATTACTTCTTAGAAGTTTCTTTCGATCAACTGATTGATATCGCTCTTCGTCTTGAAGAGGCGGATAGGGAAAGTGATGTTGAAGTGGTGGGTGCCAAACCAAACTTCAACAACAAGAAGAGGCCAAACAAATTCAAAGGTCCTTATCCCGACAAAAAGGGTAAACCTGCACCTCCAGCAGCAAAGACTTCTACCCCAAGTAGTGGGCAATGCTATAACTGTGGTTCTAAGGATCATTTTGCGAACAAGTGTTCAAAGCCCCGTTCTTGTCGCTATTGTAAGAGCCCGGATCATTATATACATTTATGCCCCAGACGTCAAGGCAAGAGGGAGGGAAAGTTAAACGTGGCTCAAGCCCCTGGCAACACATCTCGCGGTCAAGGTATGTCTCATTCTGTCCTTGATGGCATTATTATATTTCATGATCAACCTATTAGAGTTCTCTTTGATACGGGGGCATCTCATTCTTTTATATCAAAGGAACTCGTAGATACTTTTTCTTTAAGTGTTGTTGCTTTAATGACTTCTTTAAGAATTGCGAATCCGGTTGGTGGATCCGCAACTCTTAGTCTGCTTTGTAAAGATGTCGAGATTATTTTGTGTGATTTTTCTTTCCTAGCCGATTTGCATGTCATGCGTTACTTAGGCTTTGGGATGATTTTGGGTATGGATTGGCTTAACCGTTATGAAGCTCATATCCTATGTCCTGAGCGGACTATTTATCTCCGACATCCGCAATCTGTTAATCAGATTTCTATTATTCTTAAAGATTCGGATTCCGCTTTGATTGCATCTTTATATTCTTTAAATCCTCGTGATGATGACAATGATGATGAGGAGGATGTCATTTCTCTTATTCGCGTCGTTCGTGAATTTTCCGACATATTTGAGCCCGTCTTAGGATTACCACCTAAGCGAGCAATTGAGTTCAAAATTAATCTTATACCTGGAGCTCAACCTATTACCCGTCCTCCTTATCGCATGTCTAATAAGGAGAATGAAGAGATGCGCAAACAATTATCCGAGTTGGAGACGAAGCAACTTATTCGCTCTAGTTCCTCGCCTTGGGGAGCTTCAGCTATTTTCGTAAATAAGTCCGATGGTACACTTAGGCTTTGCATCGACTACCGCAAGCTTAATGATCTTACTATTAAGAATAAATATCCTTTACCTCGGATTGATGATCTGTTTGATCAACTTAGTGGTGCTAGAGTCTTTTCACAATTGGACTTGGCTACCGGTTTCCATCAGCTTCGTATTGCAGAGGATAGTATTCCTTTGACTTCATTCCGTACACGTTATGGATCTTATGAATGGCTAGTTATGCCATTTGGTTTAACGAATGCTCTGGCTTATTTCGTTGACCTTATGAATCGAGTTTTCAAAGATTTCCTCGATCGGTTTGTTCTCATCTTTATTGATGATATTCTTGTGTATTCTAAAATTGAGGAGGAACATGAAAAGCATCTTCGGATTATATTGGAAACTCTTAGGAGCAATCAATTAAAAGCAAAATTTTATAAATGCCACTTTTGGCAATCTAATGTGAAGTTTCTCGATCATATTATTTCCGAATCCGGAATATCAGTGGATCCTTCAAAGATTGAAGCGATTCAAAATTGGAAGAGACCGGAGAGTGTAACGGAAATCCACAGCTTTCTCGGATTGGCAGGTTATTACCGCCGTTTCATAAAGGACTTTTCTAAAATTGTCGTCCCTCTTACTGGCTTAACAAAGAAAGGTGTTAAATACATTTGGTCGGACAAATGTGAAACATCTTTTCAGAAATTAAAAGAACTCCTTTCTGATGCTCCTATTCTTGTTATTCCCGAGGGGAATCAAGATTTTGTTGTTTATACCGATGCTAGTCGCGTTGGTTTGGGTGCCGTTCTTATGCAAAAAGAACGTGTTATTGCTTATGCTTCTAGGCAATTGAAGCCGGCTGAGACTAGATATGCCACACATGATTTAGAGCTCGCGGCTATCGTTTCCGCCCTTCGAATTTGGCGACATTATCTTTTAGGAGAGAAATTTATACTTTATACCGATCATAAGTCTTTGAAATATTTATTCTCTCAAAAGGAACTTAATTTGCGTCAACAGCGTTGGCTCGAATTCCTTGCCTCTTATGATCTGGATATTCTTTATACTCCCGGAAAGGGAAATCGAGTTGCTGATGCTCTTAGTCGCAAGTAACAAGCGGTTGTTTCCATGATGATATCTGAATGGAATGATCTCGAATTTTTATCCACTTGTGAAATTCGAGATCGTGTTTCCGATTTATGTTCATCTCTTGTTTTATGTAGCCTTGAGGCTCATCCTTCTCTTTTAGACCGCATTCTCGAAGCTCAAAGGCTAGATCCCGAATTGGCTCTTCTCGGCCAAAATATTAAGGATAAAGTTGATATTGAAGGTTTGAAAGACTTAGATATTGATTCACGTGGCGGCATTCGAAAATTTGGTAGACTTGTTGTACCAAATATTAGTGATCTTCGTAAAGATATACTAGAAGATTCTCATCGTTCCAAGTATTCCATTCATCCCGGTAGCAGTAAAATGTACGCAGATATGAAGCGACTTTATTACTGTAAGGGAATGAAATCTGATATTGCTAACTTTGTTAAGTGTTGCATGACTTGCCAACTTGTTAAGGCTGAACATCAAAGGCCCGGTGGGTTATTGCAACCATTGGAAATTCCAGTTTGGAAGTGGGATCAAATTTCCATGGATTTTATTGATGGCCTTCCCCGTTCTCGTTCGGGTCATAATAGTTTATGGGTGATCGTTGACAGACTTACTAAATCTGCCCATTTTATTCCTGTTCGGTCGAACCGAACCGTTCCTCTTCTGGCCAAACTCTTTATCAAAGAAATTGTTAAACTGCATGGAATTCCTTCTTCCATTGTTAGTGATCATGATCCATTGTTTACTAGTGGATTCTGGAAGAGTCTTCAAAAAGCTTTGGGAACGAAGCTTAATTTTAGCACCGCTTAGCACCCCCAGTCCGATGGACAAACTGAGCGTGTGAATCAGACACTTGAAGATCTTCTTCGTGCTTGTGTTCTTGACTTTGGTGGAAGTTGGGAAGATCATATTTCACTTGTTGAATTTTCCTATAATAACAGCTTCCAATCTAGTATTGGTATGGCACCTTTCGAGGCACTGTATGGAAGGCCATGTCGATCCCCTTCTTGTTGGCTTGAGGTCGGTGAGAAGCTGGTTTTAGGTCCAGATTTTATTCGTGATTCCATAGAAAAGATTGAACATATTCGACATAGGATGAAAGAAGCCCAATGTAGACAAAAATCCTATGTCGATAACCGAAGGAGAAAATTAGAATTTTCTATGGGAGATCTTGTATTCGTTCGTGTTTCACCTTTGAAGGGTGTTGTACGTTTCAGTCAATCGGGAAAATTAGCGCCTCGATATATTGGGACATTCCCTATCACTGAACGTATTGGTTCCATGGCTTATCGCCTATTATTACCGGCTCAATTTTCCGCCATTCATAACGTGTTTCACGTTTCTCAATTACGGAAGTGCCTTCGGGATTCCGATTCTATTCTTGAGCCCAGTATTGTGGAAGAGATTGAAGTTTCACCTAATTTAACTTATGAGCAGCATCCTATTCGAATTATTGCTTCGGAGGTCAAACGACTTCGAAATAAAGATGTTCCGCATGTTAAAGTTCAATGGTCCTCAAATCCTAAGGATTGTTCTTGGGAATCTAGAGAATTCATCTAGCAAACACATCCGGACTTACTTTCTCATGCTCTTTGAGGTAAACATCTTATTTCAAATTTCTTTTGTGTTAATATGCTTTTATGGTTGTTACTTTTTATTTCCATCTTATATATTACGAGGACGCAATTTCTTTAAGGAGGGGAGTCTGTAACAACCCGCATATTTGTCAATTTTATATTTAAATATTTTATTTAAATATTTTATCGTTAGTCGGATTTTGGTCCGAAAAGCTACTTTTTGCATACGGTCAAATTAGGACTCAAGACCACCTCCATTGAGTTCAAAATGACGTTTGCAATCTTTTTTAGTGTAAACTTCGATATGTTTGGAGATAGTGAAATTTTCGTCACTTTTGCTTTGGGCTTTGGTTTGGGCTGAACCACTTACTAACTCAGCCCAACCCCCTCTCCTCTTCACTAATTCCTTCTTCATTTTCCTAACACTTAAAGCTTCTTCAAAAATGGTGGAGGGAATGGGAAATTAAAACTCCAAAGTCTTAATCTTCATTTCTAATCCAACATCTACTCCAAATTCAAGTGAAGACATTGTAACAAGCTTGTGGTTGATTCTTGCTTTGCTCTCAAGCTTCATCTTCATCAAATTTCATGGAAAGGTGATATTTTTATCTCACATTCTTGCCTATAACTATCATTGGATTGTTGGGAATGATTCCCTATCACTTGTGCACATGCATTTGCATTTGGTTTGGATTGAATTGGTGAAAAACCCAATTTTTAGTGTTTTGGCAAAATTTTGGGCTTAGGTCGTTCGGCCTTGGAGAAGACAGCCCTGCAATTCTGTCACGCCTCGTTAGGTCGTTTGGCATCCTTAAGTCGTTCGGCACACTTAGGTCGTTCGACTGTTAGGTCGGTCCTTCTTAGGTCGTTCCTTGCTAAGCCGTTGGCAATGCTAGGTCGCTCTGCCTGCTTTCGTTAGGTCGTAACCCCTAGGTCGCTCGGCCATTGAAAACTCTGTGTAGTTAGGTCGCTCGACCTTTTTACCCTTAGGTCGTTCGCCTCTAGGTCGTTCGGCTACGTGAATCGCGCCAATGTCTTAGGTCGCTAACCCCTTTGGGTCGTTCTATGCTTAGGTAGCTCGGCCTATTTACCTGTTAGGTCGTTCCCCCAAGTTAAGTCGTTCCACCTCTTTGCTCGACCCTGTTAGGTCGCGCAGCTCGATAGGTCGCACAATCTTCTGTCTTAGGTCACTCGGCCTCATTCCTTAAGCCGTAGCTCCTTAGGTCGTTGCACCTTAGGTCGGCCACGTTAGGTCGCAAATTTCCTAAGTCGTATGCCGTGGATGTTTTGTCTGCATTTCTATCTTGTTGGATTTGGAATTTAACTCTTTGGAGTTTATGCACATCTTCGAATCTGAATTTTAGTGAATTGATTTGTTTCTACAATCATTTTGTGATTTGGCACTTTAAAAATATGAAGGTTTCAATACTAGTAGTAAATATCAAAACCCTTTTATCAACTCGATTTCAACACTATTTTATTACAAAACTCTTTTTCTCAAACCGTTTTCCAATCTACTAGTATATACAAGCCTTTACTTCACTCGGATGAGAAATCTAATTAAACAACTTAGTAAAACGAGTGGTATGAAACGCTTGCGTTCACTTCGTCGGTTAATTCTTGGACTTGTTCGATTGAACCTCTTGTGACAATTTTCTAGTGAAGATTCACAGTTTTTCATAAATATTTAAGTTAAGCAAGTGGTTATGGGACATGAAGCTAAACTCATATATTTACTAGCTTGGTGTGATTGACACTTCTTGATGATCATGACGATCATTTTTGTGATTTGATTTAGACTAGAAATTGTGCGATGTCTCTTTGTCTGCGAGGGAGACTAAACCCTGTTTGTGTGATGTTTCACCATCACATATGTGGGGTAGCGCCCCACGGTCTTCGGGCCATTATTGTGGAGCTTCGGCTCAAAATTACTGGTTAGCTACCATGAGATAGCGTCTCATCTTGTGTTACACGTGTTGGTGAGTTTTCATACTCCCGTCTTGTGATAGGCCTCCCCCCCTTCTTGTGATTTTTGGATTTCTTGTGATGATTTCTGGAATTTTTGTGCTTCACCAATTTTCGTGATTTCCATTGCTAAGCTTTATCAATTTTTGTGCATAGGTGAATTCGTGTGTCATTTACTTGTTATGAATACAAGTTTACGGTATGATACCCTATTTTTATCTTTGAGAAGATTCTTGAGATATTGATTAATCTCATGTTGATTTTCAATTACATACTTATAGTAGTATGCCATTATGGTTATTACATGTTCATGCCATGTCTTTTATTTTGTACCATATCATCTGATATTTATAGCTAGACTGATCCGTTTATTATTTTCTTATAAATAATACTCGGGTCAGACCGAGATGTTACAAGTGCTTCTGCTTGACTTCTCTTCTGGGATTACTCTGACTTTTGGCTAACTACTTAGATTAGTAGTTTTTTTTGTATACATTTGAGATATAGACTCTATGATGTATACTTATCCTTTTGTGTAGCTTGTAGCTATTCTTTTGTATTATCGTGGATCTTTCAGACCACTACTCTGATGTACACTTTCATGTGTTATATATTCATATCTTTTTTCGCTATTGTGATATGGATGTCTGTGACTGATTTATGTTATGACTACTTCTATATTTGTTTCCGAAGATTATATGAAGCCACTGTGTGATAGCTTTGAGTTTGTGTCGGTGTGTCGGATTTCCTCCTTAAAATGAAATGCATGTTTTACTATCTGACATATCGGTGCTCGCACAAAGAAATTACATGGATGGTCACTCCTCAACAGCCTTATTCTCCGTGCTAATTGGTAGCACTACATCGTAGTGTTCTTGATTAGTGTGGGTTTAGAGGTGGGGCGTCATAGCTTGGTATCAGAGCCAAAATTCGGAACAATGTAGAATAACTTAACAAGGATCATCGTCCTAATTCCAACTTAGGAGTCGTGCCATAGGATTTAATTCGAGTCTTCGAACCGATTCATCCTATTTCCTTTTATGTATCCTTGTTTTATCTATCAAGGTTTGCTTGATATTTATTTGGAGAATAACTTTTCTTCTCTTCTCTTCCTTAAAGAAGAGAATGTCTAGACCAGGCCGTTCCAGAGCTGGACCATCTACTGTTACTCCCCAGGATGGAGTTTTTATGACCGCTCAACAGCTTCTTGATTTAGTAAAGAATGCTCAATCCGCTGGTCCTAATCAGGAACCTACTCATCCTAAGTCCGAATTTGCACGCTTGTGCAACGATTATACCAACTTGGGTGGGAAACCATTCAAAGGTTCTGAAACTATTATCGAGGTCCAGGCTTGGTTAAGAACATACGATCGAATCTTTTCTCAGATGAATCTTATCGATCTTCACCGTGTTCAGGTGGCCTCCAGTATGCTCCAAGAGAGAGCATTGGATTGGTACGAACTTCTTATTTCTGAAATTAATGAAGCAGATCTCACATGGGAGCAATTTCGGGAACGCTTCGAATTAAAATTCATACCAGAAGCAGAGAAAGTGACATTGGCTCGACATTTCATAGACCTTGTTCAAGGCGAATCTTCCGTGACAGATTATGTCGCATCCTTCGAGTCACTGTCTAAATATGAGGTTGAATACATCAACACCCCATTGAAGAAGAATCAAAGATTTGTCTACGGCTTAAACAAGAATCTCAAGTAGCCATTACTTCTAAAATTAGAAGTTTCTTTCGATCAGCTGATTGATATCGCTCTTCGTCTTGAAGAGGATAGGGAAAGTGATGTTGAAGTGGTGGGTGCCAAACCAAACTTCAACAACAAGAAGAGGCCAAACAAATTCAAAGGTCCTTATCCCGACAAAAAGGGTAAACCTGCACCTCCAGCAGCAAAGACTTCTACCCCAAGTAGTGGGCAATGCTATAACTGTGGTTCTAAGGATCATTTTGCGAACAAGTGTTCAAAGCCCCGTTCTTGTCGCTATTGTAAGAGCCCGGATCATTATATACATTTATGCCCCAAACGTCAAGGCAAGAGGGAGGGAAAGTTAAACGTGGCTCAAGCCCCTGGCAACACATCTCGCGGTCAAGGTATGTCTCATTCTGTCCTTGATGGCATTATTATATTTCATGATCAACCTATTAGAGTTCTCTTTGATACGGGGGCATCCCATTCTTTTATATCAAAGGAACTCGTCGATACTTTTTCTTTAAGTGTTGTTGCTTTAATGACTTCTTTAAGAATTGCGAATCCGGTTGGTAGATCCGCAACTCTTAGTCTGCTTTGTAAAGATGTCGAGATTATTTTGTGTGATTTTTCTTTCCTAGCCGATTTGCATGTCATGCGTTTCTTAGGCTTTGGGATGATTTTGGGTATGGATTGGCTTAACCGTTATGAAGCTCATATCCTATGTCCTGAGCGGACTATTTATCTCCGACATCCGCAATCTGTTAATCAGATTTCTATTATTCTTAAAGATTCGGATTCCGCTTTGGTTGCATCTTTATATTCTTTAAATCCTCGTGATGATGACAATGATGAGGAGGAGGATGTCATTTCTCTTATTTGCGTCGTTCGTGAATTTTCCGACATATTTGAGCCCGTCTTAGGATTACCACCTAAGCGAGCAATTGAGTTCAAAATTAATCTTATACCTGGAGCTCAACCTATTACCCGTCCTCCTTATCGCATGTCCAATAAGGAGAATGAAGAGATGCGCAAACAATTATCCGAGTTGGAGACGAAGCAATTTATTCGCTCTAGTTCCACGCCTTGGGGAGCTTCAGCTATTTTCGTAAATAAGTCTGATGGTACACTTAGGCTTTTCATCGACTACCGCAAGCTTAATGATCTTACTATTAAGAACAAATATCCTTTACCTCGGATTGATGATCTGTTTGATCAACTTAGTGGTGCTAGAGTCTTTTCACAATTGGACTTGGCTACCGGTTTCCATCAGCTTCGTATTGCAGAGGATAGTATTCCTTTGACTTCGTTCCGTACACGTTATGGATCTTATGAATGGCTAGTTATGCCATTTGGTTTAACGAATGCTCCGGCTTATTTCGTTGACCTTATGAATCGAGTTTTCACAGATTTCCTCGATCGGTTTGTTCTCATCTTTATTGATGATATTCTTGTGTATTCTAAAACCGAGGAGGAACATGAAAAGCATCTTCGGATTATATTGGAAACTCTTAGGAGCAATCAATTAAAAGCAAAATTTTATAAATGCCACTTTTGGCAATCTAATGTGAAGTTTCTCGGTCATATTATTTCCGAATCCGGAATATCAGTGGATCCTTCAAAGATTGAAGCGATTCAAAATTGGAAGAGACCAGAGAGTGTAACGAAAATCCGCAGCTTTCTCGGATTGGCAGGTTATTACCGCCGTTTCATAAAGGACTTTTCTAAAATTGTCGTCCCTCTTACTGGCTTAACAAAGAAAGGTGTTAAATACATTTGGTCGGACAAATGTGAAACATCTTTTCAGAAATTAAAAGAACTCCTTTCTGATGCTCCTATTCTTGTTATTCCCGAGGGGAATCAAGATTTTGTTGTTTATACCGATGCTAGTCGCGTTGGTTTGGGTGCCGTTCTTATGCAAAAAGAACGTGTTATTGCTTATGATTATAGGCAATTGAAGCCGGCTGAGACTAGATATGCCACACATGATTTAGAGCTCGCGGCTATCGTTTTCGCCCTTCGAATTTGGTGACATTATCTTTTAGGAGAGAAATTTATACTTTATACCGATCATAAGTCTTTGAAATATTTATTCTCTCAAAAGGAATTTAATTTGCGTAACAGCGTTGGCTCGAATTCCTTGCCTCTTATGATCTGGATATTCTTTATACTCCCGGAAAGGGAAATCGAGTTGCTGATGCTCTTAGTCGCAAGCAACAAGCGGTTGTTTCCATGATGATATCTGAATGGAATGATCTCGAATTTTTATCCACTTGTGAAATTCGAGATCGTGTTTCCGATTTATGTTCATCTCTTGTTTTATGTAGCCTTGAGGCTCATCCTTCTCTTTTAGACCGCATTCTCGAAGCTCAAAGGCTAGATCCCGAATTGGCTCTTCTTGGCCAAAATATTAAGGATAAAGTTGATATTGAAGGTTTGAAAGACTTAGATATTGATTCACGTGGCGGCATTCGAAAATTTGGTAGACTTGTTGTACCAAATATTAGTGATCTTCGTAAAGATATACTAGAAGATTCTCATCGTTCCAAGTATTCCATTCATCCCGGTAGCAGTAAAATGTACGCAGATATGAAGCGACTTTATTACTATAAGGGAATGAAATCTGATATTGCTAACTTTGTTAAGTGTTGCATGACTTGCCAACTTGTTAAGGCCGAACATCAAAGGCCCGGTGGGTTATTGCAACCATTGGAAATTCCAGTTTGGAAGTGGGATCAAATTTCCATGGATTTTATTGATGGCCTTCCCCGTTCTCGTTCGGGTCATAATAGTTTATGGGTGATCGTTGACAGACTTACTAAATCTGCCCATTTTATTCCTGTTCGGTCGAACCGAACCGTTCCTCTTCTGGCCAAACTCTTTATCAAAGAAATTGTTAAACTGCATGGAATTCCTTCTTCCATTGTTAGTGATCGTGATCCATTGTTTACTAGTGGATTCTGGAAGAGTCTTCAAAAAGCTTTGGGAACGAAGCTTAATTTTAGCACCGCTTATCACCCCCAGTCCGATGGACAAACTGAGCGTGTGAATCAGACACTTGAAGATCTTCTTCGTGCTTGTGTTCTTGACTTTGGTGGAAGTTGGGAAGATCATATTTCACTTGTTGAATTTTCCTATAATAACAGCCTCCAATCTAGTATTGGTATGGCACCTTTCGAGGCACTGTATGGAAGGCCATGCCGATCCCCTTCTTGTTGGCTTAAGGCCGGTGAGAAGCTGGTTTTAGGTCCAGATTTTATTCGTGATTCCACAGAAAAGATTGAACATATTCGACATAGGATGAAAGAAGCCCAAAGTAGACAAAAATTCTATGCCAATAACCGAAGGAGAAAATTAGAATTTTCTGTGGGAGATCTTGTATTCATTCGTGTTTCACCTTTGAAGGGTGTTGTACGTTTCATTCAATCGGGAAAATTAGCGCCTCGATATATTGGGACATTCCCTATCACTGAACGTATTGGTTCCATGGCTTATCGCCTATTATTACCGGCTCAATTTTCCGCCATTCATTACGTGTTTCATGTTTCTCAATTACGGAAGTGCCTTCGGGATTCCGATTCTATTCTTGAGCCCGGTATTGTGGAAGAGATTGAAGTTTCACCTAATTTAACTTATGAGCAGCATCCTATTCGAATTATTGCTTCGGAGGTCAAACGACTTCGAAATAAAGATGTTCCGCTTGTTAAAGTTCAATGGTCCTCAAATCCTAAGGATTGTTCTTGGGAATCTAGAGAATTCATCGAGCAAACACATCCGGACTTACTTTCTCATGCTCTTTGAGGTAAACATCTTATTTCAAATTTCTTTTGTGTTAATATGCTTTTATGGTTGTTACTTTTTATTTCCATCTTATATATTGCGAGGACGCAATTTCTTTAAGGAGGGGAGTCTGTAACAACCCGCATATTTGTCAATTTTATATTTAAATATTTTATTTAAATATTTTATCGTTAGTCGGATTTTGGTCCGAAAAGCTACTTTTTGCATACGATCAAATTAGGACTCGAGACCACCTCCATTGAGTTCAAAATGACGTTTGCAATCTTTTTGAGTGTAAACTTCGATATGTTTGGAGATAGTGAAATTTTCGTCACTTTTGCTTTGGGCTTTGGTTTGGGCTGAACCACTTACTAACTCAGCCCAACCCCCTCTCCTCTTCACTAATTCCTTCTTCATTTTCCTAACACTTAAAGCTTCTTCAAAAATGGTGGAGGGAATGGGAAATTAAAACTCCAAAGTCTTAATCTTCATTGCTAATCCAACATCTACTCCAAATTCAAGTGAAGACATTGTAACAAGCTTGTGGTTGATTCTTGCTTTGCTCTCAAGCTTCATCTTCATCAAATTTCATGGAAAGGTGATATTTTTATCTCACATTCTTGCCTATAACTGTCATTGGATTGTTGGGAATGATTCCCTATCACTTGTGCACATGCATTTGCATTTGGTTTGGATTGAATTGGTGAAAAACCCAATTTTTAGTGTTTTGGCAAAATTTTGGGCTTAGGTCGTTCGGCCTTGGAGAAGACAGCCCTGCAATTCTGTCACGCCTCGTTAGGTCGTTTGGCATCCTTAAGTCGTTCGGCACACTTAGGTCGTTCGGCTGTTAGGTCGGTCCTTCTTAGGTCGTTCCTTGCTAAGCCGTTGGCAATGCTAGGTCGCTCTGCCTGCTTTCGTTAGGTCGTAACCCCTAGGTCGCTCGGCCATTGAAAACTCTGTGTAGTTAGGTCGCTCGACCTTTTTACCCTTAGGTCGTTCGCCTCTAGGTCGTTCGGCTACGTGAATCGCGCCAATGTCTTAGGTCGCTAACCCCTTTGGGTCGTTCTATGCTTAGGTCGCTCGGCCTATTTACCTGTTAGGTCGTTCCCCCAAGTTAAGTCGTTCCACCTCTTTGCTCGACCCTATTAGGTCGCGCAGCTCGATAGGTCGCACAATCTTCTGTCTTAGGTCACTCGGCCTCATTCCTTAAGCCGTAGCTCCTTAGGTCATTGCACCTTAGGTCGGCCACGTTAGGTCACAAATTTCCTAAGTCGTATGCCGTGGATGTTTTGTCTGCATTTCTATCTTGTTGGATTTGGAATTTAACTCTTTGGAGTTTATGCACATCTTCGAATCTGAATTTTAGTGAATTGATTTGTTTCTACAATCATTTTGTGATTTGGCACTTTAAAAATATGAAGGTTTCAATACTAGTAGTAAATATCAAAACCCTTTTATCAACTCGATTTCAACACTATTTTATTACAAAACTCTTTTTCTCAAACCATTTTCCAATCTACTAGTATATACAAGCCTTTACTTCACTCGGATGAGAAATCTAATTAAACGGCTTAGTAAAACGAGTGGTATGAAACGCTTGCGTTCACTTCGTCGGTTAATTCTTGGACTTGTTCGATTGAACCTCTTGTGACAATTTTCTAGTGAAGATTCACAGTTTGTTCGTAAATATTTAAGTTAAGCAAGTGGTTATGGGACATGAACCTAAACTCATATATTTACTAGCTTGGTGTGATTAACACTTCTTGATGATCATGACGATCATTTTTGTGATTTGATTTAGACTAGCAATTTTGCGATGTCTCTTTGTCTGCGAGGGAGACTAAACCCCGTTTGTGTGATGTTTCACCATCACATATGTAGGGTAGCGCCCCACGGTCTTCGGGCCATTCTTGTGGAGCTTCGGCTCAAAATTACTGGTTAGCTACCATGAGATAGCGTCTCATCTTGTGTTACACGTGTTGGTGAGTTTTCATACTCCCGTCTTGTGATAGGCCTCCCCCCCCTTCTTGTGATTTCTGGATTTCTTGTGATGATTTCTGGAATTTTTGTGCTTCACCAATTTTCGTCATTTCCATTGATAAGCTTTATCAATTTTTGTGCATTGGTGAATTCATGTGTCATTTACTTGTTATGAATACAAGTTTACGGTATGATACCCTATTTTTATCTTTGAGAAGATTCTTGTGATATTGATTAATCTCATGTTGATTTTCAATTACATACTTATAGTAGTATGCCGTTATGGTTATTACATGTTCATGCCATGTCTTTTATTTTGTACCATATCATCTGATATTTATAGCTAGACTGATCCGTTTATTATTTTCTTATAAATAATACTCGGGTCAGACCGAGATGTTACAGGTGCTTCTTCTTGACTTCTCTTCTTGGATTACTCTGACTTTTGGCTAACTACTTAGATTAGTAGTTTTTGTTGTATACATTTGAGATATAGACTCCATGATGTATACTTATCCTTTTGTGTAGCTTGTAGCTATTCTTTTGTATTATCGTGGATCTTTCAGACCACTACTCTGATGTACACTTTCATGTGTTATATATTCATATCTTTTTCCGCCATTACGATATGGATGTCTGTGACTGATTTATGTTATGACTACTTCTATATTTGTTTCCGAAGATTATATAAAGCCACTGTGTGATAGCTTTGAGTTTGTGTCGGTGTGTCGGATTTTCTCCTTAAAATGAAATGCATGTTTTACTATCTGACATATCGGTGCTCGCACAAAGAAATTACACGGATGGTCACTCCTCAACAGCCTTATTCTCCGTGCTAATTGACAGCACTACATCATAGTGTTCTTGGTTAGTGTGGGTATAGAGGTGGGGCGTCACAATTATGGCCGACCCACCTTAACTTTTCTGCCATGACCGAACGATACATGCCGACCCACATAAGCCGAACCACTTATAGCCGATCCACATGATCTGACTTCTCCAAGGCGAACCATCCAAACCGAACCTCCTAAACATGTCGATCACATCAAGACCGACCCCAATGTAGTCTTTCATTATAGCCGACCTACTTTGACCAAACCATTGTTGCTGACTCGACCTTGTGCATATAGCAGATCGAGAATAACCGACCGAGAACAACCGAACCGCACTCCAAGTACCTACCCATCATCCATCACACACCGAACCCTATTCATTAGAGGCCGACTCAGAATAATCGCCATTATGACTCGAAGTGGACCAATCCTTGACGTTACGCTCGCTTACGTTCAATTATAACTTCTACAGCCTCCGTTTTGTAGCCGGTCCAAGATGCCGGGTAACACAAGTACAGGTATACAAGGAGTTTCCACTTGAGTCTTGTGCACCTGCATTTGCATAGAAGATAATAAATTATTTGCCAAATTATAAATCAAACGCAAAAAGGTACGTAATAAATTTCAGAAAATTTATATTGGTTGATGATTTTATGCACCAGATATGGGAGGCCACTTGGCTTTTGTTTTTCTTTGATTGGTTTGGAGCCCGTAGTGGCAATTCGTAGTCGTGCCGATCGAGCCATGCAAATGAGACGCTGGTGAAATATTCCGAAAATTTAAGAGTTAGAAATTTTTTAAGAATTTTGGAAAAAAATTTATAACTAAAGTTTAATTTTTGAGTTATATCTTGGAATAAATGAATATAAGAGAATTAGTTGGTATTGTTGAATGGACTTAAAAGACTGGAAAATTTTAAAATCTATTCCAGCTGATTGGTTTTAGAAATAAGTTTGACAACTCATTTAATTAATAGTTTTAAACTTAAGGGTTTGAAAATACTTTTCTCCTTAGGAATTTCGGGGACGAAGTTCATTTAAGAGGGGGAGAATGTAACAACCCAAAATTCAGGTCATTTGATTTTAACTGTTTAACTTATTTTGAATATCTAAGTAATTGGATTTTAGAATTTAATAACTTATAATTCAAATATAGGGAATGTTTAAATATTTGAATTGTGAATTAAGTGTTAATTAAATGGATTTAATAATTTTATTTAACTCCTTTTAATTAATTAATAATATTGGTGAATTCAATTTGTAGAATTATTTACAAATGTAAATAAACCAGATAAATATCGATAATTAAATATTTAAATATGTGAAATTAGCCTTTCGGGGCACAGTCTCGGATCTCGACGAAACTAGTTTCATCGGATTCATAATACTGAATTATTATAGGATTTCAAGTTTCGTAGCGATCAGACTTATCATTTGGTCATGCAAGCTTGAAACACGTAGAATGTATTTTCAAAACTTCAATTAAAATAAATTGATTTTGAAAAGCTATCTTCTGAATATGATGGAATTGGCTTCTGATGCCTATTCCATTGTGCTCAGAATAGGGGTATAACATATAGAATGCCAAGCGGCACGCCTTGTTGGAGTTTGTAAATTTTAGGATGTGAATAGTGTCGGTTGGTTTGCCTATATAAGGACTCTTGGCCTTTCATTTTGCCTTAACCCTAAAACTTATGTTAGTTGCCACTCTCCCTAACCTCACATCCAACGGCCACCATCACTCAGAGCCGCTAGGGCTGTTTTTGGGCAAAGTTTTCAACATGAAAAAGAAGAGGCATGGTGAGACACACAAGATGGTCGGAGGGATCGTCGAATAACGCCCCTTAGGGGCCGTAATTGCTCCGCATTCGTGGCTATTTGGGTGTGGTTTTCACGATCTGGGGGCTCGACGGCGGCGTTTGGGGGCGTGGAAGGGGTGGCGCAGGCATGGGGCGGTGCTTGCATGGGTCGATCGGAGCTTGGGCAGCGGGGAGGCAGTGAGTCGAACTCGCGAACTTGATCGTTTGCCTGGTATCGCGATTTTGGGAAGATAGTTAACGGCCTGGATTTGATTTATGATGGATTAGGGTATTAATTACTGTAATTAAACAAATAATTATATTATTTAATTTAGAAATCCTATAAGATGTATAACTATTTCATACGAGGTCAAAATCGAGCGATGTTTGTTGCATTGTACTCGTATGGACTTTATCTTCGTTTTGGAGTTGGATAGAACGAGATTGGAGCTTGTAGAATTTCAAGCAAAAATCGAATGCCCGTTCGATTCTAGTTCAAAAACTGAATGCTTCGCCGATAACTGGAATCACTGTGAGTTTATCGCACATTAAATTTTATTATATCTTATCAATGATGCTATAAATGTTTATTGATTGTTTGGATTTTAGTTAAATTGTTTGATTGCTTATTGGGTTGAATTTCTGTTTGCAAAATGGATGACATATTAAATTGATCATTATAAACCCATATGATTATCCATATATTATCCATAACCATTGTTTTGCAGGAAAAATCTATAGAGAGACTCAAAGGGGGTTTCTCACCCATAAATTATAAATTTACACCCATAAGCTGTTATTGATAGTCAATTGAAATTAATTTCTGATATTCCATTTAATAGTTTAAATGTCGTTGTAGCAATTTTCACTATACCATCCTTTATTAAATTTCATCCCTAAAACCCTATCGTATGAACTTGAGCTTGTGTTTCCACTAGACAGAATATTAAAATTTATTAATCATTTGGATTAATGACAATTTAAAAATAATTAATCATTTTAACTAATGATTTTGAGATTAATTAACTAATTTAATAAATAATGATTAAAAATTGGTTTATCTTTAGATTTAATTAATCATTTTTGCTAATGATGTTTTATACTTAATTAATCGTTTTAACAAATGATTATTTGAGTTTATTTAATTCTTTTAATTAATGATAATGAAGTTTAATTATTTTATTAAACTTAATTAATTATTTTAGTTAATGATAATGGAATTAAATTAATTATTTCAATTAATGATAACTGAAATTAATAATCATTTTAATTAATGATATTTAAAAGTAATTAATCATTTTAAATAATGATATTTGAATTTTATTAATCATTTTAAATAATGATATTTGAATTTTATTAATCATTTTAATTAATGATTGTTTAAATTTAATTAGTTGTCTTAACTAATGATATTTGGAATTTAGTTAAGTTATTTTAATTGATGATGTTTTATAATTGAATAAATCATTTTAACAAATGATATTTTAAATACTCGTTTTAACTAATGAGGCTTGAATTTAATTAATTCAATTAAAATTTAATGATTATTTAAACTTAATTAATTGTTTTAATTAATGGAATTTAAAATTACTTATCATTTTAACAAATGATGTTTGAGATGACTTATTCATTTAATTAATGATTATTTGAATTTAATTAATCTTTGTAATTAATGATATTTAAATTTAATTAATCAATTTAATAAAAGTGATTAAAGTAAATTAATTAATAAGATTGCTTTAATTAACTGATTTAAAGTTAATTTACTAATGTAATAAAAGTGTTTGGAAATAATTATCTATTTTATTATAGATAATGGATTTGTTTATTTAAAAGAGATTTTAAATGCGATTAATTATCTTTAGGGATAATTGATATTGTTTTAAAGTTATGAAATAGAATTGGAACTCGATTATTGGGATGTTAAGTTGGATAACCTTCTGGATGTTCGGTCTGATGTTGGTTTTGGCCTTTAGAGTCGTGCACTTGGAAAAATTATTCTCTTAACGTTAAAACGTTTTAACGTTTTAAATACTCTAACCCTCACCTTGTCCTCCACGCCCCCAACGGCATAAAACCATCCCCCTTCTGGTCTGGAGTAGTTTCGACCCTACCACGCGTCAAAAGGCTATTCCACGTCAACCCGGGAAACGGGGCTAATTGTCTCTTCTGGTTAGACACTTGGCACAATCAACTTCCACTCTCCTCCATCCTACCCAACCTCTTCGCTCACACAACTAATATCTTCACCTCCATCTCCGACATTTCCACTTCGGGCCCAGCCCAGCTTCTCCCGGCTTCATACTTTGACCTCTCTACCCTCAACGAGATTCACCTCGCCTCCTCAATTCTCCGCAACACCCATCTCAACTCCCGACCAGATTCCTTCACCTGGGCACCCAACCCCTCATCCGGCTTCTCCGTTGCCTCCTGCTACGCCCACCTAAACAACCCTGGACGACTATTCACCTTCCCCAGACTCTGGAAGTGCAGGATTCAGCCCCGCTTTGCTTTCCTACAGTGGTGCCTCATCCATGGGCGAATTAACACAAGAGACAGACTCCTCCGCCATAACATTGTAGTAGACCCCAGCTGCGTCCTATGTTCCACCTCAACAGAAAGTTTGCAACATCTCTTCTTCGAGTGTGATTTTGCTGTCAGGGTCTGGGCGGCGACAACTGCTCACATCCTCGGACATATCCCCACGTTCACCTCATTTTTCGACCACTGGCAGAACAACCCCCCCAACTACCACATAGATCTCACGGTTGCTATTTTCAGTTGGTGGATCTGGGGCGAGCGCAATGCACGTGTATTCTGCAAGCCCATATCCAGCCTTGAAGAAACCTGTAGACGTATTACTCACCATTTCTCATCTATATCAGGTCGTAGCTTCTCCGCTCCGTTCAGGCTGAGACTTTCTCACCCCAGCTCCCCACAGGCAGAATCCTCGGGCAGCACATCAGCAGTTCCTCCTGACAGGCATCGTGGACACCACTAAACCGCGACTTAGCTCCAGCCTTTTCATCACTGTGCTTTTTTCCACTATATGTATTTTGTTTATATAACTCGGTCTGCTTCTCAATACTTTTTGGCCAGCGATCAGGCTTGTTGATCGCAATACTTACTAATTTATATAATATCTAATCGGCTGTGTAGTGCCACGCTACACAACCGTGTTGCTCAAAAAAAGTGCTTCATCAATGTGGAAATATGGAAGTCAAGCACAAGTTCAGTTCTTTAAAAAGTGAAAGTTTGATTTCGGTTATAGAACAATAGTTCCGTAATCCATATCGCTTATATGGAAAAGATCTAGTCATGCATTTAATGCTAAACGTTGAGGCTTGGACTCGTTTCTATCTCGAAGGTTAAAAACGTCATCAAGGTGATGCCTAGACGTAACACTACCTCAATTAACCGCTTCATTTTTAACCAAGAGATAGGACTTGTCTGGAATCAACGAGTAGTGGGAAATATATGAAATTTAATTTCCATATACGATCATTTTAATTATCCCAGATAGTTGATTTATTAATTATCAGATTCAGCTTTCTTCATGGTGTACCGTCACCTTAAAAATGATTTGTTGCTCAATCGAGCTTTGTTATCCTTTGTTGGAAATGACTAAACCCAAAGAGCGAGTGGAAGCCAAGCTATGTGGGGTTGCTCCCATTAGGATATTTTCACATCCACTCTAGATTAGAATCAGTTTTTGTGCGTTGAGATGTGAAATACTCGGATTCTTGGTAACTGTTGGCGGGGTCCGGCTTGGACGTGTCCGAGAGCCATCAGAGTTCTCAAGTATATTTCTAGAGGTATACTTTCGGTAAAGGGGGAGTACCCTCCTAGTCATTTGTTGGAAAATTTCCTTTCCTTATTTGATTTGAAAACCCTGAATCTGTTTAGCTTTAAATTGCCATGAGTAGAGCCAACTCCTCATCACGGCATTTAAGTGTTTATTTAGTCCATTCTATCGAGTTTGGACTATTACCTTATTTAGTCCAATCTTTCGAGTTTGGACTAATTTCCTTATTCTATCCAGTTTGGATTTTACCTAGATTATATCCATTCTTTCAAGTCTGGTTTAATAGTATTTATGCTCATTCATATTTGGATTTGTTTCTTGATATTTACTTCTGCTCTTGCCTATATGGATGTTATTCTTATGAGGTAAAAACCCGTTCTGCGTTAGCGGCGTAATCTCACAGACTTTTTATAAATGTTCCCCATTATTCGAGTTATCTCACGCTGGTATTTCAAGACTGATCCGGGTGTTATTTATTTATAATGCTCAGGTCAGACTGAGTATTTACCCAGGTTGTCTTTGAAGTTTTGGAGAACGTGGAGGGGAGCTGAAGATTCATCTATCGTAGTATTTTATTTTCAACTGTATTATATAGTATACCTATCGGCAATTATAAGGTCAGGATTTGCTAACTGTCCAGCTGATAAGGTTTGTTTTTAACTCTGATATACTTTGTATTTTTTCTGAAGTGACAGTTTCTACTATCCTTGTTATATTATGTCTTGTCGATTCCATGTAAGATTCTGTTTTCTCTGTTCTTTGTTCTTTTTCTTCACTCTAACAATCTGCCCTTTTGACGAGTGTATGCACGACATTTGAACACAATGGTAGTGTTCGGTATCGAATTTCGATTGTCAAAAAGGCAGGTCGTTACATGGATGGAGAGTTCTTGATCTCATATACAATGAATTAAGGATAAGTTGTTGTAACTTAAATAATATTTGTTAGCCACATTCATTCTAAGAACAAGCTATTTAATTACGTAACATCTTATGCGCTATATCCTTTGAACCCCACCACATGTAACTACACTTATTTTATCACCCTCTTTCCACTTATGCGATATGGCTTTGAGCAATAAAGTGACTATAATTTATGGTTGGTTTTTCATTATATATTTAATACTTATATTTTGATCGAGTTTCATCATACAGTATCACTTTCTCAATATGATAATTTGATATTTATACTTTAATGAGAACAAAAGGGGGAGAGAGCGGTTAAGGTTTGATAATATTGCAAATTCATTGTTAATATTTTGGAAATAATATTTGTTTACTATTTTATTCTAGAACACATATGCCACGTATGTAGGGGTAGCATGTTATATATGTTGAAACATTGTGCTATGATTTTGATTTTATGATATCTAGTTCACACTCAACACAAGTTACACATGTCAAATCTTAACTTGTTTGTTATCATCAAAAGGAGAAGATTATAGAGTACACGTCTTGTTTAATGATAACAAATATATTTTTTTATTTTTTTTGTTTTCAGAGTGTGTTGCAATTTAAAGATCATCAAAGCACATTTTTGTTTTTAGTTATTTTTATTTGTAAAAGTAATATGTATTAATTATTATCGTCGAAAAGGAAATATTATCAGAAATTGTAGTTAATATCTTTTTGATATTATAATAAATACATTATATTTAATATGTTTGTTCAGTATTGTATATCTATATATTTTTTATAAAATACAGGTTGTGGAAAAGTTTCCTTTCAATGCAATAAAAAGCTGGATATACAAAGAAAATGAAATCTTAGAGATCACAAGTAAAGATTTGTATACACAATCAGACAATATATTGTGGAAGATACAACATAAATTATTTTCCATTATATACAGATTTTATTTTCTATGCAGGAAAACAAACTATCTAATAAATCCATATCTTCCTTAATATCCTCTCCCATATTTGTTTCCATACTCATACATCTCATCTTCAATTCTATATAAACTCAAGTACATCAAAATAATAATAAAAAATATCAGATACAAAACAAAAGCACTCTCTTCATATCACAAAAACTTATCCGGTCAACTTAATAACCTTTTCTAATCATCATCATCAATTCTCTATACGCACTCAAAACACCAAACTCCATCGAGTATCTACCTCATTGTCTCCTACAACACATAGCATCAAACTTAATATTCCAACTTTAAACAATCTCAATAACTTTCCAGTGTAGTTCATCAGCCAAACATCATCCATACCTCACTTAAACCATCATCAAGTTGCATTCATTTCTTCAAACAAACCAACAATTATCATCTTATTTACCATATCTCGGTTTCTCTAGCCATATACACCTATCGTCTAACCAAGAACAATCAAAAGCTTCGATTACAACTATGACAGCTACATATATGCTGCCATTCAATCTCAAACATCGCAACTTCAACATGTTGGAAAATTCCAACATGTGAGCCACATATGTAAAATAAAATATGTTGTGCTATTTTGGTGTAATGCCTGATTAAAGTAATTGAATTATGGATTAAAGTTAAAAGGCTTGATGATATAATTGTCATGGTGTTAATGTATAGATACCGAGGCAATTCTAATTTGCTGAAGGGCCAATTTAGAAAATGCCAACATTATAAATAAGGGATAATGGTCCCCAAATTACATAAGCTCTGGTTATTCTTCTAATCTCTTCTATGGAAATAATTCAGATCTAGAGTTTGTGTCAATTTCGAAGATTAAACCAATTTTTTTCTCTTTGAATCAGCAACTATAGATCCAGGTATGACTTCCGCTAATTTATTTACCTTTCTCTAATTTCTTCTCAATCGAATCAATATGGACCACCTAATTAGATCTAGGGTTTCATGATTAATCAATTTTAAAGTATATTGAAATCATAACAAGTGGTATTTGAGCCAACCATCATTGATTTCATTAGGAATTTTTAATGTTTTTTATTATAAGTAAGTTTTGAATTAAACTTCATTTAAAAGTCATGAAATTCCACTTAGGTTTATGATCTTCTTGATCTATGTATCAAAGATTTTGTTGTTGATGATTTTGAATTTGGTTTAGTATCAATTTTTTATTATTGTAAATTGAAAGGCTGATTTGTGAAACTGTTTTGGTATAGAAATATAGATCTATATGATTACTATATTATTTCTGAAAAAGATAGAATTTGAAATTATTAAATTTTGGGAAATAATCTAAATTCCTCTAAATTTCGAAAACAACTTATGTTGGTTAAAACATCCAAATGTTTATTATTGTATATTTCGTAAATAAGTTGTGAATTTTAATGTGAGGAATACTTTGGATCTGATATGTATAGTCATTTTCTTTAATGTTTACTAATGGTATGGATATATATATAATTTTATTACCATTTATGAAAGAAACATATATCCGGCTCTATGATTGTTCTACCTTACTTAACTTTTGATTAAGTAATTTGGATATATATAATGTATTTGGGTTATTTCAGAAATTTTGATTAATTAGAATTAAAGTATACTCATATAAGGTGTTTATGTTTATTTTATTATCGAAATAACTTTTAATATGACACTAATTTACATTTTAGACTACATAACTGTGACGCCCCACCTCTATACTCACACTAGCCAAGGACACTACGGGGTAATGTCATCGACTAGCATGTAGAATAAGACTGTTGAGGAGCGACCATCTATGTAATTGCTTTGGGCGAGTACCGATATGTCAGATAATATAACTTACATTTCATTTCAAGAGGAAATCCGACATATCAAGTACAAACTCAAAGCTACCATACAGTGGCTATGAGGACTTCGGAAACAAATATAGAAATAAGCATAACACAAATCAGTCACAAATATTCATATCACAAAGGCGGAAACAGATATGAATATAACACATAGAAGTGTACATCAAAGTAGTGGTCAAACTAGATCCACTACGTCACAAAAGAATAGATACAAGTGCTAGACAAAAGAATAAGTATACATCAAGGAGTCTATATCTCGAATGTATAACAACAAAACTACTAAGCTAAAGTAGTTAGCCAAAAGTCAGGTGACGGACCCTGATAAGAAGTCAAGCAGAAGCACCTGAAATACCTCGGTCTCACCCGAGTATTATTTAAGAAGAAAATAATAAACAGATCAGTCTAGCTATAAATATCAGATAAAATGAGATAGGATAAGTGATATGACAAAAACGTATGATAACAATAATGCCATACTGCGACAAGTATACTTTCTATAACAACAAAAATCATACAATATCCCAAATCATCTCAAACATCCAAAAAGAATCGCATTCTTTAAATTATTCACCAAAACACAAATAATTGATAGAGCATATCAATGTCTATCATCAAAATTGGTGAAACACAAATTCTAGATATCATCAACTAGAAATCCAGAAATCACAAAGGGGGAGGCCTATCACAAAATTGGTGCATGAAAACTCACCAACACGTGCATCACAAACGGGTCGCTAACCCATGGTCGCTAACCATAGAGCCGGTGCCACGACGTAGTATAGCGAAACGCCTGAGGAACCTGAAACTCAAATAATCCAGAACATCGACGTAGTACAGCGAATGCCCGATGAACCAAACTCAAATAATACGGAACAACGACGTAGTACAGCGAACGCCCGATGAACTGAACTCAAATAATACGGAACAACAACGTAGTATAGCGAACGCCCGATGAACCGAACTCCAATAAATCGGAACAACGACGTAGTACAGCGTTACGCCCGATGAACCGAACTCCATAAAACCCATAGGTCGCTAGCTTATAAAAACGAGATGAACTCAATAGAACGGGGTACAGTCCCCTACGCGGACAAAGAGACATCGCATATCGCTAGTCTAAACCACAAAATGATCATCATCGATCATCAAGAAGTGTCGATTACACTAAGCTAGTAAATAAATGAGTTTAGCTTCATGTCCCATAACCACTGGCTTAACTTAAATATTTTCGAACAAATTGTAGATTTCCACTCGAAAATTGTCACAAGAGTTCAATCGGACAAGTCCAAGAATTAACCGACGAAGTAAACGCAAGTGTTTCATACCACTTGTTTTACTAAGCCTTTTAATTAGATTTCTCATACGAATGAGGTAAAGGTTTGTATATACTAATAGATTGAAAAACGATTTTATAAACGAGATTTGTATTAAAATAGAGTTGAAAACATCTTTATGAAAGAGTTTGAATATTTACTACTAGTATAGAAACCTTTGTATTTGAAAGTGACAAATCACAAAAATGACTGTAAAAACAATCAATCACCAAAGATTCACATTCGAAGACGTGAATCAAAACCATAGAAATTGATATCAAATCCATCAAATGGATATTCCCAAAAATCCAAAGAAAGAAGTCATCAAAGTCGATAATAAGTGATGACAACTATCCGGATCAACAACAATCGATTAAAAATAGGAAATCCACTCAAAAACATAAGCAAATAGGCAAACTGCTCAATTCCAAACGTCTTGAGGTTCAATCCAGGCGTTTGAAAACTAACCAGACGTCTGGTTTAGAATCCAGACGTCTGGATTTGTTCTCTAGAAATAATCCAGAGAACCCCCAGACGTCTGAAACTTCAAGTCAGACGTCTGAGACCCATCCAGACGTCTGATCCGAAATTTTAGACATTTGGAATTAGTCTCTGCCTTTTTTTATATTCTGCGTGCTTATATTTTTCTCTTCAGGTCCAAACCAGACGTCTGGTCACCTGGTCTGGGCAATAATTTGCCTAGGCCAAAGTGGCCAAAACGTATCGGGAGCGATCGGACGAGCAACGACGACTAAGGATTTACGCCAAGCGACAACCCAGCCGTATAGACTCTTCGATACACCCCAAACATCATTGTCCAATCATCCATAGTAGGATTTTCATAAAATTGGACCAAAACACCAAAATTTGGAAAATTCACCAAATCAATTCAAATCAAAAGCAAATGATCATGCACAAATGTTAGGAATTCATACCTAACAACAAAGAAAGTTATAGACGTAGATGTGAGTTAAAGAACTCACCTTTAACTCAAAAACTCAAGCGAGAAGCTCTAAAACAAGCTAAGATCAATTCCTCTTCAACAACGACTCAAGAAGCATCAATCTAAGCTCACAAGAAGAATATTTCCTAAGTTAGGGTTTAGGAATTTCTGAAATTGAAGAGAGATAGAGATGGAGAAGATGAAGAGGATGTTCACCTAAGCTTCTCCTTGATTTCTAGAGCTTGAATTTAATTTCCTAGTAAACTAGGTTTAGGAATTTTAATTTCCTTTTCTTTCCCCCATTTTTCTTTTAACTTGAGAGTGTTAGGAAAATAATAGAATGAAAGTAGAGGGAATGGAGTGTTAGGGTATTAGATGAGTTGGTGGGTTGAAACCCAAACCCAAAGCCCTAAATGAAAATATCAAAATTCTACTCAACTCCAAACATATCGATGTTTATACTCAAAAAAGTTGTAAACGCCATTTTGGACTCAATGGAAGCGGTTTCGAGTCCCAATTCGACTATTTACAAAAAGTAACATTTCGGACTTTAATTCGATTAACGATGTTATATTTAAATAAAACATTTAAATATACAATCGTGAAATATGTGGGTTGTTACAATAACAGTTAATTACATTAAATTTTGATCATAAATGCATTAAATGTGGTTGTTATGGTAATGAATTAATTAATTTGTTATCATAAACGCACTAAATGAGTCTGTTGCAATAGATTAAATGATGCAGCATGTCTATATTGGGAATAAGAAAAGACGTATGGTTTATTATTTGATGCATTTATGTTTGATATATACATATATTTTATATGTATGACCTATGCTCGTTGGAAACATACTTCACTTTCATACTTCAGTCATCATAAAAGGACCAACGATTTTCATATTTTGCAAAATGCATGGTGCTGACCATAATTAAGTATTCAAATAATAAAGTAAAGATAAAGTGACACATTAGCATTCTGTATAGCTATATTATGGTTCAGATATACATCATAGCTACTGGATTCATTCATGTTATTTAGTACAACATTTATTATGTCATTTATATATAACTTAATGTGGCGTTTAATTATGGCGTTCGTCTGTGACATTTGTTATATGATTTATTTATGATGTATTATATCATATTTATTTAGGGAATGTCATGAATATTGTAACGACCTGTATTTTTTACAATTAAAAATACTAAATTAAATAAGGCTTGAAATTAAAAAAAATCAGAAATTAAAAATTTATGATTTATTGATGTAAAATTTGTTAGGACATAAAACATGATCTTAAATAAATGTTAAAACAACTAATTTTAATGAGGTAGAAGATTGTAATGCATATTAGAATATAATTTAATGATATTGATTTGAATATGATTTATTTAATAATTGTTTGAATGTAAGTTCCATTAATTCTAATAATGGATGTTAATATAAGTATGGAATAATTTAAGAAGTAAATGTTGGAATACATGAAATGAACAGAAAATAGTTGTGATATAGTGAGAATTCATTTGAGATCTAATATTGAATATAAACTGCAATAATTGTTGGAATCCTTTAATTGAAAAGAAAAAACAAGTGCATTGTAATTAATAAGTTCAATATAAGAACTTACATTTTAAATTAAATTAAAACGAACATTTCGATGAAGTTTAAGCTTTGACTTGAAAAGAATAAATTGAATGTTTATCTCTAATCGGAATAACAAATGTTGAATTTAAATAAAGAATTGAGTGAATATTTTAATGAAAGAATAACATAAGTTGTTATTTGAAATGTATCTTGGAGAAGTTGATTTTCAATAAGATAAAACATTTACTTTATAAATATTGTATAGATTTTGTTGTATACGAAATTTTATAAAACATGTTTGAATTAGTATAAATGAAAAGAAAACAGTGTTTTATAATTAGAATTCGTTTGAAATTAGTAATGAAATTAGTTGGAGTTAGATTAATTGAAATGTAACATCCCCCTACTTGGAGGCCCAAAACTAACGGCTACGGATGCTGCAGTCATCCATAGATATTAATCTTCGGCGACCAAATACGGCGGTGCTAGATACATTGATACACAGATCACAGAAATATGGAAAAAAATTAATAATTCAAAAACGTATTTCCACATTCAAGTCAAAACATTTCATATTCCTTACATAATCCCAAAGTACGTTAATCACGTTCAGCAAAATATAATTATAATTACGCCAAGAGAGACATATGAAGATGCCCCCTTTGTTGATAAGAGTATATAATAAGGCTAATAAATCTGCATTTTCAAACAAAACACACAACGGAAAGAAAAACTCTAAATAACTATTTGCCTCATGCACGCCTCCGTAAGCTTTATTCGTCTAAGAAGAAAACCTGAAAACCTTAAACTCAAACTACTTAAAATCAATTGAGCACACGAGAGTTTAAGGGGAAAACAAAAACTTCGAGTCAAACATAAAGCCTGGTATGAATAATAATCTAACATCTCAATCCTTTTAGATATCTAGTGAGACCACACTGCTTAGCGGGACGAGTTTTCCTCTATCTGGTATCCTAAAACCTTTTAAACCATATTTTGTGCTCCTGCATCCACAATGGTTAAAACATACATTTTCATAATTTTATGATGATAATATGCATACTTGAAAGCATTTAGGATTTCCCATCCCATATTAATTAGACTAACCATCTAAGTTTCATCTGACTATCCATCTTATATCTTCAAAGTCTACCCATCCCCTTTTAGACTTCATTTACATGATAAAGGACTATCCATCCCACATACATTTTACTTAAGTTGGTGTGGATTGTCCATCTCACATCCCATAGTTTTCCTAGGATGACTAAGAATCCTTCTTTTATTATATGGAGACTATCCATCCCCTTCATGATGTTGACTATCCATCAAACATCCTATATTTTTCCTAGGATGACTATGAACCCATTATTTCAATCATATAGAGACTATCCATCTCTAACCTGATGTTGATCATCCATCAAACATCCCATAGTTTTCCTAGAATGACTATGAACCCATCACTTGACCACTTAACTCATGTTATCCACATGAATCTAATTACCCCATGCTATCCACATGGTCAACCTATTTCCATTAGTATCCCTAATTTAGGTTATATTCCAATCATTCCATGCTATCTTCATGGTCAACCTATTTCCATTAGTGTAACGACCTGTAATTTTCGATAATTAAAAATATTAAATTAAATAAGATTTTGGAAATTTTAATTTTGTAAGAAATAAAATTTACGATTTATTAATGAGAAAAATAATTAGATAATGATTCAATAATGTTGTTTGAATGTTATTGACAACTATTTTAATGCAATTTCAATCAATTGAAATAATTGTAAAGTTAACTTGGTTATAATTGTAAAAAGGGAATTAAATTGGTAATTAATGGAATTAATGGAATTTAAATATTATAATTAATATGGCAAGATGATAACTGTACAATATGAATGTAATAAAAATGTAAACTAATGTTAATTATATTCGTAAGGTAATTGTTGATTCAATAATAAGAGTGTAAATTGAAATAAAAGAAATTGATTGAAATTAAATTATAATTAACTAAGGTTTTACTATAGTTGTAATTTGACGCTGAAATTTATGAAATGTTTAAATATTGAATTTGACATGGAAATTTATTTCAAAAGATTTTAAATTTCTGTGTAATCAGAAATGATGAAAATTGTTAACTATTAAAATTGAATTTAAAGTGATTAAACCAATTTAATAATAATTTAATTAATTAACATCATAGTTAGCCATTTTGGAAACTGTCTCGGATTTCGATTAAACTAGTTTCATCGGATCCGTAATAGTGAATTATTGAAGGATTTCAAGTTTCATAGCGATCGGACTTGCCATTTGATCGTGCGAACTCGAAACGTGTAGAAATTGATTAATGGAATTTAAATTTATATAATTTGATTTTGAAAGCTAACTTCTGAATACAATGGAATTAGGGTTTGAGACCTGTTCCATTGAGTTCAGAAATATCAAAAACCTCACTTCCGATATATAGAATGTCATGGTTTCATTTAGGGTTGGAAATGAGCTTTTTGGGCATGTGCGACCATTTGGGCCCAATTGATCGTACGCTGTGAATATATGTTTATCCTAGCCCATTCTATTATCTCTAACCCTAGCAGCCTTTTCAAATGGCAGACATTTCCCTAACCCTACTTTCAATCTCAAAATCAGTTTCAAAATTTAAACTCCTCAAACTATGTCATATTATATATCATTAGAAAGCTCTCGACGAGCGCAATCTACTACTGTAGTTCATTTTTGCAATCGAGTTGAGGTTTGGCCAGAAATTGGAGATATTTCTCAGTCGTCCATTTCTAGGGTTTTCGATCCAACGATGGATCGTCGATTTTACGACGATCGGAGGGTATATGCGTGTAGAGGAGGATTTATAGAGTCGATCTATACAGTTACATCTTGCCAGAGATGTCAGAATTTGCCAGAATTGGCCAAAGAAGTGGCGTCGGCCATTGCCGCTCTGATGGCCTGGAGCGTGTCGCGCGAGCAAGGGGGAGGCGCCTTGGCATGGGCGAGGTGGTGGCGCTCTCTGATTGGGTCAGAGATGATCATAGCGGTGGTAGCGAACGTGTATAGGGTGGCGGCTGATGGGTTCTTGCTGAGAGCATGTGCGTGCATCAGGGTTAGGAACGAGGTACGTCAATTTACAATAATGCCCTTGTTTAATATTATTTAATTTTAAAGTTTCAAATGGTCTAACCTGAATAACTTTTGCATACGAACTCGGATTTGAACGCGGTTTTCTCCAATGGGATCGTATCGAAATTCCGAACAGTATGAACCTGGTTTGGCTGCATCCTGAGACTGTTAAATTTTTGGGCCAAATTTGGATTTTTAAGTCGACTAAAAATCAAAGTTGTAACGACCCGATATTTTGGACCATTCGCGTCCATTATAAGTGTATAGGTAGACACTCATGCCGGAGTTGAATTGCTCAAAATACCGCGTTGTTAATTTAAATTTGGCAAAACTGAACATATACAGTAAATAAATAATCACAGAATCACAGACACAGAGTAATAAGTGCAGCGGAAATAAAAAGAGATAGTAGTTCATGAAGCTACTATATGAATATAAAATACATCAGAGTTTACAACAGAAGAGTAATACGATACATCAGAGTTAAACCAGATACAACGGAAGAGTAATACGATACATCTGATACAAATCGGAATACATCACTGGAATCATCGAATGCTGAAAGCAGAATAGATGGCTGGATCTTCAAGCAAAGCTCCAAACTTCAAAGGTGAGTCTCGGATACTGGTACACTCAGTCTGACCCGAGCGTAAAGCAAAATACAAAACACTCGAGTCAGGATTAACATTCTCATATTAATAAATCCAACTCAAGTGAAATAGCAATTGAAATACAAGTAACTCAAAGGATGTTTGGAATAACCATCCTTTAAGGATCCGTTGAACTATCTACTATGTAGTAATGTACGATAAGTAGATAATGTCTATCAGTAATATAAAGATATCAAAATAGCGTTAAGTCATGGCCCATTCCACCCTTAACACATTTTTATTCCCACAAGCATATACAAGACCGTAGTTTCCCCAAAACCGGAAGTCACCAGAGGGCAATCCATATACTCAAGGTACAAATCAAATTCGTAGTGGTCGCGCATAAATGGAATACAAGTATGACAAGGCACATGAGGCTATACCCAAGGTAATGATACTATCGTTCGCCTGATCCGGACTGGTGAGAACGCAACGCCGCAGCGCCCGCAACACCGTGAGACAACACTCCCAAAATCAAGGGTGCACCAATCGACAACAAGTATAAGTAGTTCGAAGAAGTGTGTCCACTTGAGGTATCAATCCTCCATTGGCCCGGCACAGCTCCTGTTTTAGTCATTTCCAATTTGACACAAGTGTCAAGGCTATCCATCATCGTTCACTTTCTTCAGTCAACACGTACACCATTCCATCCACTTCATTCTGGATCATCACTCCGCGTATAGTTATTAAAGTGGTTTTCGGTTTAGATAGAGAGTATATCCATAACCGAATTCCGGTCTCTTTAATAACTTCCGTAATTATTACACCGATTGGTCGTTTATTTATTTCAAAACCAAATCAATTACAATTTCAATCAGAGTTTATAAATCAACATTCGTTTGTCTTTCTAAACCAATTTCAATAATTTACGTTTCAAAACTTCCAAATTATCATTTCAAAATCTTATAATGCAATTTCAATCTTTATTTAAAACAATTCAAATATTGATTCAAATTCGTATATAAGTTTCATTCCGAAATCATTTAAATAAATTCTATTTAACATTCAAATCAATTTAAACTCATTTATCGATTTCATTCAATATTCGTTAAGTTACTTTATCATTCAAAACAATTTCTATTAAACTTCCAATTCATTAAATCCATTATTTAAATTCAACTTCATTATATCAAAACTTACAAATTTAATTAAATTAAATTCATCAAATCAAATTCTTTAAATTTCAAGTCTTACATTAATTTCAATAAATCTCATTTTATTTCTTATTAAAGAAATTCAATTTCACTTATTTACTTACTTAAATACTTTTCCAAAACTTAATTAATAAAGAAAACTCAATTTCAATTATTTACAAAATAAAATTCACTTATTCAAAGGTTCAATTTCTCTTATCAAAGAATTCAAATTTAATTTAATCATTAAATAATTCAATCTTATTTAATTATTAAATAATTCAAAACTTAATTATTAAATAATTCAAAGTTTAATAATTTCAAACTTAATTATAATTTCTATCTTAATTATAATCTCAAACTTAATTATAATTTCAACTTGATTATTAAATCGTTTCAAAATAATAATTTCAAACTTAATTCAATCATTTCTCAATTTAAACAATATTCATTCATCAATTACATTGTTAATATTCTGTTTCAGATTATTAATTATTAACATTTTCCTTCCATTAAAATTCAAATTTCAACTTCATTTCAAAACCATAATATTTATTCAAATAAAATCCTTATTTTATTTTTTTAAATCAAATTATTGACCAATCGGTTTTTATTTAATTTTCTATCTTAGTTCAAAGTTCAACTTTTGGGTATTTATCATTTCAACCCGATTCCAATTCAAAATCAAAGCATAACAAAGGGAACTTGCAGTGTGATAACTGGGATGGTGTCAAAGTAAATAAACAAGCAATAACAACAACCAATATCAATTCAATAATCAATTCAAATAATCCCGAAATAACCGTATTAATCCGCATTGTTATTTGTACGAATTAATATAATTATTTCAAGAATCTACACTATCATTTCAAGTAGATTAAAGATTATTACATTACAGTTCTTCACTTGTCATCTATTTCAATTTCATACTACAACAATTTAACAATATACAATCAGTGGTTCAAAGTGTAATTAAACCAATCCTACGTGTCAATAAATTTATCAGATAAAGGGGTCATATTATACAAATGTCAGTTAATCAAATTTAACATTTAATTATCCTATATCAAGTTCAATTTCATACTATTTATCATTTTAACACTAACAATTTGACGTCCAATATAAACATCAACAATCAATCAATTATCAGTCAAACTGTATTATCATCGCATAAATAATTAACAGATAATGGTGTCAGATGTCACAGGTGAACTGATACAGGTAATAACAATGTAAATATCTAACAGCAGCATATTTCAATTGTCGTTTCAATTGAAATCAAATCTAATAAATAAAAGAACGTTAATCGTGAGTGAGTGCTCACCTTTCGAGGCTAGTGAGAAGAGACAATGAAATGAATTACAGATCCAAGCACGAATTCCAAAGCAAACAAGATCGGCACGAATTAGACGAACAGGGCTGATAAATTTGAATTGATGAGAACAAGGTATATCACATATAATTTAAATTTTCTAAAGTCAACATTTAACTTAAATACCAATAAAAATCTATATTTATACATATATTATATCCATACATATACTTCTTTAATAATTAATATAAAATTTTAAACTCATACTTAATCTATATATATTTCTAAAGAAAAATCCAAATATCGATTTTTATTATAAAAATTAACATAAACAATTTGATTTAAACTGTATATATAACTTATATAAATAACTAGGTAAACTAATGTATATACATACATATTTAACAAACAGATTGCAACATAATTTCTCTTTTCTTTAAAACTGAATATAAACATAAACTGACAAAGTGTATAACAGTAAACAGATATACTATAAAACCAGATTCCAAAATAGATAACTTGTCGCACCCTGTATAAACAGCTATGTATAAAGACACACTTTATATAAAATAGTATTATATACATAAAAGTATACAAGAGAGATCTTTAAAAATCATAAATCTCTGACCACACTTCTCCAGCTAGTAAGCAACCAATATAAAACTCAGATATTTTAAAAGTATATATATTGTAACCAGTTACGAAAGACTTATATACACACCTTATAATAAAATATATATATAACTAGATAAAACATCTGGTATAAACTGTAGACATCATACCGTAACAAAACTATTCACTGTTTGTAAACTTATATATTTGTGCAAAATAAAATATATATGTAACATACTGCAACATTAGTTAAAATGGATTATGTATACAATATCTACATATAAACATTATATACTATATATTAACTGTTTCAACAAATCTATAATGCCGTCACAGATGTGCATATAAACTATATTAAGATTCGGAAATCAATAGATATACACAACAACACTTATATAAAATTTCTTTTAATACATATACGTAAGGTATAAAAGTGAAACAGTAGATAAAATATTTTAACTTATGTATATACCTTCTTCTTTCACACAAATGCTCAAAAGGAATGGTGAGGAGGCAGTCGAACCGAGAGCGTGGGAAGGTGCAGCACTCGGCGGAGCTAGGGAGGAGGTGGCAGGCGCGTTTGGGTTGTTAGTGGAGGAAGGCTCGGCCAGAGATTTCGGGTGGAGGAACGAAGCGGTGAGGGCGTTGGGTAGGCTGTTGTACGGAGGTGGGTCTTGTGGTGTGGCCAGCGTTGGACTGAGCTGAGGCGGCCATGGACGTGGTCTCGGTGGTGGAGAGGGTGAGGGGAATGGCGGAATTCATGGTTTGCCTGCATGTGTGGGAAGTGGGATGAGTATTGGTGGAGTTGCTGCGAAGGTGGAGGAAATCAAGCAGGTTGCGGTCATGGTGGTAGAAGGCCTGGGACGAAGTGTTGGAGATGAGGGAAGGTCGGTGGTTGTTCTTAAAAGGAAGGAGGGATGGTAGCTTCAGAAAAGAAAATGTGAACAAGACAAAAGAAGAAAGGTTGAAGAAAAGAAAAGACCCACATAAATAAAGTTTGAAATGGTATGGGCAGCAACAGTCACGACTATTGGTCTCTGGAAAACGAAACGGTGGCAAAAATAAGTACATAGCTTTAAATAAATGAAATATAAAATCTGCAAATGAACAGTCCAAACGTTGGAATTGCTGAGATTTATTAAAAGCAAATGTCTAATGAGTTAGACGGTGGGATACGAAAGGTACGGGAAGATAAAAGATCGACTGCGGAACCGATACAAAGTCGTTTCATAGATTTCTGATGCCTTCCGAATTTCCGAAACACACAAACGAATATACCACAGAGATCAGCACGACGAGACGATCAAAACGGTATACAGATATCGGTGGTACGATCATCCGATAAAAATCGATATCGGTACCAGAATGCTGCTATTTTGCAGAAAATAAGAACGACGGAGCAATAGATGTCCGAATTTAGAAAAATGACGAACTGATATTTTGCTCAGAAGATGGTTTAGCATTTTTCTATGTAAAAATATTTTGGTTTCGAAAATATTTTATTTTCACTGCTTTTTAACTGATTAAATTGAAGTGAATTTACGCGCGAAATAAATTTTCGTATTTTCGGACGAAAATTTACCAGTTGCTATGTTTAACTAGACATATTCCAAATATTAAATTCTTATTTCAAAATTTTATCGTTTAAAATTTCGCAAAATTTTAACTAATTACGTTATTAAAACGGTTGAAATTTACGGGTCGTTACACTCTCCCCCACTCAAAACTTTTCGTCCCCGAAAAGGAACGAGGTAGAAGAATGGAAACAACCAGAAAGAAAAACAGATTTGAAATACAAAATAACAATTAATTTAAACCATATAAATTCCAATTTAAATTAATTGATATTCAATAATTGATTTAATCCATTGGATTTCACTAACATCAATCTCACTATTTCTAAATTCATTATCTTATTATCCGATTTCTTAAATTTACAATTTCTAAAACCAGAAATTTTGAATAGTCTTTTATTATAATCATATTTTCTTCAACAATTTTAAATTCTTCTTTATTCCACATTACTGTTAAATTTATTCTACTTAACATATCTTATCACATATATTTAACCCATATAAATTAATTTAAAACATAAAAGTTTCGATTTAAAATAATTTACATCTATTAATTTCTTTTAAATTCAAGGTATTTTCATATGTTGATCAAATTTCAATTTATTAATTCTTTCAAAACAAATTTATTTCATTATCTTATTATTCTATTTATCTCTATTCACATTTTATAATTAAAATTTAAGTGTATAACATTTATTATAAACACTCAAATTTTATTTATAAATTCAATTTATCTTATATATTATCCAATTACATATTCAACTTCTGAATGATTTAGGTAAGTTGTATTAGAATGCAGTTGAACAATATACAAATAAAATTTTCCCAATTCAATTATTCAAGTTTAATTGTTTATTCCAAATTTTGGTTTTATTTATAATTAAAATCATCCTTTAACAAAATTTAAGAATTTGATTTTCGATTTAACTTTAACCAATTTAGAGATATCTATAATATATTTATATCAAATCAAATTAAATTTTAAAATAAGATACCTATATATATGTAAATCAAAATATACTGAAGAAATTCAAAACAAAATATTTTTTTCAAAACAAAACCGTAGCAAAGCTACAGAATAGTATCTCCACTTCGAAACTCGAAAATGAATGTCGATGATGCGGCCGCCATCACCGAAATTATTTTCTAGCGACAAAGAGAAGAGCACTGATTTCAACATTTAAAAGTTCTTTGAAAACGATTTCTATTCGAAAATACTTTCAATAATATATACTTTAAATTTTAAAAAAACCATAGTTCGAAATCACCGGAAACTAATAAATTCTCAAATTTCTGAATTAGATTCATTTCAAATTCCAATCAATTTATAAACCATATTTATAAATTCATTTAGAACAATAAATGATAATCAAATATTATCATTTTTGGACAACAGATTCATTAACAATTTAATTTCATAATATAATCATACAAACCTTAATTTTATCTACCAAATTTGAAAACGATATTGTGTCAGTTTGCTCTGCTCAAGTGTTTTGGAAATCCTATCGATAGCGTTGATCAGACGAATCGATCGGAAACCCAAATCAACATCAACAACTCAAACAACACAATATATATTAAAACATTTTTAATATTTATTTACAAATACACTTCCTCGCTTGACGATACAGTAACGGATTTCAAAGCAAGGATGGGGATTCAAATTGATTAATTCAATCAAGAAAAATTTTGATTTGAGGATAAGTTGGGACGAAAGATAAGATGATTATTTAACTGAATAAGGAAATAAATAATCTTATATAAATCGCGGGCAACCATAACCGGGTCGACCGTGACTTCAAGAATAAGATCGATGTGGAATTCCGAGGTAAATCGACATTCGATCTCAAGAAATAGAATTCAGGTATAGCAGAGATAGATAGCATCGTAAACCGAGGATACAGAAATCTCCGGTAAATCAATGCCTATTATAAAGGAGTTTCACCCCTTTATAAGTCAATTTGAGATTGGCAAGACCGCCGACTCATTATAAAGATCATTCGAAGTGGAGTTATGGTATACTCCAGAATTGAAAGAAGACGAATAGTGAGGGACACGAATGAAATTTGGAACCGAGGGGAACGTTCCAAAATTCAAAGGAATTGAGTCAAGGGAAGAGATTGAAACTCGAATGAGAGTGATTCTGTAAATACATTTACCTTATATGTTAAGTTTTGCCTAGAGCTACCAAAGCTCTGATACCAACTGTAACGACCCGATATTTTGGACCATTCGCGTCCATTATAAGTGTATAGGTAGACACTCATGCCGGAGTTGAATTGCTCAAAATACCGCGTTGTTAATTTAAATTTGGCAAAACTGAACATATACAGTAAATAAATAATCACAGAATCACAGACACAGAGTAATAAGTGCAGCGGAAATAAAAAGAGATAGTAGTTCATGAAGCTACTATATGAATATAAAATACATCAGAGTTTACAACAGAAGAGTAATACGATACATCAGAGTTAAACCAGATACAACGGAAGAGTAATACGATACATCTGATACAAATCGGAATACATCACTGGAATCATCGAATGCTGAAAGCAGAATAGATGGCTGGATCTTCAAGCAAAGCTCCAAACTTCAAAGGTGAGTCTCGGATACTGGTACACTCAGTCTGACCCGAGCGTAAAACAAAATACAAAACACTCGAGTCAAGATTAACATTCTCATATTAATAAATCCAACTCAAGTGAAATAGCAATTGAAATACAAGTAACTCAAAGGATGTTTGGAATAACCATCCTTTAAGGATCCGTTGAACTATCTACTATGTAGTAATGTACGATAAGTAGATAATGTCTATCAGTAATATAAAGATATCAAAATAGCGTTAAGTCATGGCCCATTCCACCCTTAACACATTTTTATTCCCACAAGCATATACAAGACCGTAGTTTCCCCAAAACCGGAAGTCACCAGAGGGCAATCCATATACTCAAGGTACAAATCAAATTCGTAGTGGTCGCGCATAAATGGAATACAAGTATGACAAGGCACATGAGGCTATACCCAAGGTAATGATACTACCGTTCGCCTGATCCGGACTGGTGAGAACGCAACGCCGCAGCGCCCGCAACACCGTGAGACAACACTCCCAAAATCAAGGGTGCACCAATCGACAACAAGTATAAGTAGTTCGAAGAAGTGTGTCCACTTGAGGTATCAATCCTCCATTGGCCCGGCACAGCTCCTGTTTTAGTCATTTCCAATTTGACACAAGTGTCAAGGCTATCCATCATCGTTCACTTTCTTCAGTCAACACGTACACCATTCCATCCACTTCATTCTGGATCATCACTCCGCGTATAGTTATTAAAGTGGTTTTCGGTTTAGATAGAGAGTATATCCATAACCGAATTCCGGTCTCTTTAATAACTTCCGTAATTATTACACCGATTGGTCGTTTATTTATTTCAAAACCAAATCAATTACAATTTCAATCAGAGTTTATAAATCAACATTCGTTTGTCTTTCTAAACCAATTTCAATAATTTACGTTTCAAAACTTCCAAATTATCATTTCAAAATCTTATAATGCAATTTCAATCTTTATTTAAAACAATTCAAATATTGATTCAAATTCGTATATAAGTTTCATTCCGAAATCATTTAAATAAATTCTATTTAACATTCAAATCAATTTAAACTCATTTATCGATTTCATTCAATATTCGTTAAGTTACTTTATCATTCAAAACAATTTCTATTAAACTTCCAATTCATTAAATCCATTATTTAAATTCAACTTCATTATATCAAAACTTACAAATTTAATTAAATTAAATTCATCAAATCAAATTCTTTAAATTTCAAGTCTTACATTAATTTCAATAAATCTCATTTTATTTCTTATTAAAGAAATTCAATTTCACTTATTTACTTACTTAAATACTTTTCCAAAACTTAATTAATAAAGAAAACTCAATTTCAATTATTTACAAAATAAAATTCACTTATTCAAAGGTTCAATTTCTCTTATCAAAGAATTCAAATTTAATTTAATCATTAAATAATTCAATCTTATTTAATTATTAAATAATTCAAAACTTAATTATTAAATAATTCAAAGTTTAATAATTTCAAACTTAATTATAATTTCTATCTTAATTATAATCTCAAACTTAATTATAATTTCAACTTGATTATTAAATCGTTTCAAAATAATAATTTCAAACTTAATTCAATCATTTCTCAATTTAAACAATATTCATTCATCAATTACATTGTTAATATTCTGTTTCAGATTATTAATTATTAACATTTTCCTTCCATTAAAATTCAAATTTCAACTTCATTTCAAAACCATAATATTTATTCAAATAAAATCCTTATTTTATTTTTTTAAATCAAATTATTGACCAATCGGTTTTTATTTAATTTTCTATCTTAGTTCAAAGTTCAACTTTTGGGTATTTATCATTTCAACCCGATTCCAATTCAAAATCAAAGCATAACAAAGGGAACTTGCAGTGTGATAACTGGGATGGTGTCAAAGTAAATAAACAAGCAATAACAACAACCAATATCAATTCAATAATCAATTCAAATAATCCCGAAATAACCGTATTAATCCGCATTGTTATTTGTACGAATTAATATAATTATTTCAAGAATCTACACTATCATTTCATGTAGATTAAAGATTATTACATTACAGTTCTTCACTTGTCATCTATTTCAATTTCATACTACAACAATTTAACAATATACAATCAGTGGTTCAAAGTGTAATTAAACCAATCCTACGTGTCAATAAATTTATCAGATAAAGGGGTCATATTATACAAATGTCAGTTAATCAAATTTAACATTTAATTATCCTATATCAAGTTCAATTTCATACTATTTATCATTTTAACACTAACAATTTGACGTCCAATATAAACATCAACAATCAATCAATTATCAGTCAAACTGTATTATCATCGCATAAATAATTAACAGATAATGGTGTCAGATGTCACAGGTGAACTGATACAGGTAATAACAATGTAAATATCTAACAGCAGCATATTTCAATTGTCGTTTCAATTGAAATCAAATCTAATAAATAAAAGAACGTTAATCGTGAGTGAGTGCTCACCTTTCGAGGCTAGTGAGAAGAGACAATGAAATGAATTACAGATCCAAGCACGAATTCCAAAGCAAACAAGATCGGCACGAATTAGACGAACAGGGCTGATAAATTTGAATTGATGAGAACAAGGTATATCACATATAATTTAAATTTTCTAAAGTCAACATTTAACTTAAATACCAATAAAAATCTATATTTATACATATATTATATCCATACATATACTTCTTTAATAATTAATATAAAATTTTAAACTCATACTTAATCTATATATATTTCTAAAGAAAAATCCAAATATCGATTTTTATTATAAAAATTAACATAAACAATTTGATTTAAACTGTATATATAACTTATATAAATAACTAGGTAAACTAATGTATATACATACATATTTAACAAACAGATTGCAACATAATTTCTCTTTTCTTTAAAACTGAATATAAACATAAACTGACAAAGTGTATAACAGTAAACAGATATACTATAAAACCAGATTCCAAAATAGATAACTTGTCGCACCCTGTATAAACAGCTATGTATAAAGACACACTTTATATAAAATAGTATTATATACATAAAAGTATACAAGAGAGATCTTTAAAAATCATAAATCTCTGACCACACTTCTCCAGCTAGTAAGCAACCAATATAAAACTCAGATATTTTAAAAGTATATATATTGTAACCAGTTACGAAAGACTTATATACACACCTTATAATAAAATATATATATAACTAGATAAAACATCTGGTATAAACTGTAGACATCATACCGTAACAAAACTATTCACTGTTTGTAAACTTATATATTTGTGCAAAATAAAATATATATGTAACATACTGCAACATTAGTTAAAATGGATTATGTATACAATATCTACATATAAACATTATATACTATATATTAACTGTTTCAACAAATCTATAATGCCATCACAGATGTGCATATAAACTATATTAAGATTCGGAAATCAATAGATATACACAACAACACTTATATAAAATTTCTTTTAATACATATACGTAAGGTATAAAAGTGAAACAGTAGATAAAATATTTTAACTTATGTATATACCTTCTTCTTTCACACAAATGCTCAAAAGGAATGGTGAGGAGGCAGTCGAACCGAGAGCGTGGGAAGGTGCAGCACTCGGCGGAGCTAGGGAGGAGGTGGCAGGCGCGTTTGGGTTGTTAGTGGAGGAAGGCTCGGCCAGAGATTTCGGGTGGAGGAACGAAGCGGTGAGGGCGTTGGGTAGGCTGTTGTACGGAGGTGGGTCTTGTGGTGTGGCCAGCGTTGGACTGAGCTGAGGCGGCCATGGACGTGGTCTCGGTGGTGGAGAGGGTGAGGGGAATGGCGGAATTCATGGTTTGCCTGCATGTGTGGGAAGTGGGATGAGTATTGGTGGAGTTGCTGCGAAGGTGGAGGAAATCAAGCAGGTTGCGGTCATGGTGGTAGAAGGCCTGGGACGAAGTGTTGGAGATGAGGGAAGGTCGGTGGTTGTTCTTAAAAGGAAGGAGGGATGGTAGCTTCAGAAAAGAAAATGTGAACAAGACAAAAGAAGAAAGGTTGAAGAAAAGAAAAGACCCACATAAATAAAGTTTGAAATGGTATGGGCAGCAACAGTCACGACTATTGGTCTCTGGAAAACGAAACGGTGGCAAAAATAAGTACATAGCTTTAAATAAATGAAATATAAAATCTGCAAATGAACAGTCCAAACGTTGGAATTGCTGAGATTTATTAAAAGCAAATGTCTAATGAGTTAGACGGTGGGATACGAAAGGTACGGGAAGATAAAAGATCGACTGCGGAACCGATACAAAGTCGTTTCATAGATTTCTGAGGCCTTCCGAATTTCCGAAACACACAAACGAATATACCACAGAGATCAGCACGACGAGACGATCAAAACGGTATACAGATATCGGTGGTACGATCATCCGATAAAAATCGATATCGGTACCAGAATGCTGCTATTTTGCAGAAAATAAGAACGACGGAGCAATAGATGTCCGAATTTGGAAAAATGACGAACTGATATTTTGCTCAGAAGATGGTTTAGCATTTTTCTATGTAAAAATATTTTGGTTTCGAAAATATTTTATTTTCACTGCTTTTTAACTGATTAAATTGAAGTGAATTTACGCGCGAAATAAATTTCGTATTTTCGGACGAAAATTTACCAGTTGCTATGTTTAACTAGACATATTCCAAATATTAAATTCTTATTTCAAAATTTTATCGTTTAAAATTTCGCAAAATTTTAACTAATTACGTTATTAAAACGGTTGAAATTTACGGGTCGTTACAAAAGGTGAGTGTTTAAAACCCACTCACAAATACTGAACCATCTTATATTGGTTAAATTAAATTTATGATATGATTTGAAATTTATTTGATTGTTGTTTGGTATATGTAAATTGTCATTCAAATTTAATTTGAATTTATATTGAATTTAATTTCCATTTGAATTAATATTGGAATTGAATTGCTAGTTAAATACCTGATAATGATAACCAGTTTATTGTTGTGATTTATTGGTTGATTTGAATGATGATCATGATGGATGCTTATTTGTTGATATTTTTGGTTGATTGGATATATGTTTATTTATATGTTGTTATCACACTACAAGTTTCCTTAGTTTGATGTTAGGAAAAAAATCACTATGGGTTGAAATGTGTAACGACCCCGGATTTTATAAATATTTAATTTGATAATTAATTGAATTTTTGAAGACAATTTGTAAAATTTATCGATTTAAGTGATACGAGTTTCCCCGAACTCAAATAAATTTGGTATAAATCATTTTAATCTTTAAATATTGTATATATATGTATATACGTAAATGTGTATATATTTGGGTATATATGAGTCAATTTGAAATTTTAAATATATGTATATATATTTGAATTGAATTTAAAATCTTAATATAAATGGTTTGAAGATAAATATAAAAAAATATAGATATTTGATAAAAGATTAAATCTAAATAATTTTAAATTTAGAAATTGATGGTTTATGTTAGAAATAGAAATAAATGAATATTATAAAGTAAAGCAAAATTGAAATGGAAATTTATTTTATATTAAAGTGATATTGCAAAAGAAAAGAAAATAATACTCATATATGTACAAACCAAAGTAAACAAATACATATATGTAAGCTTGCAAAGGAATGACAACAATAATTTATATGAGTACCTTCAGCCGAGACAAGTAAGTAAAGGAAAATAAAATCTAAAGCAAAGGAAGATACTAGTATGAAGATAAGTATGAATAAAAGAAAGAAAAAAAAATATGAATATCTATATACATAAAGTACTTAGTAATAAATGCAAGCCAATATATATCATCTCAGCCGAAAAGCAAGGCAAGAAGTAAGAACTAAGCAAAAGAATATAAACAAAAAATATAATCATTTCAGCCTCCATTGATCAACAAAAATCTCTGACCAATATTTATAAAAAGAAGTTTGTGTACGAGGCAAAGATGCAAACCCAGATAACACCTACCTCTTACAAAATCTCTTCTTTCTATTTATACATATCTCCTCTCCATCTCAAACAACAACTAAGAAAATCAAAACTCAAGCCTGTAACCTCCTCAAAACAGTTTCAAAACCTGCAACCTGATCAAGCATAAAAGTTCAAACTTAAAACTGAAGTATGTAAGCATCACGTTCAAGCAGAATATCAAATGACTTCAAATAATTCAAGTTTCAGATCTCTGCTCTTCTCTGCCATTTTTCAAAGTGAGTAACTTCACCTTTAAACTTTAAGTATAATTTCTGGTTGCAAGCCATTGCTCTGTCCATTTCTTAATCAAGTGAGCAAGTTCACTTATCTACCTATGTGCTTTTGATATTATGTTTGACACTTGAAGTATGATGGTTTAAATGACTGTGAGCAAACTTTCATCTTTAAAACTTAATCTGTTTATATATAGATTTGCATGTTAACAGGCTTCTCTGTTTCAATATCCTGTGAGTAAACAATTTTAAATTAAACTGAGTATATTTAATTGTTGCTTGTTAACACTGGGGTCTGAAATTGCTTCATTTTGTATGTACCTATGTACATCTCCTCTTTGTATAATTATCTGGAGAAGTGAATCCCTGTTATATTAAAACCACCTCCGTCTTCTAGTTTCAGAGCATCAAGTTTGATCAAAAACCCAGATATTGAATCTTATGATCTTTGTTAGGCTGAAAGATTTAAAACTTGACATGTTTGTTGATTATAAATTGGAGTTAACAATTTATTTCCAGGAAAATAAGTTAAGATAGCTCTGAAACATCATAACACAGATGAATTCGCTTATACATGATAAAATCAAATAAAATGGATTGTTGAATCAAGTATATATTTGGAATCACCATTGAAAAATATGATTTCTAAAACAAGAATTTGATTTTTTATTAAGTACGCGAAGAGCAGTTTTGAGTTGATCGCGAATTGGGTTTCGACCTAGTTCAGGCGGCTGGAGGAGTTTTGGAAGACGGGGTTTCTCGAGGAGGTAGAGGAGCTTATGGGGTATCAGAGAAAAATATTGGGGTGGTCGGCAGGTCAACGTAGCGGCAGTGGCGGGTGATTCTTTTCTGGAAACCTAGTTTTGGTCGAGAGCATTGGGTTGACTCGTTTTCCCTCTGTGGCCGATCGAGTGGCATATGGTCTTGGGAAATGGTGGCTGGGTGGATGACGAGTCGTTGGCCGGAGTTAGGGACCTTCAGATGGTCGGAGCGGTAAGTTCGAGGTGAAATTGGCAACTGGGTTGGTTCCAGTATTTGGGTCGAACTACTCGTTTTCAAATCGTGGTCGTTCTCGGTGATTTAGGTATTCGTGGCGACTCAAGAGGGGATGGGGGATCTACTGACGATGGCGGGGCTGGCCAAAGACTCGGTGATCATCGGTGTACGTGAATGCGTGCACCTGTGCATTTTGTCTGCATCACTGAGGAAGGAGCATTGTGACTCGAAGGGACTGTCAAGGAAGATGATGGTTGGCTCGAGTTTAGACTCGAGTGTGTTTGAGTAGCAGCCGGGGTTATTTGTAAACTTAAACAAAATTTTGGAAAAAAATCATACACGGGTAGGTTTGGCTAAGAACTCGAAGCAAATGGAATTTTGGCTCGTGGAAGGCTCAGGAAAGTCTCGTGTTTTGTGATTTACAGTTTTAATTAAATGTTTTCAAGTTTTAACTTAAAAGTTAAGTTAATTTATTTTGTTAATGATCATTAGATAATTAATGATTTATAATTACCTAATAATTAAAGAATAATTATTTAAAATTAATTAATCATTAATTAAAAAGGTTAATCAAATTATAATCATGGAATTAATCATTCAATGAAATTAATTTAGTTAATCGAATCTGTTCAAATTAAATTTCTTAAAGTTTAATTCAGAATAATCACTTGATGAATTTGGAAAATATAATTACTTAGTGAAGTAATTAATAGATAATTACTGAATGTAATAAATTGAATGATAATTTAAAATTTGAGTAAATTCATTTGTAAATAATTAAAGGATTAATTAAAAATGGTGATTTATTAAGATTAATTCAATAATTAAAGATTAATTGATTCATTGAAAAAAATTATTAGTTAATAATTAAGGGTTACCTAATAAATTTGAAAAGAGGATTTATTTCAAATAATTTGAAATTAACTTATGTTAATTAACCAGGATGAGTGACTAATCTGATTAAATAAATCAGACAATTAATTAATTCTACCTATGGATGTTTGGATTCTATTGAATGTGAATTGTTTGATATCCCTGATTGTGATGCTTTGTGATACATCCTGATTTATGTTGTGATCTATAATTTACTTATCTGTGATATATATCTGTGATCTGTGAATGAAGATGAGCGTTATAGTTTATATCGCTTATCAACTATATTTCTATATTCTGATCTGTGATGATTGTATGATGTTGCACTATTGTGTGTGAAACCCTTGGACTACACCTTTACAAACACAAATATGGATTTCACGTGGAAATCGGTTAAGTCACAGATGATTTAAATTTAATATTTTTGAAATTGAAATTTTAATTTCAATTGATTTTGGAAATGGATTTGGGTTAATGTTAAAGCTTTTGAAATGGGGTTTCTAAGATAAACGTTATTTTGAATAACTTGATTAAGTTTTGAAATTTAAATAATTTAATTTGAATTTGAATTCAAATTTGGAATTGAATTCCATGATTAGAAATTATGGTTAAAAATGTTAAAAATGTGTTTATATAAACCATTTTTAAAGTATTGTTTGAGAAGTTGAATTTAACCCAAGGATTTCAACACGTATGAATGAATCAGAGTTTCCAAAATGAAAACTGTTTGTTTTCAAGTGATAAAAAGCTTTCAGATAAGAAATGAAATTCCAGTTTAATTAAAGGAATTTCAAGTTTGAATTGAAAAATGGTTTTCCAAGTTATGAATGAATTGTTTTGAAAGCTATGAATTGAATCTGTTTATTTTTAACAGATTTAAAATGATGATTTGTTTAAACCATTCGAAATGGAATTGTTTTGAAAGGCTATCAGTTAAATCTTTGTTTTAAAGATTTAACGAGTTTATCAAATTGAAATGAGAATTAATTTGGAAAATCTGTGAATGAATCTTTTGTTTAAAAGATTAAAGTGTGGAAATTGTTTAAACCGTTGAAGGTTGTTAAAATGAATCTTTTTGTTTAAAGATTTGAAATGGTAATTTGTTAAACCATTTGGAAAGGGAAGTTTTGGATAATAAGTTGTGACTTAATTGAAATCCCAATATCTATATATTTTTAAATATTGCGCTCATTATTCGGTTTAGCCGGGAGAGGACCTTTGTGTCACATAACCCATTCTGAATAAATGATACGTCGTATATGGATAGCATTTGAAGACCGGTGTTGAAGACCGGGTATTTGCGAAAACGATAGGATAACCTATCGATTGTCTCTGCACTGAGTTGCTCCGGTATAGAGATTTCCTAAGTGATGGGAAGTCCGATCGAGATTGTGAATACCCGGATTGCAAGGGCTTCTTCGGAAGTGCCTTCGGTTCTGTTCGAACCCGGAACAGACTTGTATGGTTACATGTCTGACATTACAATTTGAGATATAAAGTTGATTTCTTTCAAATACATTTCTGTTGGTGGCGGAGAATTTATTCTCTTAGCTTAACACCCTTCTTTGAGACGTACGAGCTCAAAGGTTATGTAGTTGAAATTTATCAGCGATATATTCCCAATTTGGTAATGTGGCATGCTGAGTGTTGCTGTGTGATGATCATTTATTGATCATTTGTGATCAAAGCGTGGCTTTATGGAAAATCGTAGCTTTGTGGACGAGACTTCGTCAGGGCCTCACAACCCGGAAATGGTCGAAACAGGAATGTTGCGGCAAGGTTATGAAGGTCGCGCCCTTTAGGGTATGTCATTTCCTTCTGGAAAGGGGTGGTATCATGGTATGGAGCCCAGATACTTACTCATGTGGACACACTTTATTTATTATGTGTGATGTTACCGAGCGCTCGGATAAAGGTCCCAAAGGACCAGGGGATGGCATATTCGTGAGTTACCTAGTTACAGGGGTAACCCGGCCTTGTTAGCAGAGAGCAGTTTGTCTCTCGGGACGTCCAGCCAGAGGCGATCCTATTCGGCAGTAGGAAAGGAAGTTCCTTAGCCTGACCATTTGTTGGTAAATCCAAAGAAACAATACGAACCTTTACGATTACAATTGTATAACCTGCTATGGAATGTGGCGGTAACCTGCTATTGAACATAGTAGCTATAGTAGGCATAACGTGAAATGCCTATGCTGGCTAAGATTAATATTATACTTTCGAAATGTTTTCTGCACTATGCACTAATAATAATAATCCAATGATTTGGTTTGCGTAGTAAGCATCTTTGACTATCATAAGAAGAAATCTCCTTCGATTCTGCGTTTGCATTGTGTGTGTGTGCAGGAGGCCTTATGGTAGTTTCATTTTCCAAAAGCATTGCGGACTTTAATGTTTAAAATTCTTTTATTGTTGTTTGTTTAAAGATAAACTGCTTTTGTTGCTCACACCAGTCCCATGACTGATCCGGAGTTTATTGTTCCCTTCCTAAACTCTGGATGCTCATAATTTTCCACACGAGCAGTCTAGAGTTGGGTTTCTCAGATATTCAGGTTTAGTAGATTATCTGGAGCTAGTTCAGTTCTTAGAGTTCATGGACTGACGTTGCTTATCTTGGAGCATTCTATTGGAGTTGTGGGAGTCATTCTCTTTTGTAGATCATTTGGAGTGATCTCTTCCATTGGTGTTATCTATTTTCTTTCCGCTGCTATTTCTTGTATCATATCTCTGATGTATATTGATATATGTTGTATCATTCTGTTGTATCATATTGTATCAGATATTTGTATCTGTCATTGTATCAATGTTATATATATATTGATATATTCTTTTTCTTCCGCTGTGTTGTTATACTTAATGGTGTTATAAGCTCCGGAGAACCAGATTCGGCGTTTGAATCTACGTCATTTTGAGTACAAGTGAAGTACGGGTGCCAATTTTCGAAGGCCGAGTCCGGGATCTTTACAAAATGATACATACCCGAATGGTCTTATAGATTAGGGAAAAATCGTTATGAGTTGAAATGATAAACTCGAGAGATTTTATGGATTTTGAATTTTACTCGGGATTGCGGGTTGAAATGATATATACCCGTAAATTTAAATTTATTGCAGGTTGAAATGATATATATCTGTATCACTTGACCATAGGGTAGAAAATTATATACGGACATCAGATTGGTTAAATTAAATGATTGTAAATCCTTAATTTTTGAATCCAGTTAAATGATATTATGAAATAAAATTAGATTTATATGAACTAAATTATTTTCAAAATCCAAGCTTTAAAATGTTGAAATTGAAATTGGTTTAAATGGATTGTTTAAAGGATTTAAATTGAAATCTTAAAGTTGAATTTTGAAATATAAATGAAATTGATCAAAATTAAGTTATTGAAACGTTTGAATATTTAAACTTTGAAACCTATTGAATTTGAAGTGGTTTAAATTTATAGTTCAAACATGGATTTGAAATCGATATAAATTGAAATGGTTTTAAATGAGAATTTGAATTGAAACGTTTAGCCTTTTGAATTGAAATCGTTGAATTGGGATTGATTTAAATTGAATTTTTGGAACTAAAGTTGATTTGAATTGATTTGTGAAATTGGAAGAAACAATTCTAGTTTGAAAGTATTGTCGATATAAACTCTTTTAATATACAAACTCTTTTAACATATAAATTATTTTACTCATATAAACCATTTTAACATATTAATAATTTTTTATACATTAACTATTTTTAATATATAACCTATTTTAATATATAAACTATTTCTAATATATGACCTATTTTAAATCTATAACCTATTTTTAAAAATATAAACTATTTTAATATATATTATTTTAAATTTATAAACAATTTTTAATATATATTTTAATATCTATACTATTTTTAATGTATAACTATTCCAATATATAAACTACTTCCAATATTCAAACTGTTTAAAGTTGGAACTGTTACGATTTAGATTTAATTGATTTAAATGCGAATATTTTGATATGATGGTTTAACCTATTTTGTTGTTATGATTTTGAAAATGAATATGATTTAAGGTGAATAATGATTTCGAAAGTGAATAATGATTTCGAAAGTGAATATGATTTCGAAAGTGAATATGATTTCGAAAATGATATGATTTTGAAGTGAATATGATATTTTGATATCAAATATGAATCGGTTTTGGAAATGTAAAAGAACCAACCGGTGTGAAATAAGCATTTGGCTATTAAAGAGACCGGGATCAGATATTGTCATACTCTCTGCCAATACCGAAAACCACTTTAACAACTGTGCACGTGGTAGATAATCCAGAATGAAGTAGGATGGTTTGGCGAACGTTACTGGAATGAAGTAAGAGAATGATGATGAATAGCCTCGACTTTCGAGTCATAATTAAAATGACTAAAACATGAAATATACCTGGGCCAAGTGGGGTCGCTCCCCCTATCGAGCATGCTTCTTTAAAACCATATCTATTACTTTGTGATTTGATTTGGTGGCCACCCTTTGATTTGATTATGGGAGTGTGTCTCGAGGTGGGCGCTAGTAGCTACTATGCGTTACCACTAGCCGGTCCAGCCCGGTTCTGCAAATGGTAGTATCCTACCCTGGGCATTGCCTCGTGCGCCTTGTCATATTTATCCTGATTGAGCCCACTACGAGTTTGGTCTGTGTCGTACACTATGGAGTGCCCTCTGATAACTCTCCAGTTTACGGAGGAATTACGGTACTGTACAGACTACGATGCTTATATAAAAATGTGTTAAGGGGGATATGGGTAACGCCTTAACGCTATTTTAATACTTTACTTTACCGTAGACATATTATAACAGTGTATTGTATTATATATGTAGATAGTTTAACGGATCCTTAAGAGATGGAATCCCGAACATCTCTTAAGTTATTGCACGCACGTTACACACTGGATAAAAGATGTAAAATCCCGTAAACATCTTTGAAGCCGTTACTCTCATATTTACTTATTTTGATTTAACTTACATAAGACCTTTTAGTTCTGACTCGAGTGTTTTGTTTTTTCATTATGTTCGGATCAGCCTGAGCTTTTCAGCATTGAAGACTTTATTTCTGGAGGACGAAGACAAAGTTCAATATTATTATTATTATTCCACTGCATCATGTTGTTCCGCTGCATTAGTCTATTTTACCTTCTGTATGTATAACTCTGATTGTATTGTAAAAGTGTAATCAAATGTTATTTATAAAACAACTTCATGAACCGTTTATTTGGTTATTATATTTTGTCATTCCGCTGTGAGATTCTGTGCTTTGTTTTTCTTTCTCTTATTTTTCTTATTTACCCCATTAACAATCCTCCCTTTTGAATGGTTCGAGTTGACATGTGTGGTTTATTATCGATTTAAACCGTCCAAAAAGGTGGGTCGTTACAATTAGTATCCCTAACTTAGGTTATATTCATTTATAATTTACATTGGTATCCCCCAATGATAGAGTCATAACATATAAGTGTTGATATCCCCAATTATTGTATTGAACTCATCAAACCTACCCTAATATCCCCAGGGTTAAACAACATTTATAATGTAAGGTTAAAAGAAAACAACTTTTCAATCCCTTCGAATGTATCCCCTTCAAAAGCTTTGCTTTCGACCCTTTCGAGTGCAATCTTTCGACCCCTTCGAAAGGTTTGCTTTCGGCCCCTTCAAAAGCAATAACCATAAAAAAAATTAAACAGTAGGCTCCTGCCTTTATAACACTTTAAAAACCCCTTTTGAAACCTTTCGACCATGTTATAGTATTATTATATAAGGGTAAAAGCATAGCTTCAAAACCACTTGAAAGTATCCCTTTCGAAAGCATTGAAGGTTACTCTTAAAACCCTTGAAAATCAAACCTTTCGAAACCATTGGACACCAAACCTTTCAAAACCATTAGGTTTATACTTAAAAATATTACATTGGGTCATAGGTGGAAGTATCCCTTTCAAAACCACTCTTTACTTTATAAAATATTGGGGAAAACAATTGAAGCTTTCGACAACGTCAAAAGCGAAAGCTTCTGCTTGGTTGATCAGAGTATATAGTAAGGCTATATAGTAAGGCTAATAAATATTACAATTACGCCAAGAGCGACATATGAAGATGCCTCCTTGGTTGATCAGAGTATATAGTAAGGCTAATAAATTTGCCTTTTCAAACAAAACACATAGCGGAAAGAAAAACTCTAAATAACTATCTGCCTCCTGCACACCTTCGGAAGCTTTATTCGTCTAAGAAGAAAACCTTAAACCTCAAACTACTCAAAATCAATTAAGCACCCGAGAGTTTAAGGGGAAAACAAAAACTTCGAGTCAAACATAAAGCCTGGTATGAATAATAATCTAACATCTCAATCCTTTTAGATATCTAGTGATACCATGACGCTTAGCGGAACGGGTTTTCCCCTCACTAGTATCCTAAAACCTTTTTAAAACCATATTATGTGCTCCTACACCCACAATGGTTAAAACATACATTTTCATAATATTATGATAATATGCATACTTGAAAGCATTTAGGATTTCACATCCCATATTAATTAGGCTAACCATCTAAGTTTCATATGACTATCCGTCTTGTATCTTCAAAGTCTACCGATCCCATTATATACTTCATTTGCTTGAACAGAGACTATCCATCCCACATACATTTTACTTAAGTTGGTGTGGACTATCCATTTCACATCCCATAGTTTTCCTAGGATGTCTAAGAACCCTTCTTTAATTATATGGAGACTATCCATCTCTAACCTGATGTTGACTATCCATCAAACATCCCATAGTTTTCCTAGGATGACTATGAACCCATCATTTCAATCATATAGAGACTATCCATCTCTAACCCGATGTTGACTATCCATCAAACATCTTATAGTTTTCCTAGGATGACTATGAACCCATCATTTCAATCATATAGAGACTATCCATCTCTAACCCGATGTTGACTATCCATCAAACATCCCATAGTTTTTCTAGGATGACTATGAACCCATCACTTGGCCACTTAACTCATGTTATCCACATGAATCTAATTATCCCATGTTATCCACATGATCAACCTATTTCCATTACTATCCCTAATTTAGGTAATATTCCAATCATTTCATGCTATCTTCATGGCTAACCTATTTCCATTAGTATCCCTAACTTAGGTTACATTCATTTATAATTTACATTGGTATCCCCCAATGATTGAGTCATAGCATATAAGTGTTGATATCCCCAACTATTATATTGAACTCATCAAACCTACCCTGAAATTCCCCAGGGTTAAACAACATTTATACTGTAAGGTTAAAAGAAAACAACTTTTCAAATCCTTCAAAAGTATCCCCTTCGAAAGCTTTGCTTTCGACTTTTTCGAAAGCAATCTTTCGACCCCTTCGAAAGGTTTGCTTTCGACCCCTTCGAAAGCAAAAACCATAATTTTTTTTAAACAATAGGCTCATTCCTTTATAACACTTTAAAACCCCCTTTCGAAACCTTTCGACCGTGTTAAAGTATTATTATATAAGGGTAAAAGCATAGCTTCAAAACCACTTGAAAGTATCCCTTTCGAAAGCATTGAAGGTTACTCTTAAAACCCTTGAAAATCAAACCTTTCGAAACCATTGGACACCAAACTTTTCGAAACCATTGGGTTTATACTTAAAAATATTACTTTGGGTCATAGGTGGAAGTATCCCTTTCAAAACCACTCTTTACTTTATAAAATATTGGGGAAAACAATTGAAGCTTTCGACAATGTCGAAAGCGAAAGCTTCTGCTTTCGACCCCTTCGGAAGGTTTGGGAAGCGGATTACTTTACAAAAACCATTAACCCTTTCGACTAAGTCGAAAGCTCCTGCTTTTGAAGAAGGGTTTGAACAAAAATAAAGGCGACAACTCTTTTCAAAATCCTCTTTGGAACAACTTTTCGAAAATATAGCTTTCGACCTGGTCGAAATCTCTTTTAAAACCAACCTTTCGAAATCAAACCTTTCGACCTTGTCAAAAGGTCTCTTAAATCCTTTCAAAACCAAAGCTTTCGACCTTGTCAAAAGGTCTTATAAAAACAACCTTTTGTAACCAAACCTTTCAGCCTTGTCGAAAGGTCTTTAGAAACCAAACCTTTCGACTTTGTCGAAAGGTCTTTAGAAAACAGGCAAGTGATTTTTCTTTTCAAATCAAAAATAAACTAAGGGACCATCTCCTTCGAAAGCAACCCTTCAACACCTTACCTTTCGACTTGGTTCAATTCACTACATACCACCTGAATGATATCATGTGTATTACTTTCAACCTTGTTGGTCAATGAAGTCAAAAAGTCTTGGTCGAGAGGTCTGGGTTGAAAGGTTTGCCAAAGAAGGCAGAACTACCTTTTTCTGGGTAAAAGCTGATTTTTGCCAAAATAAGTAAACTTTTTGTAACAAACTTGCCTACTTGTAAACATTTGATTGGCTTTCTCAAACTTTTAAATAATTTGGATAATATTTTCCGCATTTTCTCTGATCTAAAATCAAGTTAACTTTTAACAATTATGCCCTTCCTGTTGTGAAAACAATTAAATCATTTAAATCCTTCTTTCGAAATAATTTAATTTCCATACTAAATCACTTAGTAAAAATCTCCAAAAATTCCAGAAATTCACTTTGATCATGTTATCTAACATATTAAAATTTCAGACTCAAATTCTTAATATCTTTTCCAAAATAAATTTATAAACCCAAATATCCATATTTTCCTTTGAAAATTTATAACTAATTCTCCACGGCTTGGAAAATTATAAAAATTGAAACCTAACTCCAAAATTATGTTTTCCTTAACGTATAATTCTCCCATGGCATTTCAAAATAGTTTAACCTCGGTTTTACCATAAAACTGTATATGTCTCCTTTAAACAACCATGTTTAAACATATATAAATCATAAATCAAGCATATCATCATTCAATACATCATAAAACAGATTTACCCTTAAATCCGAAACCATATGATTATAAAATCAAAATAGAGATGTAGAAATTATTATTCACCTTAGATTGGATAAAGAAATTGAAGTTTGATTGAGATTGGTTCCTTCTAACTTGAATCCTAAGCTTTAAGTTGATTTCCTCTTTTCTTCTTCCTAATGGTCGGTCTTGCTTTCTTCTCACGGTTATAAATTTTTGTTTTGGTAAAATGAACGTGTATGACCTAATGAGAATGGTATAATGGTGGGAAATATGGGCGGCTAGTTACCATAATGCCCTTATGCTCAATTACTTAACCATTTTTATAAGTTCATTAGATTTTAAATAAGCACGGCCACCTAGTTTATTAATCAACTCCAATCTCCTTATTTACATTATTCTATTTAATTTATTCTAATTAAATCTCTTGAATAATGTTAAACAAAAATTAAGGATGTTACATGAAATGTTTCAATTAAAAGGAAACAAGAATGAAATTGTAATGAATGAGTTAATATAGGAACTTGCATTTTTTATCAAAATAGAATGAACATTTAAATTTAAATAATTGCATGTTTTGAGACATATAAAATAAAATTTTCATTTTGAATAAGTATGATTTTGTAAAAAGAAAAATTGAAGTATGGAGTAATATATATAAACACACTTATTAGTATTCAAAATTTTAAAATATATCAGAGGGTTCATGGTTGTGTAAATGTTTTGAAATCAATTAGAAATTACCTTGTATTAACAATTGTACATTAATCACACATGTTCACATACATTTGTTTTTCTATTTTATATATGGTTAAAACTTGTAAATTGGTTGCATTAATGTGACTATTACAGTAATCAAAAAAATTAAAGTAAATCATTTTTATAATGCATAGATAGATATATATTCATGAATTAATAAATTTGGTTTGAATAACATAAATAAATATATAGATTGATTGGTTGATTAATTGATTGATTGATTATTAATTGATTGATTGAGTTAATGGAATGTGCATATATATTAACATAAAACAAATGTTTTAATAAAGAATTAAAAGATATAAATATATGGATATTTGGGTTTATTGAAATTAATTAATTGGAGTAAGTTTTGGAATTTGGACTCCAAAAGTTTGTTTATAGTTTATACGTGGTCCCTTCATTTGCTTTATATTTATTATCACATCCACGTTCTCTTTCTTTTCATTTCAAGTTCTCCATGTTGGTTCCACTTGAGCATCCATTTAATTGTTAGACTACTCATTCGTTTCTTATCAATTAATAGTAGTCTCATTTGATTTATTTCTAATTAATAATTGCCACATTCTTTTCATCTGTTTCTCATTTGTTTTGTTTGCTCCTTTCCAAGTAATTTACCTGAAGTTTTTTTTTCCATTTTTAATGTGAACATCCAAATTAATATTCATGCTACCTCATTAGCATTTACTATTCTCCATTCATCATTAGTTCTTGTAGCTTCCTTTCATTGGCGATTTATTCTCCTGAAGCTTCAGTTTTAAAAAAGGAAGATTTATTTTTATCTTCATTCATATTTTTATTCCTTTACTCCACCTCTTTTAATACCTACCTTTTTTAAGGTTATTCATATTTTTACTTTATTTCAATTCCTAGTTTGTTTATATTTAGTTTATTAACTTTTTATTTGTTTCCATCTTCAGTCCTGTAGCCTCATTTCATTTTTCAAATATCATCTTCTATAGCTTCATTTTTCCAAACAAAACTTTCATCTCGTTTTTTTCTCTCTTCACCTTCCTCCTTTCTTCTTTTTCATTTTTATTCTTCAAATCTCCTTCTTCTCCTTTTTTTAAAGCTTCCATTTTTTCTTCTTTTTTATTCTTATTCTTCAAATCTTCTTCATCTTTTTCAAAGCTCCGTTTTCTTTTTCAATTCTTCTTCTTCTTTAAATTTTCTTCTTCTTTTCCAAACTTTCTTCTTTTTTCCAAATCTTTTTCTTCAAATCCAGATCTATACAAACTTCTCTGTCTCTTCCAAAACTTTCTAAAAAAAGATTAAGATAGCAAGGAAACAAATCAAAAGGAGAAAGTAGTAGCGGATCCAAATCTGACTAGAAAAGGGAAAGCCAAAAGGTGAGTGTTAAACTCACTCACGAAATACTAAAATTTTATTGCAAGTTAAACCCGGTCATATAGTGATAAAATTATTGATTGTTGGTTGGGAATTTTAATTGACATTTAATTTAAATACCTAAACTCCAAGATGTGATAACAAATAATTATTGTGACATGTTATTGAATTGGTCGATTTGTTGAATTGGTTGATTTGAATGTTGATTGTATGTTGTGATGGATGTTTTTGTGATTCAATGTGTGTTTGTTCATTTATTTTGATATACCCATGTTATCACCCTATAGTTTATTGTAATCATATAAATTTTCATTTTGGTTATTTGAACACTGAATAAGGATACAAAACCCTTGGATTTCTTATATCGACATGTGAAAAAAATTAGTATGTTTAGATTTATTGTTTGATTTTTGAGAAATAAACTGCCGTTACCTTATTTGGAAGTTTTCAAATTTAAATTTTGAAACACTAGGATGTTTTCATAAATTGAATTTTGAAACTTTGGAAAATTTTCATAAATCAAATCTCTTGAACTCTAAATTAAATTTGAAATTTTTCTATAAATTTGTAAGTTATTAGAATGAATCTATTGTGAAATCTGTTGTACTTTGAATATGAAAATAATAACTTTTTTAGAAAATTTGAAACTTTAAAAATATAGTTATCTGCATTCCATATTTAATCTGGTTTTGATTTAATTTGTAAGAATTTTAGTTCGGACTCGAGCGTATTATTTTCCTTTACGCTCGAGTCAGCCTGAGTATTTCAGTATTTCGAAGATATTATTTCTTGAAGATGAAGATGGAGTTTGAAGACCATATTTATTAATATTATTCCACTATATTACATTGTTATATCTGTAAAATGTATAACTCTGATGATATTATGAAGTGAAATTATTGTATATTGTTAAACAGCTTCATGAACTGTTTATGCTATTATTATATTTTGTCATTCCACTGTGAAATTCTGTGTATTGTCTTTCTTCTGTTTCTTATTCCCTTAAAATAAAACCCATTGATAATCTATCTTTTAGATGGTTTGAGTCGGACATAGGTGGTTTATTATTGACTTGAACTATCCAAAAAGGTGGGTCATCACAAATATAACCACATACTTAAGGAAAAAGATAATAACGGCTATGAGTAAAACATGTTATGCCACGGTTATAATTTTGAGATTTTCAAGTGTCATATAGACCTACAACTTTTTTGGGAGTGTTTTATAACACTCAAAATATATTATAACATACACTACAAAAGAAATTCAAATATATTTTTTGGTGTCTCTTTGCAAACTAGTTGTAAATATCCTACATTCCAAGTGAACTAATTGGAATAAAATATTACCAAAGTGACCTCTCTTATTTTAGTTATTGATGAAAATATTTGATATTTGTGTGTATTTATTCATGCGGATATTAGCCAGTCCAAAGGAAGACTAATATTTGGCTGAATCACTTACACATGTGTGATGATAAATATGTGACAATTATAAGGCTTTACAAGTGAATAATTAATCAGTCCAATGGAAGATTATTATTTGACTTGAATTTATTATCAATGTTTGATCATTATAATAGGAGTACCACTTACAGTTAATATTAATATCCAAATACTTGATATTAATGTTGTACAAGGTATCTTGAGAAGAGACTTACCAATTATTTGAATTTACTATAGCTGATATTTGGATATGAACATATACATTCAATCTTCATTTTTGTTCAATTTTCAACTAATGTGACTAAAGTGTCTGCCAAGTTTGATAATATTCTCATCTAGTTTGGGACTAACTCTAAAGATTAGTGAGAACATGTTGTTTGATCTTGACTTCGTGAATCTAGCTCTCGCAATTATGAGGGTTACAACCACCTTTATTACAGTTGAATGTTCTTATAATATTATGAAGAACATTGGGAGGTTTGATAATTCAAACAGCAAGAGTCAAATGATGATAAGGTAAAATATTTCAAAAGTTTTCAAGGATGTGGTATCCGTAGGGATAACCAATTTTAAGGAGTTCTTTTATAACGAACTGGATTTTTGAACAATTTATAATTGAATATTGGAATTATTTAAATAGTTGAATCTTGGATTTAATGTGCATAAAATATGATTTTGAAAGCTTATTTAAATTTTGTTTAAATAAGAATGAGAATGGGAAGCTATTAATTTATAATTAAAGTGGTTTAAATGATTTTAATAATTATTCATTTTAATTAACGGTTGAAATTATCATTCTGGGGCACTGCTTGGATTTTGAAGAAACTAGTGCCATTGGATCCAGAATAATGAATTGTTATACGTTGTCGAGTTTCGTGACCATCGGACGTTTTGTGTGGTCATGCGAGCTCAAAATGCATAGCAATTATTTCAGGAATTATAATATAATATAATATGATTTTAAAAACTAAATTCTGTATATGATGGAACTACGTCCCAATACTAGTCTCATTATGTTCGGAATGGGGGTAATTAGTTAGGAACGTCGGTGAGCACGCCTCGTTTGGAGTTGATATTTTAGGGGGGAAGTTTGAATAATGTTGGAAAATTTTCTATAAAAGGGCCCTCACTTCTTACATTTATTTTCTAAACCCTAACCCTAGCCGTCGAATCTAACGACCGCCATCATCCACGACAATTAGGGCCGATTCAAGCAAAGGTGTCGACTACAAAAATATGCAACTTGGGGGGTCGAGCACGATGACCGGTTAGATCAACGTGGTTCGATTGGAGGTGGTGGAGATCTGGCTTCGAACGCGCGGCAGTTTTTGGGGTTATTCTTCGATTATAGGCGACATGGGGTGACGAGGCCGGCAGCGCTGGGAAGAGGGCAACGAGGGCTATCACTGGCAGGCAATGTGGCGGCGGCTCAGGCGATGTGGCGGCGGTGACGTATGGACGAAGTCGCGTTAGGGTTTGGTTTTCTTGTGGCATGGGTTTGTTACGTGAGAGAAAGGAAGGTGATTGCAAATTACCTTATTAATTATGTTAATTATTAATTAATTAATCTTGTGATGTTCTAATGATCGTATCTTGTTCATACGAGTTTCGATCAAGGCGTCGTTTTTGCTGTTGCGTTCGTATCTGGATTATCTACGCAATGGAGTTGGATTCGTCTAGTTTGGAGATAGTTGGTATTTTATTCAAAATAGAATGGCGTTCGATTATGGACTATTCGGAAACGCGTAAGCGTTGGCTGGAACTTGAGTGAGTTTTACTCGCCAGTTGATTGTACAATTATTGTATATATAATTGTTGTTGTATTAAAAATATAAACTATATAACGAACAATGCAAGTTATTAATTTTGGACCCACCTTGTTTTGTAGAACAAGTGATAGCATTATTATTGAGTATAATCTCTCTTTTGATTCTGTAAACATGTATCATGGCACAGACTACTTGATTTACATGTTTGATATTGCTTTGTGAAAAGTAATAGTGCATTATATATGTTAGAAACGATATAGTCGTTATAAACATGCTTTGAAATCCCTGATATTTAACATATGTTAAATTGGATAGAACGTGATATATTATGGAAATATATATGTATATATATAGGTTGTTCTACATACGTTTTGGTGTGTTTGACATAAATAGATTGGTTTGGATATTGTGGGAAATTGGAGATGAAAATTGAAAAGGTTAGAGTGAAAAGGTCGCGATGGATGCACTTTGAAATCGCTGTGATCTACGGTTTTAAAGTTAACTTTGGAAGACATCCTAGGGCTTCTTCATATTGTTAATAAGTACTGTTAGCGCACTTATTATTAGAAAGTAACAAGGTTTAAATATATTGTTGAAAATCATTTATGGATTTATTAAGTGATGGTTTTAAATTATGAAACAGGGTTTTTAAGGGGTGTTTTAAATAAAAGTTTTAAAATATGTATAAGTATATTAAAAGTATATTTTTAGTATATAAATGGTTTTAGAAGTTATTAAAGATTTTATTAAAGAGATAAAAGGATTTTAAATTATAATATTCTACAAATGGTTTATAGTAGTTTATTAAATATCTTAGCTTTACAAATAAATAAATTTATGTATATATATCTATCTTTTTTTAAAGGTATTTTAGTAAGGAATTAATATTTTGTAAAGAGATTTAGAAGGAATTTTTAGATTATAACACTTATGTTATAATGGATTATTTTATAAATTGATTAAAGGGGTATATCCTCTTGTTTGATAAATGGGAAAGTACGTAGAGCTTTAAATGGATATCTCAAAGCTAATGGTAAGTACAAAAGTGATTTTAGGTTCATAGTATCGATGTTTGTGCAACATCTATTTTAACCCATTTAACTATACTTTTGAAAAGTAATTGGATGGAATTTTAAAGATAATGGAATAGTAAAGTGTTTTGGGGTTTGTCGTAAATAGTGTTTTAGTAACATTTGTTTTTTAAACCCCTGGATAATATTTTAAAGTGTTAAAATATTGTAAATGAGTTTGGAAAATACCTAGATCTTTAATAATGGAATTTTAAAGAGAATAACAAGTATGATTTGGTTTTGAGTTTGTTGCAGCAATGTGTCAGTAACATTCGCCTTTAACCCGTTTTGGTTATACTTGTGAACATAAATTAATCTTTGAAAAGAATGTTTCGAAGATAATCATAAGTGGAGTGGTTTTGAGTTTGTAGTGATAGTGTCTAAGTAACATTTATCTTAAGCCCTTTGAAATTGATTTGTGAATATACTTATACGGTTGAGATAAGTATATGAATATTTTTGAGAATTATTGAAATGTGTTGAAATGAATAGTGATGTTTTAATTAAATAGTGGAGTTTAATTAACAAATGGAGTTTCATTTATAAAGAGTTTATTGAGTAAAAATGAGTTTTACTAATAAAAGAGGATTTTAATTAATAAAAGAAATTAAGTAAAAAGGGGATTATAAGTCGTTTATATGACTTAATCGTGCTTGTTTGTTTCGATCGTGCTTTGTGTGTTACTTGCTTATGGACAGTATAAGGAAACTAGTTTCCCATATGTGATTATCTTCATTGTTATTTGATTTGACCAAATACACTCTAGAAATATCTAGAAGAAACACGAGGATTATATGGTAAAGTTATCTTCGATGATACTATACTGTACGTATAAACTCGTTTTTCTTTTCTTGAACAATGGTAAGGAAATCCGTCCAATTAAACGGTTAGGAGATGATCTCCACTCTTATGTATGTCTGTTTATTTCCCACAGAATCGGGGTTGGGATTCCCAGGAAATCAATCGATTAGTTTTGGAGCACTCGATAAGCGGATGAGGGTACTTATATGAGATGACTTAAAACCCTAACCACTCCAAAACCATATACGTGTTCTATACTTTGAAAGAGGTCTGTGATTGCTTCGAGATGGCTTCGTGATTGGATTGTAATTGCTTTGTGATGTTGGAATCTATGTGGAGATTCGAGATTTGTTTGAGATGCTCAAACACATGTAGTTGTTCGTGATCTATTCAGGATGTGAGATCCATGTGTGATTTTGAGACCTGTTGAGGTATGGGAATCCATGTGTGATTTTGGGATCTTTTGAGGAATCCATGTGTAGTTCCGAGATTTGTTTAGATATGGGAATCCATGCATGGTTTTGGGAACTGTTGGACTTGGAGCTAGTGTGGAAGATCCGTTCGAGTTGTGGCTTGTGTGTTGGGATGCTGAACGTGACTTCACCATAGGTAATGATAGAAACTAGATATAGGTAACATAGTCTATGGGGTTTAGCTAACTTAAAGGGTGATGGCACTCCAGTCTAGTGTTACTTACAGATATGCATGCGGGGTGATGTGACCTAGTGCCACGTGTTCGGGCATGGACCAGTTATGTTTTCCTATAATATATTCTATCTAGGGATATACGATGCTCGAAAGGATATTTCTGATCCTTGTGCAGTAATTCGAATTCGGCATCCTCGAAGAGATCTACATGGAAATCCTATACAATTAGCGAATGCGCCTTAGCGATTGTGGTTATATACCTATTATTGTTATGATGTACACTTACATACATCGTAGCTATGTGATTATTTATATTTCACACCTTAGACATTATTATATTATCACTGAATTGTATAATAGAAATGGTTTGGTTATCGTAAGGTAAAAATCGGTCTGTATTTATTAGCGGCATGGTCTTATGATATACCCTTATTTTGAAGGGTTTAAGATATAATAAATCTATATGATTTGAGTTTCTCACTCTGGTTACCAGACTGATCTGGGTGTTATTTTCTTAATGCTCGGGTCAGCTCGGGTATGTTTCCATATTTAGCCATGGTTCATTGGAGCTTTTAGGGGGGAGCTGGATGATTTCCTCCTGTATTTTATTTCTACTGCATTACTTGATGTATATCTATAAGCATTTGTGAGGACATGATGTTATAACTGTCTAGGCTGATGATATGTTAGTTTTCTCTGATTGATGTATGTATATAAAGGTTTTCTTTTTGGTAAAGACCTTTTGAGATATTATATATTATCGTTCCGCGTGTGAGATTCTGATTTTGTGTTCTCTTCTTTCTTGTTCTATTTCTTTTTCTTTTTATTTTACCCTAACAATTTGTCTTTCCGACACTTGGGTGCTTGGCATGTGAATATCATGGATGTATTAGTATCGACATTCGGAGGTCGAAAAGGCAGATCGTTACATCTTTACTAAGAATGAAAAGCATTTTGTCAAAATGATAAGGGGAAACAAGCACGCTTTGTAGTGCTTGATTCTATAAATCAAATAAAGGAAAATAAATGAGTACTATGTAGAAAATATTGCTTCAAAAGTTAAAGGCACCCAAGTTATTGTTATTTTTTTGGGTACTCTCTTTATTCATATTATAACCATTTTAAGATTATTATTAATTATTGTTTTTAAGAATAAAATGACCTCTTATTGAACTCATCCAGCATTGTGGTAAGAAGAAGAGAGCTTGAGGCATGTAAGATTAAAAGTACTCATTTAACATAAATTGTAGATAAATATATAGATAAGGAAAAAGAAGTTACTAAGGATCTAGAAGAAAAGAAATAACATATTGATATATTTATAGTTGTTTCTTTAATGAGATATACAGAGATATAAAGTAAAGTATGTTATATATTTCTAAGTTATTATTGAGATTTTAGTTATATTGTTTGGATTTATTTGATATTATTGTCATGCTGTCATTTAGATAGCTTTTGGTTTTCTATTACTAATATGAACAAATTAGGTTTTTATTGTTCATTTAGAAATAATAAGATTGATTTATGAATAAATTCAAACATCGTTGGAATTAAAACTCCTAATGTTTAAAATATAGATTATATATATATCTACTTATGCTAAATACCTTTTATAATGAAGTATCTAAATTTGATTTGGTGATTTATATGATTATTTGTTTCGGCTTAATAAATAAATCTGATTGAGGCACTAAAGATGGAAATACTTTATTGATATTCTAAGCGATTTAAAAGCTATAAGTATTATAAATCCACACTAAGAAAAAAGAAAAAAAAATTAAGAAAATATTTTTTGAGGATATTGAGTTTGGGGGGGGGGGAGAAATAAAGTATGCATCATTGTCTTTAAAGAGAATCGTTATCTTTGATTCAACTACAGTTACTTCTTCAGATAATGTATAGGATTTGTTTCCTTTCATTGACAAGAAGTAAATCAAGAACCATATTAAGACAATATTAAACAAAATTTTCTTATGGATCATTGTCTTCAAAGAGAATCTTTATATACGATTCAACTGCAGTTACTTCTTCGAATAATATACAGGATTTATTTCCTTTCATTAACAAGAAGTAAATCAGGAACCATAGTATGACAATGTTAAACAAATTTTTCTTCAAGTTAAGATTAATGTTTCAAGAAAACAAACTCAATAACCTCAAGGTGTAAGATCATGAAGGAGATCCACTTGGAAAAAATGATATACTATTCTGGATGATTATGTATTATTTTTCCATAAAGATAAATAATGGTTGGTGGAGATGTTTCTATTGACTTACATCAATCTATACAAGATATTAGTTTGAAATGTCGATTTAGGGTATGGATGTATTGTATAAATCTATAAAGGACAATAAAGTTTGAGGTCTTTTCCATTACCTTAAGGTAACAAGATCATTGGTTATGAATAACTATTCAAAACCAAAAGGGATTAAGTGGGTAATGTGGAAAGGTATAAGGTTCATTATAGAGAAGACTATACTCAAAAGATTATAATTTTGAGCAATATCGAAAGGTTATTGAAGTCATGTTTCTCAATAAAGACATTGATGAAATAACTAAAGAAATCCACTTATGGATTACTCTTTTGTATTATGGATTCAAATACACCATTATTATTCATGGGGTGATATTTGGATTGCCATAAAAGAGCTAGACTAAGTGCATAGAAAGGTTCAGTATGCAAACCGTGAATCAATTGATTCTCTTTTGCCTAAAGAGACAAATATTGTCTTATATAGTAATATAAGAATGTTATTGAAGCTAAAAAAGGCAAAAGATTCCTCATGCATTTACGGTGTGGAGTCTAATGCATGCTAAGGCATATACACATATGGATATTGTGTGTACTATTTGATAAATATCTTACTAACATTGAAAGAGGATCAATGGTTAGTAACCAAAATGGTTACGAGATATCTTTAGGGAATAAAAGATTACATGCTCATAGATAAAAGATCAGATTGGTTGGAAGATCATAAAACATTACGATCTGAATATTTTGGATGCCAAGAGTATAAAAGATCCACTTTAGGTAATAATATTATTTTTTGGTGGAGTTATATAGGGAAAGTTGTCATACTAACACTTATAGCTTCCTCAATATTGGAACTAACAATTATTATCTGTTATGAGGCATCCAATGATGGAAAACAATTGCAAAATTTTGTCACAAAATTATGGAATATTTAAAAAAGGTATTGAAAGACCACTAAAGTAATATTGTGACAATAAACAACATATTATTTTTCAATAAGGGGAGAGTGCAAAATAAATTATAATTTATAGAGCATATTGTGACAAACTCCATTATGGCAGATCCACTTACAAAAGGATTATCATCCAAGGTCTTTCATGAGCATGTTGCTCAATTGGTGTAACTTTTATGTAAGGATATTTTGGTTCATGGGGAGTTTGTATTTGGTAATGTTATATGACACATTGCTCTATACTTCGATTTTAGACATATATCAAGTTCTTTTTTCTGATCAGAAATAAAGAAATGAAGTTTTGTATGCGCTCTAGGTTGTTTAAATATTGAATATTTTGATCTCAATAAAGTGGGACCAGTTGGGAATAGACATGTATAAATCACATCTTATGTAATTTCCATGATATTCATCCATGATTGATCCATGTCATTTGATTGTATTATATGTGACCACCAATGGGTTTAGTCACACTAAAAGTAATGAAAGCTGCTTTGATCCTTTTCCGGCATAGCTAATGGACGAGGTTGTTTCGGAAACACCTTATGTTATAAATAGCAAATTTTGAAGCTTATAAAGTTATACACATTTATAAGGTTATTACATATATGGCCCAGGGGGAAATTGTTGGGAAATTCCAACATATGAGCCACATATGTAAAATAAAATATGTTGTGTTATTTTGGTGTAAAGCCTAATTAAAGTGATCGAATTATGAATTAAATTTAAAAAACTTAAGGATATAATTATCATGATATTAATGTGTAGATACCGGGGTAAATCTAATTTGTCGAAAGACCAAATTAAAAAATACCAACATTATAAATAAGGGGTTATGGTCCCCAAATTACACAAGCTCTAGTTACTCTCCTAATCTCTTCTATGGAAATAATTCAGATCTAGGGTTTGTGTCAATTTAGAAGATCAAACTAATTTTTTTCTCTTTGAATTAACAACTATGGATCCATGTATGGCTTCCGCTAATTTGTTTACCTTTCTCTAATTTCTTCTCAATCAAATCAACGTGAGTCATCTATTCAGATCTAGGGTTTCATGATTAATCAATCTTAAAGTATATTAAAATCCTAACCCAACATCATCCTCAGCAAAACTAACGGCATCCAACTCAACATATATTTTTAGATCTACCATAACCTTATTCGCGGATGTCCAGATCTAGCCGGAAGCATCACTTTGATCAACATCGCAACATCACAAGGTTGCAAGTCACATATAAGAAACAAATCTGTCAACTATAGTCTCAAATCCAATACCACCACCATAGCAATCCAAAGTTTGGTAAACCATACATGGAAACCAAAGCATGTCATAATAGATAGGTCCCAAGCATAGCAGCAACAACCACATCAAATTTCAACAACCGATCAAGACAATATCATCACTCTAGGCTACAGTTCTAAACAACTGCAGGCACGAACGAAACCAGGTCGACACGAAATCCAAGCATCAAGCAACTTCAGATGCTAGCTGATTTAACTGTCTTAGCAAATCTTCCTCTACATAAATGTGGCATCATCATACTCAGGTCAGAACCAATCTCAAGAGTACCAGCACAACCATGACTCTAGCTTTCGTGCAGTAACTCGAGATAGTAGCGGTGATTTCCAGAAGGTGATGATGAGAAAATTCTTGAACCAACAACAACACATTAGTTCACTAATAGAGGCAACGACAATGATGATCAATCGTTCGCAGTAAGCTTCTAGACAACTACGATCCAACACAGGGAAGTTTTTTCATGTAGAGCGGGGTTGAGTGGAATTTTTTGAGGTTGTGTGGAATTTTTTGAGGAAAGCAATTTCATTCTTTTGTGAGGAGGCAATTGAATTTTATGAGAATAAAATGGCAAAGGAAAGAAGTGGATCTGACAAGAAGAGAAATAATTTATTTGACAAAGTGAAAGCTCAAACGATTTTCACAAGGGAGGAGTTTTATTTCAGATTGACCCTTACATTTTATAATTTGCAGTTAGAAATATTTTTATTAGGAGCAATTTTTAATTTATTTGTTTATGTACTTTTTCTTTTTAATTTTAAACTCTACATTTTCTAGGTTGAGCTACGAGTTGTAGTTCATAGATTCTGGTCTCGGGGTATTGAGTCCAACCAGGGTTACTAGACATAGGATTAGTACATTTAGGTTAGTAAAGGGTGCGAGTTTACATGTTTTTAAGCATCGAATATATAATTTTAGTAGTAACTTTGGAGGCAGCAGTAGGCACTAACGGGTTAGTGGCCGAAGCTGGGTATATCTATGCGTTATTTACTTTTCATATTTACATTTCCGCATTATATATATGTTTATTTGCAAAATGGTTTAAATACCCTATTCAGAGAAATACATTGGAAACATGAATTGCAAAATAGTAATTAGTACTTAACATTGGAATAAGAAGTAGATTTATATTCCGAAGTGTATTTTCATATAGAAAAATTAATTTCTATGAGATTTATTTCTTTGAATTTATGATATTTGATCTGAAAAATTCTCGATTGTAAACCAATTATGGTAAATGAAATTACTAGCCTATATTAAGTGGTTAAATCGAGCTTCATATTTCATATGCTATTATAGTAACGGAGGAAATAGTGGGAGTTGCCATATAACACTTATTAGTCACATCAATTACCAAAATTGTTTTCCTAAAGATACCAAAAATTATTTATGAAATAGTAATTGTCTTTCAATGTTTACTAAAAACAGATAGTCTTATTTTAGTTTGAATATTGTGAATATTCGTTATAAAATAAAACTATAATGTGGTATTTGTTTTCATAACAGATGTAATGTATTGAAAAATACAGAAGTATATGAAATTATTTGCAATTATTTTGGAATTACAGACTAAGCTATAGTTTTGAGAAATAATTTGATTATATGAATATGAATCATATAATACTAGCTACTATATCTCAAACAATTAAGGGCAAAGCACCTATTGAGTAGGAGCATGATAAGTGCTGATGAACTCTTCGGATTTATACATATAGATATATGCAATCGTAAGTCTATTAATACTTAAACGGTTCCACATACTTTGTTATATTCACTGATGAGCTATCACTGACATAAACATATGTATTTGATACACATGTAGGATGTCTATGATTAGCTCATAGAATATAAAACGGAAGTAAATAAAATAACGTGCAATAGAAAATAAAATTGATTTGATTTGATCCAATAAGTGAGTATAACAGAAAAGAGTGTTGAACATACCTGAAAAAAATAAAAATTTAATCTCAAAAGTCACTCCTTCTTATGATACATAATGATATATCGATAAGGAGTAATCAAAATTTATTGGACAAAGTACGATTGATGGTGAGTGAAGTTGAGTTAACTTCTTTTGATAAGGTATATACTTATGAATGGTACATGAGGTTAAAATTAATTTCATCTAAAGAATAATCTACAAAATTGGACAAAGATAAGGGTTTATAAGTAACCCTAACATATCCTAGGCCAAGGAATTGGTAGGTTATGCGAAGTTGAAAGACAGCACGTAATAACTATACACAAGGGATTTGGTATGAATCACCCCAAAATAATTTTAAAAATGATTTTTATTGGATGACCTATTTATGTTTTAAACATAAGTTTTGTAAACTAAAACCAAATCATTTTTATATATACAACAATTCATAAAGATTTTATGAATACATATTCCATTGCACTGAGAAACAATTGTTGTTTCAAGAAATACCAACTTTATGCTGAAGGAATTTCTTTTAGAAATTTTTGGCAGTAAAATGGATTTAGATACGATCCAAGGATAAAAGTGACTACGAGGAATGAAAGAAATTAACCAAACCTAAATGAACATAACATATTAGAATGTCTAATAAATATTTTCACATATTGAACATAAACCATGAGTTTCTTACCAATTCGTGAAAGATAATCCTCAGCTGTCAATTAAACCATTAAGTGTATTGACTCCACGATATGGTATGATGCACAAATCCGAAGTGGATTCCAAGTACGTTATTCAAAAATATGGTTTTGATAGTTATACCCAAAGGAATATGATCCATCGGCCATGAATATGTCTTAAAGAGAAAGACTAATGCAGTTGGAATATAATGAGCAAGGTTGATAAGAATAACATCGTAAATTTCAATTGTTGAAATTAGCGTAATAGATTCGTTATTAAATGTGCATAAGTTAATTTGGATGTACTCACAAAATTATCAGTTAGTATGACTTTGTGCTTTAGTATGTACATGTTGAATGGAAAATTCTAAATAATGATTTAGAATAAACTATTTGCATACAGCAACCCAAGCGTTTCGAAGTCAGTAGATGTGATATTGAGTTTGTAGGATTTTTTATCCAAGAAATGATATGAAAGTATCATTCTATAAGCATCAGAATTGAATAAGTATTTTAATAGAAATATCGTTAGTTTGATATTCCAATCAAAATGTAGAGGAAGCATGTGTCCATAAGAAAAATATATTAAAGATATTAAAATATTTCTAAAAGATAAGCAACATATTATTGATTGTTAACGATACATTTATGTTAAAATCAGTAATAGTTTGGTTGTTTAATACTCGATATTGGATTTCTAAATTATATCTTTTATATTAAGTATAAAGTATGTTGGGAATGTCCCAAAACAATATGCAAATACATCTTATTAAAATGTTTAATATGGAATATGTAAGATGAATTCTTTATGCATCGATAATAGAAATTATCATACATGTTGTGTTGTTTATAATATTGTAATTTTCTTATCTATTTTACGCATGAAGAAAATGTCAAATCAAAATTAAGATCACTAAATGGTAGTTTAGATTATTCTTGAGTATTAGTGAAATATTAGAGAATTGTTTACAGAAACAACGAACTCTTTATAAAGGAGTGTTCAGACTTGAATTTCATAAGTGATGTTGAATATAATATGTTAATATTAAATCCATGTTCAAATCTTAGTTAAGGAGCCTTAAGTTGGAAATGCTCTAAACAAGAAGTTGTGGCTGATTCAACAAAAATGCTAGTACAATGCCTTGAATAGTACCACGATTAAAGTAATGTATAAATATAAATGCACAAATTTAAAACCGAGCTAGGGGTAATTCCAAGTATTAAAAATACTACATTATTGATATATGATAACAATGTAATGATAAGAGCTCACTAGAAGTTGAGAAACATACTCTGAATAGTTTTACATGATAAAAGAGTTTATCGGCATTGGAGAAGTTGATTGATAAAGTAGATAATTAAACCAACGTAGCATATCTGTTACCCGACATTCTAGCCGGACTATATTAAACTAATGGCACGAGTTAGATCCGGCTGCCATCAAGGTCAATGGTTCCAGAATGATGATTGTGGGGCCCGAAAGTCAAGTACAGATGGTTATATGAAGTCAGAATTAAACAGAATTGATAGATATGCGACGTACGATGCTCGAAGTATGGAATATGGCTTCTTGGATGGAAGGGGTGGGTATAGCATGGCTCATTAGGAGGGGTCGGCATACAAGGATGGATCGGCAGGCTTCATGGAAGAGGGGTCAGCATACATCAAAATACTAGAACATCTATGCAGAAAACAATCAATATCTCGAGTTCTACAAGATCAATGCATATGAAATTTGGAGAGCAAGGTGTGCGGACCTTAGGGAACTTACCCTAGGGATCGCACATCAAATGGACAAAGTTAGAGGGATCGGTATACACCCCTTGAGAGGGATCGGCAGAAGGTAGCACTAGAGTCATGCTAAGCCAAAGATCAAGTAATAACTCGAGTTCCAATGGTCCAAATAACATGAAAATTGGAGGCTAAACATATTTTAGCATCGAGAAGCCACCATAGGGATCGCTTCCCAAAAGTCGACCAATGAAGGGATCGGTACTGATCCCTCCTCATTGGGAATTGGGCCTAGCGATCCCTCTAGTGGACCCATGTGGAGTAGTAGGTTATCCTTTATTGTTGTAATCATATTTATAAGTGATTAACAAAGGATAATCTTCAAAGTGGATGTAGGCATACAACGCCGAACTACTATAAATCTTTGTGTCTCTGATTATAGCTGATTCTCTGTTACTTTTTTATTGATCTACTTAGTTTAATTTTGTTTTTCTTCATTTACTTCGCTACACAAATCTATTTCTGGGTGTTTGTGACCAATTTAGTTGCAAACATTCTGGTGCTTTCACTGGGAACCTTGATTCTCAGCTTGCTAGGAACCCTTTGTTGCTACTGGATTAGATAAATGCCCTAAAGAAGATCTGAAGTTATCTTTAAGAAGTTGCTAATATTACTCAGATTTATAGAAATCTCAGCAAAGCTATTAATAATGGTGAGACATACTAGATCTACTTCTCAGAACATGGAAGGAAATGAGAATACGAGCATTCGGCAAGGAGACCCAAGAAATCAACCAACAAATGTGAATGCTGATCCGATTGAAGTTGATAATCCCACTGATTCAATTATAAGAGCTGAATTTCATAATTTAATGAGAGAGTTGATGGAGAGCCATCAACAACTAAATCAACAAATTCAGACCAATATCAACATGATGAACCAAATCAATCAGAAGCAGTGGAGGAAAGCTAGGAGGGATCCAACTCCCTACTCGGCATCGGAAAGTTTTAGCTCATCGAATGAATATCACGGGCATGGGCGTCGCAGGATAGAAGAATATCGTGCAGAAACTTCAGAGCGTCATCTGACAGACCATCGTGGTCTGTCAAGACCGATCAATGCCGATCCCTCTATAGGGATCGATACTGATTCCTCCTCCAAAGGAGGGATTCCCCTCATACATCTTGGGAATCGAGGTGAAACTGTTTCTACTGGATTGAATGATGGAGTTTGATTGAATGCTGATCAGGTACCTCCCTGGAATGATGACGGAATGAATGTACAATATGCGCATCGGGAAGACGGTGAACAAAGAAGGCGTGGAACGGCCTGCAGACATCGACTGGACCATTCACATGAGGTGGAGCACGACCACCGCTTCACACCAACCATCCAAATGTTGAACTTATCGGCAATGGTCAGACAGTCGGTGAGAAAGCCAAGGTATGACTAACGATGATTGGGGAATTTTGAGAAGCCATACCTCGTTTACTAATAATGTTTTACATGCGGAATATCCGAGGAGGTTCAACATGCCATCAATGCCTCCCTACGAGGGTAAAACCGACCCTAGGCAGCATATCATGAGATACGAATGGATGATGGATTCTGCACGAGCTGATGATGCGACAAAGTGTAGATGTTTTTCCATAACTCTCTCTGGAATAACAACAATGTGGTTCACAAGGCTACCCCCACGATCAATTTCTAGATTCGATGATTTAGCAACTAAATTTGTGGAGTAGTTCCGGATGAACGGGACTCATCCAAAAGATGTGATGTCCCTTTCCAGCGCGATTCAAGCTCTAGGAGAGTTGTTAAAAGATTATTTGGAGAGATTTCATACAGCTGTTACGGAGGTTAGTAATCTGAATGATCATGCGATACTCATGGCCATTACTAGAGGGATTGATCTAGACTCTGATTTTGGTGATTGGTTAGCCAGTAAAGCACCCGCAACATTGGAGCGTTTTTATGCAAAGGTGGCTCGGTATTTGAGAAAGGAGGAAGCCAGGTCCTCCAAGAAAAAGAATGTTGCGGGATCAAGTGGAGAGGAATTATATAGTAACATTGCAATAAAACAGTCTGATGACGGTTCTGGAAAAGTCCAAGTGAACGTCCAGAATAAACCAAATCAGTAAAAGAGAGGCGGAGATAGGAACCAAGAACGAAAGAGGGATTCTGGACGAGGGAAGCCTAGGATTCTGATGTATAATACTTACACGCCATTGAATATGTCCTTGGAGAATATCTATCTGTCGACTTGCAATACCATGCAGTATAGGAAGCCGCTTCCAAAAGAATCAACAGAGAAGCAGAAATAGACCGGGAAATATTGTCAGTTGCACGAGTGCTATGGGCGCAATACAAATAAATGTAGGCATCTCTAGGATGTTATAGAAAAACTGATTCGAGAAAGGAAATTATAATAGTTTGTGAAAACCCCGAAGGATGGCAGGCAGAGGACATTTGAATCCAACCAAGGACAAGCGTTGCATAGGGCTAAGGAGCCTGCGTGGAGTGGTGGAAGATTGGTGATAAATATGATAGTCGGAGGACCGCACCCAGCAGATAAGAGTTGGAAAGAGATGGAGCACTATGCTAGCGCGATCAAGCATGTGGATTTTGAATGTTGTTCGAATACGGAAGATGGAGCTCTAGCAAAACAGAAACATATGATGGCGAATGATATTGTGTTTTGGAACAGAGATGCGGATAAGGTAGAGGCTCCGACGATTGACCCAATGGTCATTTCGGCCATGATTGACCCCGCTTTGGTGAGAAGGATATTGATTGATTGTAGAAGTTCAGTAAATATAATCTTTAAAAAAGCTTATGATCAGATGAGGATGGAAGCCAAAGATTTAAAACCGTCTAAAGCTCATATCCACGGTTTTAATGGTGTTGCAGTGAATCCGTTGGTTACATTGAGCTACCTGTGGAGTTAAGAGAAGGTGAACGAAGGAGAGTGCGGATCTTGTCGTTTGTTGTTTTGGATGTTGATTCTCCATACGATGTTTTTCTAGGTCGACCGGTTCTAGCCAAATTCCGGGCAGCTCTTGCCCCATGGTGTTTGACTTTGAAGTCTCCGATGGATAATGGTATTGGAGTTGTTAATGGCGACCAGGCGACTGGACGTGCATGTTATGTAGCTGAGTTGAGGGATGCTCAGCGCAAAGAAAAGGTAAGGGTGTGGACAAGACTGTACGCATCTAAGCTACCAAAGATTGACAACTAGCGCCTGGGCCTTGGCTCGGACGCCACAGTCGGTTCTATAGAGATATAGATTCGAGAGATGATTAAGAGGAGCCGAAAGAGACCAAGGCTGCACCAGTTGAACTAACAATTGATATCACGGTCATCCACGACGACCCATCACGAGTCCTAAAGATTGGATCACAGCTCAGTCCCCTGATGATGAAAGAACTTGCTGGTTTTCTCCGAGTGAATCTAGACATGTTCGCTTGGACTCACTCTGACATGTGTGGAATCTCGCCAGCCATTACGAGCCATGCATTGAATATCGGCCCGAGACATGTCCCGGTAAAGCAAAAAAGACGCGGCATGGATACAGAGAGATCTGCCGCTTTCAAATAGGAGGTGGATAGACTAAAAGATAATGGGTTTATCTGCGACTCCCTCTACCTTAAATGGGTATCTAATTCTATACTTGTACCAAAAGCGAATGGGGAATGGAGAACATGCATTGATTATTCTGATTTGAACAAGACGTGTCCCAAATATAGTTTTCCTCTTCTGAGGATTGACCAGCTGGTGGATTCAACTGTGGGACATGAATTGCTATCTTTCATGGATGCATACACGGGATATAACCAAATCCCGATGCATATTCCTGATCAGGAGCACACTAGTTTCATTACCGATGTTGGATTGTACTGCTTTATAGTAATGCCGTTTGGATTAAAGAATGTAGGAGCTACTTATCAGTGCTTAGTTAACAGGATGTTTAAAGATAAGATCGAAAAAACAATGGAAGTGTATGTGGATGATATGCTTGTAAAGTCACGACGATCATGCGACCACATTAGAGACTTGGCAGAAATGTTCAACATCTTCCGACATTACAAGATGAAAATTAATCCTTTGAAGTGTTCTTTTGGTGTTGCATCAGGGAAATTTTTGGGCTTTATTGTTAATGCCTACGGAATAGAAGCTTATTCCGAGAAGATTTAGGCTATCCACGATACCCAAGCCCCAAGGACTTTAATTAAACAAGCACAGAGTCTGAATGGGAAAGTTGCTGCCTTAAGCCGATTTATTACCAAAGCTATGACAAATGCATTCCTTTCTTTGATTTGATCAGGAAAGAGAAAAGAAACTTTGAATGGACATAGGATTGTAAAGATGCATTTCTAGCTTTGGTGAATCATTTGGAAGGACCCCCCATCTTGTCAAAGTTGGTGGATCGCAAAGATTTGTACATTTATTTGGCTGTATCAGCACACGCTATAAGTGCCGCATTGCTTCGCGAGGAGGATTAGATCCAGAGGCCAGTGTATTACGTCAGCAAATGATTGATGGAAGCTAAAAGGAACTATCCAAAAATAGAGAAACTAATATACTACTTGTTGATTGCATCACGAAAGCTTCGTCCATACTTCCAGGCACACCCGATCAATGTTTACACCGACCAGCCTTTACAATAGGTCCTACAGCAACCCAAGATGTTTGGAAGGTTACTCAAGTAGAATATCAAGCTCGGTTAATTCGATATTACTTATCTACCTTGGAGGGAAATATAGGGTCAAGCGCTGGCAGATTTTATAGTAAAGTTTACTGCGCAGGATGATTCTCTGGAAGGCAGCGAGCGAAATCCCTACCATATAGTGGAATTATATACTGATGGAGCATCTAATGATCAGTATTCTGGAGTTAGGATTGTGCTTGTAACTCCCGAAGGTCGGTCAATCTGTTATGCTTTAAAGCTTGATTTCCCAGTGACAAACAATGAAGTTGAGTATGAAGCTCTGATTGCTGGACTCAAACTCGCTAAAGAACTCGAATAAAATCTCTTGAAATCTTTTGCGATTCGCAGTTGGTAGTGTACCAAGTCAGAGGAGATTACCAAGCTAAAGGACAACGGCTTGCCCCATACCTTACCCAAGTCCAAGAGTTGTTAACAGAATTTGAGTACTATGACATTTTGCATATTCCACAGGATCAAAACAGAAAGGCTGATTCATTGGCGAAGTTTGCCAGCACCGGTGATGCACAACAGATGGGCTTGGTTCCGGTCAAAGTAATAAATGCCCCAAGTATAAACATGATAGAAATCGATCGGACACTGGAAGCGGAGCCTGAGAGGGAATCGTAGATGACTCTGATCAAAGACTATTTGCTACATGGAGTCCTACTTGGTCAAAGAAATGAAAAGCGATAAGTCCTCTGTAATGCTTCGCGATATGTTATGCAAGAAGGAATTATGTACATAAAAAGGTATTTCAGTCCCCCTACTCCGGTGTGTCGCTTATGATGAGCTAAAATGTGTCTTGAAAGAAGTTCATGAAAGGGAATGTGGCAACCACACTGGGTTGGTAAACTCTGGCAAAGAAAATACTTCGTTATAGGTATTATTGGCCAACCGTCAATCGAGACACCACTGATTATGTAAGACAATGCAATAAGTGTCGAATATATGCAAAAGTTCCAAGAGCTCCGCCGACGAAAATCACGCAAATGGTTAGCCCATGACCATTTGCCATGTGGGGTATAAAGATTATCGGTTCCTTACCGATCTATAGGTGGCTCAAAGTACGTTATTTGTCATAGTTGATTACTTCACCAAATGGGCCGAAGCAGAACCTCTATCCATGATCACAACCAAGAAAGCAATCAACTTTATTGTCTGAAACATCATATGTTGTTTCAGTCTTCCGCGAACTATTGTAACAGATAATAAGACTCAATTCGACAGTGTTGAATTCAAAGACTTCTGTCGAAGTATCATATTGTAAAGAGATTTGCAGCAATCGCTCACCCTTAAGCAAATGGATAGGTTGAAGCTGTAAACAAAATCATAAATTCAATTCTGAAGAAGCGTTTGGAGAAGGCTAGAGGCAAGTGGGTGGATGAACTCCTAACAGTATTGTGGGCCTACAAGACCACCCACATATATGCGACTGGCCATACTCTATTCGCCTTTGCTTATGGTTTTGAAGCCATCATTCATGTTGAGCTCGAGGTTCCGTCTCATCGAGTGACTTACTACGATCCCAAAATGAATAAAGATCTCCTTTTGGAATCTCTTGACTTTATAAATGAGAAGCGCAAGGAAGCCGATCTAAGGGCAGCTGCACATCGACACCGAGTCGTCCGGTATTACAACTTTAAAGTCCGACCTAAATCCTTTTAAATTAGCGATCTTATCCTGAAATGGGTTTTTCCTACCCCATCGCACATAAATCCAATCTAGGAAGGACCATATGTCATTAAACAGAGGCTAGGAGAGGGAACTTTCAAGCTAGTGACTGTCATTGGCATCACACTTCCAAAGGCATAGCGAGCATCTACGACGCTATTTCACTTAGTTTATTTCTTTTTCATTTCAGTTGTATTTGCTTTCAGAATTTGCTTTAGCATTTGATTTTCCTAATGTGTAATAAGATAGATTATTTTATACCTTTCCATTTAGCGATAAAGTTTCGGATTTCCTTTATATTTATGTTTGTTGTAGCATTATTAGTTACATAACGAAACTGATTAATGTCGATATGTACGAACAGGCTCCTAGAGCTTGAACTTAATCAATTACGCTAGTTCCCAATCGGACTAAACAAGATGAGCTTGGTCCAATTATTCATTTAATAACTCCCATTCATAATCCAACGGCCGGGATACACAATGAGGAATAAATGTGGCTCGACCATCTGATGATCGAATAATCCTGCCGAACTATGAAGCTGAAACAAAATAAGAGTGACCGTGACACGACCGATCGCTCCCTAAATTAAACCCTAGACCCTGGGGGGAAATCAGTCAATTAAGGAGAGTATGATCCGACTGCTCTCCGAAATAACTCTAAGTCCCCAGAGTGCGGACTAGAGTATAAACGTAAATCGAGTGTGAATCGACTACCCGCGAAATAACTCTATGTCGGACCGGAGTATAAACGTAAATCAAGTGTGAATCAACCACCTATGAAATAACTCAAGTCCCCAGAGTGCGAACTAGAGTATAAACATAACTCGGGTCTGAATCGACCACCCGTGAAATAACTCTAAGTCCCTAGACTGCGGACTAGAGTATAAACATAGATTGGGTGTGATTCGGCCACCCATCAACTAACTCTTATCCCTAAAGTGCGGATATGAGCATAAACAGATAAATGAGTGAGGTTTGACCATTCACTATTCTATGAACTCCGACCTGAAATTGACAGGAAGAGTGTAAATCCACTAAGGATGGAGTTCGACCATCCAACGTCTAACCTCGCTAACCTAAGATTGAGGGCTGGAGTATGGTAACTCAAAACCGCTAAATTCGATGGCGTAGCATTAAGGCTCGAGCTTAGCATTTGATACGACTTAAGGCCATGACCACATGGAGGCCTTGTAATAGAGCTAGTGGATTGTTACCAGAATTGATGAACAAAATTACAGGTACATCGAATGGAAATTAATAATTCAACTACTTAAATAGTTGTTCACACAAAAGCTCAACAAAAAACAATAACATTTATTCACATGATAGGTTTCAAAGCTGTGGTATAAGTTATTTCAAAAAACCGAAAATCATACCCGTACAACCAAAACTAACAAAAGAAAATGACCGAACAAACAGCTATGCAAACTACGTACACACCAAGCCGAAGTGATGGCTAATTCTTTGATCTTCTTTCCTTTTTGGATTTTTCGGGAGTAGAGCTGTGACGCCCCACCTCTATACCCACGCTAACCAAGAACACTACGAGGTAGTGCTGTCAATTAGCATGGAGAATAAGGCTGTGGAGGAGCGACCATCCATGCAACTTCTTTGTGCGAGCACCGATATGTCAGATAGAATAGAATGCATATCTTTTAAGGAGGAAATCCGACATACCGATACAAACTCAAAGCTATCACACGGTGGCTATATATAATCTTCGGAAACAAACATAGAAGTAATCATAACATAAATCAGTCACAGACATCCATATCACAAAGGCGGAAGAAGATATGAATATGTATATAACACGTGAAAGTGTACATCAGAGTAGTGGTCAGAAAGATCCACGATAATACAAAAGAATAGCAACACGTGCTATACAAAAGAATAAGTACACAACATAGAGTCTATATCTCAAATGCGTACATCCAAAAACTACTAATCTAAGTAGTGCCAAAAGTCAGAATAATCCTAAAGAGAAGTCAAGCAGAAGCACCTGTAACATCTCGGTCTGACCCGAGTATTATTTATAACAAAATAATAAACGGATCAGTCTAGCTATAAATATCAGATGATATGTATAAAGTAAAAGACATGGCATGAACATGTGATAACCATCGTGGCATACTACTAGAAGTATATAATTGAAAATCAATAAGAGATTAATCAATATCACAAGAATCTTCTCAAAGATAAAATAGGGTATCATACCCTAAACTTGTATTCATAACAAGTCAATGACACACAAATTCACCAATGCACAAAAATTGATATCATATCAATGAAAATCATGAAAATTGGTGAAGCACAAATTCCAGAAATCAACACAAGAAATCCAGAAATCACATAAAAAAGGGGGAGGCCTATCACAAGAATGGGAGCATGAAAACTCACCAACACGTGTAACACATGACGAGAAGCTATCTCATGGAAGCTATCCATTAAATTTTAACACATGAACGGCCCGAAGACCATGGGGTGCTACCCCATATATGTGAGTAGAAACATCACATAAGCGGGGTCTAGTCTCCCTCACAGACAAAGAGACATCGCACAGTTGCTAGTCTAAATCACAAAAATGATCGTCATGATCATATAGAAGTGTCAATTACACTAAGCCAGTAAATATATGAGTTTAGCTTCATGTCCTATAACCACTAGCTTAACTTAAATATTTACGAACAAACTGTAGATCTTCACTAGAAAATTATCACAAAAGGGTTCAATCGAACAAGTCCAAGAGCTAACCGACGAAGTGAACGCAAGCGTTTCATACCACTCGTTTTACTAAGTCGTTTAATTCGATTTCTCATCCGAGTGAAGTAAAGGCTTGCGTATACTAATAGATTGGAAAATGGTTTAGGAAAAAGAGCTTTGTAATAAAATAGAGTTGAAATCGTTTTGATGAAAGAGCTTTGATATTTACTACTAGTATTGAAACCTTTATATTTTTAAAGTGACAAATCACAGAAATTGGTGGTAGAATCAATAAGTCACAAAAATTCACGTACGAAGACGTGAATGTAATCCAAGGAAATCAGTTCCAAATCCATCAAAGTAGAAACACCCATGCGACCAAACATGGCCGAGTTAAAGTAGGTAAAATAGGTCGAATCGACTTAAGGGTATTAAGTCACACGACCTAAAGTGTCGCGACCTAGCGAGGTAAATGGTCATGCGACCTAAAGGGTTAAAGGTCATGCGACCGAACAAGGGACAAGACCGAGCGACCTAAAGTGCTGCGGCTTAAAGGCGAGCGACCTAAGCATGGCAGAGCAAATGATTCAATATCGAGCGACCTAACGATGCCACGACCTATCAAGGTTGTGCGACCTATCAAGGTTGTGCGACCTAAGTGGTCATGCGACCTAAGTGGGATGCGCGACCTAAGAAGGTACGCGAGCTAAGGGTGAGCGACCTAACAAGGTCGTGCGACCTAAGTGGGATGGCCACGCGACCTAACGACCTAGGCAAGGTCATGCGACCTAAAGGTATAAGGACCTAACGGCCTAAAGGAGATGGGATCACGCGACCTAAAGTGTTAAAGGTCTAACGACCTAGTGGTCTTGCGACCTAACTGGGATGGCCACACGACCAAAAGTTTTAACACGCGAGCGACCTAACGTTATAAAGGCCAAACGACCTAAGGCTTAACTCGCGAGCGACCTAGGTGGCGAACGTCCTAAACTGCAGAGAGGATTTAAGGCCGGAAACGACCTAAATGGTGTGCGACCTTTCAACGGCAGAGCGAACTAGCACGCCAAGAACGACCTAAGTGCAGGAATTCTCCAAAACGCTGAAAATTGGAGTTTTTCGCCAATCCAATCCAAACCAAATGCAAATGTGCATGCCAAATTGATAGGGAATCATTCCCAACAGATCAAGATGGATATAGACAAGAATGTGAGATAAAAATCTCACCTTTTCACTAAAATGGATGAAGATGAAGCTTGAGAGCAAGGAGAAGCAATCCAAAGCTTGAACCCAATATCTTCAACTTGAATTTGGAGTTGAATGTTGGATTTGCAATTGAATTTGAGTTTGGAGTTTTAATTTCCCATTCCCTCCATTTTTGATGAAGCTTAGATGTTTTAGCAAAGAGTGGAGTTATGAGGGGAAGAGAGTTGGGATGAGCTAAAGAAGGTGCAGTCCAACCAAAGTCAAAGGCGGGAAAAAGGTGACGAAAATTCCACTTACTCCAAACATATCGAAGTTTATACTTAAAAAGATCGCAAACGTCATTTTGAACTCAATGGGAGGGGTCTCGAGTCCTAATTTGACTGTATGCAAAAAGTAGCTTTTCAAACTAAGATCCGACTAACGATTAAAATATTTAAATAAGATATTCAAATATATACTCGTCAAATATGTGGGATGTTACAGACTCCCCTCCATAAAGAAATTGCATCCTCGCAATATATAAGAGAGAAAACAAAAGTAACAACCATAAAAGCATATTAACACAAAAGAAATTTGAAATAGAAGTTCACCTGAAAGAGCATGAGAAAGTAAGTCCGGATGTGTACTTTCAATGAATTCCCTAGTCTCCCAAGAGCAATCCTTAGGATTTGAGGACCATTGAACTTTAACAAGCGGGACATCTTTATTTCGAAGGCGTTTGACCTCCGAAGCAATAATTCGAATAGGATGCCGCTCATAAGTTAAGTTAGGCGAAACTTCAATCCCTTCAACTACACCAGGCTCAAGAATAGCATTAGAATCCCGAAGGCACTTCCGTAATTGAGAAACGTGAAACACGTTATGTATAGTAGAAAATTGAGCCGGTAATAAAAGGCGATAAGCCATGGAACCAATACATTCAGTGATAGGAAATGGCCCAATATATGGAGGCGCTAATTTTCCCGATCGACTGAAGCGTACAACACCCTTCATAGGTGAAACACGAACAAATACAAGATCTCCAACAGAAAATTCTAATTTCCTTCTTCGGTTATCGGCATAGGATTTTTGTCTACTCTGGGCTTCTTTCATCCTATGTCGAATAAGATCAATCTTTTCTATGGATTCCCGAATAAAATCTGGACCTAAAACCAGCTTCTCACCAGCCTCAAGCCAATAAGAAGGAGATCGGCATGGCCTTCCGTAGAGTGCCTCGAAAGGTGCCATACCAATACTAGATTGGAAGCTATTATTATAGGAAAATTCAACAAGAGAAATATGATCTTCCCAACTTCCACCAAAATCAAGCACACAAGAACGAAGAAGATCTTCAAGAGTTTGATTCACACGCTCAGTTTGTCCATCGGACTGGGGGTGATAAGCGGTGCTAAAATTAAGCTCCGTTCCCAAAGCTTTTTGCAGACTCTTCCAGAATCCACTAGTAAACAATGGATCTCGATCACTAATAATGGAAGAAGGAACTCCATGCAGTTTAACAATTTCTTTGATAAAGAGTTTGGCCAGAAGAGGAACGGTTCGGTTTGACCGAACAGGAATAAAATGAGCAGATTTAGTAAGTCTATCAACGATCACCCATAAACTATTATGACCCGAACGAGAACGAGGAAGGCCATCTATAAAATCCATGGAAATTTGATCCCACTTCCAAACTGGAATTTCCAATAGTTGCAATAACCCACCAGGCCTTTGATGTTCAGCCTTAACAAGCTGGCAAGTCATGCAACACTTAACAAAGTTAGCGATATCAGATTTCATTCCCTCCCAGTAATAAAGTCGCTTCATATCTGCGTACATTTTACTGCTACCGGGATGAATGGAATACTTGGAACGATGAGAATCTTCTAGAATATCTTTACGAAGATCTCCAGTGTTTGGTACGATAAGTCTACCAAATTTTCGAATGCCGCCACGAAAATCGATATCAAAGTCTTTCAAACCTTCAATATCGGTTTTATCCCTAATATTCTGGCTAAGAAGAGCCAATTCGGGATCTAGCCTCTGAGCTTCAAGAATGCGGTCTAAAAGAGAAGGATGAGCCTCAAGGCTACATAAAACAAGAGATGAACATAAATCGGAAACATGATCCCGAATTTCACAAGTGGATAAAACCTCGAGATCATTCCATTCAGATATCATCATGGAAACAACCGCTTGTTGCTTTCGACTAAGTGCATCGGCAACTCGATTTCCCTTTCCGGGAGTATAAAGAATATCAAGATCATAAGAAGCAAGGAATTGGAGCCAACGCTGTTGATGCAAATTAAGTTCCTTTTGAGTGAATAAATATTTCAAAGACTTATGATCAGTATAAACTATAAATTTCTCTCCCAAAAGATAGTGTCGCCAAATACGAAGGGCGAAAACGATAGCCGCGAGTTCTAAATCATGTGTGGCATATCTAGTCTCAGCCGGCTTCAATTGCCTGGAAGCATAAGCAATAACACGTTCGTTTTGCATAAGAACGACACCCAAACCAACGCGACTAGCATCGATATAAACGACAAAATCTTGATTCCCTTCGGGAATAACAAGAACAGGAGCATCAGAAAGGAGTTCTTTTAATTTCTGAAAAGAAGTTTCACATTTGTCCAACCAAATGTATTTAACACCTTTCTTTGTTAAGCCAGTAAGAGGCACGACAATCTTAGAAAAGTCTTTTATGAAACGGCGGTAATAACCTGCCAATCCGAGAAAGCTACGGATTTCAGTCACGCTCTCCGGTCTCTTCCAATTTTGAATCGCTTCAATCTTTGAAGGATCCACTGATATTCCGGATTCGGAAATAATATGACCGAGAAACTTCACACTAGATTGCCAAAAATGGCATTTAGAAAATTTTGCCTTTAATTGATTCCTCCTAAGAGTTTCCAATACAATCCGAAGATGCTTTTCATGTTCCTCCTCGGTTTTGGAATACACAAGAATATCATCAATAAAGATGAGAACAAACTGATCGAGACAATCTTTGAAAACTCGATTCATGAGGTCAACGAAATAAGCCGGAGCATTCGTTAACCCAAATGGCATAACTAGCCACTCATAAGATCCATAACGAGTATGGAAAGAAGTTAAAGGAATACTATCCTCTGCAATACGAAGCTGATGAAAAACGGTGGCCAAGTCCAATTGTGAAAAGACTCTAGCACCACTAAGTTGATCAAACAGATCATTAATCCGAGGTAAAGGATATTTAATCTTAATAGTAAGATCATTAAGCTTGCAGTAGTCGATGCAAAGCCTAAGTGTACCATCAGACTTATTTACAAAAATAGCTGAAGCTCCTCAAGGCGAGGAACTAGAGCGAATAAGTTGCTTCGTCTCTAACTCGGATAGTTGTTTGCGCATCTCTTCATTCTCCTTATTGGACATGCGATAAGGAGGATGGGTAATAGGTTGAGCTCCAGGTATAAGATAAATTTTGAACTCAATTGCTCGCTTAGGTGGTAATCCTAAGACGGGCTCGAATATTTCAGAAAATTCACGAACGACGCGAATAAGAGAAATGACATCCTCTTCATCATCATTGTCATCATCACGAGGATTTAAAGAATATAAAGATGCAACCAAAGCGGAATCCGAATCTTTAAGAATAATAGAAATCTGCTTAACAGATAGTGGATGTCGAAGATAAATAGTCCGCTCAGGACATAGAATATGAGCTTCATAACGATTAAGCCAATCCATACCCAAAATCATACCAAAGCCTAAATAACGCATGACATGCAAATCGGCTAGGAAAGAAAAATCACACAAAATAATCTCCACGTCTTTACAAAGCAGACTAAGAGTTGCGGATCCACCAACTGGATTCACAATTCTTAAAGAAGTCATTAAAGCAACAACACTTAAAGAAAAAGTATCGACAAGTTCCTTTGATATAAAAGAATGGGATGCACCCATATCAAAGAGAACTCTAATAGGTTGATCATGAAATATAATAATGCCATCAAGGACATAATGAGACATACCTTGACCGCGAGATGTGTTGCCAAGGGCTTGAGCAACGTTTAACGTTCCCTCCTTGCCTTGAAGCCTAGGGCATAGATGCATAAAATGATATGGACTTTTACAATAGCGACAGGAGCGGGGCTTTGAACATTTTTTCGCAAAATGGCCCTTAGCATCATAGTTGAAGCATTTCCTATCACTGGGGGAAAATGTCTTTGCACCAGGAGTTGCTTGTTTACCCTTTTTGTTGGGATAAGGACCTTTGAACTTGTTAGGCCTTTTCTTGTTGTTGATGTTTGGTTTGGAAGCCACCACTTCAACATCACTGTCCTTATCAGTCTCTTCAAGACGAAGAGCGATATCAATGAGTTGATCGAAAGAAACTTCTAATTTTAGAAGTAATGGCTTCTTGAGATTCTTGTTTAAGCCATAGAAAAATCTTTGATTCTTCTTCAATGGGGTGTTGATGTATTCAACCCCATATTTGGACAGTGACTCGAAGGATGCGACATAGTCTGTCACGGAGGATTCACCTTGAACAAGGTCTATGAAACGACGAGCCAATGTCACTTTCTCTGCTTCTGGTACGAATTTTAATTCGAAGCGTTCCCGGAATTGCTCCCAGGTGAGATCAGCTTCATTAATTTCAAAAATAAGAAGTTCGTACCAATCCAGTGCTCTCTCTTGGAGCATACTGGAAGCCACCTGAACACGGTGAAGATCGACAAGATTCATGCGAGAAAAGATTCGATCGCATGTTCTTAATCAAGCCTGGACCTCAATAATAGTTTCGGAACCTTTGAATGGTTTCCCACCCAAGTTGGTATAATCGTTGCACAAACGTGCAAATCCAGACTTAGGATGAGTAGGTTCCTGATTAGGACCAGCTGCTTGAGCATTCTTTACTAAATCAAGAAGCTGCTGAGCAGTCATGAAAACTCCATCCTGGGGAGTAACAGTAGATGGTCCAGCTCTGGGACGACCTGGTCTAGACATTCTCTTCTTTAAGGAAGAGAAAAGAAGAAAAGTTATTCTCCAAGTAAATATCAAGCAAATCTTGATAGATAAAACAAGGATACATAAAAGGGAATAGGACGAGTCGGTTCGAAGACTCGAATTAAATCCTAAGGCACGACTCCTAAGTTGGACTTAGGACGATGATCCTTGTTAAGTTATTCTACATTGTTCCGAAGTTTGGCTCTGATACCAAGCTGTGACGCCCCACCTCTATACCCACGCTAACCAAGAACACTACGAGGTAGTGCTGTCAATTAGCACGGAGAATAAGGCTGTGGAGGAGCGACCATCCATGCAACTTCTTTGTGCGAGCACCGATATGTCAGATAGAATAGAATGCATATCTTTTAAGGAGGAAATCCGACATACCGATACAAACTCAAAGCTATCACACGGTGGCTATATATAATCTTCGGAAACAAACATAGAAGTAATCATAACATAAATCAGTCACAGACATCCATATCACAAAGGCGGAAGAAGATATGAATATGTATATAACACGTGAAAGTGTACATCAGAGTAGTGGTCAGAAAGATCCACGATAATACAAAAGAATAGCAACACGTGCTATACAAAAGAATAAGTACACAACATAGAGTCTATATCTCAAATGCGTACATCCAAAAACTACTAATCTAAGTAGTGCCAAAAGTCAGAATAATCCTAAAGAGAAGTCAAGCAGAAGCACCTGTAACATCTCGGTCTGACCCGAGTATTATTTATAACAAAATAATAAACGGATCAGTCTAGCTATAAATATCAGATGATATGTATAAAGTAAAAGACATGGCATGAACATGTGATAACCATCGTGGCATACTACTAGAAGTATATAATTGAAAATCAATAAGAGATTAATCAATATCACAAGAATCTTCTCAAAGATAAAATAGGGTATCATACCCTAAACTTGTATTCATAACAAGTCAATGACACACAAATTCACCAATGCACAAAAATTGATATCATATCAATGAAAATCATGAAAATTGGTGAAGCACAAATTCCAGAAATCAACACAAGAAATCCAGAAATCACATAAAAAAGGGGGAGGCCTATCACAAGAATGGGAGCATGAAAACTCACCAACACGTGTAACACATGACGAGAAGCTATCTCATGGAAGCTATCCATTAAATTTTAACACATGAACGGCCCGAAGACCATGGGGTGCTACCCCATATATGTGAGTAGAAACATCACATAAGCGGGGTCTAGTCTCCCTCGCAGACAAAGAGACATCGCACAGTTGCTAGTCTAAATCACAAAAATGATCGTCATGATCATACAGAAGTGTCAATTACACTAAGCCAGTAAATATATGAGTTTTGCTTCATGTCCCATAACCACTAGCTTAACTTAAATATTTACGAACAAACTGTAGATCTTCACTAGAAAATTGTCACAAAAGGGTTCAATCGAACAAGTCCAAGAGCTAACCGACGAAGTGAACGCAAGCGTTTCATACCACTCGTTTTACTAAGTCGTTTAATTCGATTTCTCATCCGAGTGAAGTAAAGTCTTGTGTATACTAATAGATTGGAAAACGGTTTAGGAAAAAGAGCTTTGTAATAAAATAGAGTTGAAATCATTTTGATGAAAGAGCTTTGTATTTACTACTAGTATTGAAACCTTTTTTTTTTAAAGTGACAAATCATAGAAATTGGTGGTAGAATCAATAAGTCACAAAAATTCACGTACGAAGACGTGAATGTAATCCAAGGAAATCAGTTCCAAATCCATCAAAGTAGAAACACCCATGCGACCAAACATGGCCGAGTTAAAGTAGGTAAAATAGGTCGAATCGACTTAAGGGTATTAAATCACGCGACCTAAAGTGTCGCGACCTAGCGAGGTAAACGGTCATGCGACCTAAGGGGTTAAGGGTCATGCGACCGAACAAAGGACAAGACCGAGCGACCTAAAGTGTTGCGGCTTAAAGGCGAGCGACCTAAGCATGGCAGAGCGAATGATTCAATATCGAGCGACCTAACGATGCCACGACCTAAGGTCTAAAACGAGGTCATGCGACCTAAAGGAGTGCGCGACCTATCAAGGTTGTGCGGCCTAAGTGGTCATGCGACCTAAGTGGGATGCGCGACCTAAGAAGGTACGCGAGCTAAGGGTGAGCGACCTAACAAGGTCGTGCGACCTAAGTGGGATGGCCACGCGACCTAACGACCTAGGCAAGGTCATGCGACCTAAAGGTATAAGGACCTAACGGCCTAAAGGAGATGGGATCACGCGACCTAAAGTGTTAAAGGTCTAACGACCTAGTGGCCTTGCGACCTAACTGGGATGGCCACACGACCAAAAGTTTTAACACGCGAGCGACCTAACGTTATAAAGGCCAAACGACCTAAGGCTTAACTCGCGAGCGACCTAGGTGGCGAATGACTTAAGCTGCAAAGAGGATTTAAGGTCGGAAATGACCTAAATAGTGTGCGACCTTTCAACGGCAGAGCGAACTAGCACGCCCAGAACGACCTAAGTGCAGGAATTCTCCAAAAACGCTGAAAATTGGAGTTTTTCGCCAATCCAATCCAAACCAAATGCAAATGTGCATGCCAAATTGATAGGGAATCATTCCCAACAGATCAAGATGGATATAGACAAGAATGTGAGATAAAAATCTCACCTTTTCACTAAAATGGATGAAGATGAAGCTTGAGAGCAAGGAGAAGCAATCCAAAGCTTGAACCCAATATCTTCTACTTGAATTTGGAGTTGAATGTTGGATTTGCAATTGAATTTGAGTTTGGAGTTTTAATTTTCCATTCCCTCCATTTTTGATGAAGCTTAGATGTTTTAGCAAAGAGTGGATTTATGAGGGGAATAGAGTTGGGCTGAGCTAAAGAAGGTGCAGTCCAACCAAAGTCAAAGGCGGGAAAAAGGTGACGAAAATTCCACTTACTCCAAACATATCGAAGTTTATACTTAAAAAGATCGCAAACGTCATTTTGAACTCAATGGGAGGGGTCTCGAGTCCTAATTTGACTATATGCAAAAAGTAGCTTTTCGGACTAAGATCCGACTAACGATTAAAATATTTAAATAAGATATTCAAATATATACTTGTCAAATATGCGGGTTGTTACAAGAGAAACTTGATCCTCCGATGTTTCTCTTCCTGGATCCTTTGTCACCTTTTGCAGTAGAGCTTTCAAAGGTTGAATGGAATTTACTGGGAATTGACCCACCAGGTGGAATAACTTGTAGTGGGATGAGGTGTGGATCGTCGATGTCCACATCGGCAGGTTCAGGTTTAGCCTTTTTCTTCAGCAGCTCCCCCCTCTCGATACGCTCTATCAGGATAATCTCATTAGTCCGTTCGGAGGTGCCAGTAATCACAACATCGTCGGATTCATCTACCAGGAGTGGATCTTCAACCTTATCATCGTCAAGATCCCCGATGACTTGGGCATCGGGCCTCAGTACATCAGTAGCTATCGGAATCACTGTTATTTCTCCCGTTGCTCCATAGCAGCATCGCTTTTAGGAGTTTGACCGGGACCTGAAAGGCCTGCAAATTTGTTAAAACAGAGAGATAAGCCTAAAACCATTGGGCGCGAAGAACAAAACCTCTCATAAATTGGAGATTAAAGTGGAATACCCGTATCCGGCTGGCTCTCGGTGGTTGCTGGAGTGCCCCCTTTCAAAACCAAGCTTGAGCAAGTGACCCAAGATAACCTTCGATAGGAAAACTCAAGTCACGGTGAATGAGGACTTTGGCATTGTATTCGATGATCAATGGATCAAACAAGTCCATGATTTCATTCCGAATGGACTCTTTATCATCTTCTACTTGGGTTTCAATTTGTTCCGTCATCTTCTTGTGTGCTTCCTCTCGTGCCTCCTCTTTAAGGGCTTCTATTTTGGAAAATTGCTCATCAAGTTTAATTATCAGGGCTCCTAGCTTCAACAGGCTCTTCGCAGTACCTTTGTGATTCTTCCAGAGCTTCAATCTTCTCTTCCCTTTCTTTCTTGAGAAGCTTCTCAAGTTCCTTGACGTGGCGGACCAAGGCATCTTTTTCCTTTTGTAAGGAATCCTTTTCTAGAGCAAGTGTCCCACTGCGATTGAGGGCAGTATCGAGTTCTTTCTTATAGGAAGCTTCTAAACAGCCCACTACCTCTGACGTTTCCTTGGCACTTTTCTCCGCCTCGACAAGTTTTGTTTTCAACTCCGATAATTCATCATCATCTTGGTGTTTGAAATGCCTTTGTTATGTATCGCCTCTAGCTTGAAATGACCTATTTCGTATTGTCGCTCGATTGACACTTAAGAGATTTTTTCCACTAAGTGTTGAAACGATTCATGCTGCATGAACACGTGATTAACACATGCGAGGGAACTTTCTTTGGTGTGCCCCAGGATCATATGTATGTGAGAAGGAATTTAAGCCCATCGAAACAGATTTTCCGGAAAGTGGCCTTAAGCTCGGCCAATTTCTTCGCTGTAGAAGTGTCAAGAGCAGCGGCCGGCAAGGATGGATCGGAAGTGGCAATTGGATGCTTGCTCGATCTACGGTCGCGAGACTGCTTAGAGCTAGAAGAACCAGAGTGTTGCTCATGTGATGTGGAAATTTGAGGGCCGCGGAAGGGAGGCTGGTCTCTGCTATAAATAGGAAAATTAGGCTGATCTCCCTGGCAGGATGTCTGAGACTGAGACTTGCGCTTAGAAGAGGAGGATTCCCATGAATGATATCCTTTTTCCCATCCATCGTCTTTTTCCCTGTGCCTGCCAGACTCTGAGTCGCGGCTAGATCGATAATACGTTGAAGAACCACTTAAGCGATCGAAGGCCCGAGACTGAGTCATTGCACCTGCAAAGACCAAATTAGAACATGTGAGTAACTATTGTGCAAAAGATTAACGAAGGGCGTGTCGTGAAGTGCACGTGGTCGTGAGTGTACTAGTGTTCCTCTCTGACAGACCGGTGGTTGTAGCCTTGCTTATGGCTGTTCTCTCTCCTTTATCAGTAGGATGAATGCCTTCACTGCTCCTAGTAGGAGAATTGAGCCCTTCGATATTGATATTTGGAAAGTCATAGGTCATAATATCATCGAGAATTTGGAGATTTGAAAATCCCTTCAGTGAACATTCCAAGTGTTGGGAAGATGATTCTTCTTCAATAGAAGTAATGACGAATTCTGGATCTATGGCAGTTTTTCTTCTACGAAGTTTGTATGCCAGCTTCTTCTTTCTCTTGGTGGGAGTTTGAGATTGCGCGCTTTGTGGCGATTCAGCCACAGGCGCCTTGCCTGGTCCCATGTCAGTGTCGTCGGGTTTACTGGCCTGGTTATCCCTAATCTCACCTTCTTCAATGTCATGCCGAGTCCCCTCGGTTGGGGGCACGACGTGATTGATGGAATCTCTTTCTTGCTCTGTGACGTTTCTCGACAATGCTGCATTCCCGGGGAGCCCAATGCATCAACCTTCTTCCAACATCCCGAATAAAGATAGTAACTCATCGGTAACAAGAAGTTTGATGTCCCTATCTTCGACAAGGGTAGCAAATAGCGGCAACCGCTTTTGAAAAACTAATGCCTTCAGGACGTGGGTGGACACCTGTAGGAATCCCGATTGTTAATAAATTCAAAAATATGACTTGGATTGATGGACTTAAGAGTGAAATGAAAATAACACTTACGTCCATCCAACCATCGCCTTGCGAAGCCAGATGGACATCGAACATAGAACCACTCATGCTTGAACAGAGAGAGTTTATTCCAAGTGCATGTTAAGACTTAGCAGTTAGGCGAAGGTTCAAGAAAGACGTAGGAAGGACTTCCTGACCACCATTTAAAGTTGAAAATGAATATTATGTCCTCGGGAGTTGGCGGACGAAATAGAATGCTCATGAATAGCAGAAAGGTTCCATGCAGAAAGGCGTAAATGTTCGGATGGAGTTGAGTGGGAGCTATTCTAAGATATCTCAACATCTCTCGAATAAACGAATTAAAGGGTGGTACGCATCCGACCCAGCACATAAATTTGTTACATGCCATGTACCCCTCCAGAGGCAAGTGAGGCCTATCGTTTATCGAAGGAACCAAGACATCTGTGAATGGAATTCCATGTATGGAACACAGCTTGTGAAGGGTAGCCTTGCCAATTCAGGAAGTTTGAGAATCTATTGGGTTATCTAAGAAAATGACGCCTTCTACTACGTCGGGAGCAGGGCTTATATCCTTCGCCGAGAAGACCGGAACATCTGAAAAAAGGTTAACTGACGGACCAGAAACTTCCATTTGCTCGGCTTGATGATTGGGAGAAAGCCTGCCGGATATAGTCGCAAAGCTCGATTTTGCTTTAGGATCGATATGCTATATGGCCAGTTCGGAAGACACGGCAGCTAAATGTTCTGAGCATCTGGAGTCCATATTAGCTATACTCAGTAGATAATCGAGGTTAGAAAAGTTTACATGTTTCCCCCATGCTAAGTGTGAGCTAGTGCAGTGCAGTGCAGTGTATAACAGATATAAACAGTTTAAAATCAGAAAAATGAAGTAAAATGATGAAACTTTGGATTTCGACCAGAGTGACCTCATCATTGACCGTCACAACTCGCACAAAGATTTATTGGTTGCGAAGGCTTTGGGATCGACTATCGGCATGTCAAAATGTAAAGTTTGTCGTTCAAGTCCATATGCAAGTTTTTAGTATATGTTGAAAGTTCCAAGGATTCGATTATTCAATCTCAAGTTTAATGTGAGTATGCAAGTTCTATTGTTCATCATCATTGTATCTCTAAGTTCGTTAATGTGAATTAATGATGATTGCCTAAGAAAGTAAGGTTGAATTAGATTGCAAGTTTAAAGAGTTCGTTATGTCGATCCCTATGTTTATGCCGACCCTTAACTTTATATTGATCCCCATGGTTATGCCGATCCCTTTCCCAAAGCCTCACGACCGATCCCCCTCTTCCCTTTCTTTTCACTGATCCCTTTACTTCCATATATTCCACCAACCCCTCTTTCACAGCAAGCTTGCCAAACCCAAAACATACCGACTCCTTCTACTTCGTCCTCAACTCATCGAGCCTCTACGTCGAGGGATCGGCATAGAACCAAACGTCTAACACCGATCCCTCCTTCATTCTATCTTCTTCCTCCTTTATCCTCTTTTCTTTCCTTCTCCTTATTTATTTAGCTGAACCCTATCCACCAATGGTTCATCTTCTCCAGGCTGCTTCGATCACTGTGCCATCACATCCTCGAGCGCCATCGAAATCTTTAATGACTCCCTTATCTCACCATGAAACCAAAAAATGAAGTCAAGAAGGCTCACCTACGTTTGGTTATATTGTGGAAGTTGGAGAGGAGTTCAAAGGCGATAAAAATAGAAAGTATGGGAAGTTAGTTTGTTCACGCAGGTTGAATCACGGAAGAATTTTATTTTGAAGTTGAGGGGAAGATAAGAGAAGGAAAGTTTGTTTTGAATAGAGGGGCGAGAGGGTTCGGTGCTTAAGAGGGAAGCGAGAAAATGAAGTAAGTGAAAGTGAAGAAATGGGAAAGTTGCTATATATATGGACGAAGGGATTGGCCCAAGTCCTTGGCACGAAGCATGGGGAAAGGGATTGGCATGAAAGCTCGCTGATCCCTGTTAGCATAAACTCAAAAAAAAGGTTCGGCATACATATATGCCGATCCCTACAAAAGCTTTAATAAAAAAAGAAAGGAGAGACAAAGAGAGGAAACGGCTAAACGTAAGCCGATCCCTACAAATATAAAAAATGATGAAAAAAAGAGAAAGAATGAATGATGAATGATGGGGATCGGCTATAGGTATGTACGCGAATAGATATAGGCACAGAAATTATTGAAAGCATGTACATACAAAATGCTATGAAAATTGGCAACGACCCGTAAGTGTTTGAACATGTCTGGGAGCCAACAACGAAAAACGGGTATATGAATGTGCACGTGAATGACTTGAAAGTACAATTTTTTGAAATCGACAGAAATTGAAGTTAAAACCTGAAACCTTTTAGTTCGAGGCTAGACCAGATAACAAAAGCTTATTAGTCCCGCAGAACTGGACTTATATGTTGACCAAATATAGCACTGGATTTATATTATTGGAAGTCGACCAAGCATCATGGCAATCAATGAGGGAATCGACACTTTGGAAAAATGATTTGATAAAGGAATAATAAATGTTCAAAAAGCTATATGGATCTCATTCTCAATGATTCAAAGCACATCATGTTAATCACAAGACGTACTTTGGAGAGCAAGTGTTATCCAACTTCTAGCCCGGCTATATTGAACTAATGGCACGAGTAAGATCCGACTACCATCAAGACCGATGGTTCCAGAATGATGATTGTGGGGCCTGAAAGTCAAGTACATATGGTTATATGAAGTCAGAATTGATAGATATGCGACGTTGGATGCTCGAAGTATGAAATATGGTTCCTTGGATAGAAGGGGTCGGTATAGCATGGCTCATTAAGAGAGGTCGGCATACATCATGAAGGATGGATCATCATGCTTCATGGAAGAGGGATCGACATACATCAAAATATTAGAACATCTATGTAGAAAACAATCAATATCTCGAGTTCTACAGGACCAATGCATATGAAATTTGGAGAGCAAGGTATGGACCCTAGGGAACTTACCCTAGGGATCGCACATCAAATGGACAAAGTTGGAGGGATCGGTATACACCACTTGAGAAGGATTAGTAGAAGGCAGCACTCAAGTCATGCTAAGTCAAAGATCAAGCAATAACTTAATTTCCAGTGGTCCAAATGACATGAAAATTGGAGCTTAAACATATTTTAGCATCGAGAAGCCACTATAGGGATCGTTGCCCAAAAATCGACCGATGAAGGAATCAGTACCGATCCCTCCTCATTGGGAATTGGTGTAATGACCCCAATTTTTAGCAACATTATTTAGGACATTTAATTAGTTAAATAAAATAAAATAAAATGATGATTAGGGGATAGAGATTTGTGTTAATAGAAAGGTAGCTGTGCCATTTATAAAAATGAACTAAGGGGAAAAGGAAATAAAATGTTAGGGTAATAGACAAGGGCAATACAGGAATAAGTATTATTCTTATACCCTAAACCTCCATACACGTTTATTATTCACATTCACAAAATAAAAAAGTAAAGCAAAAGGTCGGCCACCATTAAGGAAAAACAAGAGAAGATTTAGAGAGGAAGAAGTTAGTCAACTATATCCAAGATCAAATCTCAACTCCTTAATCTAAAGCTAAAGGTGAATAATGACTACATATCATGTTTTTAATTGATTTCGGTTTTAGATTAAATCCAAGCTAATTTGTGAATGTTTTGCCATGTTTTGAATGTTAAAATGGAGATATATGCTTGCTGATGATTTATACCATTTCATATACATTTTATGATAAGATTTAGTGTGAAAACCCTATTAAATGACATTTAAATGCCTTGCGATTTTAGTATATGACTAGAAATGATATTTTAGAGATGGGTTTCAATTTTCATAATTTTCTGAATTAATAGGGACTTAATATTAGTTTTCTAGTGAAGAAAATGGTTATTTAGGTTTAAAATTAATTACGGCTAAAATATGTATCTTTTGGGTTAAAATTAATATATGTTAAAAAACATATTAAAAATGATTTATGGGAATTTTTATAGATTTTTCCTAAGTGTTTTAATATATATATATATATATATATATATATATATATATAATTATTTAAGGTGTGGGACTTAAATGTTTTATATATTTATAAAAGAAGAAGGGGTATTTTGTAAATAATTAAGTTTGTTTATTTTTGAAATTTCGACAGTACTTTTATGAAAGAAATTAGCAACTAATCATGTTTTGACAAACAAGGCAGGTTAGTTGACAAGAATTGCTTTAAAAAGTTGAAAATCAGTTTAAACATGCTTTTTACATGTTTCACCACTTTCGGCACTTAGCTTTCGATTAAGTTCCTTCGCCTCCATCACCATCGAAACCAATGCGCATGGTATCAAAGACTTGGTAGGTAGCGAATTGGACTGAGGCGAAAGGGTATGAAGTCAAAACAAGGGGTTCCGAAGGGGTTGAAGCCTTACTTTGTTTTCAAAAGAAAATACGCATGCTTTGCTTTCTAAAAGGATGCTTTCGACTTAGATAGCTTTTGACTTGGTTAAATGGTTTTAAGGAATGGTTCTGAAAGAGGTTGCGCCTTTTGTTTTAAGTAAATGCTTTCAAAGAGGGTCGAAACCCCTTGCTGCCGCTTTCCACCTTTCGAAGCTAATGGTTTCGAAAGGGATTTTTTGTTTTAAAACTCAACCACTTCTCCAATGTTTTCGAAGGGTCGGTATCGACACCATCACTTCTTTACTTAGGAAATAGCTTTCGGAAGAGTGCTTTCGACTTAGTTGTTTTATGACCCTTTGTGCTATTGAAAGTTAAACCTAACTGGTTTTAAAAGGAAAGGTTTTAAATGGTTTCAAAAGGCTATTCCACATGTTTTACTTGAACCCAAATGCTTTCGAAAGGTTTGATTTTATGAAAAGGATTTAGTGCTTTCAAAAGGTTTAAGCTAATGGTTTCGAAGGGGTGGTTCCTCGATGTTTTCGAAAGGTTATAAACAGAAGGTTTCCAAAGGTTTTCGAAAGGCATATTTAAAGTGTTTTGAAAAGAGGATGTTTAAGCTTTTAAAAAGGCTTTCGAAAGAGAGGTTTTGAATATTTTGAAAGGACTATGTAAATGGTTTCGAAGGGTATGTTTTGGCCTTTCGGCCTAAGGATTTACTTGTATTGAAAGGAGTACTTTCAATGGTTTCGAAAGGGGTACTTTCAAAGGTTTAATGTTTTCATCAACAAAATGTTGTGTGAAGTATATATAACATGGCAAGGTGATTTGAGTAAAGCATAGAGTATATTTTCCTTGTTTAAAGTATGATTTAAAGGTTTAAATCAATTTGAGAGAAACAAATTTCAGGGAAAATTTATGGGTAGATGACCATAAGTAAAATGACTCAGATATTAGAATACCAGATGGGACTAGTATAGGGTCGCGCCCTATACATTAGCTATTAGCCCCTAGCTAATTTAGTCCAAAATTCCAGTGTGTAGGGCTTTTTCACAGGTAAGACTAAAATGATGTTACACATAGAAAGGAATATACATAGAGAGAATAGGCTATTGGTGAGCCCGCGAAACCATTAGGATCAGTTGACCCTGGAGAATTAAGTTAGGGACAGATCATTTAGAAGAGGGGTGTCTAAAAGAAGTTAGATTATTTGTTTATTTTGTCTGGTAGGCCCGAGTCAACCAAAGGTTAGTGGTTAGCCAAACAAAACTATAGTGTTCGGACAGATAGTCCATTTGTTACCTGATTTATATGCTTTCATAATATGATATTATTGTTTTAACCAGTTTGGGTTGTAGGATTAAGGTTTGCAAAATATATGTTTTAAAAGGATATTAGTGAGGGGAAATCCCTTCTGCTAAGCGGCGTGGTCTCACTTAGTATTATATAACCGAGATGTATAGTATTATTCATACCAGGCTTTATATATGACTCGAAGTTTATGTTTTTCCCCTTAAACTCTCGGGTGCTCAAAATTGATTTGAGTAGGCTGAGGGTTGAGGATTTACAGGTTTTAGTAGGTTGATGGATAAAGCTTCCGAAGACGAGCTGAAGGCTAGCTATTTAGGAGTTGTTTTGTTTGTTTTATTCCGTTGTGTTGTATTAAGTCAGTTATGATTATCTAGTAATCTAGTCAACCAAGGGGCATCTTCATATGTCGCTCTTGGCATATTTATGTAATAATTATATTTGATTTGAACCTAGGAAACGTTTGGGATTATGTAACTTTGATATGAAATGTAATCAGAAAAGTGTTTTAATCTGTGATGACTTTATTTCATATTCAAGTGCTTCTGATATTATGGATACCATTAACATTACCGTATTTGGTCATCGAAAGTTAATACTATGAATGACTACGGCATCTGTAGTGCTTAGCTTCGGGCCTCCAGATGGGGGATGTTACAACTTGGTATCATAGCATAGGTTTATGAAAAAATTTAAACTAAAATGATTTTTGAAAACATAATCCTAAGGAACTAAAGATAAGATCGGGGTATGGGATAACACTATAGTAACGTACTTGTATTTGCTATATTTAAGTATATGTTATATCTCCATTCTCCTATCTCTCTTAGGCTATTCTTCTGTATCTTACAAGGCTTGAATACATATATGGATGCTAGAAGTGGAAGAGTTAACCTTGGAGGGGGAAGCACCACAACAAATGGAAATGCCAGACCAAATACCAGGAGAAACTAAGGTCAGGCACAAGCTGGAAATGTGGGTGCTGGAGTTCCACAAGTTGAATGGGAGCAATGTATCAGTTCTTTGTCAACATGATGCAAGCGGGTGTTGCTGATGGAGTAGTTGAAGGAGGAGTTCAGGAAGCTCCGGTGGTGAATAACTATGCTATTCTGAGTAGGGATTATGCTCGGTTGGGAGGAAAACCATTTATTGGTACTGAAGGCGCAATCGAAGTAGAGAATTGGCTACTTCACTGTGAAAGGAATTTCGCTGATCTAGGGCTCAATGATGAGTAGAAGAGAAGGCTTGCTTCTAGACAGCTTCAAGGAGCAGCACTGTACTAGTGGAGCAGCGTTACAGTTGGAATTAATGAGGAGACCATGACTTGGGCCGAGTTCAAAAGGAGATTTGAGGAGAGGTTTATGTCTGAGATTGCGAAGTCCACTCTGCTCAGGAAGTTCGCTGAGTTGAAGTAGGGGGATACGACTGTACTTGAGCATGCGAGGAGGTTTGAGGAGCTAGCAAGATAAGGCTATGCTACGGTTGATACTAATATTAAGAGAAATGAGAAGTTCATCAGAGGGTTAAAGCCTGAGCTTGCTAGGGCTATGTTATCGCACATTAAGGATCCATGTGATGTTGTGGTTGAGTTGGCATTGAGACACGAAGAGATGCTTGCTTTTCTAAAGAGAAATAAGGCAAAGGAAGTCCAGGTGGGGCAGAGTCAGAAAAAAAAGTTCTTCCATAAGAAAGGAGCTTAGAAGGGTGGAGCTGCAAAGAAAGAAAAGTCGGAGGTTGTTTGCTTTAAGTGTGATAAGAAAGGCATTTACTAATGAATGTCGCTCAGGAGATGGAAAGAAGGTGAGCAGGAGAAGAATATCAGATGCTTCAACTGTGATCAAATTGGACGTTACAAGAACCAATGCAAGGAGCCTGCTAAGGATGGGAAGGGCAAAGTATATGCATTGGAGCCAGCTACCTCAAGGCCAACCACAGAGGAAAAAGGAAAAGCTGTGTTGGGAGGTGCGCTTCTGATTCATGGTATGTTAGTTAGCATTCTGTTTGATACTGGTGCATCACATTCTTTTGTATCTCATTGTTTGGTAGATAAGCTTAACCTAGAACCCTCATATTTAGTTACTTCCTTAAGGGTTGCAAATCCGATAGGAGGGTATGCGACGCTTGGGATGAAATGTGACCACCTAGAGTTTGATTTGTCAGGTCATACCTTTGTTTGCAGTTTGCATGTGTTTGATTTCGTAGGGTTCAGAATTTTTTTGGGTGTGGATTGGTTAAGTAAGTACGATGCTAGGATATTTTGCCATGGTAGGAAAATATCACTTAGACACCCTGACTGTAGTGATCAGATTGTATATACCGTAGAAAACCCTAGTTGTAAGGTGAATGCTTTGTTGGATGTTGTGGAAGTAGAAGACCAGTTGAATCGAGTTTTCGTTGTTAGAAAATTCACAGATGTTTTTGAACCTGTAGTAGGACTGCTGTTAACCTAAAAAATGAATCAACACCCTGGATTGAGTATGAAAGCAACAACCATGTTCTTACAGAGCAATAATATAGAGAATAAACATAAAAGAGTAGGAATAGAAAGAAGACAAGAAGATTTTTATAGTGGTTTGGCTATTAACGAAGCCTACGTCCACTTTATATTTTTTATTATTGACTGACCGCGGTTACAAGATGTGTTTGATTACAAAGCTCTTGAATATCCTTAGCTAGATTGAATCTCCAAGGTTGGAATCCACTAGAGAATCACAGTGAACTCCTTTGAAGACCGTTGCAAGGGAGGTGAAGAGAGCTTCCAACAGAGTTTCAGCAACCAGTCCGTCGGGCCCCCTTTATGTTGCAAGCAAGATGGTATTTATAGAGGTTGGGGAGTTGCTGTACCAAGCACATTCGCCAAATGCTTGCAGATGATCACAGGAAGGAACAGTGGAAGTACTGCCACGACCCGAGCCAAAAGCATGGATCGCTAGCGACCCATAATCTATGAATCGCTAGCGATCCATAGAATATGCCCAAAGGGGAACCAATTCCTTAGCACTTCCCTTTGCTCTGTTCCATTTGAGTCGCAGCGATCCTATGATGTATGGATCGCTACGATCCATACACTTAGCCTATTTTTGGATTTTGGTGTCTGGAGATCTTCGTTGTCTTGCGTCGACGTTGTTTGCGAACTCCCGAGTTGATGCTATGGATCACTGGCGATCCATTGGCCATGGATCGCTAGTGATCCATGTCCTTAGAGTATTTTTCTTTATTTTCTTCCAACTTCTTCTGACTCCTTGTTCTAGTGACCTTGGAGCTATTCTGACTCGATCAAGTTGTTCCGACTTCTACTGGATTCTGCTGGGTTAAAAACCCGGATAACATTTTCCCCCCAGAGTATGCTTTCGTTGGAAACAAAGTATGCTCTGGAACAAGACAAGTTTCGGATTACTATTCTATGAATTTCAATGAATCGTCGGAGTCCATATCAAGATATTGTTTTCAATTGACCGACTTCTGATAGCCGTTCGTTTTTTGATTTCGATCTGAATTTCAATTCCTATTACTAACGATGCAATCTTTGCTCCATAGATTACACAAGAGTTTAGGTTGGTAAGTGGGTGCATGACGTAGGTTTGGAGTCGACCTATATAGTTTTAACTCGACCGACGGTGAAGCTAAGTTTTGTCTCAAACGATTGTACGCTGTCTTGGAGTGAAGTCTTGCTCTTTGTCTTTAACTTCTCCTTTTTGAGAACTTGGTTAAGTTCCTATCGATGTTTTTGAATTCCAATGTGATCATTTATTCCAAAATCGGATATAGTGGATGATTTGATCATATCGCTCTTCCTGTTTATGTACTCCAGTGATCCTGAAAAGAAAATCTTCTAGCGTCGCTCCGAACGGCGGCTCCGTTATCGATCGTTGATCGATAACGGGTAAGTGTGGAAGAGATAATTTCAAAGGATGATATGAATTGTTTTTCAAATGTAAGCAAGCTATCTACACTAGATTGTTTGTTTGTAGTATTCGGGATACTGGATTCTTTTCATGTAGATAACACACAACATCTGCCCCGATCATTGCTCAGAACCCGATTAGTTAACATACATCGACTTCCCTTGGATTCCGGGCATTGGTTATATGAGGATATTATTTAAAGTAAAACATACCTGACAGGGTTGAATGCCAAGTTTTGTTGTTGAAAATGACTATTCGGTCATCCAACCTTTAGTCTGGTGGAGGTACTTCCACTCCCCCAGAAGCTGGGTCCTTCGCAACTTAGGCTTCGTTTATTATTCCTTCGTAAACTAGCGCATGAGTTGTTCGACTACGATTATCCTTCCTTTGAGTTTTTCGGAATTCAATGCACACCAGCCTCTGTCTCCGGGGACTATTGGCTTAATAGCACGATACCGAGCATTGCTTTTTCTCATTGTTGCACTTCTTGTGTTCATGTGCAACATACTTGTTTATTGTAATTATATACATGTAAGTAATACTTCTGCAGTTATTTTGGCATATTCTATTTCATAGCTTTGTTCAGAACTATAGAGTAGCTTGGTCTAGCCAGTTCTGTAGCTAATCCCTACTTATGCTCAATTGAGTTCGTTTCAATAAAGTGTTGGTGTAAATGCCTTAGTCCATGGGGCTGATTACTTTGACTACTGAACCAACATATTTTGGGAGACTAGGTCTCCTAAGAAAAAAGTTCGATTTCCCCAGTTTGATTGACACGATAGCTCCATCTTCGGGAATTAGGGACTTTGTTACTTGATCCCAAGATCTGAGTTTTGTAATGATGTCGGTATGTATTAGAAAGATGCGTTTATGGCATCTTTTGCTAAAGTAAATTCTTCTGAGTCCGGCGTTGAGATCCTAATCATGTGTTGGTTTTTATCTTCGGAAAATCATACACGGATGACTTAAACCTATGGATTTTTCCTTGATGTTATGGATCTTCGGATAATGTAAGACTCTAGAAGGTAGGAATAAAGAGTCGATTAAGCTTTTGCTTTTGTTTTTGAAAGCCAATGTATTGGCGGTTTCATTTTATGGGTCTCTTCTTAGCATCACCAATCTTCAGGTGATTGTATATTTCTGCAAGATAGGACCAAATGATCTAGTCAGATCGTAAGTAGGTCATCAATCCTTCTCGTTGTCGCCAGACTCTGAGCAATGGTTAATTTCTGAAAATTGAATCCTTCATTTCCCTTACTAGCAATTTGCTATTAGAAATGTCTATTTGGCAGAACAAAACTGTTATCTAACCAACTCTGCAGTTTGGACTGAGGATTCGTGTGCCTATCCCTGTTTGCGGGACTAGCTACTTTGAACGCTCGTATTTAGATGCTTGCGAGAGATGGAAATGTGTGGGGAGAATTGCTCAATTACCCCCGTTTGGCTTTCAACCTCATTTTGGAATTAAGAAAGTTCAGGGATTTTATTTTCGACCTTCCATGATTATTCCTGATTGTCCTTGGCCATGCATGCTTTTCTTAGTTGCTGACGTCGTCATGGAAGTATTGTTCATATGTCAACTCATGTCTTTGTGAATTGATAACCTAGCTGCTTGGTTCTAAGCAACATTTCCTCATGGCTGCCTATCTTTTAGCTGTATCTAAATTCTTTCTAAACTGAATTCAGGAAATTCAGTTGTGCACCAGCTTTCATCCCTAGAAATTAGCACACGAGCAATTCAATTCTAGGATTTCCTTTTGATGATGCTTTTTTCCTGTGCAGTGGTTGATTCCTATGATAAAAAGTCGAACCTTCCGGCTGACCTATGAAAGGTTATGTCTTCCTATTGTTGCCCATATTTGGGCAATGGTAGTTTTCTGAAGACAACGGTAGAATCTTAGTTGAGGACCAACTTCTATCTCCGGAAGCTAGTGCATTAATGGTTTACTACAGTGAGTGTTTCTCATCGAACCTGTAGATAAAGTTTTCCTGGCATTGCCGAGGCAATACTGGTACACAGTGAATAGCAAATTTCCCGGCATTGCCAGGGCAATATCGGCACTTAGGAAATGAGAAAAGACCTTTGCATTGCCGGGGCAACACCGACACTCAGGAGGTTGGGATCGATTTTCCCTACCAATCCGGCAATGCTTTTAATCCAGGTGGGTACTAGTTTCGGTCTTTGAAAACTTGCACTTCGATGGTTGGATTGTAGAAGTCTTTTCTTAGTGCTGCCTATCTTAGGGCAGTATTAAAGTCACGTTGGTAAGGATTGATCATTCATCTAATCCTGTAGAGTTGAGTAGATTCCTTCTAACCCAATGTGGTTGTTTTCTTAGCGTTGCTTAACTCCGGGATACGCCATTTTCTGAAAGGATGAGAGTCTCAGGCATCTCCGTTACTTTGCTTTGTTTATAATCGTCAAGTGCCCCCTTTGGCGGTACAGGGTCATTGTTTAACCAATCCATTGTTATTCTTGTGTAGGATCAAATTTCCTTCGGTCGATTTTTGTTGCAAACTGACTTCCACTTGTAGAACCTGTTATTCCCAAATGCTAAATTCCAAGCACTTATAGAAGATTAGATGATGTGGGGCGAGTTGTTACATTGCCTCCCGGTACGCTTGCACTCTTCCAATCGAAATCATGGATCGGAAGAGTTTGTAATGTTTGTCTTGAGTCTATGACAATTAACTTCGCTTGTTCCACGCCATATGTGCTCTGCTAGGGCATTGACGTTGTTTCAGATATCTGCCTTATCCGTTGGTTCCAATCTTCGGGAATCAATGACTTAGCTATTCGATTTCGAGCGTTCTCTCCTTACCGTTGTCTGTCTTTGGATAACAACTGATTTTCTACAAGTTAGGTTTTGAGACTTCAATCGAGCACCTGCTTCTGTCTTAGGAAACTGGTGCATTGATGATTTAATTTTGAAAATGCCTTCCATCATTGTCTATCTCTGGACGACGGTAAGTTCCTTCTTTGCAAGTTGGAGCGATCTTTTATCCTGACCAAGTGTTAATGTGTTATGTGCCCCTCGGTCCACAGGGCTGATTATTCTGAACAATTGATTTGAGACTTGATGTTATGGGCGGCTCCCTGGATGCCCCCAGTCAAAGGTATGTCGTAGCTCTTATCTTTGGAAACTCGTGACATGGTTGTCTTAAATTTTGACATTTTGTGCATTAACTTTGGTCAAAAATCAGAATTCTTTGCCGACTTCTTGGTTTGTGAGCTTTGCGGCACTACCGAAGCAATGTCGGTTCTTTCGGGTAGCGGGAGTCGATACCTGTTAATCCTGCAATAGACAAGTTTTCCACTGTTGTTGGGACAACACTGGTACTTAGAAAATTTTAACGGTTCGTTGATGATGTCAGAACAACATCAAGCAATGTTTGCGTGGCTTATCAGATGTGCGTCTTATGAAAATGCGCAGCTTACGAAATGCATGGCTTTTGAGAATGCATGGCTTACGAAATGCACGGATTTTGAGAGTGCGCGGCTTATGAAATGCGCAGCTTATGAAAATGCACGGCTTATGGAATGCGCGGCTTTTGAGAATGCGTGGCTTACAAAATGCATGGCTTTTGAGAGTGCATGGCTTATGAAATGCACAGCTTATGAAAATGCACGACTTATGAAATGCGCGACTTTTGGGATCGATACGACCCGTCGACCCAGAACGGTTTGGAACTTCTCGACGTTGTCAATCTTCGGGTAACGTGAGTAGTTCATGCTTCAAGAGCGTGGTTCCACATTTCAAGAAGTAATGCACGACTTGTGGGAGTGTGCGCAATGGATTGGGCCTTCCCAATATTGGAGGAGCGATACTAGTTCTTAGAAGGTAAGGATCGATTTTTCCTATCAATCCGGCGGTTTGACTTTGCTAGAATGCGATTTTGTCAGTTACGCGATTTTGCCAGTTCTAAGAGATAATTGGTTTTCAGATTGGGTAACCATGGCTTGGATGATCCTCCCATATTTTAGGAAGATGTGCATAGCCAAACATATAAGTTTGCCATGGTGGAGAGATCTACAACCGACCGCATGGAGATGGTTATGAAGAAGAGCTTATGGGAGTTTTGGGAAAGACTCTTTGTTTCTGGTCCAAACTTCCTTTTGGGAACTGGTCTTCAAGTAGCATACAGTTTAAGAGGAAAAGGAACTGGTCACCAAGAGTGGTAAAGGAGGAATTAGGAAGAAGTAAGCAAGTATCATGCTTCTATTTTGTTTGTTGCGCTAACTAGGTCGTTAAGTCCGTAGTTGTCAGAATGCCAGAATTTTTGATCAGACGTAACAGGACTGGTATGATTAGTCTTGGCTTTCCTTATAACTATTCAAGTATGTGTGGTACCCCTCATGCCAGCCCTCTATTCGCGTGCTTGAACTATATCTGGGGTTTCTCCACATCCTATTTAGTTGCATGAGGTCCAGTGGATGCAACCGTGTCTTTTAGATGATTAAAGCATGGGAAAGCCTCTATCTTCAGAAACTTATATATTAGGGATTTGAGATACTTGGTTCTCCCAAGTGTCGAATCTTGGCTTGATTCGAGTCGGCCTCTGATTGATCACAAGGTCGATTCATTTTTGGCTTAGTTTCTTTGAGCGACTTTAAAGTCTGGAATTTAGCACTGTTTGTCTCATTGGTTGTTGGAAGTGATTCTATTAATTTTGCGGAGTGACTGGTATGATTATTGATTTGTGGCCCCGGAGCATGACTTCGTTGACTTCGAATAACTTTGGATCAGACGACTACTGATCTTCCAGTTCACCTTTGCAATGTTTTAGTTCATAAAGGATTTCTAGATCAGATGACTGTTGGTCTTCCAGTTCACCTTCGCGGATATCAGTTATATATAAATTTCGCTGATCTACCGGTTCGCCTTCACGACGCTATAGTTCGTGAAAGACCTTCATGCTTGCAAAGGGTTTTTTTGGATCAGATGATCACTGATCTACCGGTTTACCTTCACGACGTTTTAGTTCGTGAAAGACCTTCATGCTCGCGAAGGGTTTTTTTGGATCAGATGACTGTTGATCTATTGGTTTACCTTCATGACGCTTCAGTTCATGAAAGATCTTCATGTTAGCAAAGGGTTTTTTGGATCAGATGACCACTGATCTACCGGTTTACCTTCACGATGCTTTAGTTCATGAAAGACCTTCACGTTCGCGAAGGGCTTTTTGGATCAGATGACCGCTGATCTACCAGTCTACCTTCATGATGCTTTAGTTCATGAAAGACCTTCACGTTCGTGAAGGGTTTTTTGGATCAGATGACCACTGACCTACCGGTTTACCTTCACGACGCTTTAGTTCGTGAAAGACCTTCATGGTCGCGAAGGGTTTTTTGGATCAGATGACCACTGATTTACCGGTTTATCTTCACGATGCTTTAGTTCAAGAAAGATCTTCAAGCTCGCGAAGGGTTTTTTTGGATCAGATGACTGATGACCTACCAGTTTGCCTTCACGATGTTTTAGTTCATGAAAGACCTTCACGTTCCTGAAGGGTTTTTTGGATCATGCGACCGCTGATCTACCGGTTCACCTTCACGAGGCTTTAGTTCGTGAAGGACCTTCACGTTTGCGAAGGGTTTTTTGGATCAGAATACCGCTGACCTACCGGTTTGCCTTCATGACGCTTAAGTTCGTGAAAGACCTTCAAGCTCGCGAAGGGTTTTTTGGATCAAATGACCGCTGACCTACTGGTTTGCCTTCACGACGCTTTAGTTTGTGAAAGACCTTCACATTCGCAAAGGGTTTTTGGATTAGATGACCATTGATCTACTGGTTCGCCTTCACGATGCTTTAGTTCATGAAGGTTTTTTAGATCAGATGACCGTTGATTTACCGGTTTGCCTTCACTACGCTTTAGTTCTTGAAAGACCTTCACGTCCATGAAGGGTTTTTTTTGGATCAGATGACCGCTGACCTACTGGTTTTCCTTCATGATGTTTTAGTTTGTGAAAGAACTTCACATTCGCAAAGGGTTTTTTGGATCAGATAACCACTGATCTACCGGTTCGCCTTCACTACGCTTTAGTTCATGAAGGACCTTCACATTTGCGAAGGGTTTTTTGGATCAGATGACCGCTGACCTACCAGTTTGCCTTCATGACGCTTTAGTTCATGAAAGACCTTCATGTTCGCGAAGGGTTTTTTGGATCAGATGACCGCTGATCTACCAGTTTGCCTTTACGATGCTTTAGTTTGTGAAGGAGTTTTAGCGGTCGGATGTTCAGCGGCCAAACGGCCTTGGAATGATAATTCACCGATTCCAAGAGGAATTTTGGTCGGATGTTCGACGGCCGGACGGTCTTGGAATGATAATTCATTGATTCCAAGAGGAATTTTGGTTAGATGTCCGATGATCGGACGGGCTTGGAGCGATGATTCATCGACTTCAAGAGAAATATTTTGGGATTCAGCTTGCGGGAACACAGTTTCATCGGTTCGTAGAGACTTAGGGGTTGGATCTATTTGTTCGACGATCCTTTGGACAAGACTTCTCGATGCTACCTGAGCAACGCCAGTTCTCAGAAGGGGGATCGACATGACTCGTCGAGGGCATAGAAGCATTTCTTTCGCTGTGCTATCTGCAATGCCTCCAGTGTCCCAGTACAGCTCATTTGGAAAAGGAAAGTAGATAAAGATGGATGAGAAGGCATTGTTTTAGATTGTTGCCCCTTTCCTTAGTTGCTAGCTAGCTAGAGTGTTATTTGATAATCATTCTTTCGTTTGATTTCGTCAGTTAGCCTGGGCTTTTTCAAATATCTTTAACTTTCTATTACATATGCCTCCAATCGATTATATTCCCTTCGAATGACCTAGATGGGGGTCTCGTTATCTGATCAGTGAGTCAGGGTCTAGGGGCGAAGCGTCCTAGTTTGGGGTTTCGGGGGCAATGCGCCCGAAGTTTACGGTATATGTCACGACACTTCCAATAAGCTGATTGTTCAAGTTGTTCACTTCAATTTGCTGAGGGTATATGTTACGAACCTATCTGATCAAAGTAGATAGCTAGATCTTTCGAATAGAGATTGAGGATCTAACTTCTGAACCTATCTGATCCAAAATAGATAGCTAGATCTTTGCTTGAGTTGGGTTCTCAGTGAAAGCACCAAAATGTTAACCCAAAAAATGGATCAACACCCTGGATTGAGTGTGAAAGCACCAGCCTTGTTCTTACAAAGCAATAATATAGAGAATAAATATAAACGAGCAAGAATAGAAAGAAGACAAGAAGATTTTTATAGTGGCTCGGTTGTTAACGAAGCCTACGTCCACTTTATAGTTTTTATTATTGACCGACTACAGTTACAAGTGTATTTGATTATAAAGCTCTTGAATATCCTTAGCTAGATTGAATCTCCAAGGTTGGAATCCACTAGAGAATCACAGTGAACTCTTTTGAAGACCATTGTGAGGGAGGTGAAGAGTGAAGAAAGCTTCCAGTAGAGTTTCAGTAACCAATCCTCCGGGCCCCCTTTATGTTGCAGGCAAGATGGTATTTATAGAGGTTGAAGAGAGTTGCTGGGCCAAGCTCTTTCACCAGATGCTTGCAGATGATCACAGGAAGGAACAGTGGAAGTACTGCCGCGACCTGAGCCAAAAGCATGGATCGCTAACGATCCATAGAATATGGCCGAAGGCGAATCAATTCCTTAGCACTTCCCTTTGCTCTGTTCCATTTAAGTCACAGCGATCCTATGATGATGTATGGATCGCTAGCGATCCATACACTTAGACTATTTATTTATTTTGGTGTCCGGAGATCTTCGTTATCTTGTGTCGAAGTTGTTTGCGAACTCCCGAGTTGATGCTATGGATCATTGGCGATCCATTGGCCATGGATCGCTAGCGATCCATGTCCTTAGAGTATTTTTTTTTCTTTTCTTCCAACTTCTTTTGACTCCTTGTTCTAGTCCTTTCGGTTGACCTTGGATCTATTCTGACTCGATCATTGTTCCGACTTCTATTGGATTCTGCTGGGTTAAAAACCCAGATAACAACTACCATCGAAACGACCAATTGAGTTTCGGATAGATTTGGTGCTAGGAGCAGAACTAGTGAGTAGACCGCCAAGCAGGATGACACCTACCGAGATGAGGGAGTTGAAGGTGCGGTTGGTGGATTTGGATGGCAAGAATTTTATTAGGCCAAGCAGTTTGTCTTGGGGAGTAGCCGTAGTTTTTGCTAAGAAGTCAGACGGATCGTTAAGGTTATGTATCAATTATCGTAAGTTGAATGAGAAGATGGTAAAGAATCAATATCCATTGCCTAGAATTGACGATTTGTTTGATTAGTTGAGTGGAGCCAAGGAATTTTCTCGGTTGGATTTAGCAACAGGTTTCTTTCACTTAGAGTAGTAGAGGATAGTATTCCTTTGATGGAGTTTAGAACTAGATATGGATCGTACGAATGGTTAGTGATGCCGTTTGGACTAACTAATGCGCCATCATTCTTTGTAGATTTGATGAACCGAGTTTTCCGAGAGCACTTGGATAGGTTTATGTTAGTGTATATAGATGATATTTTGATATACTCTAAGGATGAAAGGGAGCATGAATTTCATCTTAGAGTGGTGCTTGAGACATTGAGGCAGCATCGGTTGAAGGTGAAGTTTTCAAAGTGTCATTTATGGAAGAAGGAAGTGAAGTTTCTTGGTTATGTAGTCTTAGAGAAAGGGTTGTCTATAGATCCGACTAAGATCGAGGTAGTGAATAATTGGAAAAGACCCAAGACAGTGACCGAGATAAAGAGTTTTCTTGGATTAGCTGGGTATTATTGGAGGTTCATAAAGGATTTCTCACGAATAGCAGCACTGATGACCAAGCTAACGCGAAAAGATGTGAAGTTTGTGTGGATCGATAAGTGTGAGGAAGCATTCCAGAGCTTGAAATACTTACTAACTAATGCACCTATGTTAGTTGTTCTAAAAGGGAATCAGGACTTGGTAGTATATACAGATGCTTGTGGAATAGGGTTAGGAGCTGTGTTAATGCAAAGAGGTAAAGTGATTGCATATGCTTCTTGACAGCTAAGACCGCATGAGGTTAGGTACCCGACCCACGATTTGGAATTAGCTGCGGTGATTTTTGCATTGAAGGTGTGGAGACATTACCTTGTGGGAGAAAGATTCGAGTTGTATATGGATCATAAGTCACTGAAGTATTTATTCTCTCAAAAGGAGTTGAATATGAGACAGCAGAGATGGTTGGAATTTATAGCTGCTTATGATTTTGGTATTGAGTACACATCGAGAAAAGGCAATAAGGTTGCAGACGCACTTAGTAGAAAACATCAGAATGCAATGTTGGCAATGATAGCTGAGTGGAAAGATTTGGAAGCGTTAACATATAGAGTACAGTGGAGATCTGAAGCTAGACCTAGCAAGGAAACTGTAGTGTTATCATGTTTAGAAGTTTGACCGACGATGATCGAAAAGGTTGCTTCTAAGCAAGGAGAAGATCCATTATTTGTTGAACAAATAAGGAAGTTAAGGGATGGAACAGAGAGCGATGACTTGAAGGATTTTAGTCTTGACCCGAATGGGTGGTTGAGAAAGAAAGGAAGATTATGTGTTTCGAATGTGGGAGACATTAAGAAGGAAGTTTTGGAGGAATTCCATCGTTCTAAGTTCACCATTCGTCCGGGAAAAACTAAGATGTATTAGGATATGAAGAGGAGTTTCTTCTGGGAAGGTATGAAGAGGGATCTAGGCTTATGGGTGAAGCAGTGTTTGAACCGTCAACAGATAAAAGCTGAACATCAGAAGCCAAGTGGGTTACTTCAGCCATTAGATATTCCAGTATGGAAGTGGGATTCTATTTCTATGGATTTTATAGATGGGTTGCCAAGATCAAATAGAGGAAATGAAAGTATATGGGTCATAGTGGAGAGGTTAACCAAGAGTGTCCATTTCATTCCAGTTAAGTCAACTAGGACGGCACCTGTTTTAGCTAAGTTATTCATGAAATGTAGTTAGACTGCATGGAATTCCTAGTAGTATAGTAAGTGATAGAGATTCATTATTCACTAGCGAGTTTTGGAAGAGTCTACAAGATACCTTAGGTACCAAGCTCAAGATGAGTACCGCTTACCATTCGTAGACTGATGGGCAAACGGAAAGAGTTAACAAAGTCTTGAAAGATTTGTTACGAGCTTGTGTGTTAGATTTTGGGGGATCATGGGAAGATCATCTAAACTTAGTCGAGTTTTTGTATAACAACATTTATTAGGCTAGTATAGGGATGGCACCGCTTGAAGCTTTGTATGGAAGGCCATGCAAATCTCTAGTTTGTTGGTTAGAGACCGAGGATAGGTTGGTTCTTGGTCCGGATTTAGTTAGGGAAGCTGTAGAGAAGATTGAGTTGATTCGGGCTAGGATGAAGGAAGCTCAGTCTAGGCAGAAGAGTTATGTTGATAGAAGACGGAAAGACTTAGAGTTCTCTATCGAAGATCATGTTTTCGTCAAGGTATCACTGATGAAAGGTGTAATCGAATTTGGAAGATCAGGGAAATTGGCACCAAGATTTGTATGACCATTTTCTATTATAGAGAGGAACGGGAAACTCGCATATAGAGTAGAGTTACCAAACAGTTTGGTAGGAGTCCACGATGTTTTTCATATTTCTCATCTAAGAAAGTGTATTCGAGATCCAAGAGACTACCATAGCACCAACTGGTTAGATGACATAGTAGTAGAGCCGAATTTGACTATAGTTAGAAAGCCAGTTCGTACAGTCGCGAGAGATGAGAAGGGACTAAGGAACAAGACAGTCAAATTAGTTAAAGTCCAGTGGAGCGATGATGAGAGAGACTGTACTTGGGAGACTGAGAGCAGGATTAAAAATACTTATCCTAATTTTTTTGATGGTATGTTTTACCTTTTTGATTGATTTATTGAGTACCTTATCGTAATTTCGAGGACAAAACTCTTTAAGGATATGAGTCTGTAATGACCCAAATTTTTAGTAACATTATTTAGGACATTTAATTAGTTAAATAAAATAAAATAATGCGATGATTACGGAATTGAGATTTGTGTTAATAGAAAGGTAGCCGTGCCATTTATACAAATGAACTAAGGGGAAAAGGAAATAAAATGTTAAGGTAATAGACAAGGGCAATATAGGAATAAGTATTATTCTTATACCTTAAACCCCATACACGTTCATTATTCACATTCACAAAACAAAAACTAAAGCTAAAGGTCGGCCGCCATTAAGGAAAAACAAGAGAAGATTTCGTGAGGAAGAAGTTAATCAACTATATCCAAGATCAAATCTCAACTCCTTAATCTCAAGATAAATATGAATAATGACTACATCTCATGTTTTTAATTGATTTCGGTTTTAGATTAAATCCGAGCTATTTACAAATGTTTTGCCATGTTTTGAATGTTAAAATGGAGATATATGCTTGTTGATGATTTATACTATTTCATATACATTTTATGATAAGATTTAGTGTGAAAACCCTATTAAATGACATCTAAATGCCTTGCGATTTTAGTATATGCTCATAAATTATATTTTAGAGATGTGTTTCAATTTTCATAATTTTCTGAATTAATGGGGACTTAATATTAATTTTCTACTGAAGAAAATGGTTATTTGGGTTTAAAATTAATTACGGCTAATATATGTATGTTTTGGGTCAAAAATTAATATATGTTAGAAAACATATTAAAAATGATTTATGAGAATTTTTATAGATTTTTCCTAAATGTTGTAATAGATATATAAAATTATTTAAGGTATGGGACTTAAATGTTTTATATATTTATAAAAGAAGAAGGGGTATTTTGTAAATAATTTAATTTGTTTATTTCTGAAATTTCGGCAGTACTTTTAGGAAAGAAATTAGCAAAATCATGTTCTGACAAAAAGGCAGGTTAGTTGAAAAGAATTGCTTTAAAAGGTTAAAAATCAGTTTAAACATGCTTTTTACATGTTTCGCCACTTTCGGCACATAGCTTTCGACTAAGTTCCTTCGCCTCCATCACCATCGAAACTAATGCACATGGTATCAAAGACTTGGTACGAAGCGAATTGGACTGAGGCGAAAGGGTATAAAGTCAAAACAAGGGGTTCCGAAGGGTCGAAGCCTTACTTTGTTTTCAAAAGAAAATGCGCCTGCTTTTCTTTCGAAAAGGATGCTTTCGACTTAGATAGCTTTCGACTTGGTTAAATGGTTTTAAGGAATGGTTCTGAAAGAGGTTGCGCCTTTTGTTTTAAGTAAATGCTTTCAAAGAGGGTCGAAACCCCTTGTTGCTGCTTTCCACCTTTCGAAGATAATGGTTTCGAAAGGGATTTTTTGTTTTAAAACTCAACCACTTCTCCAATGTTTTCGAAGGGTCAGTTTCGACACCATCACTTCTTTACTTAGGAAATAGCTTTCGGAAGAGTGCTTTCGACTTAGTTGTTTTATGACCCTTTGTGCCATTGAAAGTTAAACCTAACTGGTTTTGAAAGGAAAGGTTTTAAATGGTTTCGAAAGGTTATTCCACATGTTTTACTTGAACCCAAATGCTTTCGAAAGGTTTGATTTTATGAAAAGGATTTAGTGCTTTCGAAAGGTTTAAGCTAATGGTTTCGAAGGGGTGGTTCCTCGATGTTTTCGAAAGGTTATAAACGGAAGGTTTTCAAATGTTTTCGAAAGGCATATTTAAAGTGTTTTGAAAAGAGGATGTTTAAGGTTTTAAAAAGACTTTCGAAAGAGAGTTTTTGAATATTTTCAAAAGGACTATGTAAATGGTTTTGAAGGGTATGTTTTGGCCTTTTGGCCTAAGGTTTTACTTGTATCGAAAGGGGTATTTTCAATGGTTTCGAGAGGGGTACTTTCAAAGGTCTAAAGTTTTCATCAACAAAATGTTGTGTAAAGTATATATAACATGGCAAGGTGATTTGAGTAAAGCATAGAGTATATTTTCCTTGTTTAAAGTATGATTTAAAGGTTTAAATCAATTTGAGAGAAAATGTTTTCAAGGAAAATTTATGGGTAGATGACCATAAGTAAAATGACTCAGATATTAGAATACCAGATGGGACTGGTACAGGGTCGCACCCTATACATTAGCTATTAGCCCCTAGCTAATTTAATCCAAAATTCTAGTCTGTAAGGCTTTGTCATAGGTAAGACTAAAATTATGTTACACACATAAAGGAATATACAAAGACAGAATAGGTTATTGGTGAGCCCGCAAAACCATTAGGATCAGTTGACCCTGGAGATTTAAGTTAGGACAGACCGTCCAGAAGAGGAGTACCTAATAGAAGTTGGATTATTTGTTTATTTTGTCTGGTAGGCCCGAGTCAACCAAAGGTTAGTAGTAGCCAAACAAAACTATAGTGTTCGGACAGCTAGTCCATTTGTTACCTGATTTATATGCTTTCATGATATGATATTATTGTTTTAACCAGTTTGGGTTGCAGGATTAAGGTTTGCAAAAGATATGTTTTAAAAGGATATTAGTGAGGGGAAACCCGTTCCGCTAAGCGGCGTGGTCTCACTTAGTATCATATAACCGAGATGTATAGTATTATTCATGCCAGACTTTATGTCTGACTCGAAGTTTATGTTTTTCCCCTTAAACTCTCGGGTGCTCAAAATTGATTTGAGTAGGCTGAGGGTTGATGATTTACAGGTTTAAGTAGGTTGACGAATAAAGCTTCCGAAGACGAGCATGAGGCTGATGGCTAGCTATTTAGGAGTTGTTTTGTTTATTTTATTCTGCTATGTTGTATTAAGTCGACTATGATTATCTAGTAATCTGGTCAACTAATGGGGCATCTTCATATTTCGCTCTTGGCGTATTTATGTAATAATTATATTTGATCTGAACCTAGGAAACATTTGCGATTATGTAACTTGGATATGAAATGTTATTTTGAAATGTAATCAGAAAAGTGTTTTAATCTGTGATGATTTTATTTCATATTCAAGTGCTTCTGATATTATGGATACCATTAACATTACCGTATTTGGTCACCGGAAGTTAATACTATGAATGACTACAGCATCTGTGGCGCTTAGCTTCGGGCCTCCAGATAGGGGATATTACAATTAGGCCTAGCGATCCCTCTAGTGGGCCCATGTGGAGTAGTAGGTCCCTCAGCTGAAATTTTAGAGAGATACATGGTCGTTTTTGTCTATAAATACTGGCCTGATGGGTCACTCTAGGGATCTTTACGCTGCTTATTACTCTAGACTCTATTGTAATCAAGTGTTTGCTATCCTCTATTGCTGTAATCAGATTTATAAGTGATTAATAAAGGATAATCTTCAAAGTGGACGTAGGCATACAACGCCGAACCACTATAAATCTTTGTGTCTTTGATTATAGCTGATTCTCTATTACTTGTTGATTGATCTACTCAAGTTCATTTTGTTTTTCTTCATTTACTTCTCTACACAAATATATTCTTTGGTGTTTGTGACCAATTTAGTTGCAAACAATATCCATTCATGAAGGATCTAATCGATCGGTTCTCCTCAAACTGATTGAAGGGATGTGATAGAGATTCCATAATTGACCCTAAGTACAAGTAGGAGATTGATAGAGTTAGAGGTATGTCCTAGGGGCAATTATGTAATCTGTTACATATATCTAAATTGATAACCAATCATGTTCGAAATAAAAGATGTTTTCTTTCTATTATATACTTGATATGATGTGTTGTATTAATTAATTAATTTAATTAAAAGTACATTTAATAGAAAATCCATAAATTGTATGTTTTTTAGTAGTTACAAAGTGCTATAATCATGATTAAGTTGTCACCATGAATTAAACATACTGTTTTAAATATTCATAGTTAAGATGTATCGAGATTGGACATCGATGCATCCGTAAAGACTAGAGTAGGTAACACCCTCCAAACGTTGAGCAGTGTATTACTCATGACTACTGGGGACACCAAGGGATGACATACTCATAATTATTGGATAACTATGAAATGACTTACTTGGTGGTTTTATGTTGGTTGATATAACTAAGTTAAAACAAAAAATATTGATGTGACATAATTACACAATTCTCTTAACTTGAGGGTACAGTTGATCTTCGATGTGGAAGCTTCACTTTGATTATGGTTAAATTATGGCATGACGTCTATTGAATGACTATAGTTGGGTTGAGTGGAAGCATTGAAAGTGAAGCACTATTTAAAAGAGGATTCGTCTTCTCGGTTATATGAGGTTAGTATCACGGTCAACTGAAGTCAACTCAAAGTCAAAGTCACTAGTTAGAGCAGTTCTATCAGTAATAATTATTATTATTGACCCAAGAACTTTGTATTTGGACTATAGAGTTAAATATGGATGATAAACCGAGAATTTTGTGTTTGGACGATATTGAAATTTTGACCATTACCAAATTCCATTTGACGAAGAGAACTGGTGCAAATAATTGTCACTACTGGGTAATGCTTAAAAAAGTAAAATTAGATTTTACCGAAACCAAGTAAGCAATAAATTTGACTATAATGTCACACCACCTGCTAAGTGATGTGTTAACGTTAATATTTAAAATGTTCAATATTAATCACTAACCAAATTTACATATAAGAGTCATACAACCGAAACGTTGAATATTCTTTTTACCACCTAATTTAATTAATTTATAAATTGTTTTCAATTGGTTAAATTAATTAATATTTATGAAATATTAATTACAAAATTTTATTTAATGTATATTGAGCAATATTAAATAGTGTGTTTGTAATAGTTATAAATATACCGTTCGATATATGATATCAGTGTGCGTTTAAATAAGATTTATAATTGCATTGAATATCATTCGAACTTGGACCAGATTTGAGGCACATATGGACATGATATTTTCGACTCTAGAGCAGCTTGATTTGGGTGGCCGTATGATGGCAATTAGAGAGGTTTTGAATGATTAAAAGAGTGGAAATAGAAAGAGAAAGATATGAGAATAAAATCCACTTTTCACTCTCTTGATTTCCTATTTAAAACCCACCTCTTTACATCATTTTTTTAGACTTTTGCTCTCTTTCCTCTCTATTATTTTAGCCAGCAACAATCCTCTCCAAGCCTCAAAATCCAAGTACAAAATTACATCAAAAACTCTTCAGTTCGATTGTCGGTGGTAAGGCAGTTCAGGGGCTAGCAACTTCTGATTTGTGAATGAATTCAAGGGGATCAATTCAACGTTTCAATGTATACATAAGGGCTTTGGAGAAAGGTAATTCTCTATTTTATTTTGTTATATCATATTTATATAAATTATTTATATAATAGGATGTCAGATTATATTACAAATCTTGTATATCGAAAGGCTGTCACAATCGGTAGGTTGTGTATATTATTATATCTATATACAATAAAAATAAAATATATTTTTTATGCTTTCTTATTAGATGCTCATGGCCTGCAATTTTTTTGATATATAAATAATATTATTAAATGATTTAATTAATCAAAATCCATATTTAAAAGATTAATGCTACATATCATATGTTTTAAATGTTAAAAAAAATTATTCATTTAATAATATGTATTTAGTAGTAAATAATTTTTATATTTTTTATTTTAAATAAATATATTTAATTGTTTATTTAACCTTAAATTGTTTATGTAATTTAAAATACTTGTGTGTGTGTATTCATTACAAATAATAAAATTCTACATAAAAATATTACATAACATATATTATACAAAAAACTTTCAAAAATAATATTTTTATAATTTTTACATGATTTTAAATTTTAAAATGTATTAAAATTCAAAATCAAAAAGAAAAAAATTATATATGTTTGGCCGAGAGCAAAAATTTGCAGAAACATAATCTCAAATAAAAATTGATTTTGTTATTTATATTAATATTGATATATATATATATATATTTAATTATGTATATATATATTTATATGTATTGTATAAATTAATTTAAAATAAAATGATATATTATTTTTGGCTTTCATATTACATATTATAAACATATATATAGTTAAAATTATTTTATAAACTAATATTTAATTAATTTAATGATTTAATCGTTATATATACATATATTACATACGTATGTACATAAATATAAATTATATAAATGTTATATATATAAATTGTATATAACTAACATTTAATATACGCATTTATATTTATATGGGGTTTTTAGACTCAGGGAAAAAGTTGGAGAAATTTTTTGTTTCAAAGACAAGAAGTTTGCTTTTTAGGCTGAAAGACAATTTTTAGTGTAAATCACATAATGATAGTTGCAACTATCATTTTCTGTTCACACTATAAAGTGTCCTTCAAACCAAAAAACAAACTTGCTGTCTCTGAGACTAATTTTTTTTGCAATTTCTTCCCTTTGTCTATTTTCCTGCATTTATATTATGTATTTACTTATATATATATATATATATATATTATTATGATGTAAACATATACACATTTAGACAGCGAATCTAATACAAGAGGAGCTAACATGTCCGTTGTGGTGTAATCCCTACACCTACACGAGTATGTCAAATAATGTACATATTATCCTACTGTATGTGCACGTACACACATATGTGTATATGGTACACACACACATATATAGTATAAATTATATAAAATGAAATGTTTATAAATTTAAATAAAATATTGATTTTATTTAACAAAAAATTTAGAAAAGTTCTAAATGAATCAGACTACATAGGCCTATTAAAAATTCAAGTATGTATTTTTTTTAAATTTACCTATTTATCCCATTGCGTGCTGCCCCAGTTCCAACAATTTAGCATTTACAATACCGAATAAAACGAGCACTGTTTGTTTTGTAGTGGAAAATCATTGTTGCGGTTGGATGACTAAATTGGTATTTAATGATATATTAAGGCTCCGATTGAGAGTTTTTTCCCTATCAATTTTCACTGGTTTTAAACGGCTTTGTATTTCATGGATTGTCAAAGGCCATGCTTGTAAGTTTCTTTAAATATAAGAATATATATATAACTTTAGTTGAAACTTTTAGTTGATACTCTTATTGGGCAGTGTATAAATACTAAACTCTCAAACCTATATTTGTCGACTATCCAACATGGCTAATTCTATTTAAACTCAGAAAAATGCCAAGTTCCCCTCCTCCAAAAAAACACACACACCTCCTGTTTTACTGAGTTTCCCCCCATTGTTTCCAGTTTTGCCCATGCCTTTTTTACGTACCCAAATTTATTTATCTCAATAAAAAATTTTCTATAATGAGAAGTTAATTTGCAATATTAAAAACGTTATATATTTCAGTAGATGTATCGGATTTTAATTTTTTTTCACCATTTTTTTTGAGAAAAATGTGTGATCCTTTATAAAAAAAGGAGAGCACACATGCAGCTATATATAACACAAAAACAAGGTGCTGCCAACATGCCTGGCAGGTAACAAAAATATATACAAAAACAATAGTACTCAAGTACCCCTAAGATGAGTTCCGGCAAGGCCACTACCCATCACACCCTAATATTGAGCTCCGACATGGCCACCGCCCAATATTAAGGTGTTAGAAGTACCTAAAAACTAAGGAAAATCCATAATACTGGATGTCCTAACAATCTATGAAGGAAGCTCCATGCTTCTAGATCGGAAGAAAAGGAGATGAATCTGCTCTAAAGTGAATCTGAAAATGATACTGAATGGATGATCCATTCAGGAGACTCTAAAGTGAAACTACTAGTGCATCTGAGAGGGAAACTCTGCTCTAATGATCTCTCTGCAATCCAAAATCCCGAAATCTAAAGTCGCAAGTACCTGCAAAGTGAAACTAACATCCTATCCCCTGAATCTGCGTCTGGCGAATGACTAAGAAAAAGATTAGAATTATAGATATATATGTATATTTATACTATTTATATACATATATATGAATGTGAGAGATGGGAAACAAAATATCTAAATAATACTAATAGGACTATGAATGAATGAATTATATATTAAAAAAAATCTAAATAATACAAACAGGACAAAAACAAAAGAATTAAAAGAAGTATAAACTAATAACAACAAATACAAGCATAAATCTAAAATAATCTTATGGACTATTGATCATAAGTAAGTTATAATTAACAATAAAATCATCATATAAGCTTGAAAAAATATTAATACTATTATAGTTGCTGTTGAAAATATTATTATTGAGTTTGTATAGATTAATATTATAACTAACCTTATTAATATATCTTTTAAATAGATTATTTTTAGCTAATTTATATTTGGAATTAGAAATCCAATTAAAAAAAATATAGAAATTGTATAAATCAATTTGTTAAAATGACTATTATTATTATTAAAAATTCTTTGATTTCTTTCAAACCAAATATACCAACAAATAATAATGAATAAGGTGTCAAGTAAAAATCTTATAATCTTTTTGAACCTTAATCTAAAAGTATACCAATAGAAATCACAATCTGAAATTTTAGTGGGTATATTAAAGTTAAAGATTTTAAGGGTATTAATTAGAATAAAATAGATATCTGTGCAATTATAGTATAAATGATTAATATCTTCAAGATAATTGTTACAAAAATAGCATTTATTATTATTTTGAATATTTTTCCTTTTTAAGAATTCAATAGTGTTAAGTTTTCCGTGCAGAATTAACCACATATGAATTTTAGCTTTAGGAGGAGCGTTAGATTTCCAGATAAATTTAAAAAAATTATTAGCTATACCCGAAAAATTAATAAATTTATAAAGTGAATTAGAAGTATATTTCTTACTGTTATCTCATTCCCAATTAATAATATCATTATCATTATCAATGTTATAAAGGTTTAATTTAGCATAAAGCAAAGATAGTTGTCTAAAGGTAGAGCCTACTAAAATATTATTAAAACTAAACTTCCAAGGAGGGTCATTTTTAGGAGAATAAACCTCACTAATTAAAGCATACTTAAAATTACAGATTTCATAAAGCTCTTTAAGCTCTATCCTAAGAGGTAAAGCAGATATCCAACGGTCATGCCAGAAAGAAGTACAATTGCCAGAATGAACTATTGTAGTAATACCTAGATTAAAAATCTCATTACATTTTAAAATAGAATTCCAAAAGTTTGATAAATTGTGACTTACTGTAGGGGTAATTTGATATAAATTACTACTACCATTATAGTAATATTTAGAAATAATCTCTTTCCAAGTAACTTTATCATTAATATCCTTAAACTTCCATAACCATTTACCTAATAAGGACAAGTTCATATTACACAAATTAATGACTCCTAAACCTCCGTCTATTTTAGATTTACAGACTGTTTCCTAATTTACTAAGCATTTGATGCAACTATTAGAGTTTTCACCACTCCAAAGGTAATCCCTTCTAATTTTATCTATTTTATCAATCACCCAGTTTGAAAACAGATGCATAGACATCCAATAGATCGGGAATGCTGATAAAACAGAATTTATTAAAACTAATCTACCCGCTCTAGATAGTAATCTCCCGTTCTAGTTAGAAATCCTATTTTTGATTTTATCTATGATTAGAAACCAGTCGTCATGTTTGAGCTTAGTAGGCCTAATTACAAAACCAAGATAGTCAAATGGAAAGTTCATAGTTTTACAATTTAGAGTACTAGCTACTAAATTTTCAACTTTCTCAAAATCATTTAAAACTAAAACAAAACTTTTGTCAAAATTTATTTTTAAACCTGATAATAATTCAAAACTATATAAAATGAACTTAAGTGTAATAATACGCCTAGGTAAATGAGAGGAAAAAAGCAAGGTATCATCAGCAAATTGGAGAACATAAATACCGTTACGTGATATATCATTACCTACCAAACCCAGAGATCCATTAACGACTGCATTTTTAATTATTTTAGCAAAGACATCTGCAGCTAAGTTAAATAATAGAGGCGATAAAGGATCTCTTTGCCTTAAACCTCGCTTAGATTGAATTTTATTACCTAAAATACCATTAACCATTATACTAGAGTTACCAGTTCAGAACAAATTCATAATCCAGCAAATCCATCTATGACTAAAACCTCTAGCATGAAAAATATCTACTAGAAAATCCCAATCAATCGAATCAAAAGCTTTCGCAAAATCCAACTTTAAAATCGCACAAGTTATATTGTTCTTGCAACAATGATTAATGTATTCTTGAACAACAGCTACACCATCAGTGATATTTCTCCCTTTAATAAATGCAGTTTGTGAACAGTCGATTAAGTCATTCATTCTTAAACTAAGTCTATTAGCTAAAACTTTAGAAATAATTTTAGCGGAACAATTAATCAAAGAAATAGGTCTAAAATCTTTAAGATTATTAGCACCTACTTTTTTGTGTAATAAAATAACATTGGCAAAGTTAAATCTTCCTAGTTGTAAATTTCCATTGTAGAAATCGTTAAACATATTAGTTAAATCTATTTTTAAAACATCCCAAAACATTTTATAAAAGAAAATTGGGAAACCATCCGGCCCGGGGGATTTATCCCCTGGCAAATCATTGATGGCTTTCCAGATTTCATCCTCTGTGAAAGGACTATCTAACCCAGAAAGATCAACGATAGAGTCAGTCGGATATAAATCACTCCATCTAGCATTAATTCTATGAGTATTTTTAGTACAAAAAATATCTCTATAATAGTCCATAAAAGCCTTATTAAGATCTCTTTGGTCAACTAATACTTCATTATTAACAGTAATAGAATTAATAATATTACTACGTTTTCTACCGTTAACCATATTGTGAAAGAATTTGGTATTATTATCACCTTCATTGATCCATTGAATCCTGGATCTCTGTTTCCACATAATCTCTTCCTTTACTAAAATAGAATTAAGTTCCTCTTTTAAATTAGCTAGAACATTACGCTCACCTACGTTTAATTGTCTCGATTCTTCTATCTTGTTTTATTTGAGTAATTCATTAAGAATATTTTCTTTCTTAATTTTAATACTACCAAAAACATTTTTATTCCAATTCTTGAGATAATACCTAAGGTCCCTAAGTTTTTGAAATTTTTTTTTTGTAGAATTATCCCTATTTTTTTACCATTAAATCACAAATTTTATCATCTTTCGATTAAGATCCATATGTGATATGTTTTGACGATTTTTTAAAAAAATTTTACAATGACAAATATTTGCCGGACAAATATTTTGCCACCCCTGTAAATTAAAAAAAAATTCAAGCACAAACACGATCATATTATCAAACACACACATTCAAATTACATTGTTTACATTGCCATTGTTCTCAAACACATTCAAGCACAAACACAAACATTAATATCAGATACCATTGTTTTTTCTTAAAACTGAAAAACAAAGTAAATTAATTCCATTGTGCATATTGAGTTCGTTCATCCCAAGTTTGCCTGCGGTCACTATATATATATATTCCCAATTGCTTGCATCCGAATGACGAGTTGTGAACCATTTTACATAAATTGGTAGAACCAGATGTTTCGCTTCCAACTTGACATACAATTGAAAGAATAAATAAATTAGTGTACTTACAAGAAATAAATTAGTGAAAAAAAACAAGTCAACTTTCCTACTTACTTGCACAAATGATTATCATTAACAAATGCTAGTGCTACTTCGGAACGTTGAATTGGAGGTGGGACCCTTCTTTTGATCGGTAATATAGTTAACATTAACCTTTCACTTACGTTAAATACAATAATATTATACATTGTCGTAACAACATAGCCCATTTCCGGCATTATCATCCACTTGTCCCGAGGAGCAAATCCATCTTCTTCATGTTTTAGTTGCTTAAGTAATTCATTGCATCTGCCACGTTCTATGAAAACTTGTTCGTAAAGTTCTTGATTTTCATACAACTCTTCATATAAATCCCGACGAACTTGAGGCCAGCATGACTCACCCATTCCAAGTAATGCAGCAACACAACAAAATCCACAATTGCCATCCGAACGAACATCAACAATATCGGTTACATATGGTTTGATCTCTGATGAGATTTGATTTATATACATCCTTATATCACGACTACAATTTTCCAACTATAAAAAATGTATTAATAAAGCAATAATGTAATAAAATAAATTTAATAATATTTTTTTAATTTTTACCGTGGCAAATATTTGTCGGGAAAATTCAAGTAAGATTTGCATGGTAAATTCAAGTGAAACTGAAATAGAGAACTTCTAGCTATTGTGGACATGCATGAGAACTATAAATTAAAAAAAACTTCCCCTTACCTATATGGGTTTTTGAATTTGAAGCTTTTCTTTCTTTGCATTGTTGATACTATGTTGACTAGAAAGATTATGTGATGAAAGACTTTCTACTAGCTCAAACGAAGAAGGCGTTCTTTTTGTTAATGTATGAGCCGATTTCTTACTTTTCCTTCCTTTAGTTTTCACCTTACTCTTTGGTGAACCAAGAATCGAAGTTTGAAGTTGCACAACTTCCATCATTTAAAAAAAAATTGCAGTTGATGTGGTGTATCCATTTTTTTACATCATTTAACAAAATTTCCATTTTTTCCACCACTCCTACATCTTCTTTTCCACTTCATTCAATTAGATGTAGTCTAGTCTTATTAATCAACTCAAGAGGATTGGTGTTAATGGACAAAGACGACTTACTCATGTGCACATGGAAGTCCATGTGTCATTCGAATAACACAACCGCAAAGAAATTTATCATCTCCTGCGGATTTCATCGAAGTAATTCGGAATGAAGTAAGTCAAGAGCCACGGTACTTACCATACCTCGTACATTTTTGAACTCTCGTATGTGAAAAATATGTTTTACTCTACTTAAGCTTTGCTCGAACGAAGCTTTTAATTCAGTGAAGGATAACTCCAATAATGAATGCATTTTACTCCAACCTTGCTCAAAATTGCATCGACAAGTGGCTAAGTATTTTTTTAACTTTGAATGAGTCGATTCGGCCCTACATGTAATAAACAAATTAGTATTAGCAAAAGAGACAAACAATCAGTAATGTACTCACACATATTAAAATAGAAGTAAAAAAGAAAATACCTATTCGATGTATAGTTCCCAAAATGCATATAGTCGTCGGTCCACAATTGAACAAATCTATTCTTATATGTATCTAACCATTGCTCATGTACATATTTCAATAACAAATTGTATTTGCCATACCTTTCATGCAACAAATGCAAGTTTTCATTGTACACATTACTATTTTGCGAACAAACAAGTTGATTCCAATCACCTAAAAAGGACTTTTTATCCTTCACATCCATTTCATTCATATTCCTCTTCATTTCCATAAAAGTGACAATGTTATTTTTGATATGCCACTTGCACAACATATGAGCGGAATTTGGAAAAACTATCCCAATAGCATTAACCAACACCAACTCTCGATCGCTTACAAATACATTAGACATTTCTACCTTACAATCAACCATGATGGATTTCAACCGTTCCAATGCCCAAATGTAATTTTCTTCACTTCCCGCTATTAAATAAGCAATGTCAATACAAAATGTGTGATACGTAGATGTAACACCTACTATCTCTAGTAATGGCATCTTGTACCTATTAGTTTTGTATGTGCAATCCAATATAATGACTCGAGGAAAAGTTCTTAGAAAACCTAAACTCGTCGGATGTGCCCATAAAATATCTTTGATAATATCACTTCCATCTAAAGTCTTACGATGCCATTCAAAGTTTCCAAACTTTTAACTTACTAAACAAATATTGTATTTGAGAACAACCTCCTCTTTCTATTAAATTTTGAGCGTGAATCACATTATATATCATTTTGATGGTTGTACAATTGGAATGATCGTTTCTTTTAAGTGTATGCAAAATTTCTTTGGCTTTCACCATATTTCGATGCATTTCAACCACTAATTTGATCCCTCCTTCACTTAACCTACCCGCATACGAATGCCCCTCGTTATGCTTTAACTCGGAATGGTTATGCACACCATTGACTATAACCAAACGCCATTCATTCAAATTACCAAGTTTCGCACCTTTAAGCCTAAATGGATAATTACATTTTTTGGTACCCGTCAATCTATAATTTGTTGAATCTTTAATTTTCTTCCTCTTATAAACACCACTACTCTCACATGCAAACATTATTCTGGGTTCTTTAGTAGATGCACCGGTATCCGATTTCAAAATAGTGATTACAAAACCAAGACGTTTTCCCGTGTTACGAACCCATTCAACCAATTTTTCACGCGATTGATATATCTACATAAACAAAATATCGCATTACCAAATTGTATACTACATTCCAAAATTTTAAAAAAATACCACTCACATCATATGTTGTAAACTCATCAGTGTAGTCCAATATAATTTCATTCTCTTTTTCATTTTTTCAGTTGATAGTGCCATAATCTGTAAACAAAAAAAATTAAAATTATGCAACAAGCTATTAGGGGGATATTTACAGTGGCAAATATTTGTCGTCCCTGTAAATTTTTTTAAAAGAAAATTTATCAAGCACCATCACAAACCACGCAACAAGCATTGGTGGTGCCATAATCTGTAAAAAAAAATTATGCAACATGCAGTGTCACAAACAACCACGCAGTGACAAAGCGTGGTTATTTCAGACAACCACGCATTGCTAGCGCGTTGCTATGTGAAGGAACCACGCATTAGCAATGCGTGGTTCCTTCACATAGCAACGCGCTAGCAATGCGTGGTTGTCTGAAACAACCATGTTTTGCCGCCTCCACGACGTCTGCAATTAAAAAAAATGTGAATGCTTACAACATCTGTAAACTCAGCAAACTCAGCGTTAGTGGTAGTAGAATCATCGAACTCCAAATAACTTAATACAGATGTTCATTGCCAATTCACTAAAGCATGGGTGCCAAAACAGAAACTTAATACAGATGTAGGAAATTCAGAAATGATAATTGACCCCATTGAAATCACTCCAAATAACTGTAACATTAATGAAGTCACTAACAGTCAATTCTCTGTTTTGGAAAATAGAGAAAACAAGAATCAGAAGCAGCAATTAGTTCATAATGCAACAGATCAGAACAGACAAAATAGTCCAAATCCAATTATAGACAAACCAAATCCTAATCAAATCACGCAGAACATCTCTCAAACAATTCTAACAAATAAAGATTACATGACCAACATCTCTGCTGAAGATCACAACATGTCTGATGACTTGGTTATCTCGTCTAAAGATAAGCATCCAGACAATCTCAATATGAATCCAGAAAGTATACCAGTCGAATCCATCGCCATTGAAAATGCTGATATCCTAGATGGTACTCCTTCTACTAATCATCAGACCGATTGCTTCAACTCAGATTCATCCTCCATAGCTAGACCAAAGCCAACTCGCAAATCGAGACCAGAGGAGACTCCTTTTGAATTCAAAGCTTCTTCGAACTCTGATGTTGTGGATAATCCTGCATGGGCAAATCTTGTTATACAGTTAAAAAATAAAGGAAAAAAATCTAAAAAAGCTAAGACTACGGGGAAAGCTACTCCTCTGGAAGAAAGTAGCAATCCTAATAATGTTTGTTAATGGAGTTCCTAATTTGGAACATTAGGGGGATGAATGCCCCATGCAAACAACTTGAACTTTTAAATATCATTAAGTCGAATAAGTTCTCCTTGATTGGAATTCTGGAAAATAAACTTTCTCTTAGCTCTATCGAACACTTCATGGATAAAATTGATAATAAGTGGAAAATGTCACACAACATTTCTGATCGGAAAAGTCGAATTCTTATACTTTGGGATTCTTTGGTTTGGACTAATATCATTTTTCATACTACGGAACAGTACATAACTAGTATCATGCATAATGCTAATGATATTAGTGTTGTGTGCACCATTGTTTATGCCCATAATGATGAATATAATCGCAATATTTTATGGGAGGATATCATTTCGCTTTCTAAAATTGTTAATCTACCGTGGATCGTGGCAGGTGACTTCAATTCTATTCTTCATTACAATGAAAGAATGAATAACGGTAGTTTTAATTCTAGTGGTGATCCCTATTTCATGGATTGTATTAATTTATCTAAGCTGGTTGAACCTACTTTTACAGGTAATTTTTTTACTTGGCGAGGAGGTAACTCTTTTTCTATACATAGTAAGATAGATAGGGTATTTGTTAATTCTCTATGGTTAGACAAATTTGAAAATTTTGGTATTAATTTTGGCAATCACTCTTTGAGCGATCATACCCCTATATCAATTATGCTACAAATTCAGAACTTTAGAAAGAGGAGAATACCTTTTAAATACAAGAACTCTTGGCATACATACTCTGATTATAACACAGTCATTACTGAAGCGATGGATTTCAATTTCTCTGGTTGCCCTTTGTATAAGCTGCTCTGCATGTTAAAAAAGGTGAAAAGTAATCTGAAAAATTGGTTATGTTCTAAACCTAACTTGCTACTAATGATTAATAATTTAAAAGATCATAATAACTATATATATAATCAATTAGTTAGCAATCCTCTGGATTTCAATCTCCTGCATATCTATACTAATGGTTATGATGCGTTGCATGAAATGATGAGAAGAATTGCCATTGATAATGATCAAAAAATGAAAATCAATTGGTTAATCAAAGGGGACAGGCCTACAAATTTCTTTTACAGTAAAGTTTCAGCGCCCAAACCTTGTCGAAGAAACAATTTTTCTATCAATTGTCAAGGAATATGGACATCGGCATCAGACAGGCTAGCCCAAGAAGCTATTACTTATTTCTCTGATTTGTTTCACTTGCCACAAGCCTCAAACCAATTTCCTTTCATTACTTGCAAAAAAATTCTTTCTGAAAATGCAAAAACCAATTTGTGTACTCCTTTTTCGATGGAAGAAATCAAGGAAGCGACGTTTCAGATTAACGACAACAACTCCCCCGGTCCAGATGGTTTCAATTCTAAATTTTATAAAATCCATTGGAACAGCATCAAAATGGATATTTGGGAAGCTATGAATGGTATTCTTCTTTCTGGTAAATTCATTCGCGAAATTAATCATACTTTCATTTGCCTTATACCAAAAATTCCAGATGCTAAAAATATAGTTGACTTTCGTCCTATCTCTCTTTGTAATGTCACATACAAAATTCTAGCCAATTTGCTATGCAACAGAATGAAAGCATATATGAATGATTTAATCTCAATTAATCAGAATGCTTTCATCCCTAATAGAGCTATTTCTGAAAATTCTTTACTTGCCTATGAAATGGTCAGAAGTTTTAATAGAAAAAACGCAAGCAATTTTTGTTTGAAAATTGATTTACACAAGGCTTATGACAAGATCAATAGAGAATTTATTCATCATATGCTGATATCCATGGGCTTTCCTATCAAATTTGCTAATATCATATATGAATGTATATCTACCCCTTCGTTTTCTATTTTGATTGATGGTTCCCCGCACGGTTTCATTAAAAGCACAAGAGGTCTAAGACAAGGGGACCCTCTCTCCCCTTACCTTTTTGCTATGGTCATGGAATTCCTCACCCTAAATTTGGACATAGCTTTTATTAAAGGCAATATCAGTCCAATATATCAGATTGAGCCGATAATCACTCACCTTCTCTATGCTGATGACATATTAATTATGGCCAAGGCTAACATTAAAAATGCAGAAACCATTCATCATATTTTACAAGATATGAAAATTTTCTCAGGGCTTGAATTAAACACTGAAAAATCCAAAATTTTCTTCAGTAAAGGTGCCAAATGTAAACAGGAAATTGTTGATCTCATTAATTTCAAAATTGATAATCTGCCAATCATTTATTTAGGGGTCCCTCTTTCTAATAACTCTTTGAAATCTAGAGACTTTGGATGGCTTATTGACAAAATTAACAAAAAGTTCAATCATTGGCAAACCAGATTTCTTAATATAGCTGGAAGAGCAGAACTTATCAAAACTGTTATCCATCCATTGTTGCTTTTCTGGCTTCAAGTCTCCCAGTTTCCTGCATCTGTTATTCAAAGGATAAATTCAATATGCTCAAACTTTTTGTGGAAATCCAAGTCACATAATATGAATTGGAATGATGTATGCAAAACCAAGAGTGAAGGTGGAATGGGTATCAGAAACATAGAGGATCTAGCTGTAGCTACTGCAACTAAGTTATTATGGAACTACCTTAATGGAAATTCTTTGTGGGCAAAATGGATGCATAATAGATATTGCAAAAAGAATAATTTTTGGACTATTAGCATAGATAACAATGCTTCCCATACTTGGAAAACCATTATTCGTGCTAGACAATGGTGTAAAGGTTACATAGACAGGAAAATTGTGGATGGTGTGAATACTGACATGTGGTTTGACCCTTGGCTACAAGGGTATTCTCTAATTGACAATTATGGCTGGAACTGCATGAGAATTCATAATGGTTGTCATAAACAAGTTTCACTACTCATTTCAAATAATAATTGGAAACAAAATTTTAATTTCATTCCCATGCAATCTCATAAGGATGTAAGGAAAATCCCCATTTATCACCATATGAATCAGGACCATTGGTGGTGGATTCCTAGCAATCAAGGGCAATTCACTTTGAAATCAGCATGGAATACTTTTAGAAACAAATATGCTGAACCTAACTGGACCAATTTTATTTGGGAAAAAGGATGTGCACCTAAAATGTCAATATGCTCCCTTCTTGCAATGCAAAACAGATTGAATACTAAAGACAGAATTAGCAAATGGTCCCCGAATATAGATCAAAAATGTGTTTTATGTGATAGCCACAACGAGGACAGAGACCATCTTCTCTTTCAATGCACATATTCGAAGAGTATATTAATGGAGATCCTACCCAAGCTTAGTATTACAGGTCATTCCAATTTTGAAATCAATTCTACTCTGAATGTTTTTAAAACAGCTCAGACACAAATGAAATCGTCCAATGCTAATATATTTAGCATCATCTTTTCTAATATTGTATGGAACATTTGGTGTGAAAGGAATAACCGAGTTTTTAATGGAATCAAACAACCATTTGAACTAAGAATCAAGCATATTCTTCTAGACAGCAAACATCTTATTCAACAAAAAGTTCAATCTGGTGAATTAAGTACAGAAGAGAGACTTATCTTGGCGAATCTCAACATGTTGTCGGACTTCAACGACCACTTCCGACCTCCTTGAACTGCTGCTGATTGGTGCGTGATGAAAGTTTGCTGATGTCGCTCTTTTTCCCTTCAGTTGATTTCGTCAGTTGATTAATTTTCTATGGAGAAATTTGACTTCAATCTGTGTTTTTGGGGCTTAGGTTTATTTCTCCTCCTTGATGGGTAGCTTCTGAAGATATCTCGATTTGCTGGCTTGCCTTTTGGCTTTCCTTTTGTTATGTTATTGTTTAATGTTTTTGTTTTTTTCTGGTGCCAGCTGCTCGTACGGATGGTTTTGAGAGTGTGATCTGTTTAGTTTTTTCTCCTCCATCTGTTTGACAGTTTGGTCCAGTATTTGTTCTTTTGTATTGTTAATATATGGAATTGATATGTACTCTTTTTCCTTACAAGGTACCCATATAGGTTAGGGGGGTTGTAAGGTTTTAATGAGGCATATCAAGGAAATATATGTTCTTCTTCTGTTCATTAATAAAAGTACCTTTTTTTCCAAAAAAAAAAATTTGATAACTCGTACATTGAATTTGGACTTGGAATTTAATTTGATAGAGGAATGGAGTTTTTAAGGTTTCAGAGAAAAGTTAGAAACTGAATACAGTAAGAACGTAAGAGAAAAGACAAGTGTACTTTTATCTTTATTTTTTAAACTAATGACTGGAAAACTCAGCATTTTTCTCTGAGATTAAATAGAATTAGGTACCATTTGTTTCAGAGAAAAAGCACTTTTTGAAGTACTGAACGAAGACACTTAATATATTCAGCAGTTTTAACGTTGTTTGGTTGGAATACTCAGTCAGCAAAACTCAGTCAAACCAGCAAAATATCAACAAGCAAATATACAGAGCTTATTTCAACTTCTAAAACAGCTGTAGATATTTTACAACGAATACCCCTATTTGTTTTTCTCACTATTTACAGCAGCAACAGCTATTTCAAAAGAATAGCAGCAAGTCCCTGATTGCACAGCAAAGGTAATGATTTCGTACTTTTCTTTTTTTGTTATTGTACGTCAGTTAATTTTCGCACATATATAATGCAGTAAGACGTTAATTCATGATAAGTATAGTAATTATGCTAGATAAGTTTTGGATGTGATTTGATCTAATGCCTGAATCATCATTGTGCTTTTAATATGTCTGCAAACTGTATGTTTAGTGACATGACTTTGAGTTTAAAATCCTATTACTTTGCTCTTTCCAAATACATCAAATTGTTGTTGAAAGTGCAATAGCTGCAAGATCTTTGGTAAAATTGTTGCTTTTGAGTTTATTTTGAATCAGGGCTCGAACTGGCATTATTAACATACGATTCTTATCAACATATTAACCAAAGGCTATATTAACTCACCGTCTTTTAGATATCATCTGAAACCTCTTCATTAAACTCTCATGTATTATCATAACATATTTTATGAAAATATCTGAACCGTTTGTTTGAATTACTCTTTTGAATATTGTTTGATATGTTTGAATATCGCTCAACATCATGTTGTATAGCATGCATTGTAAAAGCATGAAAGATAATAATCCGATTGTTGCCATTTAATTGATAGCATTAACATAATACACATACAGATATAGTTACTTCTTTTGGATATTGTTTTAGGTAATTGGCAAGTTCAACACAAGGTGGTAGATAAAAAGTATTGTTTTAGAATGGCATTTCTTCTCAGTTTAGTACTTGACCAAACGTTTACCTTCACTAATTCCAGGCAGAAATTCCATAACAAGATAGTCTAAAGGCCGCAAGGAAGCAGGAAGCTAAAAATATACCATTTATTTAAAATACAAGTACCATTAAATAGAGAGTTCAAAAGAAGAGATGGTCTACTGTCTCTTGTTGCTCATTACATAAAGAACATAACTCATTAATATTATAACTCATAAATGTTAATTTTCCTTGAAACCAATTAGTATTTAGCTCGGAGAAGATTTGTAAGGGTCCTAAAAACACAAATTGACATTTTTGGGAAATGCATTTTTTCTTGGATCACCTTTCCCCTTTGAACTTTGTCGTACTTTTTTCTAATTGCTTGCTACACATTTTTAAATTAGGAATGGCATCATGTAAAAAGTCTAAAAGTAAATGTGCGGACAATGAAATAACCGTAACTTCCAAGAGCAGGGCCACTTTTGCCGAAAATCCTGAAATAGAAAAACACTTTCTTGAGTTATGCGTAAGAGAAGTCGCTAATCACGGGCGTAAAAGAGCTTCTTTGACTTTAGACTCGTGGAAAAGACTAGAGAAAGAGTTTAACACAAAGTGAGAAGTCAACTACGAACATAAGCAATTCAACAATCATTATACTTACTTAAGAGATGATTATGCACTTTGGACTAAAATAACTGGACTATCTGGACATGGATACTGTGCTGAGACGAACACCATACTTTGGCCTCCAGAAAAATGGAATGAGGTCGTTAAGGCAAGTTCAATACATATGCTTTACATTGTGTTAATAATAATTTAATTATTTTTCTCACATTGTAAAATTAATTTGTCATGTTTATCTCATTGAACAACAACATCCTAAAGCACGAAAATTTCGAAATAATCCTTTAGAAAATATTGAGATGTTGAAGGTCATTTTTGAAAGTACTTTGGCAAAATGAGACAATGCATGGTCCTCTGCATCATCTGATCCACCACCTAATACAGATAACATTCAAGTGGAAGATGATATTACAGCAGAAGCTGATGTAGAGATAGAGGAAGATCGTTTGCCTACTTATGTGGAAGATGAGTTTTTTGATGGAATTGCAATCACCGGACAACATAACAGTTCGTCTAATGAGAAGAATGGTGATAATGTTTCTACTAAGTTCAACCTCCTCCATCTACAAAAAGAAAGCGTAATTCAGGTGGTGAATTGGTGGAAAAACAAATTGAAGATTTAGTTGGAGTTCTAAAAGACCAAATTGACAAGGAGGAGGCTGGAAAGGGACCTTCGATAGAAGATGTAATTGTTGCGTTAAAAGAATTAAAGAACATGAGTGCTATATCCCAACAGGAGTATATCAAAGCTAAAGTATTATTTTGCGAAAAACCAGAGATGAGGGTAGCTTTCTTGGATGAGGAGAGTATAGTTAACAGACTTGAATTTTTAAATTACGTGTTAGGCATTTAATAATGTATGATTAGCTTTTTATTTTGAAGAAGGTGGATTTAGTAGGTTCTATTTCCAAACAAATAATTATCAAGAGCTACAACAGTTATGTTTGTCCAATTGACGTGTTGTATGTAGCTATGTCGGTGCTATTTTATTGAACATAGTAGATATTTGTCTTTTTTTAAGTTAATAATTAATTTGTCATGCTGGATAGTAGAGTTGTATGCTGTAACATATTGAGGGTATTCACTAATTTTACAATTAATGTGTATTTTGCTTGCATTTTAAAATTCTCATTGCAAACCTGGTACTAGTGAAGAGTACATGTAATGTAGTCATAGATGGCCTTTTTGACTTCATTATATGAGCTTTAAGTAATGCATCTAATTAACTTATGTTTATGATATTTTAGGATGATGTCAAAAAAAAGGTTGCTTATGATGTTGTTATCACTTTTAATACCGCTTAAGGTCAAGAAACGTAAAAATGGTAGACAAAAAGTTTTGACTTCTTCCCTTTCTGGAAAAGAGTACATGAAAGAGCTCTTGATCGGTCCTTCAGTTGTGATGTATGATAAATTTAGAATGGATAAATCATCTTTTATGAAGTTATGTTGCTATTTTCGACAGAAGAATTGGCTGGTGGACAGTAAATATATCGATGTTGAAGAGAAAATGGCAATGTTTTTATCCATCATATGTCATAACTGTAGAAATCGTATTGTTAGATATCGTTACCAACATTCAAGTCAAACAGTCAGCAAGTATTTTCATGAAGTTTTGTCAGCCATGAGAGATTTCGCTCGAGAAATGATAATTCCGACAGATTTTGACAAACCTGTTGAAAAAATACAATCCCATGTACAACCGAGAGAAGGTCCTTTTAAAGGTGCAATCGGGGCATTGGATGACACTTTAGTAGATGCAAATATTCCAATATGAGATCAAATTCCATTCAGAGGCAGAGGTCAGAGTAATTTTTATCAGAATGTTATGGCGGTATGTGATTTCGATATGAAATTCATATATGTCATGACAGGATGTGAGGGAGTAGCTCATGATTCCAGGGTGCTCAATGAAACAATTCGCAATCCTGTTAATAACTTTCCAATCCCTCCTTTATGTAAGTAAATTCCATGAATTTATTTGTAATAATCGTGCTAACGTATTGACTTAATTTTTTTATCTTACTATAGATAAGTATTACCTTTGTGATGCGGCTTATACAAATACCAGAGGTTTTCTATCCCCTTACCGCAACACACGTTATTGGTTGAAAAGTTACAGAAATAACACTGTGGCAAATAAAAAAGAAAGATTCAATCATGCACATGCACGATTAAGAAATGTCATCGAACGAAGTTTTGGTGTACTAAATAAAAGATTTCCCATTTTAGTTAAAATGCCTCCATACAAATTTTCCCATCAAAGAGATATTGTTATTGCATGTATGACGATACACAACTTTCTACGTCGCGTCTCACTAGATGACAAATTATTTTTGGAAGCCGAGCAAGAAGAAGATGCTGCAAATGATGAAACAAGCCATGAAATTGATAATCAAGAACCACCTCAGGCTCCATCAAGTCATAGTGAAGTATTTTCATCCGAGTCGCAAGCTTTTATGGCAAATTTGCATGATCAAATTGCCGATCTTGTCTAATTTGTGGCAAATATAATATTATTTTTAATAAACAGTTTTGTTTTTAATTTCCTGTAGAATGCCGTTGAATATTTTTCATTTGTATTTGTCACTCATGCCAGATACTTTCATCGTACTGTTCAACTGATAAATGACATTAACAACAAAAGACAAATTTGTCAACTAATAAGTTATTACAATAAGACATATCTATAATCAGCAATCAATAAACAACATTTCAACATTCAGTATTCAGCACCTGCTATTCAGCATTCAGCCATTTTAGCAAACGAAGCCTTAGTCATCCAACATAAAAGCTCTGATGAGTGATAGTGTTTGATGGTTGAGTTGCTGCAGTGCTCTCAATCCGTTTCGCCTTTTATTTCTCTTTTTTCTCCTGCCTTTTTTGCTGCTTGCTACCGTCATGTGGTATATCTCGATATAATTCCTAATTATTAGAACTAGTTCACACATATCTCAGACTCTGTCCAATTGCTAATGTTTGCCACTAGGTCTTCTTCGTCGTATTATAATTCTCGTTCAAACCGATCGAGATCTATTTCCTCATCCACAATCTCAAAATACCTTGTTCTCCTCCTCATTTTTTCCATCACTTTGTTTTATTTGTATCAATCTCAGATCTCTGATGTCACTCTCGAAGAAAAACCATTAATTTCACAAGAGTCCCCATCAAAGGTAACTTTTTTTTCTTCTTTTGTTTGTTTCTACTCTGGCGTATTCCAAAATGTATTTTAATTCGTAGGTTCTACTTGTAGGAGTTAGAAGAGAAATTGTGGGATACACAACTCAGAAATGGGTTTAGGCCCTGTGTCAAGCCTACGCGAAATTACAGAGGTATTCACTGCATTTATTACCCCTTGATTGATTTAAGCCTATCAATGGATACTAAAAAAATCCGAAATCCATACGTACCAATATCCAAAAAATGATGTACGTCCGATATACGAAAAAATGATAAGCATGCGGATAAGAAGGCATCCACGTTCGAAAATTATACATCACGTTTATAGTTCACATTATATGTATTTTAGTATGATGAATGAAATGCATTTACTGTTTTATTAAGTTAATAGTTTATATCAATCTATTGTCATCCAATTTGTTTATTTTTCGTACTTCTTTTAATAATTGAGACTAAAAAAAGTATGTTAAACCAATTTTTTCATTTATATTATTAGATTTATCAATCGTCAAAAGATATGATAAATATCTGGCCGTCCATATCAGATGCAAATATCAGCTATCCAAAAATGAGCTCGGATACGGATATTCAATACTCAAAAATGGTTTTGAATGTGGATGAGGAAATGACACTATCCACATCCGAATGTATCTATTAACAAGCCTACTTTGATTTGCTTTCCAACCCATTAAATACATGATTTTCCTATTTCCAGTATTACCTTCTAATTTTCTATACGGAAGAGTAAATCTGCAGTAAAAACCCTTATAACTCACACGGATTGAACGTAACAACGCTGAAAAGGAGTGTTCTGAAAAGGAGCGTTGGTCAACATGGAAAAACATAACCACACCCTATAGAGCCGTAGTTATGTTACTAACAGCACTCACACCAAGCTTGGTTACCGTAGCAACCCTGCTCACACAAGCTTGGTTACCATAGTAACCTCGCTCATGGCGAGCGTGGATAATATAGAAACCACACTCGTGTAGAGCGTGGTTTTTTATATTACCATGCTTTTTTTGAGCTTGATTCTTACCTTTACGTCATTTTCCCAATTTAGGGATATTTTAAGGTTAAATCAGGGGGTGTAAGATAAATACTGGGGTGTGATGTTTTTTCTGAAAATAGCGAAGGTTGAAAGGCAAATAAAAAGGGTCAATATGCACAACCCTCATTTTATTGCTATTATTTGGGTATGTAAATTTGTGTCTTATGTAAAATTCTGTGTTTGGATTGTGTTGAAATATGTAAATATTCCTAGGAATTGAAATGAGTACAACTTTCTTTGATGGCTTGTTTTATGGCTTAGTTAAGTGATTTGCTAAGCATAGACACCAATATAGTTGTAATAGGCATGCTAAACTTGCCATGATGCAGCACGACTACACCCTTTGTTCCTATGCCGCGGTGTACATGAATTGTTGTAGACGAAACATAAGGCACAAAGCCGCAAAGTTGCAAAGTCACCAAAAAGATGCACCTTTTTTCAACAATTTTCTTCATAAAATTTTGTTTGTTTTTAATCCAAATGGACAAAAAAATGAAATATTGTATAACTGTGTTGCAAAGGACAGAATGGCTCATTATCACATTCTTCATTAGATGCATGCAGTAATTAATCTGGGAAAACTAATTTATCTTTATATGATAATCTCAAAGCCAGTCCACATGGTTTGTTAATTTTTTGGGCTCAAATTCCTATTAAAAAAATTAGATTCACATCCCTCCCATTAGAACAACATACGTTGCACCCTATTTTTATATTTATAAAATTATTGTCGATGTTGTAATCCTTTTTAATTATTATTAAATCTAATATTTTTTAAATGTTGTGAATGCCGAATATTGAATTTAATCTACTTAAAGTTGCTGCTCATATTTTCAAAAAATGTCGGTGTAAATATTTACAGTGCAGAATATCGTCCGTGCAAAATTTTGACACTATGAATAACTTATTTCTCGTCTAAAATCTGACATATAAAAAACAATAATAAAAATGATAGTTTCAAAAATATCAATTACAATTAATGAATACATATATTTTCAAAGTGAATACTAATAGTGTAAATATTCACTATGAAAAAGTTTGCAACAAAAAATAGATGCCTAAAAAATAGAAGCAAAATTACAGGATCAAGAAAAAGTTTTTCTGAACAGAAAGAGATGTAGATCAAATTTCCACTCATTGTTTTTCACGTAATATAAAAGTGGTTTATTAGTTAATGCCCAATTGAATTAAAATCATTATTTTAAAACTAATCAACACTTTTGTGTACATAATTGTTCTACTAAGTTGTTATACACGTATACAATTTATTGTTTTTACATTATCTCATATTGTTATTAAATGTATAAATATATGACAAATATTTAGAAAGAGATTAATACTTATTGATATTATCATACTCTTTCTTTAAAAGAATAACCTAAGTTCAGAAGGATTTACAGGGTTGTTGTTTTCTATTTTTTTCTCTTTTTATTAAATAATGCATGAAATTTAATTTAAGTATGCTATCATTTTTCTCGATGATGATACAAAATTTGATAACTGAATATAAGAAAACAAACTACCAAATACATAAGGTAAATCCACCTCATTGTTTTTTGTTCTTACTTTTTCAAGATGTTTCATGCTAACTCAATTTATTATAAAAACAATTTTGTAATCATCTTTTGATTTATTTATGGACAAAAATGAATATATACTTTTCTCGTTCAATAGGAAGATAGTATTAAAAATGAACTTAAAAAATAATCAAATTCAACTGGAAATGCAACTCAAGCTTGGAAATTATAGAAAACGAGAAATCATGTGGTTGACTTCAATCAGTTGGAAAAGAGGAAAGGTCAACGATGAAGTATTTAATTTATCTGCAGTAATACCAATTTTTTTTTTATAAAAAAATCTGCTGTCATTTTAATGATGATATTTGTTAACATCTACTTAGAAACATGTCCTCGTTGACTTTGTTACGTGATCCCGTCAGATTCTCGAGTGATGAACATCAAATTGTGCAGTCTTGTACAAGGTTTTAGCTTCAATGGGTTAAATAACATATAAAACTCAATTGCTTTTCTTTTCCATAAATAACATGATAGCAATTTTTTTTTGATTAATTTAACTAATCTAATAACTAAATACAACTACGTAAATTAATAGAAAAGCTAGTAAGTCAGATTAATAGATGGAATAAATTGGAAAATTCAATTCTTCTGGTGCAGACAAAAATTACTCATTTCTATATTAGGAGAAACAATTGTTTTTGCTGAAAAGGTTTTTTCATTTAGATTTCGATGATGAAGGTAATGCAATAAATATCTAAAATTTTAACTACATCGTTGGAAGTTTTTTATTGAGATTTTGATGATGGAGACACTGTAACAAATATCTAGAATTTTAAATTACAGTGTTGTGATAAAGAATAAGTTGATAATACGGGTATAAAAAAATTATCAACCCCAGGTGTCGATATAAAATGTTATAAACAAGTGACATATTATCATAGTATTTTTAAATATCTCGATTGTTTTGCAAATAAGTTGAGAACATTATTAAATTATGACATCACCGTTAAAATGCTAGTTTTTGGATGACTCCGTATAAATTACATATTTCATTAATTATAAAATGATTTATGATATGAAATGTTAAATTACAGTTGGAGAACATTTAAGAAAATGAAAAGAAGAATGCCATTTCTATCAATTTGTTTATTACAATGAAACTCACCTACTCCTTTTGCAACTAGAGGTGGAGTGGCACAAATAAAGCAATATATCTAATCAAATGTTAAATCTATTTACAAAATAATTACAATAACTAGAAAATCATTACAGATATACTTTGGCAATTATGGGATAATTAGAAGGTTACATCAGTTACATCCATACTGCAAACAATCCTTTCGGATGTCTGTTGTTGGTTTAATATGTTGTCTAGTTAAAATTTTCAGTAAAAAATATAGTTTGATTGAACTTTTTTTATAACAAGAGAACAAAAACTTAACATGCTTTACATTGTTTTGTCACCATCCATTTATCCATATCAATCGGTGTATTTTTCTCATCAAGCAGCAGGTGTCTCATTAGAAACATATAGGTAGTAGAGAAATATGGTCCACCAATTATTTTGATAAATGATGAACAATGCAATACAATTGTTGTATTTCTAAAAATCTTGTCAGTAAAACCCTTCGTGATAAACTATGGACTTGAAAAAGAGTGCACCTTGTACTTCAATATTTTTCTTCTTATATAACATAGTATATTTTTGGATGGTTTCTCTATTTTGTTTCATTATCGTATTCAGGTAGAATTTTTATTTAATAAAAAATTTATGGACAGATGTGTGCTATAAGTGCAAAAGCTTTGGTGGTCACATCACTTTTCAAACAAATTGATAGTAAATTCTGTTGATGGGTGGTTGAAAAGTGTGTGTTGGTGGATGTTGCAAACTGATGGTGAGATTCCGTTGATGGACATAGGGTTTTTTCGGAATTTCAAAAAGACACCGTGAAAATATATTCATTGAATTCTCTTTATTAATAGTAGAGATTTGCTAATAAAGACAATGGGAAAAGCAGAGGGAAGAAATGCGTACATTCTTAAAAAACAAAAAGGGATATTTGTAGAATACCAATGATTAAATGCATCATATATATTATGTGCACATTACTTGCTATGTGAAGTTGCTCTAGCGTTATGTGCTTCATGCACTATTCATGCTTGTCAATACCTATGCTGGAAATGTTGTGATACATTAAGATTAAAATACATTTTGAAGACTATCTAAATTTTGATGTACGACAATACTTAAATAGCAGTTTGTAATCTGCTTCAGTTAATATGACTCGATTGCGACCGGAGGCATTGTTATCAAAATAATTAAAATCTCACAATTCAAATTTTGTTTCAAATTGAGTTTCTCAAATTATGGTTCGATATTCAAATTCCGATTCAAAACTTAGTTAGAATCACAGGAAGAAAAATCACTCAATCCATGTTGCAGTAAAAATAACAAGTAACTTATTTGAATTTATAGTACAAACATTTTTGTTTTCATAATTCTTTTGTTTATCTAACTTCACTTAAAAAACTTGCTACACATGTAAGAAATCTTTTGCATGAAAGACATGTCATATTGAAAGGAATTTTTGTTCTTTTTAAACTGTAAACCGTGAAGTGGATGTTTTGAGTGGACGGGGACAGCAATACTCCCTAAATTCTATAATCATAACTCCTTGTTGTTAAGGATGCAACTGTTGAATTTTTTCTTCAATATACTGGACAATAATTAGTCAACCTTGCTTGCTTTGAAAAAATCCAAGAGGTACGGTCCTTGCATAGCATTACGAAAAATGAATGATATCATATGCTATCGTTTTGTCAAAATATATTTAAACTTTCCTTTAACTTCAGTGTTGCTAATCTGTATGAGTATCTAGCAAAGTTGTTACTTTATCCGACAGGTAACTTGAGTTTGAATTCTTCACAAGTGGATGGAGAAGGGATTGTATAGATCTGTTAAAACAGAATAAGTCCAACAACAAAAGGCTTGCATTCTTTTTACTAAAACCAAAGAAGGAGCATTTTAGGCATCTAGGAATGGTGTTACTAATTTTAGTCGATTTCTTCCGATTGAAACTTATGTTAGTAGTTTGACAATTGGTTTCCGTCAACATAAAATTCCTTGCAGAGTATTAGGATTTATATTGTCTAACAACTTAATTTTTTTTCCCTTTTGTATCCAATGTTTCTTCTGTATAAGAGATATTGTATTGTTGGAATAAGACATTCAATTGGTTGATAAAATTTACAAGTTTTATTATTTGTTTTCTTTGATATAGGGTTGTACTGTTGGTTGTTTCCTTTTGTACATGCCATTGTGTTAGATGCCAAGGTTCGTGAAGTATGCATCAACACTTCGTGGACATAGCCTGAATTCATGAACAATATTTTTGTGCATCCCAACAAAGGATTTGTGGAAGTTCTCTGAGAACTATAAACCATCCTATCAATAATACTACATAAAATACTATGCAAAAGCACCAACTGTAATAATAGTCATCCAAATAAAAGGAACAGTCTGCGAACACACACAAAAACAATATGCATCATTTAATCGGCCTTGTATTGATTCTGTGCAATTGTTTGAAACCTCAAGCATAAACAAAAGCAAACTAACAATGAGTCAGTTGAGGTCAGATTCTTAATTTCTGTCAGTATTTTTTATGTAGCATTTGGGAAGAAAGTATGACATGTCTAAAGAGAGGGCCAGAATTATATTTAAAAGATATATAATTCCATCCAGAGTTCATGAGTGGTGTTACCATCGGCGACATGATGTAAAAGTAGTTTGCAAAAGAAAACTGAAAGTCTTAATGAGCAAATATTAACAATTTGATGCATTGCTTTTCAACTATCGTGAGTGCCATGTTTGCAGTCAATTTTATACCAGCCCTTATATTACATTTAGTTCTGATCAATATTTAATGTTTCTTTACTTTTTGCATTGACCCGTTACTTGTTTTTGTAGGTCCACCAATCATGGACCATTATTTAACTGTTCGAAGTAATGGAGGCCTGAATCAAATGCGCACGGGTGTAAGTTAAAAATATATTTACTATTTGTTTCTTGATGTATTAGTTCTCTTTGTATGTTTCCACACTGTAACACTCTTCACATTTTTTGCCATGGTGGTTATTCTTTTATACATCATATCATGACAAGTAGGCTTCTTAGCATAGGAAATAAAGTTTAATCAATTCTCATAAATTTGACAACTTAATATTATGGTGCCTTTCTTCTGTAATGATAACTCTATATATAATGATTTTACAACCAGGAATAGAACGATAATATGTTACTTGATTGTCATGTTGATTGTTTGTTTTATAAACTTTATAATTCCTGAATCCTGATCCTTCAAAAATGATTTCACCTAGGGCTGACAACTAGAACCGAGAACCGCAAAACCGAACCGAACTGACACGAAAAGACCGGAACCGGAACCGAACCCGATGAGTCTTGGGTCGGTTCTGGGTGATGAAAAATACAATAAAAACCCGATCAAACCCGACCCGAAAGACCAGATAAAAAAACATTAAAATATATGCATTTTTAGTGTTATTACCCAATCGGACCCGTACCAACCCGACCCGAATCGAAGCTCGGATCGGGTCGGGTCTAGGTTTTTGAAATGTATAGTTTGGACCCGACAAAACCCGATCCGTCTAGAACCGAGACCCGTCGGGTCAGGTCCGAGTCCATCGGGTCGGGTCTAATTGCGACCCCTAATTTCACCATGTTTCTTAAATCTTAATAACAGTATGGTTAAATTTGAAGATAACTGGTTTATTTAGAGTGTGAAGAGTCCAACTGTCGATATACCGACACATCACTTACCAAATTTAGCATTCACTATAAATATTAAATTAGTATCGATCAATACTATATTTATCAGGCTATCCATGAACCAACGTGATGTGATCAATATATGAGAAAATCAACTATAAACTCACTTATGATATGAGTTGAAGATTATTGTTATGTGGATATCTTAACATAATTTCATGTATAACCTTGTGCTTGCAGATATCTGATATGGTTGCTGTAGCACGTATGATGAATGCTACACTAGTGATACCTCAGTTGGACAAACGATCCTTTTGGCAAGACTCAAGGTATGATTATTACATCCAGCAAGTGCATATTTTCACTCTATTGCGTATTGATCTTCTTTTCTGAATATGTACATGATTCAGCATTTTCTCAGACATTTTTGATGAGCCTCATTTTATTAATGCCTTGAGAGGAGATGTGCACATCATTAGGGAGTTACCAAAGGAACTGGAATCTGTTCCCAAGGCACGCAAGCATTTTACTTCTTGGGCTAGTGTGAGCTACTATGAAGAAGTAGCAAATCTTTATAAAGAGTATCAGGTAGCTATAGCTTGTATGATTTAGTATTTTATGTTATGTATATGTATGTATATACATATAGTGCACACACATGCACAACACACATGTACGTATGTGTGTAAGTATGCATGCATGTATTTAAATAGGGGACGGCTATTTGTATACAAAATAAAACCCAAAATGTGACACAATAGATCTTGACCATTGTAATCATTGAGTTCATATTTGGATTTTGGAGTTGAAATCGGAGGACAATCTAATGGTTGAGATCCATTGTGTCACCAATTGTGTCATTATTTGTGTTTTAATGTGTGTGTGTGTGTGTGTGTGTGTGTCAATTTACATCTCATTTCCCCGAAGCGACTATTGATCAAGTCATAATACGTGTGTAGTCTTCAACATGTGTGAAAATATTGTAATTATCTCAGAGCAGTAACAGACGGGGAATATAAAGAACAAGTTAGGCTGGTCTGTGTTAAACCAGTGGAGATGCCTTGTTACTGATTATTAAGGGTAATAAAGGTGATGTACAAACTACCCGAGAACATTTACATATTGTCTTTCCTATCAGGTGATTCATGCCCCCAAATCTGATTCAAGGCTAGCTAACAACAACCTTCCTATCGATATTCAAAGATTAAGATGTCGAGCTTTATATCAAGCACTTCGTTTTTCTGCTCCAATTGAGAACCTGGGAAAGGTAAGGTATTTCCCCCTGGTAATACACGCTACTGTTTGACCACATAGTTTTTCTGTAGGTGATGCTTTACTGCTCTAGTTTAGGCGTTTGAGTTTTTAAGAGATATCATGTGGTATCATGTAAAAATTAGGGTTTCTGAGGCTACATGATGCTGAAACACAGAAGCTAGTGGAACGGCTGAGGTCAAATGGGCGATATCTTGCTCTTCACCTGCGTTTTGAGAAAGATATGCTTTCTTTTACTGGCTGCACTTTTGGTTTGAAGGACAATGAAGCTGAAGAGCTAAGAATCATGAGGTAAGTTTGAACTTTATTTATGATTGGAAGTAAAGTTGAACTAAATCTCCACAGCCCACCTTCTAATATTTTTTGCTTTATATGTGTACTCTGAACAAGGGGTGGGTTTGGCATTATATAATGCAAAAAAATCGCTACCATCGGCTGAGTTTTAAGGATAGAATAGTTCGATCGTAACATTTCTTAGACCTCACATCATTAAAAGACATGCATTGGTTTCCCTATAAAATGTTGTTCAAATCAGTGCTGATTCTGTAGAAATGTTGAAGAAGACAAAATAAATAAATAAATAACGAGAAAGAAAGAAAGAAAGAAAGAAAGAAAGAAAAGGCTCACTGGCAATCAGTAAAATTCTTGCAGAAAGACATTTTTTTTCTTCACTGTACTCTATGGCATATGTCACATTTTTTTCTTCCTATATCAAGTTTCCCCACAAAGGGTTTCTTGCTAGGTTCTAATGAGGCGGCACCTTTTTTGGTCCAAAATAATAATAATAAAAAATAGAAAAAATAGAAAAAAGAATAAACTAATATAAAATACTTGCAATACTAAAAATCGAGCCATCAAAACTCAATAGAATTAGCATTAGAGTAGCTGAACAGTGCCAATATTTAAGTACATAAACTTTTGTTTCACACCTATAATTGACGGTTATTGCAATTTATCCGTATGAGTTGATTTCATTTTCTCAATGGTAATCCTGTGTTATCTCCAGTTCTGATATTTTATTGATATTTGTCAACTTTTTAGGGAGAATACAAACCACTGGAAAGTGAAGACTATAAATTCCACTGAGCAGAGAGCTGGTGGTCATTGTCCTCTAACTCCAAAAGAAGTAGGGATCTTTCTGCGAGCTCTGGGTTATCCAAATACAACACCAATCTATGTTGCAGCTGGAGAAATCTTTGGTGGAGATACTTATTTGTCAGATTTGAGATCTTATTTCCCAAATTTGATTTTCAAGGTTTGTCTCTTTGTACCAAATACCCAACATTTGTATTTTTAATAGCTTAGATGATTTTTGATTAAGCCATGTGCCACGATGTAGTCCTTTTTTCATGTTGGCCCCGCATGCATGTTAAGATATTAGGTTCTATGGTCACCATATGTGAAGAACATTATTATTCCTTACTTTGAATAAATAGTGAAGAGGGTTTTCCTAGTAAATTCGTGGACAATAATAAGGTTGAACCAAGTGCAAAAAGCTCCTGCTATGTGAAGGTGTGAAGAAAGTCATTATTAGAAACTGATCTTTTGTTCAAAAGTTTATGTTGGATGCTTGAACTCTCAACCATGGATACTCATTGGTTTGCGTTCACCCAATGTCAAGCTTGCTCTCAATATATGGACAACATCTTCATTAATTTTCAGGACATGTTGACTACTAAAGAAGAACTGAAAGAATTTGCTGGTCATGCAACGCAGAATGCAGCACTGGATTACATCATATCTGTGGAAAGTGATGTTTTTGTTCCTTCGTATACTGGAAATATGGCAAGAGCAGTTGAAGGACACCGCAGATTTCTAGGGCACCGCAAAACAATAAATCCTGACAGGTATTTTTCTATGGCAAAATGATTATTTTGTTGAACATTCTTGACTATAAATTACTGTCATGCATGTGTGTTGCACATGAGACTTAACTTTCTTTTGTTTTTCATCATCATCTACCCCAGTGCACAATGCTCCTGTTTTAACGGAATCCGGCACTCTATTGGGATCTGGAGCGTGCAACTGTGCAAGTTGTACACAATCTTACTCCATTATTGGATAAATTGTTTTAGAAACTTGGTCAATAAACCAAATGTTTACAAAAAACGAATGCAAATATGTGAATAAAACTCACAATAGGCTTGTATATTCAAAACAAACTGCGTTGCATATAACATTAGATTATAACTTTCATTTGTTCTTTTACATACATAAATGGAATGTCCTTGATAATTTTATAATGTTTGTATTTTAGTGATGAAACAGAATCTTTAGTCTAACTTCAATACAAAGAAATATGCATTTTTAAGATCCAAACTTTCGGTTAAAAAATCTGTCATATGACATCTTCAGAGTGAAACTTATTTTATAGGGGTAATGTATATTTAAAATGATTATAAAAAATACCAAAAAAGAAATAGTATTGAGGTATTATTGAACTTCTATTTTGTCTAGGAGTACTTGGAATAGGTTTATACCTATGTTTGGGATGGATAACCACTGACTTCCTTAAAATTCAAGGTGCTATTAATGACACTAAAAGACGGGGTGGAGTGATATAACATCATTAGATGTCTGGGCCCCAGTGCTCATAAATAAATCTTAGATAGAACCTAATAGGGATCGGGCAAAGTCTTTAACAACAAAGGTTGAAACCAAAAAAACTTTTTACACCTACTTGCATTATTAGTAGATACCAGAGATATTAGTCTTTCACTTGACATATGTAAACCTCACAAGCAGGAACTTTGTAGGTTGTGGATGTTTCTTAGTAAGCACCACAGTTCAGCACTTCTTACCTGGGAACTTGACGTAATATGTTTCAATGGAAACATGCTTCAAATTAGACGATGGCACGTCTCCAAGTAGATGAGAACTTTTCGATAAACATTATCAAGATTTCAAATGAAAGTTCTCTTTTGAAATTAAATAAATACTACACATTAAATTGAATAAGATAATAATGAGAACATTATTTTTCTGTCCATCAAACAAGCCAAAAGTTGGTTGTCGTTTTTTTCTCTATGTTGTTACAAACGGAGCTGAGCACTAAGTGTGAAATAAGGCACCAATAAGTGACACAATAAAGGACGAGATGGAGCGTTGTACCAATATCAGATGCCGAATAACGAACCTAATAAAGGAGTTTAGTAGAAGGAGTTCCATTGCCAGCATAGTTTTTTTTTAATTAACATCAATTGAGTTCTAAAGTACCAACAAAAAGGTAACGAAAACTACAAAGTAAATTTATCGGTATGTATCAATGTTACATTTTCTTATGTTCTGCTATCCAAATTTGTATTGTTACCTGGATGTATTCTAGTACACTTCCATTGAATTCTTTTATATTGTTTAATGAAAACCATTGTAAGAAAAAGGAAACCAAAACGAGAAACAATGAATTCGATGAATGAACTGAAATTTTTGCAGAACTCATTTCAAGTAGTAAACATTTAAATGTTTTGGAATGATTATAGTGATTTTTCTTGAAATTATTTATAAAATTTTAGTGGAAATTATGATCTGCCTCTTATTTTCAAACTTAATACCCGAAAAATACTTCTCAAAAACAAGTTTCATGAAATATCCCTGTCAGTATTTTCAGCGAAAATGTGCATTGTAGACCGTAAATATTTGCATTGTAGACCGCAAATATTTGCATTGTAGACTTCATTTTTGTAAAATAAATATTTGCAGTGAGAATGCAAATATATGCAGTGTAGATTGCAAATTTTTATTTTACAAAAATGTGTGGTCAGAATGCAAATATTTGCCATGTAGACGGCAGATATGTGCATTATATAATGCACATTTCATTGAAAATAATGATGGGTTTTTCGTGAAACCTGTTTTTGACAAGGAGTAGAAGCGAATTTTGAAACTTAAATGATGTTTGAAAAAACATCCCTATAAATTATTTATGATAACTTATAACAATGTCAAATATATAGATTATTGTTAAAGCGCATTCCACAACGATAACGCCTTTGATAATTGTTCCTAAAAGAGACTGAAAAAATCATGGCTGTGTTGAATCTGGACACATTATGGTGCCGCTCGCAACCATATTTTGGTCCGTTTCCGTTGGGGATGCGTCCGATGCATCGGACATCCCAATATTGTTAGCCCCGTTCCCATCTCCGTTGTGGGAATTGCAGATCTTATTTTATTATACCTCTTTGTTAATTTCATTGTGGTTGACCACAGTTAATTTTTTATTATGCTGATTCTGTACAATCAGTTCTCCAAGCAGTTCAATATTTTATATCTGAAATTATACTATAATAAATTAATGATATTACAAATCGGTAATTAATATCATTTTGTATCAGTATAAAGTTTTAAATTTTATTGTAATAAATTAATAACATACTAAAACAGAGAATTAAAATCATTAAAATACAAAAAATATATATAAATCATAAAATGAAACAAATCGTTCATTCAATCAATTTCAACTTCATACCTAACTTTTGAACAAAATCTGAACAGTAAGTGACTAAAAGAAGTAAGTTTGCCACTATCGTGATATTCATGCACTGCAGAAAGAGATTATAGAAGAATATAAAAAAACTAAAGAAAGCATGTGTCAATATGATCACATTATTTTTAAAGCACAAAATAACATGCCTTGAGCCTTTTCAACTTTGCAAAAAACATAATTTTGTGCGCCTTTGTGGAGATTTTTTAAATCTAAGCGTGCGCCTTGAAAACTGCGTAAGGATACAGATTTGAAATACGTAACAATACACACACATTATCAAACTAGAACATCCGAGAATGCCTGAAATACATGTCTTCTCATCCAGCATTCATTCTACATCTAGAGTGTACAGGCGTGAGGCTTGGTCTTACATATTTCTCGATATAAGCATTCTTTCTCCATACAGCATTTCAAGTTGTGCTATTTCAATTAGCTGCCCGAAATAAAATGAAAACCATCTCCATACAAGCCTTCCCAAACTTTTTTTAATTTTTTTCTGCGTAAGCATTCCTAATGATAAACAACCATTTTATAAATAACTCTGTTCATATCGATTTAAAAGGCTCGTGCATAAATATAAGGGGGTCACGTAATCAAGTTTTATATTTTTTAGGGGGCTTGTTTCAAATATATGTTAATTTAGGACCAAAAACAAAACCTTCGAGGTAAAACTGTAAAAGTGTGTTGTAATCACTGTTTCAGATCTGGTTTATCTTGCCTAAGATCTCGTTCGAGATTTCATTTTCGTACTTGAGCGAGATGAGATTTAGCGAAATGAGACATTAAATTTTATTATATATTATTTGACACTCATCTCGTCCAAGGTAGTGAAATTTGAGGCGAGATCTTAATAGACGATCTCATACGACGTTATTTTTTTTTTCATTTACATATTTTTTTAACTTCTTATGTGAGTTCATAAGAAATTACACTTTAATGACTTTTTATTTACCCTCTAATTCTTCTTTTTACCGTTTAACGAGAGCAAAAAAAAACTCACTATTTTTTTTTTACTTTTAATATTCAGATGAGTAGGGAATCATATAGCTAATACCAAATCAATCGTGTTATCACTCTGATCTAAAATGTAAAATTATCATTATCATTTTTTATAAATTACGTATGTAAAAAACTTTTATACATAACAATTATTACAATAACCTTAAAAATATCAAATTTTGATTTATGTTACTCTGAAATAGTCCCGAGATGGACTTTAAAATCCAGGATGTATATCCGAGATACACTCATCTCATCCGAGATCTCGTCCGATACGAGATAATGTGTGTAAAATTTCCAGGATGAAACGCGACCGAAATTCGAGATTTAAAACCTTGGTTGTAATATATTTTAAACATTATATTAGTCAACGCCGCAATATTTTTGCTATCACTTACTCTTAGTATAAGCACCATGAAGGTTGGACCTGAATTTGATAACGATCCCTCTACATTTTCGGGCTATGTCTTTGCAGGAAGGGATTGGCAGCACTTTTTGATAAAATAGAGATGGGTAAACTGAAGGAAGGTCCAAAATTATCGTCACTTGTTACTGAAATGCACAAGTTTAGGTGAACAATGCTACAGAGCTTTTATGTACATGCCTAGATTTTTTACTGGGCTTCATAATTTTTTATCTAAACATCTATTTTTGTTTACACTTAATACAATGTTGTATTAATTACATGTTATATAAACACTATGTAGGCAAGGAGCTCCAAGGAAAAGGTATAGTTCCCTGGCTGGAACAAAAGGTAAAGATAGAGCCAGGACTGAGGAACCATTCTATGAAAACCCTTATCCTGAATGCATATGCCGCTCAAAAGCTCATTAGCCGAATTGCATGCATGAAAGACATGTTCATGCTTTGGAACTCTTTGTATTTTTCATTTTTGCACTTTTGTAAAAATGAAAAACATGTTCTGATGTAAATGTACTCTTCCCTTTGTGGACATTTTGGTTAAAATTTTGTACACAACGACTTTTGTGGTGGCCGATCTAGGTTTTCTTAATTCAGATATGCCAATGAAAACTTTATGTCCTGAAGCTTTGAGACTCCGTCGAAAATTCACAATTTTCAAAATAAAACAACAGCGAAAACATGGCATAGGGTGGTCATAAAATATGATTGGTGAATTAAAGATTGTTTGCTTAATTCAAGAGAAATAAATCTAAATAGCCAAGATTATTTTGTTGTCTGATTGGATCAAGCGATTCATTTATTTCAAGTATGAAAGTAGTTTGCATGGTTTTAGTTTTTTTCTCCTTTTAAGTTCTGCTTGGGGATTTTTTCCATTTTTTGGTTCAGTTATTGTCGAAATATAAAATCTCGGTGAAAATCGATGCGATGTAAATTTGAAGGTGGTTTTAAACCTATCAAATTGGAATGTTTTAAAAAGTTTTTTTTTTTGGTTTATATTTTTAATAATCATATTGAAAAATTAATCCGTACATTCAAAACTAAATCAAAGAATAAATACAAAGATACACATGAAATATTAAATTTATGAAGAAATTTTGTTTCATATAAATCAACCAGTCAAAGTCAAACCTGCTATAATCATTAACAATTAGAATCGATACTTTTAAACTTTTTCATAATTGAGGCTACAAAACTTTCAAATGCAGCGTAATGGCTGTTTAAGCACATTCCAAACAAATTGAAAACTATAGTTTAGTCCCAAATTTCATTTACGTGGGATAAAATTACCTATTATGCATACATGAATAAATGTGGTAATTTAAGCACCCATTTTGAAAAGTTGTACAAGAACACCATTATTAAACAAACCTCGTTTTGAAATGAATACGATGGCAAAAAAATTCTCCTCCACTGTTTGTTTCAATCCTTTTCAAACAAACTTAGTTCAAATTTCATTTTTGTGCACTAAATAACCCATCATATAATTTTTAATTTCGATCTTATTGTCACCCTTTTGGCTATTCTCGTATGTCACAGTAAATCTTAATCATCAGTTACAATAACTTGGTGATGGATCGTGACCTATCAGATTTTAAGAAGTGACAATGCAAAAGTAAATAATCTACATGGCACGAGGAAAAGAGGATTTTGCTTCCTCCGTGGTGTACAGTCAGCACAACCAACGTACTTCCAGTGGTTGAAATCATTTTTTGTTTTTTTAATTGAATAACAATCGAGTTCCACTAATAATATGACAATAATCACGCGAGTAATAACATCCTTGCTTATTTGGACGACTCTTCTTGTAAAAAATTATTATATTTCAACAGTTTACACAAAGCTCATCAATCATTACTTTTGAAAATCCAAATTATTCAATTCATTAGCAGCAAAAATAAAAAAATTATCTTATAATTTTCTCTCTTTAATTTTTTTGTCTCAAACTAGATTAATTAATCAATCAACATCTATTAATTAAATGTACAAATTTAAAGTACCATTTGAAACCGAGATGCAATCCAAATCAAAACATGAGAGGAAAAGTGACGATTCAAACAGTGGTTGTCCAAGATTGGAGGTTATTGTGATCCGATCGGTCACAGTGGTTCTTGTAGAGGTGATTTAGTGATCCATACGCAAGTTTGAGTTAAAAGATGGGTTTCATGTAAAATTTTTACAGAATAAAATAAAGGGCTTGAGTGAAAATATGCAGCTAAAGCTTTTGTTCTTCTTTATCATTCAAAGAAACCCAAAAGGAAAACTTAATTCAAGAGCTAAATCTACATCAATACAAACAAACCAAGTATTGCGGGTTTCGTCTGTTTGACCGCAGTCTGGTGCATATTGCGGCTCTACTCCTTTCCTACCGTTGTTGTCGACTCACGGCTAATCGTAGGTATCCACGGCTAGGTTCTGTCTGTTCTTTTTTGTTTTTTCAAACAGATAAAGAGATCATCAACGCTTTCCTACATAGAATTTTTTTGAATACGGTTTTATTAGTTTACAAAGGACATGGACACTGTGCAAGTAATTTACACTTTAGTCATCTTACCGGTATGAAAATAATGGAAAATAGGAAACACAATGGTCTTTGACATGATTGTAAATTGGAGTAATAATTACGCATATGAAAAGTGATTTGTGCGTTTTGTTTTGTATTTCAGTGCCACGAATAAATGAGACCAATTTTATTTATAGACTTAAAAAAACTTAACTTTAAAGCTTTCTTGCAAACTTATTACAAAAATAGGCCTAATTTTCAGTAGACCACTATTTGTATTCACGCAATTTTAAAGTGCGCAAGCACAAAATCCAAATTTTTACTTGCACAAATTAAAGTTGTGCATACACACACACACATACATACATACTAGTGCGAACCCGTGCTTCGCACACGGGTGTGACAAAAATATTGTAGTGGCCATATTCAAATATATAAGAATTTTAATATAATGCCAACGAAAAACATTGTTGAACAACAGTATTACATCGTTAACAACAATGTGCGAGGATAAAGAATGCATAGATATATTTGACTGTGATAATCATAATTAAAATTAACCAAAATAGTTACAGTGAATATATTAAAACTCACAGATTATTTAGAGGATAGAGCATGTATTAAAAATTTATTCCCTAATGCATAGATATATTCACACAGATATGCCAATGTTGCTGCTTTCAAAATTATATAGTTGCTGCAATGTACATAGATATGTTTGAAGTACTCACTGTGAACTGTAGACGTAAATACACAATGCAATTTGATTCAATAAAATAATGCCAACAATGTTATGATACTATCATCCAAAGATCCTACTGTTGTAGGGTCCATATATCCATATTTCAATGGTTGATTTTTTAAAGAGAGATGTACAATTATTGCAATATACATAAATAAACAGTTTGGTAGTAGAAAGTAGGTTATAATTATATCCTAAATTCTGTAATATTGATCTCCAAAGCAAATGCCTCAGCTAGTATTCCCTTGAAAATAGTGCTAAAACATGTTACAATTCATATATGAATAACTATAAGTAGTTTAAATAAGTCGGTAAAAATGCAGGAGAGACGAATCCATTTTCAGTACAGAAACACACAATTGTTTGACAGGAATCACATGTTTTTCTAAAATCAGCCAATACGTAATATAAATTTATGAACAACAACAAAATGTCTAGTATTTACACTCTGTACACATAGCAGAGGATGATACAATATCAGAAGAAAATGGGAAATGCATAAGCTATTTATTACAAACAGTCAAGTGCTTTAACATTGTTGATAAATTAAAGATGTACTCTAGGTAAGCAAAATAAAGCTGGCTGAATGTAGCAATGCAAAATGCTAACTCGGTTATTATATGCTGAGTTTAGAAGAACATTTTGAAGTAGCCGTAGACGCGGGAAAACGCTTATGTCAGAAAGCAAGCCAGCTAGCAGGGGAATATACGGGAGAAATGTCCCAAAATAGAATTTAGAGCAAAATTTTGCATTTAGTCCCTTGGTGTTTGCTTGTTCCTGCATATTATTGCATCAAATGTTAGTAGATGTTGAATCATAGGATCATGCAGGATAAATTTTTTATAGATAACTTTGAAATGAATATAGCACAGATTATGCCATATGTTTATGTATATCGAAGGGAAATTGCATGGATGGGAAGAAAGCATAACGTGTTCAGTATATTACAGCTAATAATGCAGACCAATAGAGTAGGTATCATTATCAAGGTAAATCGAGTCATATTTTCCAAAGCACACATTGTTTAAGTAAGAATTAAATGAAGTAATTCCCAAGTGTGGTAGTATTACATTTTTGCAAGTGGGTCAAGAGGGGTTGCAAGTGAGGCAAGACCATAAGTTGCAGCTTGCCTCCCTTACAGTTCAGGAAACTTCCATAGTTGTAGTCATGGCAACTGCATCAGTTGCAAATGAGGCAGCTTCATTAGTTGCAATGTAACTTAAAGGAAATTGCTTCTGTTGAAACAGAGGCATATGTATCAATTGAAATAGAGGCAATTGCCTCAGGTGAAATTGATGCGATTACCTTAGAGGAAATTGAGGCAACTGAGGCATCTGCCTCAATTTCAACTGAGGCATCTGCCTCAATTTCAGCTGAGGCTCGGTTGCAAGTGAGGCAACTACCTTTGTTCCAAGTGAGGAAAGATCTTTCGTTGGAAGCAAGACAACTGCCTAAGTTTCAGTTGATTCAACTGCCTCAGTTGCATTTGAGGAAACCGACTCAGCTGCAAAATGAGGCAACTAAGTGTTTCAATCAACAAATATTAAGTAGAAAGTACACGAAATAATGTCTTGCACGCACAAACAAAAGATTTGATAAACTGAAATATGTGCTTCAGTCGATCTTCATTATTTTAGTGTGATATTACATCATCATTATATCATTCTTTGTTTGTTAAAGCATGTATCATGTCAGTATATATTTACTAAAATGTCATCATATGCTTCTTATAGTTGGTAGATAACTTCTTCTTGTTAGCGAAAAATAGTTCCATTTGAACATTCTAGTAACAAAACCATGTTTTAACGAATACAATATTACGTTCCTAACTTGTGTTGATATAATATTGTTTCCATTTGTTTGAAGTCATGCAAAACTTATATATTTGTCCACTTTGTAAACATACAATGCAGTTCAAATTTTATTGTTCACCTCCACGCGATTTTACTACACACATTTCTTAGTTTTTGTGTAGCATCCATTATGCATTTTTTAAAACTGCATTGCTTCTTTTTAGGGGTGGATATTTATTGATTAAAACCAAATAAACTTACAAACTAAATAAATTTGATCGGTTCAATTTTGTTTCATGAGTTACTTAATTGAATTTGGTTTTTACTTTTGAATTTACTTGTATTTTTTGTCATTTTTTATATTTTAAAATCAAACCAACCAACTAATCAAACCAAATACAAAAGTTGAATAAGTGTATGTTTCAGACTTTATTTGCGATACGATTATAATTGGATTTGAAATTTCAAATTTACATCGAGAGATTAGAGATAACCAATTTTGTGTACTTGAATAAAATTTAAAAACCCCATTAAACATAGTCTGAATTTTTATTCACCCATTTTTTTTGGCTCTTCTCTTTGTCCCATTATGGTTCATGAAGAGCCATGGATAAAATAATCATTTATGTAAGACTTAGATACCTATATAATTTCACAATGGTATGTCATCATTTTAATATCTGATTTCTTTGATTAGTTAATGGAAAAAATACCAATACCTTTTCTTAGTCATAATTATATAAATTTGAATTTGTCTTCCAACCTAGGTCAGTTGCCAATATGTTATGTTGCAAAATCAATTTTGAAATTTTTATATAAATTACTCATAATGAGTTCATTAAAGGTGGAACCCAGTGCATGAGGCTCCCGCAAGAATCATAATGAGTTCATTAAACTTGGAAAAAATATATTGAATTATTAGTTAAATATTGAATCATAAGTTAAAAGAACATGATTATAAAAATTACGCACACAGTCGTTGTCAGAATGTTGCTCACAAATATAAAAGTAAAAAAAGTTCATATGAATCCAATTTGAGACATTAAAGATTTGTTGGTGTAAACTATGTTAGTAATTCTTCTTTGGGAGTAAGATTACAAATATTTAAAGTTTAGGAAATAAAATTTGAATTTTTAAATAGTTGGTTGAAGTTTGATAAATGGGTAAAAGCTTTGTACTGGATAAACTGAAGTTGAAAATATTGATAGGGTGCAAAAAATCCATAAACAATTGATATCCTATAAACTCCCAAAAAGGAAAACGTATGCAAGGGAAAAAAAATCTAAGAAATATAAAATTTATGGAAACAATGAATATATGAAAGAAAAATGCCAAAAATTCCAATGATAAATAATATTAATTCTTTTATTGTAAATACTTATCACAATACAGTCCAAGTATTATACATGATGTATATTTCTATGCAAACATGTTAATAGTTAATTTCTACAATATTAATTGAGTTAGGACAATTATAGCAATGTTTTAATCCCACAATTACTACATAAATGTCTTATCGATTTGTAAATCATGAACTTACCTCCAATATAAATAATGATCAACATGTATAATGCTTGTTTAGCAATGTAAAATCCGGAATTATAATCACAAACTCAGTTCAACATTAGTGATATAGGCATTAGTGACAAATTCATGGGATAATGTAAGAATAAACTGATATAGTCATTAGTGATCTTTTCTTTTCTGATTTAGATGAATAGTCTCGATAGTGTTTTTTGTCTTTGATAGCTAAAAGGTGAGTGATAGTTGCTATAATAATATGTGACAGTAACTGTTTTTAAAAGGTCTTTGATTTTATAAATATACTATGTAAGCTAGACAAATATTTGTCTCTTTGGAAATTATAGCATTTCGATTTATAAATGTGTAGGTTTATGTGACTACAATTCACATTTACATAATCCAGGTTGACAATCACTCAGCAGATCACTTGTATCATATTTATTTAAAAAAATGTAAATAAACTATCATAACAATTAGCTATCTATAGAATTTAAAAGATGAAACTGAACAAATAAATCTGGGTATAAATTCATTTCAGGAATTAGAAACATCAGCCTGCATGCTCAGAGAAGCAAATACAGTAAAATCAACTTTGTGTTTTAAGATTGTTTTCTTTTTAGTCAATCTTCATGAAATAACTTCCTGATATATAAGTTTGCAATGTTTTTATCTTATTGCACCCTTTAATGCATTTGTATGTAAGTCTGTGTATAACTTTGCCAATAAGAATCTAAACAAAGTCATTGCAAACATTATATTATAGTACATTTCCTGGATGTGCAAATTTAGCAGTAGAGGGAGCAGTAAGATCAGAATATTGCAAACTCATGTATTGAGAATTCATTTCACAAAGATAGATATATTTTCATACTTGATACTCTGATTATGCCAAAATGATGTTTCTAATTTTTGAAGTGGGTTCAAAAGGTAAATGAACTCATTATTTAATCAGATAACGAACTAAATATCAATCAAAAGCCTATGAACTGAATTTCAGAACCAATCAAAGTTAATACCATACATACTCCCTACTGCATGCTTTCCTTCCTCTAACCATGGTATTCAATTATTTTCCAAGAATATCAATCCTGAAAAGCAGGTGGGTTACTAAATTGCACAAAATCATAATCTATAAGCATTAGTTACCGTGACAATTGGAATGAAAGATTAAACAGCAAAAAATAATTGTATAATATACCTTTGACTGCTTGGTTTTTTGGTAATAAATTGACCATATTGCACCATTTTTTGTGTTGAATCTATCTATATACAAAAGTGAAAATAATATCCAACTTTTCGTGAACTTAAGGCCAAAAACATCTAATTTTCAGTAAAATATCATAAATAAAACCCAACACTATATTGTGGTATATGTAATGGAATCAAATAGGATTTACAACAAAAGTTATATGTACATTCAGATAATTAAACTGTAGCAAAAATGCATTTACAATCCAATTGAACAGGTAATTAAAAATTAAAAACAGATGTCCAAAAATTATTAATGCTACTTAACTTGAATAAACAAATAGTGGAAGATAGACAAAGTTTCAACAGGCCTCTCGAGCATCGTCTATTTTCACAGTTTGCTATGCATCTGTAATAACAGGAGAACAAAATGAAAAACAAATTCACTATTGAAGATTTGGTGAGAATAAAATTAATGAAAACATTTTGCCTCGCTGTTTAAATTACAATAATTCACATCTATTATAGGAAAACAAATTATTGAGGTAGCCAAATGTGCATATCTAAGAGCAAAAAACTATTGCACTGTTCACTATGTCAGTCATGAAATTTGATCAATAACAACTGGGTAGTTATGAAAATTGGGCAATTACAACTAATTCAAAAACTGAAGTACTAAAAATAAAAAGTAAAAAATTACTAAACCTCATAAGTGAATAACGATAAGTATAAATACATAAACGAATAATCGTTTCTTCAATGGATCCACAAAATAAGTAGACCTTAATATTAAACTTCTCAAATAGGAGTGAAAATTAAATTAGGACCAAACTTATATAATTAGCTTAGAAGTTCAAACTGTAGTTGAGAATATGCCAGTTAAGTTAATGTATTACCTACAACATGCCAGTGAACCGCTTTTAATGTAAAACCTTATCATATTTCATAAAATATCAAAATATCTACTAAGATTTTATATATGAAGCATAGAATTTTAGCAAACTGATTTTTATGTAACACCCGAGTTATTGCATTTAGTGCACTACTATAAGGTTTATGCAATACTCAATAGGGTGCTTAAATGCAACATAAAAACTATATTTTCATATCGTACAATTGGCTAAATCAATATTGAGACTTTCCAAGGTTATTTTTCAAATGCAATAACCTTCATCTCAACAATTGCATAAGCTTCTAAAAGAATCAGTCTACTCATTGTCGATCGTAAAATAGATGCATTATAATTAGATTAAAGGTATGTAGACAACATTTATTTTCAAACTTATGGTGAAACATTAGTCCAAGCATTCCAGTAATCAACTCTTATATTTATAGCCTAAGGCCCGATCATTGGAAAAAAAATACTAAATGTGGTAAATTTAATTTTTGCAAAAATACTTAAATAAATTAACAAACTTATATATTTGTGGATATGTTTGGAACAACGAAGCCCTTTACAGCGTTGAATAATAGCTCGAAATACTACCGGCATTATGCATCTTATTAAATATCTTCATTAATAAGCAACTGTCAACAAATTAAATACACACTTTTGAGGAAAAAAACAAAATGATAATTTTGCACAATTCAAAAATTTAATTCTCTCAGGGAATTTGGTCTTGGATAGTCATTGCCAGCCAAGGCTACTAATAGGGAAAAACAACAGTGTCTGATAACTTGCCAACACTCATCCAATTATATGAAGGGAAAAATTAATGGTTATCAGATGGAAATAAATAGCCATAAAACTATAAGCTATAGTAATTAGTTCTCAATAAATAGTAATACCCTATAAGTTATGGTCGTCTGTTTCAAATAAATAGCTGTACATCAGTTACCCTCCTTTCAAATGGAGTAACAAAGAATCTCTTACAATTCACGAAAACTAAAGTCATGTAAGTTTGGCAGCCGAAATAAGGCAAGGAGGACATTGCCGAAAAATGCAGTATGTGCTGAAAAACAAATAATTTTTATTCCAACATAAGCAGAAACAACACTGACCTTATACTTAAAACAATCAAACCTCATAACTTACATCGACAGTTAAACAAATTGAGTAAAACAAATGAGCAGCAAAATCATACCTTCGTAGAATAAGATATGGACGACTGGAGGCAGCGATTGAATGGACGAATCGAAACTGCATCATAAAACCAAGAAAGAGAAATAAATGTGTATAAGTGAATCAATAATAGGAACAAAAATGAATTCAAATTAAGGAATAATCAATACCTGATGTATACACAGTAGGGAGAAAGAAGACGAAAAAGAAGAAAGAATTTAGCAGTATGCTTGTATAGCAAGAAGCAAGGCGATGCGGTCATATGGAAGAGACGGTCGATATTCATTTTGAAAGTTAAGGCGCAAGGTGGCGGCTTAGGGAAAATGAAAAGAATGGGTTTGAAAGCGTCGTAGGCGATTTTTAGGTAAAATAAGTGGTGCTAATAGGGTAATGAAGGGATAGGGGTTCAGCGATCTAGGGTTAGGTTTGGGATGGAGAGAGGTAGAGAAGCGATCAATATTCGTTTCAAAAGTTAAGGCGCAAGGTGGCGGCTTGGGGAAAATGAAAAGGATGGGTTTGAAAGCGTTGTAGGAGATTTTTAGGTAAAAGAAGTGGTGCTAATAGGGTAATGGAGGGATAGGGGTTCGACGATCTAGGGTTAGGTTTGGGATGGAGAGAGGCAGAGAAGGAGATGCGTGGAGGGATAGAAAGTACGAATATAAAAAATAAAAAAAGGACGGTTCATTTTTGAAAATACTCCAGGGCTTGTGTGCTCTTGAAATACAACTCGGTAATAATATAATAGTGTGTATATATATATATATATAACTTATTTTTGTAATTAGTTTTGAATTAGGCCTAAAGATGAAATATGTTTTCTTTGAGGCTTATAAACAAACTTTGTTCGGATATATTTGTAGAATCATTATAAAGAAATATGCTAACCTTTAGGTGTCATTCTACTTCACACATATAAACTTGGTTGGTTGATAGGGAATTTGCAACATGACCTAGGGTGTTGAAAACATGACATGCTGATTCTATTCATATACCGCATTTTACAATATATACAGCCAAAATTTTCACAAAATAATATACATCAATTTTACTTTACGTATACAATTTACCATACTACCAATCCACTAACTTTACTTTTTACCACATGGTCGAAATTCTTAAAGGGACAACTACGAGGTAATAATATACACCTAGAGAAGTAAGTACAAGATAATAATATAAGCCTAAGGGAACTACGAGATAATAATATAAACCTAATAAATGTATAGTGTGACACATAATAATCCTAGTAGTGGTAGTGTCCACTAATTTTATTTCTCACTTATTTCCACTATAGATAAGAGTGTTTTGGTTTTAATTTTTATATAAATAAAACCATGTGTGTAGTAAATTTTGGTGTACAAATAGAATTAACCAACCAACATGATACTCAAGACATAGTAACATGAATTTTTTTACATTAAAACTCTAATCCTATATAAACAGAATAACCTTTTGATGGATATGCACCCAACTACAAATTCAATCTAATGCAAGGTTACATAATACATTCAATATCTATCATGATTACAATACACATAATAAAGCTAACGCTCTCACCTATGTACTCTTACTTGCTGGATTCTTGTGTCCACTTTCCTTTGATTTTCTTCTTCTAATGATGACTTGATTCTATTTGTACAATTGCAACCTTTGGTTTTCTTTCTTATTGAAACTTGCACATTCAAACATTCATCGATTTCACTATTATATTCTATGATATTTGCATCATTGTGCATTTATGATGTGTACCATATTTCTTTAAATACATCACATTCTTGTTATTTTCTATCAACTCCATGTTACGACAATAAAAATATACTCATCATCTACTGCTAAGTATGTTATTTTTGAAAATTCTTCGTATCCTTTTATACCGCAATTGTTTGGAAGTTACTTATGAACCATAGTTATTAAGTCGGATGCTTGTATGAGCACCCAATACATCTTTTATTTATCTATATAAAATATATTTATTTGAGACGACCATGACATTATTTTATTAACACAAGAAGTGCATACCTGCATAGTCACCCACTAATTCTGCAATAGTGTAATAAGGAAAAAAATTATAAAAGCATAAAATAATATCTTACATTGTTGAATTGATAAATATGTGAGTTTTGAAAGTTGCAAAACAAAATGAAATGAAATTACTGATGTTACTTTATGCATAATTAAATCAAGTTGTAATCTGTGTGATGCTTTAGGGGAAATATTTAAAAAGCACAGAGACGGGAGAAAATTTCATAACTTTGTTTGCCAAATTAATCCGAGACATGTATCGTTGATTTAAAAAAAAAGAAATAGGCGATAATTGTTGAGCTAAGAAAAATCAAAATAATTTTTTTGAGGAAAATAAAAAAGAACGATTATTGAAGAGAAAAAAGGAGGTCCGCGTGCAATCCACTTAAGCTTAAGTCCATAGAAAATAACCGATTTTGGTTCGAGCGTAGTAGCATTATTACAAGGATTTTTGTATAGATGTTACAATAAGAATGGGCTTGGAGCTTTCTTATGTTGATTTGGAGTTTTAAAAAGCGAGAATTGGATTGTTTATGCTTTGAGTGATTCTTTCTACTACTTTTGAGTATTTCTCACTATAAACTAATGGAATACTTTTTGAAAGTTATTATCTAAACATATCGTGTATGGTAATTTTTATCACCACTTTTATTAGTTAATCTACCTTTAAGTTAACCCATAAAATATTTTTTAGTCAATCCCAGTGCATATTAACAAATCAAGAAATTAAGATGTTTGATTTTGTTATTTTCTTCTCTCTTTCATGAGCATAAATTTGTATTCATGGAAACATGAATGCGATTGTAGTACAAAATGGTAATCAACAGTTATGAACCAGCAAAGAAAAGCCGAACTTTACATGGCCTTTCACTAATGTTTTTGACTTGTATTAATATTATGAGCAATTATGACTTTATTACATCTAAACAAGGAGCCAAACTGTGACTTCTATTGTAATAATTTTAGATTTTATTATGGTAACACTCACAAAATTTTGTTAGACACCATCTGTACTATAACGAGTTAGTACTTGTGATTTGAGAGAAATAAGAGAATATTTAACAATATTATTACCCCCAAATACCAACTTGGCCTATGTCATTGATTTATATTGTTGTAATTGGCTATGTAATCCTAGCTATAAATTAGCTAGAAATATTTCTTTCAAGAGATTTCTTTTTAAAGTAAAGTCCCGAATAGAATTCTTAAAGGCTAAATATGCTTCTAGGAATATAGAAGCTGAAAATGCTCTTAGTACTTTTCCTTGGAACTTAATAATTCATGATCCCTAGATCCTTGTTTATTGCTTGAAATCTACCTTAGTGTTCAGATCCTGTATTATGCTTATATGCTTTATTTATTTTACTTCATTGCAATTGCTAGCCATTTACTATAGGTATAAATTTTCCACACCCATACACACACATGCACACACACACACACATACACATACATACATATATATATATTTATGCACCACATGATAGTTGTTACTATTAAGTACATATACATATACATATACATATAAATATACATATACATATACATATACATATACATATACATATACATATACATATACATATACATGGTAGTCTAACAATTATATCCAAGCTTTAGACAGATGTAGCATATCTTGGCTTGATACACTTGCACTTGGTTTGTTGCTGTAATGGCTATGCTTATTGCTGCTAGATTGGATTATAGAGACTATTTGGCAAGACCTATTCGACGTTGCAGCTTTCACCTTAGTTGCTATTCTGCTATTTCCCGCAGTGTTACCAAGTTCTTATTCCTTTATTCAGATTTTACTTGATGTTCTCCTTTTGGATTTGTCTTTACAGTTCTTTTCTATATATTCATATACGTACACAGACACATATATGTATGTATGTATTTATGTATGCATATGCATATAAACTCTAGCTACTAAGTTGTGTGGGGTTTAATTTATTTTTTATAGTTGTAAGGGATTATGGCGGAAGAGTACCTTTCAGGTTTGTTGACTGCTCCATTTTTTAAGTGTGGAATAAGTTACATTAGTGCTCACCTTAAAAAAAGATCACTAATTTTGTAAAAATAGAAGTAACATGGAATATACATCTAAACTGATTCATTAAGTAGCGAACCCGATCTCTTAAGAATCTCAAATTGAAATGTCTATTGCTACTTTGAAATTTATGTCGCTGCTTTTTAGCATCGCCATTATCTTCTTTGCGGTAAAACTTCTTTCTCTATGAATTGAAGATGCCTTCTCCATGCATTGAAACTGTCTTTACCAATCCAAAGTTCCCACCTCTTACACGATAGCTTAAGGTCTCAATCAAACTAAAATATCCTTTTTTACGGTGAGCAGATTATTATGTATGATTTTTTACTTGTATACATACGGAAAGTGTAACAACCCACCATCTATAACATCCCGATTCACGCACAAAATAATGCGGACATTGCGGACCTTACAGACGGTGGATCGTTTTGAGGTGAAATATATAAAACACAATACATATCTATCTATAATATTCTGCATTTTCTAAAACTCATAACGGAAGTAATAAAATATAATAATCAATAATATCATCCTAGACAAGTAAAACAAGGTAATATCAAATAAATTCCAACTACAACATCTCTTTATATTGGCAATAGAAACAATCTAATGTCTATGAATTAAATAGTAGATAGCTAATAGAGAATTACGTTTCTCCATCGTACCATCACACTTTCTAGTTTCCATCAGTCCTCTCTATCGACCTTTCATAGTATAACTGAAAAGAAGAAAATGATAGAGGGGGTCAGACATACATCTGGTGAGTGAAACTCATCATATAAATATATAATACTAATAAGTTAGTAAAACAACACTTATGATCGAAAATCATATCTTAATCTGTGTCATCTGCACTCAACAAGTCAGCTATACACAATATAACACTATAGTGGTATTATTTGCTAAGGTCTCATTAAAACTTAACTCATATCTAATCATATGCACTCGATCGAACCCAAAGTCCCAACTCACATGCTAAGGACCGACCACGACATGATTGAGCCCAAAGTCTCAACTCATTATCACCGAAAACGTATGTGACTCAGGAACTATATGTCTCAACCCACCATCATCAAATCGCAAGCGACTCGCTACTGAGGAATTGTGTCTCAGATCACCATTACCAAATCATAAGTGACTCTCTATTGAGGAACCATGTGTCTCAGCCCACTATCGTAAAATCGTAAGCGACTTGCTATTGAGGAACTAGATGTCTTAGCCCACTATCACTATATCGTAAACGACTTTCTACCAAGGAACTATACGTCACTACCTGCTATCATCAAATCGTAAGCGACTCAATACTGAGGAACACATGCCCCCACCCACTATTGCTAAATCACAAGTGAATCGCTACCGAAGAGCAAAATGTCTCAACCCACTATTGTTTAATTGTAAGCAACTCGCTACCGAGGAACAAAATATCTCAGCCCACTATCCCCATATCGAATAACGTATAACGAATCTACCAAACAAGACACTTTGCAGAAGTATCTTAAAACACAACAGACAATATACTTAAACGTTCCTCGTCTCACCATGGTCTCAATGCCACAAACCACACGTGAAACAAAGGTAGTGTGCAAGAGTATAAGCATTTAAAGTTCATGGGCATTTTCATAATTTATTAAATAAATTTATTAAATAATAGTACTTTATATCATCGAACGTACATCACCAATGATTTGTGTCATTGACAAATAGAATTTGATATATAATATGTCTAATTTGGAGTACTTTTGTGTTTTACACTTTTTAATTAGGGAAAGATCAAACTTTGTCAATTTACTATAAAAACATTTTTTTAATTATCTAGCCATAGCATACTACATCCTAATCATGTGTATATAATTTTTTTCAGTTTCATTATTTATAATTTGATTTTAGAACATAAGGGGTGAACGTCTTTCCAATCTATACACAAATATGATGAATCACACCCACCGAAACTCTAGAATGAAGAAGAACTCAACACCGACTCCGTTTTCATATGCCTTTTGATCCTAGAAACCTCAAAAATTCACTAATATTCCCTTTTCAAATTGTATTACTCGTATCCACGGTCGTTTCGATGAGTGGATCGTTAAAATTCATTTAGAAACAAGAGAGATATGCTATTTTGAAGTTTGACAGAGAAGAATGAAAATGGTGTACAATATTCATCATTGTTCTTCACTGTCCGGGTTTGTTGTACCTCAAATCTTACAAATTCTGCCTCTAAAATAATATGAGATCATAGTACTCTTTGCATCCTTCGATTTTCCATTGGTTTCGTCGAAATCCATTGAGAAATAGAGAAGTTATGAATTTTCGAAGTTTGGTGAAGATGGAAGAGGAAGAAGAAATGGAGCGGTTAAAAAATGAAAATTTTATTTAGAATATGCTTAGGATTTGATGGAGATTAGTGGTAAGGTGTTTAGATTAAATTAGGATTAGAAAATAAGGTTTACACTTCTATTTATATGTTGAAATAACACATGTTTTGTCTAAAATCTCAAAATTAATATATTATGAAAATGCCATTGGGTTTGACTTTTTCTAATTTCTAGTCCATTTAACCAAATTTAGCAAGTTATATGTTTTTCGATTATAAACGTATTTTGAACGTAATGGGATAGGTCCTGAAGCCTTATTCTAGCTCCTGTAGAAATTTACTATTTTGTTCTTTATGTGAAATTATGATTTTGCCCGGATGTTACATTCTCCTCTCCTTAAAAGAATTTTGTCCTTCAAATTCCAAGATATGGGCAATGCTACTCAATTTACAACATACAAACATACAAAACAAACATAGCTACATAGCATCCATCATACAACATAATCAAAAACACACCTAAGGGTATACAATACATATGATAGATAATATATGATGATATGATATAAGATGAGTGCAAATGCAACTAAATTGGCCTTCTATATGAATGCTCATGCAGTGCAACCAATATGTATGCAAACATCCTAATAGATGCATATATATATATATATTTCTGGATGTATGCGCATCCATACATCCATATGCAACATCTATATCAAAGTGCAAATAAACAACCACGTTCATAAACACAGTCAGTAAACATATATATATTTAAATAATAAATAGTATATATATGTATAGTTATATGGCATAAATTAGAACACCTAACTATAGGATATCCTAGGTTGGAATGTATATGCATACAAGCCAACATGGTATAAACTAAACTAGTGTAACCCAAACAAAGCAACCAAAACACATCATAAGGATGTGCATAAACCAATCCTGGCATCCATACATCCATTTCTATGGCAACTAGCTTGCTAAAGCAACCATGGAATCAAACAATAACCTAATGAGTAAACTAACATATAAACTAACTAAAGAGAAACTTATTGGAAGAGAGCTTGTGATAGGGAAACTTAGATTCTCTCCTCAAGCTCCATCATATTCCTATCCGAATCTTTCCCTCGCCATACTTGGACCAACTTCGTTTCTTCATTTTTTGCAGTATTACATCAAGTCCTAAGACATGAATACACCCATGGAGTATTCTAGACTTTGTCTCTAATTCACCTCTTAAGCTGACTAGGTTCTACCATAACCACTAGATCATCAACATACATTCACAGGTGGGATAAATAAAAAAAAGTGAACACCCACCAACTTTGAAAGAAGCTCACTCAAACGTGCGGATTTCCCTACCCTCCATACAATCAGGAAATGCCCAATAACTTATGATAGTAGCTTTCCCACATAACATATCTCAATAGCGAGTCCTTCACATACCAAGCTACCCATTGCGAACTCTCTATGCATGTTTATTTTATGCGGTTTCCATTCCTTTACTTATCATCGAGGTGTCTAATCATGTAACCTTTAAGTATATCTTTAATTTAAATAGACTTCATTATTGACATATATTCGTCTTCAAATATCTTGCAACATACTTTGCCCTTTACTTCTTCATCCTTAGCTAATATGAAACCTTCTTTGTATCATTTGACACCTCACCAAATTCCTTCTTTTAAGTTTACAGGGATGCCAACACAATAACAGACAGTGTCTCCCCTCTAAGTGGACTAACATTTTGGATGTTTAGGTGAATCCCCATACTCCATCACCATTTAATTAAGGATGTCATAGATGGAGGATGCCTTAACTTTGGTGAATACAATATTACTTTAACTAAAAAGCTAAATAGAAAAAACTAAACGTAACCAATGACAAACCTAATAAGTCATAAATAAAAGAACCTAAGGCATCACTGTATATTATCCTAAAATTCAACCTAGTAATTATTATAAAACAAACTCATAAACTAAGTTGTGCATTCTTCGCTTATTTTGCACATGTATCGGGCGTCGAAAATAGGTTAGGCGCAAAAAGTCGTTTTTTCAAAAAATTAACTTAATAAGATAGTTCTTTTAATCCAAATGATGGCTAAAAAGAACTAGTCTCACCCCTTCATCAGGTTTTCTTTCAAACCACCAAATCTCGCCTTCCATACAATTGCCTTTGTACCTTTGTACATGCACTTCAAGACATTTACTTCATGTCTTGAAATCATACCACTCTTGATACTCCAAAAATAATAAACTCATTACACATGTGAAGTCTTCTAGACTAACATAAGACTAGGGTACTTTTCTGTACTTCGCTGTACTCCAAAAACGCTTTGCATGTAATTGCTAGATGGCATCCTCTTAACAAAGAGCCCTCGTTGGTCTACTTTCAAAGTATAATGAACGATGCAACCTGATATTAAATAGTGCCTCACCATACTAACTTAAAATATGACACTTATTCACCAAAAAACATAGCCTCTATAAACTCCACTAACTTCTTATAGGAACATAAGAAAATGGATCATTGTCCTAGCATAGTAAGCATGACATTGAGCTCTTATCGCATTTAACTACTCATAAGCGTTATCAAGATTACACCCAAATGGTACACACTCAAATGTTAAAAACATGTCACAAATGGAAATGATTTATCTCTTTGGGCACTCTACACAAAATCATAACTCAGGGGCAACATTCTTGTGGTTGTAACGACAAGTCAAGTATATCATAGTACAACAATAACCCAAAGCATCTACTGCCAAACAATAACTAATACGTGGGTGTACCATAAACCAAGATAAACAAGTGTTGTAACACTAACCGATACGTCTGTATAATAACACTCTCCATAAATAAGTCCGGTCGTCCTCTATCGTCAACTATCTCATGCAACCATCTTCTATTATTCAATCTTTTAAGGGAACTTCACACATAACTGTGCTCTCACACTTCACAACGACTTGTGTGAGTGTATCATAGCCCTTAACATTAACATATTACCATTTTGATTTAACGTCTCTTTCCTATAACTCTATGGCAAAATATTTTTGTTTACTCTTGTCTTACTTTAACGTTAAATAGGTTTTAGCTAACTCTCTTTTATCAAGTCATCTTGCGGGTAAGCTCCGATAACTTAAACCATATTTTGGGTAAAATGACAAGAGATGGTATCAAACCCCTATTATTATGGAAAAATTCAATTTGGTACTTTACCCTTTCGACCCAAATGTCGATTGAAAAGGCCACCAAATTTCCATGCTAATTTTTCCTTCATCCAAATCTTCCAACACTTCACAAACCCATAATATTCAATACTAGCAGGTCGATAGCTATAACAACCCACCCCCAAACTCAATTGAGTTAAGCTATTTATATTCGCTGAGCCTTTCATAAGATGAGCCCTCATTTCTTCTAGTAGTTCGAGAATTTCTAGACGTTTTTGAAGAAGTTTCGGGATCTCCCGCCCTGAAGGGAGATAAGTTCAGAATCGATTTGGAGAAAGATGCTAGACTTGTCGCTTTGCTTTTAAGGCATATGGCCCCTAAAGAAAGGCGAGAGTCTGATGAGCAAATTTCGGAGCTATTGCTGTTTCGAGGTGGGTTGCTAAAATAGCACATTGGCATATTGACTATTCCATTTAGTTCACTACAATTAGTTTAAACTTTATAGACTGTGTAATTATTTTCTAACTCCAATCCAAATTTCAAGTGAAAATCAGAATGATATTTTCATTTTAGTATTAAATCAAAAACCATTGAGTTCTAACTTCTTTTTTTCCTACACATAACCAGCAAGCTTCTAGAACTACAAAGTTCTCTGCTAATTTTAATAAGTTTTATAAAAATCATAACATATTTTTTCAAATTAAATTCTACTTAAATAATTTATTTTTTATAAAGTTTTTCTATAGGCATTTCATGTTAAATCATTTTGTAGGAAATCATATCAAAGTTTATTTCGGTTTCTCAAGATAACTTCTTTTCAACAATTTTTAAAAAATATTCATACTTAAAAATATTTAACCACCAAAACTCAATCCATATAGCTTTACCAATTATTACTTACTCAAAATATAATTTTCGATTACCTTTTGAAATTCCGATATATCATTTTTACAACTTTAATTCATATTATTTATAACCACTTCATAATATATATATATATATATATATATATATATATATATATATGTGTGTGTGTGTGTGTGTGTACATATCACTTTATTTTATGATTAGCCAATTTCCAACACCTTTTAATTAATACATCATGTAAAACATATTATTGGAATTCATTTTTTCTAATAACTATATTCATATCAAATTCGGAAATAATTTCCAAATTTTTAAGCATTTATTTATGCATATTGTCAGGAGATTATATCATATAACTTTAATTCCTATTTGAAAATACATAAATATTAAATTAGAAAAATTCCATAATAATAATTTTTATTTTTTTTTCCAATTTAAAATCTATCCAAAATGGTTCAGTTTAACTTAGGGAAATAAGTATGTAAAATGTATCTTTTTAAATTTTACTTTTATAAATAAGAAATATTCACAAAAGTGTAAAGAAAATGAAATATTTTAATTTGCTTTATAAAATAAAATACAACCAAAAAGATGTGGTTTACTTATTATTATTATTATTATTATTATTATTATTATTATTATTATTTTCTTTCAAAAATTTCTTTATCGAAAGAAAAGTACACATCATAATAAAAGTTTGCCTTACACTAAGCAAAAATAAAACCATTAAAAATAGTCATGGAAAATTACTTCTTATTAAACTTTCTAATTTTTTAAACTCATACTAAAGAGTTATTATTTTTGAAATATTAAATAAACTTCAATTTCTTTATTTTTCCCAAAAAATCTCAAATACTAATATTTTAAACTTTTTAGGTAAAATATTTTAATTAATTTAAATACTTTAATTGGAGTTGATCACAACTTAAATATGCCCAACTAGGTCATGCAATCTAAAAAAATGCTTAAATACGTTCATTACTCCTCATCAACATCACACTATGTTCTTTTGATATAAGGGTGCTATCTTCTTCTTATTGTCCCTACCCAAAATTTACACTACTACTGCTTGGCATATAAATCCTCTTTTAGCAATTCTCCACGGAATAAATTACAAAAAATGTGATAGATTTGCCATCCACCCTAAACTATTTAAATTTCAACATTTATTATACTCACAATTTAAAGGGATAAGCGAACAACTACCTCTACAAGTCAAAATATATAGGATGTGGCGTAAAACTAACATACACACACAAATGGTATAAATAATAAAAACCATAAATATGCTATGTCATACGCTGCTGTGCACGTAAATATGCATATTTTTACTTCCATATTTAATCTAATTTAATTAAAGAGCATATAGAGTATTTTAACATGTTTATACCAAAATTACAATTATTTTCAAATCATCATTTATTCAACTTCATATAGGGGCAAAATGATCATTTTGTGCATGTATTGATTTTGAGAATATTTATTTGTGCATTTTATTTTTATTTGTAGGAATTTGAATGAAAATATGAAGAAGTCTTCATGAAAATATGCATGCACAAGTGAAGAAGGTAAAATGAAGATAGAAATAAATCATTTCATGCAACATGGAGGACCCCATCTACCCACTTACCACGATCCCATATTAAGAGCTAATGCACATGATTAAAGCTACATGCATATTTAAATGGAGGATTATGCTCATGCTAATGATTACTTGGATGTTACATTTCCTAAGAGGGTATTTTGGGTAGTCCCCAAAAATATGGATTAGGGTTTCAAACATGTATAAATACCCCTTATGCTTTATGTAATGAAGCTCTTAGCCTCCTCTTTAGTTAGTTAGTTGTAGGCACAAATTGTAAATATAAACTCTCTTCTTCCATTTCATGGCTTCTTATCCATTTTTTCTTATGTAATTTTCTTATATGCAATTTTAATTCATGCTATTTTATTTCATGTTCTTTTCTTTTATGTTAGTAACTTAGATTAATTATTGTAAGTAGTTTAGCTCTTCTTTTATTTTAATTAACTTGCATTTTCCTCTTGTTTTTTGTTTCATGTTGAACTCTACATCTTTTGAAATGATAATAAATATGAGAAGCTAAACCCCTTCAATTTAGGGGTAATGAAGTTTTCTTAATCATGTAGATTCAACATTTAGCTAATCTATGGTCTCTTTTTGTGCGTAATGACAATGTTTGATGTGGTAAATATTTTGTTGTTTAGCTTTGAATTTGATAGCCTATGTTGTTGACACCAAATAGGCTATGCTTAAACAAACACAAACACAAATTACCTCTTCATCTACATATGATTATGGTAATGAAGTGAACTTTAGAATCAAAATTTGATGGTCTATATTACTAATCAATAGTAAATAGATCATGCTTAGAATAGATTTTATTTTTAATTTCATTAACATTTTCATAAGAGTTGATAAGTGGTTTAGTGGGTGTGTTAAAGTTTGATAGTTTATGTTGGGCTAATTAATAATACAAATAGGCCATACTTATGATAAACACATCAACTAAATTCACTAATGACCAAAAAAAAGAGATCATAATTTCATTTTGTTGATTTATGTGATCATGAGAAGGAAATTACCTCTAAATTACCTTCACACTCTCATATATTTATCCACTTTCTATTACTAGTTTATTTACATTTTTAGCTTAACACAACTTCAAATCTTGGTTTAATTTGATCGAGTAGAATTTTTAAATCAATACAATTCCCTGCAGATCGACCCGTACTCGCCACGTACTAAAATTGTATGCTGTGCGCTTGCGGTTATTTTTATTATAATTAATCGGTGGTATTCTAATCCTATAGGAAATTAGCCGATTAAACAAGTTTTTGGCACCGTTGCCGGGGAATTAATTTGATTTTACTTCTATTCTTCCAATTATTTTTGTTTGATTTTATTGTGTGTTTGTTTTGTGTGTTAATTTATATTTCAAAAAAATATTTTGTGTTCATTGTGTTTGTGTGCTTGTTTTCTAGTTCTATTTGCATTTCTACTAAAAAAACATACACAATTAAAAAATATATCTTTTATTTCAATTTCACTTTCATTTACATTCTGTTTTGATTTTACAATTGTTGATCACACTGTTACATTACTATGCACAACATAGTGCAAATCTGCACTTCTGCCTTGTTTCACTATGAAACACATCCCCTTGTTCACTGTTCCTACTGACAACCAAGCATCCACCTCTGCCTTATCTCTGTTAACCCTCCAACAACTGACCACCCTGCTCATTACACATCATCCGTCTAACATTCTCTTCACTGCTCCACTGCAACAACCATACTCCTGCACTGTTCTTCCACCTCACTGCCAAACATCATACAATAGCTACACCATTGAAACACCCGACACCCCTTAGTATACCCAAAAAGGGAACACTAAAAAATATAGTGCGTTATAGGTATAGCTAAAAACTTTAAAGAGACTAAGATTCACAAGACAAATAAATAAAACAGCGGAAACATTTAAATAGTAACTCGTTAAAAATTAAACTTCATAAATATGTCATAAAACCAAATATATCTCAAAATACCAAATACACATGTCTTATGAAAAATACCATCTCAGTCACAGCATCAGAGTACATAAAATCATCCCTCTCATCAAGTACCGGTACATACCAAGTCAAATGAAAATAAAACTAGAAAGAAGAAGAAGAAGAATAAATGAAGAATCTCCAAGAATATCTCTCCAAGAAAGCTGAAAATCTACTGCCCTTGCCTCTGCTAGCTTATGGGGGGAAAGGGGAAAATAGAGGAGTGGGTCAGACTAAAAGTCTGGTGAATGAAAGTAATTACTAGTATTTTTAAGAAAGATAAGGATAATAGACTTTGCAACAGTTCTAGTATAAAAGGAAATAAAGGAAAAGATAAAGCGGGAATAAAATACTATTTAACCGTTTGCTTTGCTTAGATAGTTTTGATTGGATTGTTTGCACTTTTCTGAAACTGCTTTGATTAGGCTGAAATCCCAATCCTAGTTTAATTAGGCTGAAATCCTAATTCTACCCTTCGATCGGCCTTCTGTCTTTGTTGTGCCACTGTGAGCTAGTCCTATCCTGTGGGTCCCACAGCAAAAAGACACCTGTTTAGCGCTTTGGAACTCAATAGTGACTTATATCCCTGCTCCGAGGCCACACGCTCAGTCACCGTTGGCTCTCATTATCTGTTGCTACCTCTTTTGACCTCTTATTTACCATTACTTCAGCATAAGCATGACCGGCCTCACCTGATCTGTTGTGAGACCATCAGTCCTAGTCTGACAGGGTCCTGACCAGCCTCACCTAAATGTTTGTGAGACCATCAGTCCCATTCTAAAAAAATGGGAATGCTGCCCGTACGAGTCCTAACAAACAAAATCTAGTTGCGCCTCTTGCCCAAATCCCCCGGTTTGAGCTTCTATCTATTGACCTCTTATTTACCATTACTTCAGCATAAGCGTGTCCCAGCCTCACCTAATCTATTGTGAGACCATCAGTTCCTGACTGAAGGGGAATGCTGCCGGTATGGGTCCTAGTTCTATCTTTTCTTATTAACTTAGTGTAAGTCTTTAAAATAAGCCTCTTCTGTTATTTCTGCTCTGTTTGCTTATTAACTTATTCTAAGTCTTAAAATAAGCCTCTTATGTCATCTCTGCTATACTTGCTTATTAACTTAATTATAAGTTCTAAAATAAGCCTTTTCTGTTATCTCTAATTATATCATGTGTGTTATAATTTTTCTTATTAACTTAACCCACGGTCTAAGTTTAAAAATAATCTTCTTCTGCTATTTCTTCTATTTTCTCTTTTTAGTTATAATTACATGTTATAACCATGCTTGCAAATGTCTTAAATTTGCCTATTTCAATCTATGTCCAATTTATTACAGTTCTTCTTTCTTTACATCCAATTTTTCTGTAAATTTAGGGTTCTTATATTTTAGTCCATATTAGCTTATTCTCTTCTATTTATTTATTCGCGTAAAAAGAAATTAAAAGAAACTAACATTTACAGGCTAAATTTCAACTAAAAAGGAATAGATATAAATAACAATAAATGACTGTAAATAATTGGGAAAAACTATAAATAACAATAAATAATTGCAAATAACTGAAATAAAATAGCTAAAAGAAAATAGGCTGGAAAGAAAGTCTAAAATTTACTTACAAATAAACTGTAAATAAACTTGCATAAAGGTTATCCCAAAATTGTAGAAAAACTGCAACGATTGGAAACCCCATTATTTTAAATTACTTAAAAATCTAAAATAATTACTAAAGACTCACCTATGGTCCTTAGCTCTTTTCCTTGGCCTTTCCGGATCCACTTCTAGGGTACAAAATATTTTAATTAAAAAGATCTTCTTCTTGGAAAAATATTCCTTTTAGGGTCCAGTCTCAGGCAATGAACCCAGATGGAGAAAATCTGAATGAAAGAAATAGCTAGGCATAGGATCTTATTCATAGTGTCACTTGGGGATCTCAGGCCGTTGGATTTGAAGATTAAATCTGGTGCAACCACGTCATAGGCTCGCTGGGAACCGTCGGATGGAAGCACAGACGCACAAGATTGAATAAAAATCGAAAAACACGTCATTGTTAAAATCTGGACGAAACATCGTCCAAGTACACACGCGGGTCGACCGCTAGGTCGACTTTTGTGTGGTGTGGGTCGACCCATCTATGGGGAAGGTCGACCCTAGGGTTGACCTGACCCTATATATATTTATATATATATATTTTTCTTTTTTTTATTATTTGTTGTTTCTAGTGTATCTTCTTCATATTAACTCGGATTTTGACAATCTCTATATGGAAATTGACCGGAAAATTACCACAAACACAATGGTACAACTCCCGTGGATCAATTATGATAATTTCACAAATTTATTTTATTATTTAATTAATTCCTTAATTAATCACTATAGCTCAAATTTTGGGTTGTTACATTCTCCCCTCCTTAAGGGATTTCGTCCCCGAAATATCTAAGGATAGAAGGATAAAATAAATGTTTTCATCCAAGTTCTACAACCAACTACTCAACTATCACCCATTACATCCATTGTCCTTAGGTTTTTCTAAAGCAATTCATGATATATATATGCAAATAGTGTAGTGTCAATGTCCCTAACTAATGCAAAAGATTAGGTGGTCTACTGATTCAGTCGACCTCCTTTTTATGCAATCATGTCCGTGCTATGTATCCAAATGAATGCAAATTTCCTAATGATAACTGATAGTTCTATATGCGTGCTACAATCATCATCCAAATGCAACAATCATATGATAATCATCCATTAATAGCAACCATGGAATAAAATAAAAATGCAAATGCGCACACATCCATATACATATGCTTTAGTGACCTAGTTAGGCCGATCCCTAAGAGATAATAGTGCCTAGTGTATATATATGCGTCCATTAGCATGCACTAGCAAACACTTGCAACCACTAGCGTCCATCATACATAACATGTTCTAATAACATGTTTACATTCAGTCCTACCATCCATAGGTTAAGTCCTAAGATCTACCCTCCCAAAGGATAATAAAGGAAAGAACCTATTCAAAACTAAAGATGGAAATAGGAAATTCAAAAACTTACTATCAAAGAGATGCGGATAAGAGGTACGAATCTTCTCTTCAGCTTCCCACGTAGCGTCTTCAACATCATCTCCCTACTGCACCTTTACTAACAGGGCTTCTTTATTCCTAAGCTTCTTGATGTCATGTCCAATGATCTTGGTAGGAATACGATGAACCAATGCTTCTCTCTCCACTTCAACTTCCTCCAGTTGACTAGTCTCCACAACCTCTACTGAGTCATGTAAGAACTTTCTCAAGTGCGAAACATGAAAAACATCGTGCATTCCTGCGAGCCTCTCCGGTAGCTTTACTCGATACGCCATCTTCCCTACTCTTTCTACAATGGGGAACGGTCCTATGAATGTGGGAGCTAGTTTCCCACTCGATCCAAACCTCACCACCTTGGGGATACTTTAATGAAAACTAAGTCTCCTTCCTCAAACTCAATATCCCTTCACCGCTTGCCTGCATAAGATTTCTGTCTATCTTGGGTTGTCTTCATCCTCCTTCTAATTAAATCAATCTTCTCTAAAGTCTCCCTAATCATGTCAGGACCAAGTAGCAATCTATCTGTAGACTCCAACCAACATGAAGGTGACTTGCAAGGTCTCCCATAAAGAGCTTCGAAAGGTGCCATCCCAATGCTAGCTTGAAAACTATTATTATATGCGAACTCCACCAAAGGAAGATGCTCCTTCCAAGTTCCTCCAAAATCAAGAATCCACATCCTCAACCACTCTATTAACCATCTCTATTTGGCCATCCGTCTGAGGGAGATAGGCCGTACTCAATCTAAGCTGCGTCCCTAAAGCCTCTTGCAAACTCCTCCAAAATTCGCTAGTAAAGATAGGGTCTCTATCGCTCACTATGCTAGAGGGAACTCCATGAAGTCGGACTATCTCACGAACATATAAGGATGCCAAATAAGGTGCTGTCCTCTTACTGTTGACCGGAATGAAGTGGGCACTCTTAGTCAAACGATCTACAATCACCTAAATACTGATGTTCCCCTTCCTAGATCGGGGTAATCCATCTATGAAGTCCATCGAAACACTATCCTACTTCCATTCGGGTACATCCAATGGCCGAAGTAATCCACCAGGCTTCTGTTGCTTTGCCTTAACCCTTTGGCACACAAGACACTTAACCACAAACTCTGCCACATCCTTCTTCATACCGCTCCAATAAAACATTCTCTTTATATACCTATACATCTTATACCACCCGGATGAATAGTCATTCGAGAATGGTGTGCTTCTTCTAGAATCGCTCTCATCAAATCACTGGTGCGGGGGACACAAAGTCTTCCATCTCTCCTTAGCCACCCTTTTCTATCAATGGAATAGTGTTGGAGATGTCTAGAGACCTCTCCTCTGCTAATCCTATCCAAAATATCCATAAGCTCTGAATCCTCTTGCTGTCTTGAGCCAATCTGATCTATGAGGGTAGGCTTAACCTCAAGTGCTGCCAATAATCCAGGGGTAATGTCCGTAGAGGGCTTAAAATCAAAAGTGGAAATAAACTCTAGTATCTTCCACTCCATGAACATTGGACTGAGGGTTGCTTTCTTCCTACTCAACGCATCCACAACCACGTTCCCTTTACCAGGGGTATAAGCTATCTCAAAGTCATAAGATGCCAAAAAATCCATCTATCGCTGCTGCCTCAAGTTTAAATCCTTTTGTGAGAATAGTTACTTCAATGATTTATGGTCAGTGAAAAGCTCAAACCTCTCTCCTAGTAAGTAATGCCTCCAAGACTTGAGTGCGAAAACTATAGCAGCTAGCTCCAAATCATGGGTAGGGTAGTTCTCCTCATGCGTTCTCAACTGTCTACTTCCATAGCATACTACCCTCCCTTCTTGTATCAACACTGCTCCTAGACCCGTCCCACATGCATTAGTGTATACTGTAAAAGGCTTAGCTCCGTCGGGTAAAACTAACACTGGTGCATTAGTAAGGGCTCTCTTTAGCATCGTGCAGGATTCCTCACAATCCACATCCCACAAGAATGTCGCATTCTTCTTAATGAGGCGAGTAAGCGGTGCTGAAATCTTAGCAAAATCTCTAATAAACTTCCTATAATAACCAGCCAAACCTAGGAAGCTTCTAACTTCGGTAACGTTCTTGGCGACCTTCCAATCTTGCACTGCAATTACCTTAGCCGGATCAACAACTAAACCCTCTCTTAAGACTACAAGCCCCAAGAAACGTACCTCCTCTCGTCAAAAGTGACACTTCGAGAACTTTGCTCTTAACAGATGAACACGAAGTGTACGAAGAACCTCCTCTAGATGAATAACATGCTCCTCCATACTCTTGGAAAACACCAAAATGTCGTACACGAATAACACTACGAACTTATTTAGGACATCTCGAAAAACACGGCTCATCAAATCTACAAAATATGCTGGGGCATTGGTTAGTCCAAATGGCATAACCAACCACTCAAAAAATCCGTCGGGTGTCCTAAATGTTGTCTTATCAATGCTATCGTCAGCAACCCTAAGCTGATGAAATCCAGTGGCTAAATCAAGCTGAGAAAACATTGAAGAGCCAACCAACTGATCGAAAAGATCATCTATCCTAAAAAGTGGGTAACGGTTCTTCTTTGTGAGCTTATTTCAACTCTCTATAGTCTACGCAAAGTCGAAGGAAACCATCCGCCTTAGTAGCGAAGATGGCTAGAGCTCCCCACTTAGATATGCTCCGTCTGATGAAGCCTTTCTCCAATAGCTCATTGATTTGCTTACTTAACTCCTTCCTCTACCTAGGTGCCATATGTCTCACGCATAATGCCACTGGCTTAGCATTTCCATTCAGATAGATCCTACAGTCGATCTCTCTCTTAGGGGTAGTCCCCTAACCTCCTCAAAAATGTCTGGGAAATCTCTAACGACTGGAACAGAATCTAGCTCTCTTAGTAATGAATCAAGGGAATAAAGGAAGCTCAACATGACTGACCCCTATGGGTCACATGAAACCTCGAGAATCCTACTGCTGCATGTCTCTAGTCTAACGACTCTCCTTTCGTAGTCCAATATTTCTCCATAAGTGGATACCCAATCCATCCTCAAAATCATCCCATACCCCAAAAATCCCAGTACATAGGCGCCACAGTCAAACTCTATGCCTAGTATAAAAAAATTTCAAACCCCTATAAATCATGGATAAATGTGCCGATCCTCCTATGGGGTTTGAAACAACTATGGGGTCTACTGCTAAAGAGATATCTAAGTGCAAACAATCAACCAAGGAACTAGAAATGAAAGAATGCGATGTTCCAGAATCAAAAAGAGTCCGAATAGGGAAAATCCGAAATAGAGATAAGACCTTCTATAGAGACTTTCCTACCTCTATATGGTCCACTACTAGAAGGTGCTGCATCCAAAGCCTGTACTTGCGCTGTAAGTGCGCCTGCTCTCTGCCTCGTCCTGTGAGGACAAGCTCTACTAAGGTGACCAGGCTGCCCACAGTTGAAACACCTCCTCTTCATCATTTTATTCTTACAGTCCTTTGCGTAATGACCAGCCAATCTACAGCTATGACATTTCCTGCTTTTCTGGATCCGCTTCTAAGGTCCTCCTTCTTTGCTCTTGTCCTTATCCTTATTGTTCTTCCACCACGGCTTCTTAGAGCTCTTTGACTTAGGAACCTCTTTAAGCTCTCCCTTCAGCTGCCAGGATGCAGGCTGAACTCTCTATTGGTCCTCCTATCCTAATAGCCTAAACATTCGCTCCGTATCCTCCATCCTAGCTCGTGCCTCCTCGAAATCCTTTGTGCCAGGAAACATCTTACCTCCTAGACTAGCGAAGTCCTTGCATAGCTTAGAAAAATTGGTTGTTCTAGGTGGATTAATGGGATCTCCACCTGCTGGTGCTGTATTAGGCGTTTGCTTTTGCACTTCTGGTACCGTAGTTCTACGGAACCAGTCAGCCATACTATGCAAGGAAAAGGAAATTTAGGCTCGAAAGAATCGAAAGAAGGTTGAACTGGACTTTTGAGGGGATTTTTAGAAAAACTCTCTTTTATACTTGAAAAACTATTTCTATGATAAGAGTTTCTTTCTGAAAAATACTTCTAGTTATGCTACTTCTAAAAACAGGTTACTTTTGGAAAAATACTCTATTTTTAAAACAAGTTTTTAGGAATCCTGTATCCTTAGGCTCTGATACCAAGTGAAACACCCCACACCCCTTAGTATACTCAAAAAGGGCACACTAAAGAATATGGTGCGTTATAGGTATAGCTAAAGACTTTACAGAGACTAAGATTTACAAGACAAATAAATAAAACAGCTGAAACATTTAAATAGTAACTCATTAAAAATTAAACTTCATAGATACGTCATAAAACCAAATATGTCTCAAAATACCAAATACACATGTCTTATGAAAAATACAATCTCAGTCACAACATCAGAATACATAAAATCATAAAATCATCCCTCTCATTAAGTACCAGTACATCCCAAGTCAAGTGAACATAAAACTGGAAAGAAGAAGAGGAAGAATACATGAAGAATCTCCAAGAATATCTCTCCAAGAAAGCTGAAAATCTACTACCCTTGCTTCTGTTGGCCTATGGGGGGAAAAGGAGAAAATAGAGGAGTGGGTCAGAGTAAAAGTCTGGTGAATGAAAGTAATTACTAGTATTTTTAAGCAAGATAAGGATAATAGACTTTGCAACAGTTCTAGTATAAAAGGAAATAAAGGAAACGATAAAGCGGGAATAAAATACTGTTTGCTTTGCCTAGATAGTTTTGATTGGATTGTTTCCACTTTTCTAAAACTACTTTGATTAGGCTGAAATCCCAATCCTAGTTTAATTAGGCTGAAATCCTAATTCTACTATTTGATCGGCCTTCTATCTCTGTTGTGCCACTGTGAGCTAGTCCCATCCTGTGGGTCCCACAGCAAAAAGACACTTGTTTAGCGCTTTGGAACTCAATAGCGAGTTATATCACTGCTCTGAGGCCGCACGCTCGGCCACCGTCGGCTCGCACTATCTGTTGCTCCCTCTTTTGACCTCTTATTTACCATTATTTCAGCATAAGCGTGCCCGCCTCACCTGATCTGTTGTGAGACCATCAGTCCTAGTCTGACAGGGTCCTGCCCAACCTCACCTAAATGTTTGTGAGACCATCAGTCCTAGTCTGAAAAAAAGGGAATGCTGCCGGTACGGGTCCTAACAAACAAAATCTAGTTGCAACCCTTGCCCAAATCCCTCGATTTGAGCTTCTATCTATTGACCTCTTATTTACCATTACTACTTAGCATAAGCGTGTTCCAGCCTCACCTAATCTATTGTGAGACCATTAGTTCTTGACTGAAGGGGAATGCTGTCGGTACGGGTCCTACTTCTATCTTTGTTTAGTAACTTGGTGTAAGTCGTTAAAATAAGCCTCTTCTATTATTTCTGCTCTGTTTGCTTATTAACTTATTCTAAGTCATAAAATAAGCCTCTTCTGTTATCTATGCTATACTTGCTTATTAACTTAATTATAAGTTCTAAAATAAGCCTTTTCTGTTATCTCTAATTATAACATGTGTGTTATAATTTTGCTTATTAACTTAACCCAAGGTCTAAGTTTAAAAATAAGCTTCTTCTACTATTTCTTATATTTTCTCTTTTTAGTTATAATTACATGTTATAACCATGCTTGCAAATGTCTTAAATCTGCCTATTTCAGTCTATGTCCAATTTATTACAGTTCTTCTTACTTTACATCTAATTTTCTGTAAATTTAGCATTCTTATATTTTAGTCCATATTAGCAAATTATTCTCTTCTATTTATTTATTCACGTAAAAAGGAATAAAAAGAAACTAACATTTACAGGCTAAATTTCAACTAAAAAGGAATAAATGTAAATAACAATAAATGACTGTAAATAATTGGAAAAAAATGTAAATAACAGTAAATAATTGCAAATAACTGAAATAAAATAGCTAAAAGAAAATAGACTGGAAAGAAAGGCTAAAATTTACTTACAAATAAACTTGCATAAAGGTTATCCCAAAATTGTAGAAAAACTACAACTATTGGAAACCCTATTATTTTAAATTACTTAAAAATCTAAAATAATTACTAAACACTCACATATGGTCCTTAGCTCTTTTCCTTGGCCTTCCTGGATCCATTTCTAGGGTATAAAATATTTTAATTAAAAAGATCTTCTCCTTGGAAAAATATTCCTTTTAGGGTCCAGCCTCAGGCAATGAACCCAGATGGAGAAAATCTGAATGAAAAAAATAGCTAGGCCTAGGATCTTATTTATAGTGTCACTTGGGGATCTCAGGCTGTTGGATTTGAAAATTAAATCTGGTGCAACCACATCATAGTCTCGCTGGGAACCATTGGATGGAAGTACGGAAGCACAAGATGGAATAAAAATCGAAAAACACGTCATTGTTAAAATCTGGACGAAACATTGTCCAAGTACACACGCGGGTCGACCGCCAGGTCGACCTTAGTGTGGTGTGGGTCGACCTATAGGTCGACTCATCTATCGGGAAGGTCGACCCTAGGGTCAACCTGACCCTATATATTTATTTTTTTTCTTCTGATTTCTTGTTTCTAACGTATCTTCTTCATATTAACTCGAATTTTGACAATCTATATATGAAAATTGACCGGAAAATTACCACGGACACAATGGTGCAACTCCCGTGGCTCAATTCTGATAATTTCACAAATTTATTTTATTATTTAATTAATTTGTTAATTAATTACTATAGCTCAAATTTTGGGTTGTTACAACCATACTCATATACATTGCCTACCATTCACCTTACTAGTGACACTGCTTCTGCCTCAGTTACATTTCTTGCACTGACCAAATCTTCTCTAATTCACAACATTATGTTTGCTTCTCTTATAACCTTCCAGCAAACACTCACACACAAACATATCATTACCATTTTCTATCAACCACAGTTCACCACAGTTCACCTTGCTTTAAGTTACAACATCACATTCTCACTGTCTCCATATCCACCACAAAATAATACATACAGCTGCACAACAACTCATTTGTTTCCTTCTTCTGTCACTACACAACAACCATTCGAAACTGTCACACTTGCATTCACAATCTCTATTTCCTACTCAAAAACTTCATCATATCATCAACCTGACACTCTACAAACAATTACCGCCAACACAAAACACCACAAGACCTACTGCATTTCTCTCTTCACTTCATTACAACATCTATTCCATCAACCACTGTCCCACATCCACCCTCCCTTCTACATCATCTCCATACCACATTCAACGCGCACAAACTACACTCCACTTCCTCACTGCTTCAAAACCATCTCACTGACTTCATCAGCCCCTGCCCACTTCTGTAATCACTACATACAGTCATCACAGTCATCACTGTTACTTCTGCCACCATCCATTCATACCATCTTCCTTCTGCCACTACTTCACCATACATCTGCACCATCATTCTTCATTTTTGCCCACCTGCACATCATATAATACATACTGTACCAGCAATTCACATCATTCTTTATTTCTGCCCATCTGCACATACATACTGTGCCCATACATCTCCAAAACACTCAAGCAATCCTCTGTGCATATCAGTGCACACCACTTCCAGCAGCTCACAACCATACATATACCCCTTACAACATCTTAGCCACTGCTCCTTACTTCTGACATATCCTCGCCTTGCTTCATCATCGTTCACCATCTTACCATCCTTCATTCATCACCTTCAACCTCCTATAACCAAACTCCATACATCAACACATCCATACCATAAGTGCCTCATCACAACTCCACAACCAGCAACCCACAACACTGTCAACTTCATTATCACTTACACCATCCCTCCTCTGCAAAATCTTCAACTCATAACCCATAATCGCCAAACCCAAAACCAAACAAGACCAGAAACCACTTTAATTCCACATACCCGCTCAAATGGAGGATTGCCCTTAATTGCAAACCTGAATCGAACTCCCTAAATCCCCAATCACCGCCTCGACCTGAAATCCACTACCACGATCATCTCCTCGGCTCGTTATTGAAGTTTGCCTTTTTTTCTCTTTCGCTGATTTCAATTTTTTTTTAATAGAGAACGGGAAAGTGATTTGTGTTTAATCGAATTTTGAGTTGTTTAGTGTGTAAGTGGGTCAAGTATTGCTTTGGGTTGGGCTTCTTTGTTTAGTTAAAAAAAACAAAAAGAAATTCTTGCTTTGAGTTTTCTTGTATGTTACTTTGAGTATTGCTTTGAGATTTCTTGTATGTTGTTTTGCTTTGAGTTGTAAATAATTTCTTTTAATTTCCTTTTCTCACTTTAAAAAAAAAGTTTGCTTTCTTTTAGTTTTGTTTAATTCTATCCTTAAAAAAAATAATTTTAAATTTTTTTAGGTTCTACCCTTATATATTTAAAAAAAACAAAAAACAAATAAACAAGTTGTTATCATTTGGTTTCATTTGCTTTAGCGTCTTCTTGGATATTTAAAAAAATGTTTATTTGCTTTTTTTTCGTTTTAACCTTATATAAAAAAAAATTCCTTATACAAATTTTCAGGTTGCAGATTTCAGGAAATCAGGATTGCAAAAGGGTATTGCTTGTCAAATAATAGCTCTACTCTGCTTGCTTGCTTAAAAAAAATTGCCGCTTTAAAATAAAACTGCTAATAATTCCACACACTCTAGTATCGTGCTCTTATATATTATTTTATTTGCTTGGCATTGTTGGTTGCTTGTATTTTAAAAAAATACAAAAACAAAATTTCATTCGTAGTTGCATTGTTAGTTCACATTTAATTTCTGCTTTGCATTCATCTCATCTTATTTTTATTTTCTAAGGGCAACACCCCAATTCACATAAGGTGGGGGATTTCATCACTCCTTCCTTGGCCCACAAATTGCATTTCATCTTAGAATCTGCTAATAATAACGGATAGACATCAAACTTAAGGGAGTCACGAGCTCACCTAGGGCTTAATTGTATATTGACAAGGTATCCTCTTTTGATAATTTAATTTCTTGCTGTCTAGGCTACGACAGAGCAATAACCATTTATAAATATTACGGTGATTTGTAAATATTATAGTGGTTGTTTCTCTGAAGGCACTTAAACCTTCGGCTGCATTGCTACGGTGATTCGTGGTGCACCGATAATTCTTTCCCATTACCTGGCTAAGAACTATTTTGTGGGATTAAGACAAAGTGTGATTATACAATTTTGGGTTAGGAGCTACTTATGATAGAAATTTGTAATTAAGCTCTTGCATTCATTTAGTTGTATTAGTTCATGCATATTTAAAAAAAAATTCAAAGCCAAAACTAAAAAAATTGTAAATATTTCTTAACTTAGTTTTTAAATCCTTTCCTTTGAAATCTTTCAAAATCAAAAATCCCAAAAAAAAAATTGAGTTAGTTTTTTTTTAGAAAAACAAAAAATCGAAAAAATACAATCTTTTCAAAAAAACAGAAACTAAAAAAAAACATACAAAAGGAAAAAAAAGTTGAAAATCCAAAAAGCAAAACAAAAAATCAATTTCCCTATTGAAAAATAAATTCTTTTTGGTAAATATTTTTCCTTTATAAAAATCCAATTTTTTTTGAAAATGTCTGAATTTTCTTACTCACCGCAAGTTTACGATAGTTGTGAAAATCAATATAATATCACATCAAATTCTTATGGATATTTTAATGACAACTATTGCACAAACAGTTCGAATTTTGAACCACAAAATTTTCAAAATGATGACCAACCCTCAACTCTTGAAAATAGCATTGAAACGATTTCGTATTTACTTGAACTTTCTACACAAAAAAATCAAGTGATAAATGATTTATGTAATTCATATTTGTGCAATAACTCAGGTCAAAATTTTCAAAATGATCAAATTATGAATTCACTTCAAAATTCAAATGGTTTCAATTATAACCCATGCTAATTCAATTTCGAACTTCAGAATGAATTTCAAAATCAAAACAAAAATGGAAACAACTGTTTAAATGATTTTGGCAATGGGGGTTGTTTCGATGATGGTGAAATTTTTTGTTCTCAACAATTTCAAATTGAAAATCCCCACATTAATAATTTTGAATTTGATTTTTTTGAGCAAATGGAAGTAATTCACAAAGAACACATAGATTTGTTGTTTGAAACATATCTGAAACAACGTGAGAAACAAAATCAAATCCCAACGTGTGAAGAGTCAAGTGATAATCCACCTTTTAGCCAAATTGACGATTTTCAAATAACAACTTTTGAAATTGAAAATGAAAATCTTAGTGAAGTTGTTGAAAATATGGTAATTGAGTTGGATTTCAATTCTTTTGAGCGTGTGGAACCAAATTTAAAATTCGATCTTCCTTTTTCCCATTTTGAATAATTGAATAAAACAACTTTAGATTTTGAAATTGATACATGCAATGAAGTTGTTGATAATTCAACAAAGAAAGACAAATTTAACGAACATAAGTTTTTTGGACTTTTCGAAGATGAGTTGTTGAATGCTGAAGGGGGAGATTTAAATCACCATTTTGATTTTGAAATCAATAATTGTGGAGAATTTTTCAATGATATGCTTGACTTTCAAATTGGTGAAAATAAACTTGAACTTCAACCAATTATTCGATCTACCCTAAAAATCATCGCAAATAAAACAACTCATACGATTTTTAAAATGACATTCGTTTTTCCAAATCAACATTCAAATTTGAAATCTTTTATGGTTTGGTTTTCTGTGCTTAAGTTGTATCTCTCACACTTGACGAGACAAATGAATTGGTATGTGGAAGACCTTTTCATTTACTCTTTAACGGTTTATTTTCTGATGTCCTGTAAATAATAACTGTTCATTTTCATGTAAATATATGTCATATTTTTATTTTTATTTTCCTCCTTTCACTTGGGTTGACTGTAGGGAGATAGTCAAAATCAAGTGTGGGGGGAGTCTCATCTTCATTTTTTTTCATGGTTTATTTTTGCATTTTCTTTCCAAAACTCAAAAAAAAAAGTTTAAAAAAAAATCAAAAACAAAAATTCCAATTTTTTTTTCTTTTTAGCATATTTATTTACTTTTAAAGAAATACTATAGGATAAGTATATGATTTTGGTTATTAAATTGAAAATTTTGAAAATTTATTTGTCTTAACAAAAATAAAAATAAAGTTTGATTACAAGTAACGATGGTTTAACTAGCATATAGGAAGATTCATGGGTGATAATTATGAAGTATATCCTAATTGAAAATCTTTGTTTAAAAAAGTGGTGTATTTAAAGTAAAGAATATAACATTTTTGATCTTCTAAGTTAAATGGTACTAAGATGATATTGTAAAACTCTCTCTTCATAAAAAAAAGAAGAAAAAAATATATTTAAAAAAATGAAAAGAAAAGAATTTTTTTTGTATATATGTATATATTTTATAAACATGTTGAGTCATGTGTTCACACGCAAATGTGTACACTCGCCATGCTCTGTATTCTCCTCACATAAGCCCGCAAGGCAGTGCATGGGTCATATATCTAGCCTCAGTTTATCTGAGTTAGGGATAAGTAAATACTGTTAATATTAATAAAATTTTCAAATAAGAGAGAGTAAGCAATTGAAATCCAAGCACTATTTTCACTTATGTGATTTGACTTGTTATTCAAAGAAATGAAAATACCACTTTGAAAAACCGTGATAATCAACTAAGGATATATTTCATAGTTGCACTGTGTTATTAACCGAAACAACTAACCAGACTAGAGTTTAATTGTGATGATAATGTTTAACGACGAATTTTATATTGAGTTAGAAAATTGCCGATAAATTTCAAATTAAAATAACCGCAAGCGCACGGCGTACTATCGTAGTACGTAGTGAGTACGGGTCGATCTGCAGGGAATCGTTGATTTAAATCCCTATTCAATCAAATTAACCAAAGTTGAAAGTGATTAGCTAGAAAATGTAAGAAAAATGACAAAAGGAAAGTGATAAAATTATGAGAGTTAAATGACAATTTTGAGATAATTCCACTCTCTAGATCATATAGTTCAACAAATTATGAAGTTATGATCTCTCTTTTCTTGTCATTAGTGTGATTAGTTGATGTGCTTATCATAAGTATGGTATATTTGTGCTATTAATTAGCCCAATATAAACCATCAAATTATAACACAACCATTATTACACATTTAACTCTCATGAAATATGACAACAAAGTTGAAAGCAAAATCTATTTTAAGCATGGCCTATTAACTATTGTTTAGAAATATAGGCCATCAAATTTTAATTTTAACAATCACTTCATTACCATCATCATATGTAGATGAAGAGGTAATTATTATTTGTAAATATTTAAGCATAGCCTATTTGGTGTCAACAATATAGGCTATCAAATTCAAATCAAAAACAACAAGTTAAACCACTTCAAATGTTTCATTAAGCACAAAAAGAGAGCCATAATTGTCAAAATATTGAAGCTACATGATTAGAGGCTTCATTACCCCTAAATTGAAGGGATTAGCCTCTCATTTGTGTTATCATATCAACACAATTAGCATGCAACATGAAACACAAAAAAGAAGAAGATGAAAGCAAAGTAAAGGAAGAGCTATTCTACTTGCATAAAATAAAATAAGATCTACACTACTTGCATAAAAGTAAATAAGCAAGAAAAGGAAATGTATTAAAGTTGCATAAAAAAATTACATGACGAGAAAATGCCTAAGTAGCCATGAAAAGAAAAGAGCTTTCTTTTATTTGATCTAAACTAAACTAAAGAGAAGAGAGCCTAAAAGAAGAGCCTAGAGAAGAGAGGAGGATTACATGAAACATAAGGGGTATTTATACAAGTTAGAAACCCTAATCCATATTTTTGGGGAATGCCTAAACTACCCCTCTAGGAAGTTTGGTGGCCAAGTAATCTTTAGCTTCAATAATCACCCATTAAGTGTGCATGAAAGTGTAATGGCCATTAGTATGTGGATTAGCTTCTAATTTGTACATGAAGGTGGGTAGGTAAGTGGGATCCTCCATGATCCATGAAATGAATTATTTCCATCTCCATTCCTTTGTATTCACTCTTGTGCATGCATATATCTTCATGAAACCACTTGTATATGAAGCCAAATTCCTACAAAATAATATAGAAATTTCCAATTAAATTTTCTCAAATTAATATATGCATAAAAATGACCATTTTGCCCCTATATGGAGATGAATATATGACAATTTGAAAATAATTTGAATTTTAGTTTAAACAAGTTAAAATACCCAATATGATCATTTATTTTATTTAATTAGATTAAATATGGTGGTAAAAATATGCACATTTACGTGCACATCAAATAACTTAATTTTTGTTGGATGTTTTGACGAGTTAAATGACTAAAATTTCATGATGATGACCAAACTTATATTTAACTTATTCATGTCAATTTAAAAGTAAATTCTTCATTTGTAAATATTTTCAAAAACTTGCATTCATATCCTTGTAAATAAATCTTGCATTTAGGAATTTTCATGTTGCATTTGGACTTTGTGGGTAGTATCCGCTGAAAACCCTCACGAGACAACACTCATCCTACTAGGGATACATAGAGGTTTAGCGGCTTGTTGCATACGCTCAATGCAATGGTGCTCCCTACGAAAATGGATTTATCTTAATTTTTGTTTATTCGAGGACAAATAAAAAGATAAGTGTGGGGGTATTTGATGTGCACGTAAATGTGCATATTTTTACTTCCATGTTTAATCTAATTTAATTAAATAAATGGGCATATATAGTATTTTAACATGTTTAAACCAAAATTTCAATTATTTTCAAATCATCATTTATTCATCTTCATATAGAGGCAAAATTGTCATTTTGTGCATGTATTAATTTTGAGAATATTTATTTGTGCATTTTATTTTTATTTGTAAGGATTTGAATGAAAATATGAAGAAGTCTCCATGAAAATATGCATGCACAAGTGAAGAAGGAAAAATGAAGATGGAAATAAATCATTTCATGCAACATTGAGGACCCCACCTACCCACTTACCACGATCCCCTATTAAGAGATAATGCACATGATTAAAGCTACATGCACATTTAAATGGAGGATTATGCTCATGCTAATGATTACTTGGATGTTACATTTCCTAAGAGGGTATTTTGGGTAGTCCCCAAAAATATAAATTAGGGTTTCAAACATGTATAAATACCACTTATGTTTCATGTAATGAAGCTCTTAGCCTCCTCTTTAGTTAGTTAGTTGAAGGCACAAATTGTAAATATAATCTCTCTTCTTCTATTTCATGGCTTCTTAGCCGTTTTCTCTTTTGCAATTTTCTTATATGAAATTTTAATTCATGCTATTTTATTTCATGTTTTTTTCTTTTGTGTTAGTAGCTTAGATTAATTATTGCAGGTAGTTTAGCTCTCTTTTTATTTTAATTAGCTTGCATTTTCCTCTTGTTTTTTGTTTCATGTTGAACTCTACATCTGTTGAAATGATAACAAATATGAGAAGACAAGCCCCTTCAATTTAGGGGTAATGAAGCTCTTTTAATCATGTAGATTCAAATTTTTGCTAATCTATGATCTCTTTTTGTGCTTAATGACAATGTTTGATGTGGTAAAATATTTTGTTGTTTAGCTTTGAATTTGATAGCCTATGTTGTTGACACCAAATAGGCTATGCTTAAACAAACACAAACACAAATTACCTCTTCATCTACATTTGATTATGGTAATGAAGTGAATTTTAGAATCAAAATTTGATGGTCTATATTACTAATCAATAGTAAATAGATCATGCTAGAATAGATTTTATTTTCAATTTCATTAACATTTTCATGAGAGTTGATAAGTGGTTTAGTGGGCGTGTTAAAGTTTGATGGTTTACCTTGGGCTAATTAATAGCACAAATAAGCCATACTTATGATAAACACATCAACTAAATTCAGTAATGACCAAAAAAGAGAGATCATAATTTCATTTTGTTGATTTATGTGATCATGAGAAGGAAATTACCTCTAAATTACCTTCAAACTCTAATATTTTTATCCACATTCTATTTCTAGTTTATTTACATTTTTAGCTTAACACAACTTCAAATCTTGGTTTAATTTGATTGAGTAGAATTTTTAAATCAATACAATTCCTTGCAGATCGACCCGTACTCGCCACGTACTAAAATAGTACGCCGTGCGCTTTCAGTTATTTTTATTACAATTAATCGATGGTTTTCTAATCCGTAGAAAATTAGTCGATTAAACATACGCCTTAATTAAGTAGGAATCACCCAACCTAAGCTTTGATATCAAATGTGATAACCCCTCATCTACGATGTCTTGATTCACACACAAAATGATGTGGACATTGTAGACTTCGCTGACGGTGGATCGTTTTGAGGTAAAATATATAAAACATAACATAGAGCTATCTACAGTATTATACATTTTTTGAAGCTCACGGCGAAAGGAATAAAATATAATAATCAATATTAACCTTCCAAACAAATAAAAGAATGCAATATCAAGTAAATTCCAATTGGAACATCTCTTTATACTAATAATAAAAATAGCTTAATGTCTGGGAATAAACTAGTAGATAGCTAATAGAAAAATGTGTGTCTTTATCGTACCATCGTGCCTCAAAGTACCACCAGTCCTCTCGATTGACCTATCGGAGTATAATTAAAAAGAAGAAAATGATAAAAGGGTTAGACATACGTCTGGTGAGTGAAACACATCATATAAGTGTATAATACTAATAATCTAGTAAAACAACACTTATGCTCGAAAATCATACCTTAGTCTATGTCACTTGCAACTAACAGATTAGCTAAACACAATATAACACTATAGTGATATCATATGTCAGGTCACACTAAAATATAACCCATATCTAATCATATGTATTCGATCGAACCCAAAGTCCCAACTTGCATGCCAAAGGCCAATTACAACATAATTGAGCCCAAAGTCCAAACTCGTTATCGTCGAAAACATATGCGACTCACCATTGAGGAACCATATGCCTCAGCCTACTATCGCTATATCGTAAGGGACTCGCTACCGGGGAACTATATGTCTCGGCCCACTATCGCTAAATCATAAGCGACTCACTACCGAGGAAATATGTGTCTTAACCCACTATTGCCAAATCGTAAGCGACTCGCTACTAAGGAACCACATGTCTTAGTCCACCGTCGTCGTATCATAAACAACTTACTATCGAGGAACTATACATCTCTGCTTACTATCGTCAAATTGTAAGCGACTCGCTATTGGAAACTACATGTCCCAACCCACTATCGCCAAATTGTAAGAGACTCACCACCAAGGAAAAAAGTGTATCACCCACTACTGTCAATCATAAGCGACTCGCTACCGAGGAATAAAATATCTCAGTCCGCTATCTCTATATCGAGCAATGTACAATGAATCTAATAAACAAGGTGCTTTTTAGAAGTGTCTCAAAACATAGCAACCAATATAATAAAACATTCCTTATCATACAACGGTCCCGATGCCATGAACCACACTTGAAACTGTGGTCGTATGCGAGAGTTTAAGCATTTAAAGTTCAGGGGCATTTTCGTAATTTATTAAATAATTTAATTAAATAATATGACTTTATATTAGGGGTAAGCAATCTTTGGTTAAACTAGATAAACTAACCAAACCAATTCATTTCCGTTGGTTTGTTTTGGTTTAGAAACTAGATTAGTTTATAATTGATCCGTAAAATAATTTAGTTTGGTCATCGGTTTTAACCAAATTTTTATTATATTTTCTAAATTAATAATGTTATGATAATTTTTTCAAATTAGTTTAGTGATCTAAATAAATTTTATTTATCATATATGTGCCAAAATTTTTATTAGAAAGCGTAAGAAAGCTAAATAAGAATACTTTAATCATATATTTAGGTTTTATTTCAAATTACAATGAATATTCTAAACATAAAAAATGAATCGTTTTTAGTCAGCTAAATCAGATAACCAACAGAACCAACCAAACTTAATTTGGTTTGGTTTTTATTTTTATTGGTTTTAGTTTAGTAAACAATTTTCATCATCGGATAAACCAGACCAACCAAACGCTCAATCCTACTTTATATCATCCAACTTACACCACAAATGACTTATGTCATTGAAAAATACAATTTTGATATATAACATTTCTAACTTGGAGTACTTTTGTGTTTTAAACTTTTAATTGGGAGAGATTAAATTCTATCAATTTACAATTATAAACACTTTTTCTTAATTAACTAGCCATGACGTACTACATCCTAATCATGTATTTGTAAAAAAACATTTTTTTTCCAATTTCGTTATTTATAATTTGATTTAAGACCATAATGGATGAATTACTACGTCTTATCAATATACATACAAATATGATGAATTCCACTCATTGAAACTCTCGAATAAAGAAGAACTCAACACTGTCTTCACTGTCCTATGCCTTTTGCTACTAGAAAACTAAGTAATTCTCCAATATTCCTTTTCCAAATCATAGAAATCGTCTCCATAGTCATTTCGATGGGTAGATCGTGTAACGACCAGCAAATTTATCACTTTGATAAATTTGTTTTTTTTGAAATATTCAAATAAAAAGTTAATAATACAAATAATATTGTTTTAAGTAATAATAAATAATAATAATCTTGTTTTGAATAATGAATAATAATGGTAATCTTATTTTGAATGGATATTTACAAAAATATCGTCCTCGGGATTTGAATCAATAAAATAGCCGAAAATTGTTTTATCGATAAGGGATTCTATAATTATCCAAAGTCGCGAATGAGACTAGATACATACACTCGTTTTTATATTTAAACAAGAATATGAAATAAAATTATTTATTTTATTTTTTTTAAAAATGTATTTATAACATCATCAGTAATGTCATTATAATTAATAATTAATTTTAAATTGAGATTAAATGATTTAATAATTATTATAATTATCAAGATAATTTTTTTTAAATGATAAGAATTCATTTGTAATAGTAAAAGGGTGATAATAAATTATTTATAATAGTTTTATAAAGATATATGATTGATTTGAAAATATAAGGAAAATCGGTATCAGTTTATCAATATAATAACACTTTTTGTAAACAATTGTTCAATATTGATTTATATGGTTTTATAATTCAAATGGGATCATTTTAATTTATCTATAATGATAAGAAATTAGTTTTCAAACTTTGTTTACAAATATATATTAGTTAAGAAGTAAAAATATGATCGGGAATCGAAATCGGAATTCATAACGATATGACGTATATAAGTTACACGACGTTGTTCAAGTGACTCGTACACATTTGTGACATGCACATACACACATTATCATGTACATATATACATGATAAGAGTAGAAAGTAACTATATACTTACATAAGATAATAAAATAAATATATAAAGTAATAATTACTTTAAAAAGCAAACATCAAATCAACCTTATACCACATCACATCACCACCTCCACCATTGTCACCACCATCACCTACACCTCATCACCACATGGAGGGAGGGGGATGCCGTGCACCACAAGTGGTGAAGGAGGAGGCGTTTTCTAGGGTAGGTAAGGGTATGGTGGTAATTTCACTTTGAAGATATTTTCTCATTTTTCCTATAAATACCACCTCTCATTCTCACTTATTCTTCACATTCATTCTTGTACTTCTTCATTCTTAAGCTTTCTTATGCTCTCTAATGGCTTCCAAAGAGGCTTCTTTTTTAATCGCAAAAACTTGAGAGAAAGTAGGAGGGTTAAAAATAGTGGAAGTGATTAAATACTAATCCATTGATTACTCTCTATCTTTTTCAAAAATTAACCAAACCTTTTCCAATCTCTTCTAAACTCTAGTATTAAGCCTAAGTCATCATGGGAAGCATGATTAGCAAGTGGAAGGAGGCATGGTCGTGAGCTTCGGGTGTTTAGGAGATGTTTAGTGAAGCATTGATTTGTTTGAATGTTGGTAGGAAGTATTGGTTTGGATTATGGTGAGAATTCTATTTATATATTAGATGGTATATATGTTTGGCTATGATTGTTTATAATGATTTTTTAATCATGTTTGGATGTTGTGAAAATATTGTTGTTTAGATATACAAAAAAATCACGATAAATATACGTCGATATTATACAAGGAAATCACTTTTCGAATCAAGTTAAAAGGCGATATGGAATCATTAAAACTCTTGAAAATAGTTTTGAAATGATTTGATAATTTTTTTATAAACATATAAACTTGTCACGGTAGGATTTGAATAAAAATGGTAAACAAGTCAAAACTAGGCGCGTCGCGTAACAGTAGTTTGCGATTTCGCGCTGTAAAAGTTAAACGAGCATATAAAGTGGAATATAGCTCGAAATTCTCCATGATAAGAATTTTCCAAACTATTACATCCATAGTGTTCAAACAAAGAAAGAAAATCAAGATTTCACCTTGTATATTTTCAAATAAGTCCAAATATAGTTTTAAATAAAACCGCGGTTTTGTTGTTCGGAATCCAAAAAAGGTATTCTTTAAAAATGTGGAAAAAATCTTTATAAATATATTAAATTATTTTGAAATAGATTTGAGTTATATCAATGAATTTACAAATAATAGAAAAGTTGTTTTAATTTAAAAAAGCTTTTAAAACACTATTCATGACACTTTTTGCAGCAGTTTTCAATAACAATTGAAATATGGTTTTAAACTTAACAATTCTCTTCCAAATCTTTTATAAGTATTTTTAAATGGATAATTAAGTGTTTTAAAGATGATTTTGAAGTTTTATAATTTATTTAAAAGAGTTTAAATAAAAGATATAAAGAAAAACTATTATAAGTAAGCGTTTTAATCTTCGCTCTAATAAGCTGACGAGTAGACTGGATTTTCCTATTCATAAGATCTGGGTAAGGTGTTTAAACTAAGGAGACTTTCAGGAGCAACCAGTGCCCTGGTTCACCTGGCCTCTCCCAAGCAAGGGATAGATAATGTTGAAATGTCGAAAATGAGTTAAGTATAAAAGATTACATTTTTCGAATTTAAACAACATAGAAATAATCTTCTTATACTTGGTATTAAATTCCGAGGAGGGAATCTATACTATCCATGTGAATTTAAAAGGTGATTTCACCATTATTCGATAGATAATAAAGGTTGAATATGAAAATTGATATTGAGTAGAATTAGAATAATTTCCATGATCCTAGTTACTCACTAATGTTTTCTAAAATGATTTATGAAAATGATTTGATAATTCCAAAGTTAAAGGGAGGTTTAATGGTTCCGTATTTATCGAAAGAATGTTTTTAAAGATATATATCTCTAATAGATATTTTGATAAAACGAAATTAATAAATCAAAGAATAATTCCCTATTTACTAAACATCTTTTTACCGATGATTGGTTTGATGGAACCGATGTCGGATTTGGATGATTCCTACTCGAAAACCACTTCGAACCAATATACATGTCCGACGGTAATGACATGGAATGATATCTATTTGGATGATGGAATGTAGGGTTGCTTGCCACTAACCCTTGAGGAAATTTTCCTATATCATATATATATATATATGTGGCAGCAATTCTTCATTTAATATCTTTGATGCAAGGGCTTCTCGCTACTAATCCTAGAGGTGACTGTAACGACCTAGAATTTTGAAAAAATTAAATTGAAAATATTTAATTAATTTTAAATATTTGAATGATGGTTTGACTTGAATTTCAAATTATCAGAATGAATTTGGTGATTAAATTATAAAATTTAATCTATTGAAAGTTGAATAAAAATTCGAATCTTCAATTTTAAGTTGATTACAAATATTTCAAAGGATTGTAAAATTCATATTGATAACACTGAAGATAATAGAAGCTTCAGAATCGAATTTGAAGGTGATTTGTTCAGTTTTGAAATTTTATCGTTCGAATCGATATTTTAAAAATAGCCTTCCGAGGCACAGTCTCGGAATTCGACGAAACCTTTCCATTGGGTCCGTAATATTGAATTATTATCGAATTTCAAATTTCGTATTATTTGGAGTTGTTATGTGAGCACACGGTGAGTAAACGCGTTGAAATTTAAATTGAATTCAATTTAAATTTAATTATTAAAGTGGGTCAACATCAGCACGTTACCTTCCGTAAAATCTTGCCTAAAAACACGTAGAGAATCACGATACGAAATCGTGAAAGCACGCTCTTTAAATTTTTAAATACCCTCTCTATTCCAATCGAAGTCAAATCCCTCTCCTCTTTTATCATCTTCAATTCAAAGAAAAAAAATGGCCAATACATACAGAGAAAACAAAAAAAAATCAAATGAGAAATGGCGGAACAGGGGGAAGCTCGCGTGCTCGAACACGCGATGACATCGCGTCATCAACATCGAATCAAAACTTGGGGGGAGGCTCGTGCTTGGCGACGGGCCAATGGGAGATTTCAGGAAGGCGACTGCCTCATGGTCGCGTGAGGGTTTCGCGGCAGGAGTGGCTCGCGTACGTGAGTCGAGTCGCCGATCGAAGGAAGCGCAAATCAGGTGGCGTTCGAACGGGGTTGGGCGTTGGTGAAGATGTCGCGAATTGCCTTGTGGCACGCGAGTGTTGGTGGCGACATTGATAAAGGAAGGCTGGGTAATCGGTGGAGGAAGCAGTGGTGATGGACAGCTCGATTCTGGGGTCGCGCTCGAGTTTGGGTACTCGCGGCGACCATGTCGCGATCGATCACGGCGGCTAGGGCTTCGTCGACGAGCTCGCGTGTAGGCGAGAATGATGGTCGCAACCTGGCTGGAGGCAGTGAGGTAGTTTTAAAAAATTTTGTTTTTCAAAATTTAATTTAAATACAGAAAGAGAATACCAAAAAAATATAAATGCAGTAAAAAGTAATCTGTTAAATAATGTAATATTTTCATTTGTTCAATTACTAATTTTATTTAAATAATTTAATATGGGATTTATCTGTTAATGAACTTATTAAATTATTTTAATCGATAAAGATCATTTGTTAAGCAAATTAATTGAATGAAAATAAATTGTTCGATCATTTCGAATGTTAATAAAGTGCAAAATTGTTTATACAAGGTCTAGAATGGAAAAACAAACTGGAATGGAAATGGATTGCAAATTTAAAAGCAAAGGTGAGATCTTCTCACTCAAAATGAAAAGTGGATTTTTTTGCAGTTATTGATTGATTGCTGTTTGGATTGTGATATTAGATATAGTAGGATATATCTATATATAGCAATATATATATATATATATATTAGCATATGTATATATTGCAGTTGTGATTTCCCGCATTATATAGCGGATGAGACCCTATTGCGCCGCATAATAGCGGATGATATTTTATAAATCCCATATACCACGATATTCCACCTCGAAGTGGAATTGGTATTGTGCTAACATCTGTGGATGCAGGGAAATAGGTTGGAGGGATCCAACAGGATTCCTCAAAACATTTGAATTGGTTTCATATGTTGTGTGATTGATTATTTATAATTTGTGTATGATTATATTTGTGATTGAATTGTTGAAGGCTAAATTTAGCTGAATGTATATTTGGTATCGTTGGATACCATAAATAAATGAAATTGGATTTTTGAAATTTAAGTAAGAAATTTCAAGTAAATTCTTTTGAAAGAATTGAATAAATTTAAAAGAAGGGATTTAAAAGCGTAAAGTTGATTTATGAAATCTTATCGAATTATTTCCAAAATATGGGAAAGGATTTTTACAAATGGATTTTGAATAGTATTATTCGAAAGTGGAGAAATTTATTTGAAATGGAATTTTTAATGGTTTGGAAGAGATAAAGGAATTTATTTAATAGGCGATTAATTTGTTTGAAATCAATTTGGTAATTGATTTGGTATTTAAAAAGAATCCTGGGAAATCCATTTTTTAAATCGATTTGGTGTTTGAAATAAATCTTTGGAAAATCAATTTGGAAATTGATTTGGTGTTTTAAATAAAAATGGATTTTTGTGTTGAAAGAAATTTGAAAATCAATTTGTAAAATGATTTGGTTTTTTGAAATAAAATTGAGAAATCAATTTGAAAGTTGATTTGGTGTTAAAAGTGAATATTTGAGAATGTAAATTCAGAATAGAATTTATAAAGGAAAGGGAAACTTGTTTTAAAAATAAACATTGATTTATTTTTGAAGTGGAAATAAATTTACAGATTTGAAATGTAAATTTGAAATAAATCGATAAGGATTTATCTAATTGGTTTAAATGGACCATTTTGAGATTTGAAATTGGTTTTCCAATGTGAAGTGTGAAAATGTGATTTGAAAGTGGTTTTCAAATGTGAAGTGTGGGAAAATATATATCCTGTGAAGATATTTTGAAAATAAATAATTTGGGAAAAATTATTTGAATTGGATGTTTGTTGTGAATGTTGTTTGATAGTTAAATAACCAACTATCAATATTTGCCTTTGAAATGGCACTTGATTTGTTTTTAAAACAAACGCTCACTATTCGAGTTAGCCGGGAAAAGACCTTTGTGTCATATAACCCATTCCGAATTAGTGATACGACGATATGGATCGTATTGAAGACCAGTGGTGAAGACCGGGTATTTTCGAAAATAAAAGGACAACCTGTCGAATGTCTCTGCACCGAGTTGCTCCGGTATGGAGATTTATATCACTCTTTTTGTGATGGGAAGTCCGGACGTGATTAGTGAATATCCGGATTGCAAGGGCTTCTTTGGAAGTGCCTTCGGTTCCGTTCGATCCCAGAACGGAGTTGTATGGATGTGTGTCTGACATTACACTTTGAGATGTAAAGCTGGTTTCTATCAAATACATTTCTGTTGGTGGCGGAGAATTTATTCTCTTAGCTTAACACCCTTCTCTGAGACGTACGAGCTCAGAGGTTATGTAGTTGATGGTTACTAGTGATACATTCCCAATTTGGTAATATGGCACACGAAGTGTTGCTGATCATTTGTTGATCAAAGCGTGGCTTTGTGAAAAAGCGTGGCTTTGTGAAAAAGCGTGGCTTTGTGGACGAGACTTCGTCGAGCCTCACAACCCGGTAATGGTCGAAACAGGAATGTTGCGGCAAAGGTTTGTAGGGGTAGCGCCCCTAGGGAATGCCATTTCCTTCTGGTTAAAAGGTGATATCATGGTATGGAGCCCAGATATTTTACCTATGTTGATGCCACACATTTATTATATTTTGTGGTTGTTGCTTTGTGATTGAGGATCCTCGGATAAAGGTCAGTAACGACCGGGGGATGGCATAGCTCGTGTGTTAGCTACCTAGTTACAGCTTGGTTAAAGCGTGAGGTAGCGTCGGCCTTCTGTTTGCAGAGATCCGGTTAGGTTCTCGGGGCATCTTTCCAGAGGCGTTTCCATTTTGGTGTAAGGAAGTTCCTTTGCCTGACCATTTGTTGGAAATCCAAAGAAACAATACGAACCCTGTACGATTTTTAGTTGTATTACCTGCTATGGAATGTGGCGGTAACCTGCTACTGAACGTAGTAGCTATAGTAGACATACAACAATGGTTGTATGTTGGCTAAGATTGATATTATACTTTCGAAATGTTTTCCACACTAGACATTAATAATAATATCAACTGATTTTGCGTAGTAAGCATTTTTGACTATCATAAGGAGAAATCTCCTCCAATTCTGCGTTTGAATTGTGTGTGTGGCGGGAGGCCTTATGGTAGTTTCATTTCCCGAAAGCATTGTGAATCTGTTTTATTTTCTTTGTGAAAATAACTGTTTTACGATCTCACACCAGTCACCATGACTGACTCGGAGTTTATTGTTCCCTTTCTAAACTCTGGGTGCCCATAATTTTCCACACGGGCAGCCTAGAGTTATGTTATCAGGATATTCTGGATATTCTGGAGCTTTGGAGATGAACTGGATGGCAAAGCGTACTACCATACTTGTTATTTATTCCGCTGTGTATTCTGTATGAGGACAAGTTTATATAACTGTCCATTGTTGTATTGAGCTATATATTGACTCTGATTGATGTATGTATAAACTGATATAGTCTTTTGTTTTAAAGACTAGTGATTATCTATTATATATTGTTCCGCTGCGAATGTGAGATTCTGATATTATTTCTGTTTTTCTGTTCTTTCTTTTCTTCTGTCTTCTTCTACCTCTTCTTTTAACCCTAATGGTTTGGTTTTCCGGCATTCGATTGCGCGGCATTTGATACAGTGGACGTATTAATGTCGACTTTCGAGCGTCGAAAAGTCGAGTCGTTACAAGTGGTATCGGAGCAGCCGGTTAAGCGAGAACCCTGGCTCTGTTGGGTGTTACTCATTAGAGATGGAGTCAGTAGTGCTCTAGAATGAGTGTGAGTGTATTAATAGATATGAGCGCGTATTTTTAGTGAATACAAAAAATTTGTTTTGTATTGTGTTGACTTATCGGTTGATTGTTTATAGATTCTGGTCGGTGCAGTCTGGCCCACTGTAATCGATAGGGGTTTCTAAACTCTTAAACAAGATAAACTGACACAGTACTGTTTTAAATAGGGTAAATGAAATAATTTTGCCCAAAACTATTTTTTTATAGAAAGGAAATGATTTTCTATGAATTATCATAGTATTGGATGCTTGGTTGTTAGGAAAAGATAATATTGAAGTATTATCACTGTTATATGGAAATTAAATAAGAAATAAAGGTATAATCAAAGATTTAGAGATAAATTCATTTAACAAATGAAATTTATAAATATGAATTGAAAGATAAGTAAATAAAATCCATATACGAATGAGATTTGGGAATGTGAATTGTAAATGTAATTTACAAATTGAAATGAGATTTCAGAGAAATATTTGAAAATAAAATTCATTAATGGAATGTAAATAAGTTGATAACTTATAAAATATTTAAAATCTGATTGGAATGAGATTCAAATTGAAAATGAATGAATTTATAAATGAACAAATGAAGCTACATTTGTAAATAAATGAATTGGAATTGAAAAATGAAATGAGATTGATTTGAATCAAGTTGAATAAAAATCCAAACTTGGAGGAATAAAATAAAATGGATTGAATTCAAGTAAACTAACTTGATAAATTATTAATTCATGAAATAGTGAATTGGAAGTTGAGTTAGTAAATCAAAATTGAATTGTGAGTTGAATGAAATGGTTTGAATTTGTATATAAATTCAAGTAAGTAAGAAAAATAAATTGAAATTTCCTTGTTATTGATAAAATAAATTCGAGACGAATTGAATATGGAAATTTGAAATTTAAAATGGATGAGTGAATATACTAATTAAATTAGTAGATGGAACAGATTTGAATGGTTTTCAATGAGATTTGTTTGATTAATGGAATGCCAATTAAAATTGAATGGAATCAATTGGAAATGCATTACTATACATATATGACATATTGTGTTTTCCAAACTAAGGATATGGAAAAGTACCTTCCATTGAAAAATTGTGAAGGTGTTAGAACTTGGTATGAATGTCCATTTGAGTTGAAATCCCTCATGATGGGATCATGTTGACGGGATCATGTTGATTGATCACGATGTATGCTACCGTAATTCGAGGGGTGTGATGCCCACAGTTACAAGCGATTCCACTGGGATAGTGGCGCAACCGCCGTGTAAACTGCGATCTAGATGCCATAGCGAAATTCGAGGGGCGAGATGCCTACGGTTATAAGCGATTCCACTGGGATAGTGGCGCAACCGCCGTGTGAACTACGATCTATGGCAACAACCATGGCGAAATTCAAGAGATGTGAAATCTATAGTTACAAGTGATTCTATTGGGATAGTAGCGAAACCGCCGAGTAACTGTGATCCATGGGGGAACGTGCTTTCCATATCCATTTTTAAAAGGATTTTTAAGTGTTTTCACTGGGAGTTAGAAATTTTTTGAAATTTTTGGAAATTTTTCACTAACGACAAAAGATTTAAAATTGGGAATTGAGATAAAAGTGAATAAAGCTCAATATTCGAAATTAGAAGATGAATCGAATTCAAGTAAAATTCGAAATGAAAATCTGAATGAAAATCTGAAGATAAAATGAATTCAAATTGAATTGAAATAATAAATTAAATTCAAATGGAATTGAAAACGCAAAGTTGAATGGAAATGAATATATAACTTTGTAAATGAAGTGAAAATAAATATAAGAAGTATGTAAATACCTATATTGAACTTAAAAAAATGAATGGTGGAATTCTTAAGTAAAATGAGTATTGGGAATCCAATAAGTAAATTTAGCCATTGTTGTTAAATAAAATATACAGGGGTTGTAAAGGCGATAGGAAAATGGAATTGGATTTTGATTTTGAAGATAATTTAAATTGCTCGACCAAAAGGTATGTATTTCAATTTCAGTTTGAAATTTGGTGATTTTCTTGTCTAGCCGCTTGGCTTTTTCTTTTCTTTTTTTGAAATTTGAGAGTCCGTAGGGACGTTTTGTAGTTGTACCATGTTAGCCGCGCAAAGGAGACGCTGGCGAATTTTTTTTGAAAATTTTGAGTGTTAGAAAAATTTTGAGAAAATTTTGAAAGTTTAAATTTGAATTTAAATTTGAATTGTTAAGAAACCAATGTTGTTTGGAACCTATAATTAAAGTTGGAAAACGCTAGTTGAATTAATAATGTATCTCTAGTAAAAAGATTTTGGTTGACAAATTGATAAAACTAATGGATTGTGAAAAATAATAAACGGATTAAGAATCGTTCTTTCTAACTTGTAGTTTCAGGACGAAATTCTTTTAAGGGGGGAAGATTGTAACGACCCAGAATTTTGAACAATTTAAATTGAAAATATTTAATTAATTTTAAATATTTGAATGATGGTTTGACTTGAATTTCAAATTATCAGAATGAATTTGGTGATTAAATTATAAAATTTAATCTATTGAAAGTTGAATAAAAATTCGAATCTTCAATTTTAAGTTGATTACAAATATTTCAAAGGATTGTAAAATTCATATTGATAACACTGAAGATAATAGAAGCTTCAGAATCGAATTTGAAGGTGATTTGTTCAGTTTTGAAATTTTATCGTTCGAATCGATATTTTAAAAATAGCCTTCCGAGGCACAGTCTCGAAATTCGACGAAACCTTTTCGATTGGGTCCGTAATATTGAATTATTATCGAATTTCAAATTTCATATTATTTGGAGTTGTTATGTGAGCACACGGTGAGTAAACGCATTGAAATTTAAATTGAATTCAATTTAAATTTAATTATTAAAGTGGGTCAACATCAGCACGTTACCTTCCGTAAATCTTGCCTAAAATCACGTAGAGAATCACGATACGAAATCATGAAAGCACGCTCTTTAAATTTTTAAATACCCTCTCTATTCCAATCGAAGTCAAATCCCTCTCCTCTTTTATCATCTTCAATTCAAAGAAAAAAAATGGCCAATACATACAGAGAAAACAAAAAAAATCAAATGAGAAATGGCGGAACAGGGGGAAGCTCGCGTGCTCGAACACGCGATGACATCGCGTCATCAACATCGAATCGAAACTTGGGGGGAGGCTCGTGCTTGGCGACGGGCCAATGGGAGATTTCAGGAAGGCGACTGCCTCATGGTCGCGTGAGGGTTTCGCGGCAGGAGTGGCTCGCGTACGTGAGTCGAGTCGCCGATCGAAGGAAGCGCAAATCAGGTGGCGTTCGAACGGGGTTGGGCGCTGGTGAAGATGTCGCGAATTGCCTTGTGGCACGCGAGTGTTGGTGGCGACATTGATAAAGGAAGGCTGGGTAATCGGTGGAGGAAGCAGTGGTGATGGACAGCTCGATTCTGGGGTCGCGCTCGAGTTTGGGTACTCGCGGCGACCATGTCGCGATCGATCACGGCGGCTAGGGCTTCGTCGACGAGCTCGCGTGTAGGCGAGAATGATGGTCGCAACCTGGCTGGAGGCAGTGAGGTAGTTTTAAAAAATTTTGTTTTTCAAAATTTAATTTAAATACAGAAAGAGAATACCAAAAAAATATAAATGCAGTAAAAAGTAATCTGTTAAATAATGTAATATTTTCATTTGTTCAATTACTAATTTTATTTAAATAATTTAATATGGGATTTATCTGTTAATGAACTTATTAAATTATTTTAATCGATAAAGATCATTTGTTAAGCAAATTAATTGAATGAAAATAAATTGTTCGATCATTTCGAATGTTAATAAAGTGCAAAATTGTTTATACAAGGTCTAGAATGGAAAAACAAACTGGAATGGAAATGGATTGCAAATTTAAAAGCAAAGGTGAGATCTTCTCACTCAAAATGAAAAGTGGATTTTTTTGCAGTTATTGATTGATTGCTGTTTGGATTGTGATATTAGATATAGTAGGATATATCTATATATAGCAATATATATATATATATATATATTAGCATATGTATATATTGCTGTTGTGATTTCCCGCATTATATAGCGGATGAGACCCTATTGCGCCGCATAATAGCGGATGATATTTTATAAATCCCATATACCGCGATATTCCACCTCGAAGTGGAATTGGTATTGTGCTAACATCTGTGGATGCAGGGAAACAGGTTGGAGGGATCCAACAGGATTCCTCAAAACATTTGAATTGGTTTCATATGTTGTGTGATTGATTATTTATAATCTGTGTATGATTATATCTGTGATTGAATTGTTGAAGGCTAAATTTATTCGAATGTATTTTTGGTATCGTTGGATACCAGAAATAAATGAAATTGGATTTTTGAAATTTAAGTAAGAAATTTCAAGTAAATTCTTTTGAAAGAATTGAATAAATTTAAAAGAAGGGATTTAAAAGCGTAAAGTTGATTTATGAAATCTTATCGAATTATTTCCAAAATATGGGAAAGGATTTTTATAAATGGATTTTGAATAGTATTATTCGAAAGTGGAGAAATTTATTTGAAATGGAATTTTTAATGGTTTGGAAGAGATAAAGGAATTTATTTAATAGGCGATAAATTTGTTTGAAATCAATTTGGTAATTGATTTGGTATTTAAAATGAATCCTGGGAAATCCATTTTTTAAATCGATTTGGTGTTTGAAATAAATCTTTGAAAAATCAATTTGGAAATTGATTTGGTGTTTTAAATGAAAATGGATTTTCGTGTTGAAAGAAATTTGGAAATCAATTTGTAAAATGATTTGGTTTTTTGAAATAAAATTGAGAAATCAATTTGAAAGTTGATTTGGTGTTAAAAGTGAATATTTGAGAATGTAAATTCAGAATAGAATTTATAAAGGAAAGGGAAACTTGTTTTAAAAATAAACATTGATTTATTTTTGAAGTGGAAATAAATTTACAGATTTGAAATGTAAATTTGAAATAAATCGATAAGGATTTATCAAATTGGTTTAAATGGACCATTTTGAGATTTGAAATTGGTTTTCCAATGTGAAGTGTGAAAATGTGATTTGAAAGTGGTTTTCAAATGTGAAGTGTGAAAATGTGATTTGAAAGTGGTTTTCAAATGTGAAGTGTGGGAAAATATATATCCTGTGAAGATATTTTGAAAATAAATAATTTGGGAAAAATTATTTGAATTGGATGTTTGTTGTGAATGTTGTTTGATAGTTAAATAACCAACTAGCAATATTTGCCTTTGAAATGGCACTTGATTTGTTTTTAAAACAAACGCTCACTATTCGGGTTAGCCGGGAAAAGACCTTTGTGTCATATAACCCATTCTGAATTAGTGATACGACGATATGGATTGTATTGAAGATCGGTGGTGAAGACCGGGTATTTTCGAAAATGAAAGGACAACCTGCCGAATGTCTCTGCACCGAGTTGCTTCGGTATGGAGATTTATATCACTCTTTTTGTGATGGGAAGTCCGGACGTGATTAGTTAATATCCGGATTGCAAGGGCTTCTTTGGAAGTGCCTTCGGTTCCGTTCGATCCCGGAACGGACTTGTATGGATGTGTGTCTGACATTACACTTTGAGATGTAAAGCTGGTTTCTATCAAATACATTTCTGTTGGTGGCGGAGAATTTATTCTCTTAGCTTAACACCCTTCTTTGAGACGTACGAGCTCAAAGGTTATGTAGTTGATGGTTACTAGTGATACATTCCCAATTTGGTAGTGTGGCACACGAAGTGCTGCTGATCATTTGTTGATCAAAGCGTGGCTTTGTGAAAAAGCGTGGCTTTGTGTAAAAGCGTGGCTTTGTGAAAAAGCGTGGCTTTGTGAAAAAGCGTGGCTTTGTGAAAAAGCGTGGCTTTGTGAAAAAGCGTGGCTTTGTGGACGAGACTTCGTCGAGCCTCACAACCCGGTAATGGTCGAAACAGGAATGTTGCGGCAAAGGTTTGTAGGGGTAGCGCCCCTAGGGAATGCCATTTCCTTCTGGTTAAAAGGTGATATCATGGTATGGAGCCCAGATATTTTACCTATGTTGATGCCACACATTTATTATATTTTGTGGTTGTTGCTTTGTGATTGAGGATCCTCGGATAAAGGTCGGTAACGACCGGGGGATGACATAGCTCGTGTGTTAGCTACCTAGTTACAGCTTGGTTAAAGCATGAGGTAGCGTCGGCCTTCTGTTTGCAGAGATCCGGTTAGGTTCTCGGGGCGTCTTTCCAGAGGCGTTTCCATTTCGATGTAAGGAAGTTCCTTTGCCTAACCATTTGTTGGAAATCCAAAGAAACAATACGAACCCTGTATGATTTTTAGTTGTATTACCTGCTATGGAATGTGGCGGTATCCTACTACTGAACGTAGTAGCTATAGTAGACATACAACAATGGTTGTATGTTGGCTAAGATTGATATTATACTTTCGAAATGTTTTCCACACTAGACATTAATAATAATATCAACTAATTTTGCGTAGTAAGCATTTTTGACTATCATAAGGAGAAATCTCCTCCAATTCTGCGTTTGCATTGTGTGTGTGGCGGGAGGCCTTATGGTAGTTTCATTTTCCGAAAGCATTGCGAATCTGTTTTATTTTCTTTGTGAAAATAACTGTTTTATGATCTCACACCAGTCACCATGACTGACTCAGAGTTTATTGTTCCCTTTCTAAACTCTGGGTGCCCATAATTTTCCACACGGGAAGCCTAGAGTTATGTTATCAGGATATTCTGGATATTTTGGAGCTTTGGAGATGAACTGGATGGCGAAGCGTACTACCGTACTTGTTATTTATTCTGCTGTGTATTCTGTATGAGGACAAGTTTATATAACTGTCCATTGTTGTATTGAGCTGTATATTGACTCTGATTGATGTATGTATAAACTGATATAGTCTTTTGTTATAAAGACTAGTGATTATCTATTATATATTTTTCCGCTGCGAATGTGAGATTCTGATATTGTTTCTGTTTTTCTGTTCTTTCTTTTCTTCTGTCTTCTTCTACCTCTTCTTTTAACCCTAATGGTTCGGTTTTCCGGCATTCGATTGCGCGGCATTTGATACAGTGGACGTATTAATGTCGACTTTCGAGCGTCGAAAAGTTGAGTCATTACAGTGACTCTCGATAGGATGTGGTAGGAGAAGGCAACTTCTCTTAGCTTAACACCCTTTCCTAAGATGTACGAGCTCAAGAATTATACGTTTATAGAAATCAGTTGTGTGATTGTGGAATGGCATGTAGCATTCAAAGTGAAATGTGTGCTATAAAAGGTGAACGTTGCATTAAGCCTTGCACCACGAAAATGACAAAAATAGGGTAGAAGCAGAAGGGCTATGTTTTTCCCTTCAACTCTAGGTACCCTATTTTTCCAGGCAACCTAGTGGTTAGGTTTAGTTTGGAGCAAATTTGGAAGAGCTCGGAGCATGGAGTTAGAAAATTCTTTAGTAGATAGTTATTAATTTCCACCACACTCATGTACTATTGTATTCCGCATTTTTATGGACAGAGGTTTATAACTGTCCAGGATAATGTTAAAATAAACTATGATAAATGTATTTAAAATTTCTGCTGTAAAGATTATATGATGAAATAATATATGTTATTCCATTCGTGTAAGATTCTGTTCCGTCTTCTTTCCTTTTACCCTGAGGGAATCGCCACTCCGATGCTTGGATTTGCGGCACGTGAATACTGAGGATGTATTAGTGTCGATTTTTAAGGGTCGAAGAAACGGGTTTTTATAAATCGTCAAAATCCATTTAGAAACGAGAGAGATGTGCCATTTTGAAGTTTAACAGAGAAGGATGAAAATGGTGTACGATATTTCATCATTAACAGAGAAGGATGTATTACTCATTGCATCTTTTGATTTGCCACTTGTAACAACCCGTACCTTAAAGGGCCTAAATTTCAAAAAAAATCGAAACCCAAGTCTATCAAAGTACAGGTTATTGGATTTAGTACCTGTAAATAAGAATAAGCATTATCAGAGATTGATAGAAATCTAAACTCACAGTGGAAACAATAATAGGATAAGAATACCGATTATGACTACTACCTTGGTATAATGGTGTTCCTTGATAACAGATTGTGTAACATCCCCCTACTTGGTGGCCCAAAACTAACGGCTACAGATGCTGCAGTCATCCATAGTTATTAATTCTCGGGGATCAAATATGGTGGTGTTAGATACATTGATACACAGATAACAAGACTATGGAAAAATTTTAAAAAATTAAAAACACATTTCCATTCAAAAAATTTCATGTTCATTACATAATCCCATAAACGTTAACCACGTTCAAAAAAATATAATTATTACACATATGCCAAGAGCAACATATGAAGATGCCCCCTTGGTTGATCAGAGTATATAATAAGGCTAATAAGTCTGCCATTACATCCAAAATACACAACGGAAAAAGATAACTCTAAATAACTAACTACGTCCTTCATGCCACTGGAAGCTTTATTCGTCTAAGAAGAGAACCTGGAAACCCTAAACCTCAAACTACTCAAAATCAATTGAGTACCCGAGAGTTTAAGGGGAAAACAAAAACTTCGAGTGAGACATAAAGCCTGGTATGAATAATAATCTAACATCTCAACCATTTAGATATCTAGTGAGACCACGCCGCTTAGCAGAACGGGTTTTCCCCTCACTAGTATCCTAGAACCCCTTTTTAAAACCATATACCGTGCTCATGCATCCACAATGGTTAAAACATAACGTTTCAAAATATTATGATGATATGCATACATAAAAACATCTTGAATTTCCCATCTCTAGTTTAATTGACTCCCTGTCATATTTATAGTTTCTAGGGTCACTATTAACCTATTAGTTTTCATGGGATCACTAAGAACCTATAGGCCCCTGCCAATTAACTTAATTAATTCATAGGTTCCCCTGAACCTATTGGTGATTCAATAACTCATCTCTTATCCTTGTTTTCATGGGTTGACTAGGAACCAATGGATTACTCAAGTAACTCCCTTCTTAGCCTAGTTTTCATGGGTTGACTAGGAACCTACTGATGTCTCAATAACTTCTTTCTTATCCTAGTTTTCATGGATTGACTAGGAACTTTTGACTGATGTCAATACTTAATCCAGATATAGTTTTCATGGGTTCACTACAAACCAATTGACCCCTGCAACCGTCTTTAAAATATATAGTTTTCATGGGTTTACTATGAACCTGTTGGATACCCCCAATAACTTCCTAATCATAGTGTCATGGGTTTATTATGAACCTATCTCCCGGACAACTTCAAAGTTTAGGCATTCTATATTATGGTCTCCCTGACTTCCTGGATGCAATTCTACTCATTTAGGAGTTTGATCAGTTTATATTCACTACTGTGTTAACCTAGCTGGTTATTCTACCCTTTTATCCCCAATATACAGTTATGGGTCCTTTATCATGTGAATAAATTTATATTTGAAGAAGCAAAAATAATAACCAAGCAATACCACTCCTGTGGGTTTAAGGTCCTTGAAATACTCTTAATATAAATATAGTTAATCCCTTTAACCTATACTTTTATCAAGAAATATTGCTTCAAATTTATATACTTAAATCACTTCAAAACTCCTTTATTAGCCATGGGTTTTACCTTTAAAATGAGTTTGGGTTTAAAAAGCCTTTTGACATCTTCAAAACCTTGCTTTCGTCATCATAGGATGATCTCCTTCGAAAGCATTAAAATATATATTCAAAACAATAGGCTCCTGCCTTTCGAATACTTTAAAACTTCTGTTTCGAAACCTTTTGATTTTATTAAAGCGTTAACCTTTAGCTTTAGAAGCATAGCTTCGAAACCAAGTGAAAGTACCCCTTTCGAAACCATTGGAAGTATACCTTCCCAAACCATTGAAAGTCCCCCTTTCGAAATCATTGGGTTTATTTTTAAGAACATCATTTTGGGCCCAAGTGAACATAAGTGAAAGCATCTCTTTCGAAACCATTCTTTATTTCATAAAAGTATTGGGGAAACTTGATGGTGTCGAAACCATCCTTTCGAAAGCATTAAAACATCTGGGTAAAACAATTGAAGGTTGGCTTCGAAACCCCTTTCGAAACCATTGCCTTCGAAACCCCTAACCCCTTTCAAAAGAGGTAGGAAGTGGCTTATATTTATAAAACAAACAGTACCTTTCGACAGCATTGATGTCTTCAATACCGTCGAAAGGCATCAAATCACAGAAGGGTTTCAACTTGGTCGAAACTACCCCTTTCGAAAGCTTCAATTAAAACCATATAACTCCTTCAGAAGTTATTACTTTAAAAAGGCGGCATCTCTCCTATGAAAGCTTCTTTTGAAATACCTTTTCGCAACCGTTGGTTTAGATTGCTTCGAAACCTTTTAGTAAACTGGCAATCGCTTTTCTTTTAAAAACAAAACAAAGGTATCGGTACCTTCGGAAGCTATGTTTCCACACCTTACCTTCCGCCTTTATCCAATCCATTGCGTACCAACTAAGTGATACCATGTGTATTGGTTTTATGGTAGAGGGTTTCGACTAGGTCGGAGGTGGAAGCTCTGGGTCAAAAGCTGCTTCCAAAGGAGGCGGAACCTGCTTTTCTGAGAAAAAGGCTGTTTTTACTAAATAAAGCAAACTTTTTGTAACTAACTTGCCCGCTTGTAAACACATGATTGATTACATTATACTTTCAAATTATTTTACTAAAATTTGCCGCATTTTCTCAGCTCTAAAAACTAAATAACATTTAACAAATAAGCCCTTCCCATTAACAAAACATTAAATCATTTAGGTCCTCCTTTCAAAATAATTTAATTTTCCATACTAAATCACTTAGTAAAAATTCCCAAAAATTCTGGAAATTCACTTTAATCATGTTGCCTAACATATCAAAATTTCAGGCCCAAATTCTTAATATAATTTCCGAAATAAATTTATAAACCCAAATAACCATATTTTCCTTTGAAAATTTATAACTAATTCTCCATAGTTTGGAAAATTATAAAAATTGAAACCCAACTCCAAAATCATGTTTCTCATAACATATAATTTTTCCTTGGCATTTAAAAATCATTTAACCTCGATTTTACCCTAAACCGTGCATATTTCTTTTTAAACAATCTTGTTTAAACTAACAAATCATAAATCAAGCATATCATCATCCAATATATCATAAAAACGAATTTTCCCTTATATTCGAAAACATATGATTATAAAACCAAAATAGAAATGTAGTGATTATTATTCACCTTAGTTTGGATAAGGAAATTGGAGATTGATTGAGATTGATTTCTTCTAGCTTGAACCCTAAGCTTTACTTGAAATTTCTCTTCTTAGCTTCCTCATAATGGTCGGCTCCTTTTCTTATTACGTTCATAATTTTGCTTATACTAAAATGAACGTGCATGGCTAAGGGGATAATAGTACAAGAGTGGGAAACATGGGTGGCAATTTACTCTCATGCCCTTATGTTAATTAGCTAACACTTAACCATTTTAAGCTCATTTATTTTAAATAAGCACGGCCACTGTTATTAACTAAACAAACCTCAATCTCCTTATCACTCTACATTATTCTATTTAATTTATTCTAATTAAATTTCCTGAATAATGTTAACAAAAATTAGGGGTGTTACAGGCTCCACTCCTTAAAAAAATTTGTCCTCGAAATTCAGTAAAGACTAACTAGCAAACATAGCAATCTTCTGAAACAACTCCTAACATCCATACTATCCTGCCCGACTAGCAACTAATCTATACAAATCTAATATAGACAAACCATTAAAGTAGATCAGGATAAGCATCTCGAATCATGTCCTCTATCTCCCAAGTACAGTCCTTCTCGTTGTCGCTCCACTGAACTTTCACCAACTTGACTGTCTTGGTCCTCAATCTTTTCTCATCTCTCGCTATAACCTGAATTGGTTGTCTAAAAAAAGTCAAATTAGGCTCGATTACCAAGTCTTCCAACTCTATCTGAGGAATGGTGGATTCTGGATCATGCACATACTTGCGAAGATGAGAAACATGGAATATATTATGGACACCTACCAAACTGCTCGGCAACTCTACTCTGTACGCGAGCTTTCCAATCCTCTCTACAATCTGGAATGGTCCAACATATCTTAGGGCCAACTTTGTCGATTTTCCAAATTGTACCATACCCTTCATCGGTGATACCTTAATGAAAACTCTGTCTCCCACTAAGAACTCTAGGTCTTTACGCCACTTATCCGCGTAACTCTTTTGCCTGGATTGAGCTTCCTTCATCCGACCTCGGATTAACTTAATCTTTTCTGATGCCCCCCTAACCAAATCTGGACCTAAGACCAATCTGTCTCCAGTCTCCAACCAACATGTGGGTGATTTGCATGGCCTTCCATACAAAGCTTCAAAAGGCGCCCTTCCCATGCTAGTCTGATAACTATTATTATAGAAAAACTCAATCAAATGTAGGTGATCCCCCCAAGATCCACCAAAGTCCAATACATAAGCTCTCAATAAATCCTCGAGTACTTTGTTGACTCTCTTTGTCTGCCCATCCGTCTATGGGTGATAAGCTGTACTCATCTTGAGCTTGGTACCCATTACCTCTTATAGACTCTTCCAAATTTGCTAGTGAATAATGCATCTCTATCGCAGACTATGTTACTAGGAATCCCATGAAGACTAGCTATGTTCTTCATGAACAACCTCGCCAAAACAGGTGTCGTCCTGGTTGACTTAACTGGAATGAAATGGGCACTCTTGGTCAGCCTGTCCACTATAACCCATATGCTTTCATTTCCCCTATTCGACCTTGGCAAACCGTCTATAAAATCCATGGATATCGAATTCCATTTTCAAACTGGAATCTCTAAAGGCTGAAGCAATCCACTCGACTTCTAATGTTGGGCCTTCACTTGTTGATAGTTCACGCACTGCCTAACCCACAAGTCGACATCCCTCTTCATTCCTTCTCAATAGAAGCTCCGCCTCATATCCTGATACATCTTGGTCCCTCCAGGATGAATCGTAAACTTGAATCGATGACATTCCTCAAGAACTTCCCTCCTTAAGTTTTCTATATTAGGAACACATAATCGTCCCTTCTTTCTTAACCATCCCCGTTGGTCAAGACTATAATCCTTTAGATCATCGATCTCTGACCTTACCTCAAGACTTCTAATCCTCTCGGCTAAAACTGGATCTTCTCTCTGCTTAGAAGCTATCCTCTCGATCAACACCGGTTGAACTTCTAAACAAGACAACATGGCAGTCCCTTGACTAGAACTAGCAGTAGATCTTAACTGCACACCGCAACTGGCCAATGCTTCAAGATCCTTCCATTCTGCTAACATAGCTAACACCACATTCTGATGTTTTCTACTGAGAGCATCTGCTACCCTATTTCCTTTCCCTGGAGTATACTCTGTACGAAATCATAACCATCCAAAAACTCAAGCCACCTTTGCTGCCTCATATTCAACTCCTTCTGAGAGAATAAATATCTTAAAGACTTATGATCGGTATACAACTAAAATCTCTCCTCCAAGAGATAATGTCTCCAAATCTTCAAGGAAAAGATCATCGCAGCGAACTCTAAATAATGAGTATGATATCTTACTTCGTGCGATCTAAGCTGTTTGGATGCGTAGGCAATAACTTTACCCTTCTGCATCAATACTGCTCCCAATCTAGTTCCACATGCATCAGTGTATACTACTAACCCTTGGTTTCCATCTGAAACTACTAACACTGGTGCATTGGTCAACGAATGCTTTAACTTAAGGAACCCTTTCACACATTTGTCATACCAAACAAACTTCACATCTTCCTGGTCAACTTAGTCAAAGGCGCTGCTATCCGTGGGAAATCCTTGATGAATCTACGGTAATAGCCAGCACGTCTAAGAAAACTCCTGATCTCGGTTACCGTCTTTGGTCCCTTCCAATTATTGACAACTTCGATCTTAACTAGAACGACTAACAAGCCCTCCTCTGAAACCACATGATAAAGAAACTTAACCTCTTTCTTCCAAAAATGACACTTGGAAAACTTTGCCTTTAGCTGATTCTGCCTCAGTGTTTCAAGCACTACTCTAAGATGATTCTCATGCTCTCTTTCATCTTTTGAGTACACTAAAATGTCATCAATGAATGCCAACATTAACCTATCCAAGTGCTCTCAGAAAACTCGGTTCATTATATCCATGAAGAAAGCAGGTGCATTTGTCAATCCAAAAGGCATCACTAATCACTCATACAAACCATACCTAGTTCGAAATGATGTCAAAGGAATGTTGTCCTCCGCCACTCTCAACTGATGGAACCCTGTTGCCAAATCCAATTGGGAAAACACCTTGGCTCTACTCAACTGATCAAACATATCATCTATCCTCGGTAGAGGGTACCTATTCTTGATCGTCCTTTCATTTAACTTACGATAGTCGATGCACATCTTAACGACCCATCTGGTTTCTTCACGAATACCGCGTCCGCTCCCCCAGGAGAACTGCTTAGTCTAATAAATTTCTTCCCTCTAGATCCACTAGCTGCACCTTCAATTCCTTCATCTCTGTCGGTGTCATCCTGCTAGGTGGTCTACTCATAGGTTCAGCTCCTGGTACAAGATCTATTCAAAACTCAACAGCTCGTTTCGATGGTAATCCCGTAACCAACTCAAAGACATCTGCAAATTCCCTTGCCATTCGAACCTGACTTAGCTCTTCTCCTACCTCCATGGCACTTAACAAAGCCCAAACACTCCTACTGGAATTTTCTACTGAGAAGATGATTCAGTTATGACTATCTGGGTGTCTCAATGATATTTCCCTATCCTAGCAAAATATTCTAGCCTCATACTTACCCAACCAATCCATACCCAAAATGATCCCGAAATATACAAAATCAAAAACATACAGACTGCATGCAAACTTATGACCTAACAAATCAAGTTGTAACTGGTCACATCTCATCCCTAGAGTTGCATACCCTCCTATTGGATTCGTAGCCCTTAAGAAAGTAACAAGGTAAGTGGGTTCTATGCATAACCTATCAACTAGATACTGTGATATAAATGAGTGTGATGCACCGGTATCAAATAGTACCCTAACTGGTATACTCTGAATCAAAAGCGTACCTTCCATCATGGTTTTCCCTTTCTTTGCTGCAGTAGGCCTAGAAGAAGATGGTGGTACAATAGCAAAAACCTTCCCTCTATTCGTCTTAACTGGCTCTGGACACTGGTTCTTATAATGCCCAACTTGGTTGCAGTTGAAGCATTTCACATTCTTCTTCTCTGCAGCTTCTTCCCTTTGCCTGTTCTGTATTCGTGAGCATAATAACCTTTCTTATCACACTTGAAGCACACTAAATCAACCTTCACCTTCTTGGCAGCATCCCCTTTCTTGGCTCCTTTCTTCTTAAAGAATTTCCTCATCTTTCTCTGAGGACCCTAGGATTCAACTGGCTTCTCCCTAGCAGATACAGCAAGCATTCCTTCATGGCGAATGGCCATCTCCACCACCAAATGACAAGGTTCTTTGATATGAGTCATGGTCATTCAAGCTAGCTCAGGCCTCAGTCCTCGAATGAACCTCTCATTCCTTCTTATGTCAGTGTCTATAGTGGCATATCCATATCGAGACAGCTCATCAAACTTAGCAGCGTACTCGATTACTAACATATCTCCCTGGGCTAAATCCATTAACTTCCTCATCAATGCTTACTTAGCAACCTCAGATAAAAATCTCTCCTCAATCCTCCTTATGAAATCTGCCCGTGTCAGCTCTTCCTCCAGAACTCCGGCTGTCACACTATTCCACCAGTGAAGTGTTATCTCCTGCAACTGCTTAGAGGCTAGCCTTCTCTTCTCCCCATCATCCAAGCCTAGATCAGTAAAAATCCTCTCACTGCTCAATAGCCAATTCTCAACTTCAACCGCATCCTTTGTTCCCATAAACGGCTTTCCACCCAGACTGGTGTAGTCTCTGCTCAGCCTAGCATAATTATATCCAGCTGGAGCTACTGGATTAGCTCCTCCCACATTACTAGCTACTCAAGCTTGCAAAAGATTAGCTAACAACTGATACACCATCCCCACATCTACTGGTGGATTTCCAGCACCTAAATTGGCTTCAGCATTTGGGTTAGCATTAGCCTGTCGACTTTGGTTCTTTCTGGTATTAGGTCAAGCATTTCCTTTGGTTGTGGTGCTTCCTCCACCTAGATTTCCTCTTCTGTTTCCTGCTTCCATATCCTCTTTCTCGTAAATTTGCATACGAGCCTTAGTTAGATATAGAAGAATGGTCTAAGAGAGAGGGGAACATGTACTTAGATATATACCTATATATCAAATACAAGTACATTACTATAGCGTTAACCCAAACCCCGATCATATTTCTAATTTATCGGATTATGTTTCAAAAAGCTTTTAGGTTTTACTTTTCTTTTAAAGTTTCATAAACCTATGATCTGATACCAACTTGTAACATCCCCCTACTTGAAGGCCCAAAACTAACGGCTATGGATGCTGCAATCATCCATAGTTATTAATTCTTGGTGACCAAATACGACGGTGTTAGATACATTGATACACAGATCACAAGACCGTGGAAATTTTTTAACAAATTAAAAACACGTTTCCATTTAATACATTTCATGTTCATTATATAATCTCACAAACACTATCCACATTCAGAAAAATATAATTATTACACATATGCCAAGAGCGACATATGAAGATGCCCCTTTGGTTGATCAGAGTATATAATAAAGCTAATAAGTCTACCATTACATCCAAAATACACAGCGGAAAAAGATAACTCTAATAACTAACTGCCTCCTGGATGCCATCGGAAGCTTTATTCGTCTAAGAAGAGAACCTGGAAACCCTAAACCTCAAGCTACTCAAAATCAATTGAGTACCCAAGAGTTTAAGGGGAAAACAAAAACTTCGAGTTAGACATAAAGCTTGGTATTAATAATAATCTAACATCTCAACCATTTAGATATCTAGTGAGACCACACCGCTTAGCAAAACGGGGTTTCCCCTAACTAGTATCCTAAAACCCCCTTTTAAAACCATATACCATGCTCCTGCAACCACAATGGTTAAAACATAGCATTTCAAAATATTATGATGATATGCATACATAAGAACATCTTGGATTTCCCATCCCTAGTTTAATTGACTCCCTGTCATATTTATAGTTTCTAGGGTCACTATTAACCTATTAGTTTTCATGGGATCACTAAGAACTTATAGGCCCCTGCCAGTTAACTTAATTAATTCAAGGGTTCCTCTGAACCTATTGGTGATTCAATAACTCATCTCTTATCTTAGTTTTCATGGGTTGACTAGGAACCTATGGATTACTCCAGTAACTCCCTTCTTAGCCTAGTTTTCATGGGTTGACCAGAAAACTACTGATGTCCCCTATAACTTCTTTCTTATCCTAGTTTTCATGGGTTGACTAGGAACCTTTTGACCGATGTCAATATTTAATCCGGATATAGTTTTCATGGGTTCACTACAAACCAATTGACCCCTGCCAACCGTCCTTAATATATATAGTTTTCATGGGTTTACTATGAACCTGTTGGGTACCCCCAATAACTTCCTAATCATAGTTTTCATGGGTTTACTATGAACCTATCTCCCGGATAACTTCAAAGTTTAGGCAACCTATATTCTGGTCTCCCTGACTTCCTAGATGCAATTCTGCTCATTCAGGAGTTTAATCAATTTATGTTCACTACTGGGTTAACCTAGCTGGTTCTTCTACCCCTTTATCCCCAATATATAGTTATGGGTCCTTTATCATGTGAATAAGTTTACATTTGAAGAAGCAAAAATAATAACCAAGCAATACCACTCTTATGGGTTTAAGGTCCTTGAAATACTCTTCATATAAATATAGTTAATCCCTTTAACCTATACTTTTATCAAGGAAATACTTCTTCAAATTTATATACTTAAATCACTTCAAAACTTCTTTATTAGCTATGGGTTTACCTTTAAAATGAGTTTGGGTTTAAAAATCCTTTCGACACCTTCGAAACCTTGCTTTCGACATTATAGGATGACCTCCTTCAAAAGCATTAAAATATATTTTCAAAACAATAGGCTCCTACCTTTCGAATACTTTAAAACTTTTCTTTCGAAACCTTTTGATTTTATTAAAGCATTAACCTTTAGCTTTAGAAGCATAGCTTCGAAACCAAGTGAAAGTACCCCTTTCGAAACCATTGGAAGTATACCTTCCGAAACCATTGAAAGTCCCCCTTTCGAAATCATTGGGTTTATTTTTAAAACATCATTTTGGGTCAAAGTGAACATAAGCGAAAGCATCTCTTTCGAAACCATTCTTTATTTCATAAAAGTATTGGGTAAACTTGATGGTGTCGAAACCATCCTTTCGAAAGCATTAAAACATCTGGGTAAAACATTTGAAGGTTGGCTTCGAAACCCCTTTCGAAACCATTGCCTTCGAAACCCCTAACCCCTTTCAAAAGAGGTAGGAAGTGGCTTATATTTATAAAACAAACAGTACCTTTCGACAGCATTGATGTCTTCAATACCATTGAAAGGCATCAAATCATAGAAGGGTTTCGATTTGATCGAAACTACCCCTTTCGAAAGCTTCAATTAAAACCATGTAACTCCTTCGAAAGCTACTATTTAAAAAGGCGGCAGCTCTCCTACGAAAGCTTCTTTTGAAATACCCTTTCGCAACCATTGGTTTCGACTACTTCGCAATCCTTTAGTAAACAAGCAAGCGCTTTTCTTTTAAAAACAAAACAAAGGTATCGACACCTTCAGAAACTATGTTTCGACACCTTACCTTCCGTCTTTCTCCAATCCACTGCGTACCAACTAAGTGATACCATGTGTATTGTTTTCATGGTAGAGGGTTTCGACTAGGTCGGAGGCGGAAGCTCTGGATCGAAAGCTCCTTCCAAAGGAGGCGGAACCTGCTTTTTTGAGCAAACAGCTGTTTTTACTAAATAAAGCAAACTTTTTGTAACTAACTTGCCCGCTTGTAAACACATGATTGATTACATTATACTTTCAAATTATTTTACTAAAATTTGCCGCATTTTCTCAGCTAAAAACTAGATAACATTTAACAAATAAGCCCTTTCCATTAACAAAACAATCAAATCATTTAGGTCCACCTTTTAAAATAATTTAATTTCCATACTAAATTACTTAGTAAAAATCACCAAAAATTCAAGAAATTCACTTTAATCATATTGCCAACATATTATAATTTCAGACCCAAATTCTTAATATAATTTCTGAAATAAATTTATAAATCCAAATAACCATATTTTCCTTTGAAAATTTATAACTAATTCTCCACGGCTTGGAAAATTATAAAAATTGAAACCCAACTCCAAAATCATGTTTCATATAACATATAATTTTCCATGGCACTTTAAAATCATTTAACCTCGGTTTTACCCTAAAACCGTGCATATTTTTTTAAACAATCTTGTTTAAACTAAACAAATCATAAATCAAGCATATCATCATCCAATATATCATAAAAACAAATTTTCCCTTAAATCCGAAAACATATGATCATAAAACCTAAAATAGAGATGTAGTGATAATTATTCACCTTGGTTTGGATAAGGAAATTGGAGATTGATTTCTTCTAGCTTGAACCCTAAGCTTTACTTAAAATTTCTCTTCTTAGTTTCCTCCTAATGGCTGGCTTCTTTTCTTCTTACATTTATAATTTTGCTTATAATAAAATGAATGTGTATGGCTAAGGGGATAATGGTATAAGGGTGGGAAACATGGGTGTCAATTTACTCTCATCCCCTTATGTTAATTAGCTAACACTTAACCATTTTAAGTTCATTTATTTGAAATAAGCACGACCACTAATATTAATTAATCAACCTCAATCTCCTTATCACTCTACATTATTCTATTTAATTTATTCTAGTAAAATTTCCTGAATAATGTTATAAAAAATTAGGGGTGTTACAGATTGTCACATTAGCATCAAACATGAGAGAAAGAAGAATACTCCAACAACAAAGAACATCCAGCTCCAGTGACCTATTCCCTTAAATTCTATCCTGTGGATTGTAATGAGGAGGGGGGGGTCAGAACAACGTTCTGGTGACTGGAAAAATATATAAACTGTCTGTAACATAAATTTATACCGATTGGTTTCCATTTAATAGTTATGTCCATCAAGGTTAGCAATTCTAATCTAACCTTGCATTACACACACGATTACTTACCTACCCCTTCCCAAGGTACAAAATACAGATGAAGCCTTAACAACCACCTAATACTTCCAAACCCATTTGCCACTTAATACTTCTAAATATGAAGTGGGATTTTATAATAGTTTTAAAAATAGAAATAGGCAGAATCTACCATTTAAGACCTTAATCAAGGTAGAGCCCGTCATTAAGACCTATTCCCAAGGTGGTTGCCTAACAATGTTGTCAATGGTCGGTGAGTTCTAGCTACAAAGACCTCCAAGCACTATTTAAGGCTTTCAATATTTAACGTCCAACTATTACCGCATCTATCGTTGGTAAAACCGTAGCCCTGTAATAAATAGTACCTAAGCCACTTAATACCTTTTATTGGAAAATAAGCAGGGTCTGGTCATTTAACACCTTAATTAAGACAAACCCTATCATTTAAGACCTGTTCCCAAGGCATGCTCCTTAATGGTACTATCATTATTACGGCCTTGGTAATGCGAGAGACTGTACCTAAGCAACTTAACATCTTATTAGTAAGGACTAGGCACACCCCTGACCATTTAACACCTATTTATAGGTAGGCCTTTGTCATTTAATACCTAACCCTAAGGCGGGCTCCTCACTGGTACTATCTAGCTGACATTGCTTGGAAATACTAATGGGCTACTTAATACTTCTTTTATAGGAAAGAGGCGAACCCTTCAATCACTTAATACCTCAAACCTGAAGCGATCCCTTCCCGAGATATCCACCATCACTCTTTAATTATAAATATGGAATCTCATTTGGTTACTTCTTTTGGTAGGGAGGCATGCCCTACAACCACTTAAGACCTCAACACTGAAATGAACCCTTTTAGAGACATCCTTATTTATTTAAAATCTCATTAGGTTATTTAATACTTTCATTTAGGAGAGAGGCGAACCCTACAGCCACTTAAGACCTCAAACCAGAAGCGAACCACCATGGAGATATCCCTCAACGCTCCTAATTCCAAATTTGGACCATTTTATACTTTCCAATTAAGAAAGCAGACCTAATCTCTCATGTCATCACGAGTCATAGGATTAGTGATATCTCATATCAATAGTAAGTACATCCAACTACTGGTAACCTCAAAGTGAAGGGCAATCTTCTGTCGAGTGACTCTACTGACCTCGCATCACTAACCTACCAAGTTCAATTAACCATCTTAAGTATTTACTTATATTATCTTAGGTAGACATTGGACCTAGCTTATTAATTACGTTTTATTTAAGGCAATAAGATTTTGCTTAAATATTTATCTTCCCATAAGTCCCCATTTAATGCTCATAAATGTCAATTTGTCCATAAAATCCTAACAGACATTTCCTAAGACATTTATTTATGATTAGTAATTTCAAATTAGTAACCTTTTATATCTATTCCATTTTTATCAGTCCCATTAATCCTCTTATCCTATCAAATTATTACAACACCCACATTTTTTAACCATTTACTCCTCGTTTATTGGAGTTACAACCTTTTGAATTCCTTTCTTATTAGTTAATTATGCTAAGCACGAATAGTATGTGCAAGCGTCGTTATTAGCTTTTTATTTAATTATTATAAGCGCAGTAAATTACATACAAATATTTACTTTTATCAAATATATTTTAGTTATATATCTTCACTAGAATATTCTTTTCCATGTTAAATTGTTGGGATCATATCTAAAAAGATTATCCACTATAATTTCCAGAAATTAGTCTAAAACAAAAGATTTAACTTTAAAAGATTATAATATTTGAAATTACAAGGAATAATCAATTCTTTTTATTACCGAAGTAGACATTGTAAACTACAATGAATTCATACTTTACACATCTCTTTCTCTTTCTCTTTGCATCTATTCCTTGTTAGATCAAACGATGTATTTTTCCAAGAGGGAAAGAAATCAAACTAATTTACAAATATTAAGCGGACCTAAATTCCAACAATTCCAAACGTAGAAAATCTTACATTCCAACAAGATTAGGATAATAATCCAAATTTATAACATTATTATTCAACCTATTTCAGATCTAGAATAAATTTTATTCAAATCAATATTCTAAATTGATACTTTTGAGACTGATTTTCAGATCAGGTTGTAAACAATTCTAAATCAATGCATAAACAAGAATATGTATGCGATATTTATTATATTCAGATCATATTCAATTTGTTGCCTACAACTCATATACAATTATCCAATTAGGCATAAAAATCAAAAAAACACCACCGGGATAATTTTAATATTGTAACAATCTATAAAAGTTCTCACTCACCTTTTAAAAGTGACCCAAATCTACAGATCTAAAGTAGAACCTTTGATTCATCTCCAAATCCTTTTTAATACAAGAGATATGTATAAACGTATACATACATACATTAGAATTACAGATCTGAGAAGAGATTTGGGATAAGGAGAGAAAATAGATACAAATATAAAGATTACCTCAAATACGGGCATGGTTGATTCTCTTCTCTTCTCCTTTTTATTATATTTATATTCTTCCCCGAATATAGATACAAATAACTTATCTTTATAATTTAGGAAGAAATCGGAGAAGAAGAAATGGCAAAGCTTCACTACTGCCTCAAGAAAAATATGAGAAGAGAAGGGAGGGTTAGGCTTGAATTTATAGGCGTAAGAATCAACCTCAACCGCATGACTTAAAATATTAAATTCGGGCCGTTGTGGCCTAGGGTTATTGCGCTCGTGGTTACCCAACCGGTCGACCGCTACATGTCAACCGGGCGTAGTGAATGGTCTCCCTGTGGGCGTGGACGAATAATTATAAACGTTAGTTTTTTTTCGTTCCGAATTCTTTTTTCGTCCGTAACTTCTTCGTTTGGACTCCGATCGCAAAACTCAAATATGAAAGTTGCTTAGAATTTCATCATGAACGCAATGGTACAAGTTTCATGGTCAAGTACCATTATTTCCACAAATTCCATTTTTGAAGCCTATTTAATTAACTAACTAATTAGATAATTAACGCCAAATTAAGGGGTGTTACATCACTGGTTTCGATGAAAACCGTTCAGAAATGGAAAAGTTACGAAGTTTCAAAGTTTGGTGGAAAGAGGAAAGAGGAAGAAAAAATGGAACAGTTATAAGAAAAAAAGGATTTTTGTTTTGAATATGCTTAGGATTTTATGGAGATTAGTGGTAAGGTGTTAAGATTAATATAGGATTAGAAAATAAGGTTTACACTTCTATTTGTATGCTAAAATAACACATGTTTAGCCTATCTTGATATTAATATATTATGAAAATTCCACTGGGTTTGAATTCTTCTACTTTCTAGACCATTTAACCAAATATAATAAGTTATATATTTTTTCCGACTGTAAACGAAATTTCAGCCCTAATGGGATTGTTAACCCGGTTTTTAACCAAGCAGATTTCAACCAAAAAGAAGGTCAAAATGAAGACGAGTTATATCATAAACTTGGAAACATGCTTAGGAATGCTAAGAGATTGGATCAGGAAATTTGATGGAAATCGAAGCTAAGTAGACCACTCAGTACTGAGAGGTTTTTCTTCCATTTGGCACCCTCTTAAACCCTCTGCACTATAAGTACAACTTCAACCTATCATTGTTAAGTGTTTTTCCTCTGGAATAGACAAGCAACCTTTGGGATTAATGAGAAGAAAACAAAGAAAACATGAAAAGAAAAGTGATATCAAGCAAATTATCAGAAGAAACTTGATCTTCGTGAAAAAGAGTTTGAAACACATAAAATTAGAGATAAAAAAACCAAGTAGGTGAAAACAAGAGGTTTTCACCAGAACAAACCACTCAGTCCTTAGCGGTTTTGTTGGAGATTGGACCAGCGTGTTCCCTCCTGTACGCTTGAACTTGCAACTAGACGTTATTCTACATGGGCTCCTGAGTTTACTGATGAGTTTCTCTATAAATACCAGCCCTATAGCAACTAAAGAGGGGATTGATACTCTGCATCTTCTTTACTCTTATCTCCTTCCCCAAAACACTCAAGGAACTCCATTGTAAATATGAGATCTACTATATTGTGGTCATATCTGATAAAACTAGTTGTAATCTGGAGAAAAAATAAGCAATAACAAAGAATAAAGTGGACGTAGGCTGGATTATTGGCCAAACCACTATAAAAATTATGTCATTTCTACTGCTTTTACGTGGATTTCATTAGATCTATACATTTTTTGTGCCTTCAATTGCTTCTGGAGTGTCCGTGCCATTTTTGGTGCAGCATTTTGGTGCTTTCACTGAGAGAGTGATAGATTTCACAATCTAAAGCTTGGATCTGAAATTTGAAGAAGATGAAAGGGCCTAACACCAGATCTAGGATTGGAGGGAGTCAACTAGAGCATAAGGGCAGTCAGGAGGTGTCCTCATATTCTAATCATCCCATTTACATGACCAGAGAGGAGATGGAGAGAATGATGAAAGAAATGCAAGGTGGAATAATGGCTTAGAAACTGAAGATGCTAGATGGATTTTTTCGAAGGTTATAACAACAAGGAATAACTGGAGCTGCTGGAATTCAGAACCAAAGGCCAGGAAATAATACAGGAGCATTTGGAGTCAGAGTGGAGCAAGTTGGAGCTATTCCTTAATGAATAAGACTTGTCGATACCAATCCCAATCCTCTCGATACCGAGAGGATTCTGCTCGGGGGAAATCTAGATTCAAACTTGGGATGAGCTGGGATGTCAAGAAGTGACGATGTTGGAGCTAAAAATGCAAGTTAGAATGCAAATCCACAACGATCGAAGGAGTATGTACCAGAGTTCCCCCACGACAGCGGGGGGCATATTGAAGCCAAATGCATGGACAAAATGCAAGCGTGCAACCAGAGGAGTATGTACTAGAGTTCCCTCACAAAAACGTGGGGGGTGGGGGAGGGGGAGGGCAGAATGCGACTATTGATCGAAGACCATCGTTGGACGACAACAATTAGATAGCTAAGTTGGTCAGAAGGATAGTGAGGGGTGGACCACCAGACCAGAGTTTGGAGGATGTAAATAGGAATCCATTTACCCCTTAACATCCGGAATGTAAGGAACCCCCCGGATTTCAAACTTCCGACGTTGGAAATGTACGATTGGCAAATAGATCCAATAGTTTATCCAATGAGATACATGCGACATATGAAGGTGTTGGGCGCTTCTGAGGAGGTGATGGGACGGTGCTTCCCTTTATATTTGACATATTTAGTGGGAATGTGGTTCAGACTGCTAGAGAATGGGTCCATAAGCATATGGATCGACTTAGTGAATAGGTTCTTAAGACAGTTCAAAATTCATATCTCTCAACTAAAGAATGTTATGATGCTATCAAATGTAAAGGAAAGGCTCGGAGAGACTATGAGAAGTTATCCGATGAGATTTAATGTGCAGCCACAACAATTGATAACCGGATACATCAATAATCCTAATGGCGGAAGTATCTGGAGTTGTAAGCAAGACCGACTTCAAAATTGTAGTGGAAAGGGATCCATCGATGGATCTAGTGGAGTTTTATCATGAAGCTGAAAGGTATGTATGTCAAGAGGATGGTGAGGCTGATAATACTGATGTTAATATCGTGGATGATGGTGGACCGTCCGGGGTAGGATATGGTAAAAATAAAGGAAGGCAAAAAGCCGATAACGACTTTGTAGGACCGAAATGGCAGAGGGGAGGATCGAAGTTTCCTTCTTACACTGACTTGACTAAAACCCCAGAGAGGATATACCAGAATACTAGGGGCATATCTCTTATCATAGGCCAGCTAAGAGGGAACCCATGGATTAAGAGAGAAGGTATGGAAAGTTTTTCCAATCCCATGAGCTAGATGGACACAAAACAAATGAGTGCAGACACTTTTACGATTTTCTATAAGAATTTGTTCGGAGCAACCAGCTACAACAGTACATAAGGAAGCAAACTATGATGGTGTAGCTGGAGCAGCTACCATCTACAACAAATGCATCAAGGAATGACCGGGGACCTGGGTCGAGGATGGTAATCCCATGATCAGGATGGACATGAGTCAGGTTCGTTTTCCACATTTTTCTTTCCATTTTGAATAGTTAAGACAATAATTACCTCAAACTGCTTACACGTGTACGCGACCTCGATTGATCTTTAGGCACGCTCTGAGTTGGATGTCTGAGATGAATATTTAGGATGTTTGCTTTGATTTGAATATTTGATTTTTTGAAATCCACTTGAACATGATGATTGATATTGATCATGGTAGTTCCGTCCGGAGAGATGGGGTGGTGACCGCAAGAAGTAAATCCCATTGTCGGAGAGTAAGTGGATGGATTTATTTGTCATTGAGTCCCCTCGTTAGAGAGAAAGCGAATTGGGATCAGTAAGGATCCAAAGAGATCAAAAGTAAGTCACTTCATCAGAGAGTGAGCGGATGGACTTGCTTGTCGTTGATTCCACTCACCGGAGAGCGAGTGGATTGAGCTCAGCAAAGATCTAGAGAGGTTTAACCTTAGATTGGATGTTAAACGATCCAAAGAGATCGAACCCCAGATGGGATGATTGAACGGTCTGAAGAGATCAAACCCTGGATTGGATGATTGAATGGTCCGGAGAGATCGAATCCTAGCTTGGATGATAAAACAATTCGGAGAGATCGAACCATGCAACAAATATTGACTTGATAAAAGGATTTGAACGCCTTGTAATCGGAATAAGATGGATAAATCCCGAGCGAACACGGGATGATTTTGATATGTAATATGATACCTTCGGATAGAGATAGAATACTCATGATTTGCGGCTAACACTTAAGCAAGGATTGGAGTCCAAGCTATAACAGGTCTATAACAACCTTTGACCTATAGGAGAATCAAAGAAACTGGACGATTCACCAAGATCGAGGTCTATGGATGGCCAGAGAGCTCAACTATCAAAGATCGATTACTGCTAAAACTTATTCTTAAACAAAGCACATCTTACATTCGAAAGGCGTACTTTGGGGGGCAAGTGTTAACCCACTTTTTAACCAAGTAGATTTCAACCAGAATTAGAAGGGCAAAATGTAGACGTGTCAATTCTTGAACTTGAAAACATGCTTAGAAAGCTAAGAGATTGGACTCAAGAAGTATGATGGAAATTGAAGCTAAGTAGACCACTCGATACCAAATAGTTTTTCTTCCACTTGGCATCCTCCTAAACCCTCTACACTTCAAGTTCAACTTCAACTTATCATCGTCAAATGCTTTTCTCGAGGAATAGACAAGCAAACTTGGGGATTGATGAGAAGAAAGTAGGAAAAGATAAGTAATCGTGAATCATCAGAAGGAACTTGATATTTATGAAAAAGAGTTTGAAACACATTGAATCGGAAATAGAAAAGCTAAGCAGGTGAAAACAAGAAGTTTTCACCAAAACAAACCACTCAGTACTGAGAGGAACCTCTTGATGCCAAGAGGTTTTTATTGGAGATTGGGTCGACATGTTCCATTCTGTACACTTGGACTTGCATCTAAACTTTATTCTATGTGGGCTTTTGAGTCTACTGGCGGGTTTCTCTATAAATACCAGCCCTATAGCAACTGAAAAGGGGATTGACACTCTTCATCTTTTTCACTCTTATCTCCTTCCCCAAATACATTCCAGGAACTCCATTGTAAATTTGAGATCCACTAGATTATGGTTAGATCTGATAAAATTAGTTGTAATCCGGTGAGAAAACAATTAATACAAAGATTAAAATGGTCATAGGCTGGAGTAATCACCAAACCACTATAAGAATTATGTCTTTTCTACTGCTTTTATGTGGATTTCATTAGATCTATGCATTTTTGGTGCGTTTAATTGCCTCTGGGGTGTCTGTGCCATTTTTGGTGCAAACAGGGATAGGCCATGAAGCCTTATTCCAGCTCATATAGGAATTTATTATTTTTCCCTCTATGAGAAATTACAATCTTACCATTTTAATTTAATTACTTAGTTCCCTAAAATTACGGGTGTTATAGAAAGTTATGTTAATGAATAATGCAAGCACAATTTAAGGATAGGTCATTTTCCTCTATTGTAGTTGATTGAAATAAGCGTTGAATACTTTTCGAGAGATCTCCTTCAAATCACTGGTATGGCTGTTGAGATTGTGAGCATTAACATTTAGGTTTCGATCTAAGTGGTAGTATCGGGGCATATAACCATTTTCATGGTAGGAGATTGCTACCTGAATACTCTATACAATGACATATTAGATTGTGTCCTTAGGCACCGCGATGTAATCATATTACACCTAAACTAAGCAAGCATATTTCTTAGTTTTCACAATTTTGGTTGGTATTTTCATAATGATACCATTAGCACTTTAGGACATCCCTAAGATATATTTCCAGATAAAGCTATACAATTACAACCTATCTTTGCTCAATAGATGCACAACACCCATGCTTTAGCAGATGGCGTAATACCCATACCTACTATATACCAGAGTGAATAGGATATCACTAGACATACATAACGCTTAGAACGTAAAAATCCATACCATGATTTTTTTTGTCTATCAATAACTACATTCATTGCACGGTGAATTTGAAGAAGTAGACCATTGTCTTAGCAATAAAGAGGCTGACAAGTATTACAGTGAATCATATTGTAATTAGTCGTGCATTAGGATAGGAGCTTCTAATTCTCTGGCAAATACTACCATTTTGATCATTTCTTCACATGTACCTGCAGCCGCACTCATGTAATGTCCTAATTTCACTTGTTTCAGCTTCAGCTTTATAAATAGCTTCAGAGCAAATTAAGAAATAATCTTTGCATAAAAGAAAAGGCAAGGAGTTCAAATTACCATATCCTAGGAAAAATCAAGCCCACCATGTAGACATTCATAAACTGCTCTATTGTAGTTAAAAAACTAAGAATTAAATGCATATTTCGATCACGGAACTTTGTAGTTTAGAAAGAGTACAATTGTTCAAAAAGATGACGCTTTAAGTCGATATAAAGTTTATCAAATATAAAAAATTTACATTAAATATTTTAGGTGCTAATGGATAATAAATACTTTTTACATATTGGAAGAACTACTTTCGTATAATTAGGAGACTAGATGGTTGTAAAATGGAGCTCGGAAATCCCTTCAAAGAAAGGAGATTATATAAGACAATATTGTTGATTTTTGCAAGATACTACAGAGACAAAAATAGTGAATATAAGAATAAGAAAAGGAATATCACAAGGAAAAAGAACAAATTTATGATGGATGAACAAAATAATTTTATATATGCTGTAAAAGTCATATTATGCTTGAATGTAGAGTGGATGAACTAAATTATACTATGGATGAGAATAAACCTTACCTTTGTGTAAATTGTTAATTGACATCTTAAACATTGATTAATAACTCAATTTTTATTGTATGTTAACTAGGAAGAGATAGAAAAATATGTGAACACATATATATAAATTATGTTAGATCGTATGACCTATTGATCATATAACATAGGGGTGAGTACATACAATGATTTGTATTGTTGCTATAATAAGAAAAACGCTTTGGTACGTGCAATATATGTACATACAAAAGGAACATTACTACATAAAAATGAAATCTAAAAAATTATGACTAAAACGAAACAATTTTTTCTAACTTTTAGTGGCATGAAATCATTGTCAAATAAAGAAGACTAAGAAGATTGAGTGAAGTGGTATCTATTTAACTTTTTTATAAATAATTTATGCTAAGAGTAATAGCTATACAAGACATAGTTTTAGTGTTAAAATATTTAATACAAGTTATGTGTGTAATTTTAAAATATATTTGGATATATGAGTTAGAAGTTGTTTAAAGGGTTAAAAATGTATTTTAAATACCCTTAATGCACATAGTCTCATTTGTATAACCATTTTCTTAGCCTCAATTTAGGTTTGTCATGGTGGTTGTGAGTTATATACAGGGCATAGGGAAAGAGAGTGATTAAGAGAACCAGAGAAGCTTTGAAAGAAGAAATAAAGGTAATGAGAGCTACATGCAAAGAATAGAATCAAGCGAGGAGGACCGTATCTTGTAATTAATCAAAAGTTGACCAAAAGTGGGCATGTTAACGTAGTGGGTTGCATTGATCTAGGCAGGTTTGTGGTGTTTTCTCACAAATTCATTTGAGTATTCCCTTTCTCACTCTAACATCCACAATTTGGAGAAATTTTATCCACTTAATTTTTTTAAGGAAAATGAATAATCTTATGGAGAAGGAGAGCGCCCATATAATTTTATTCCACGCTCAAAATAAGAGCTGCCAATAAGCCTATCAAGTAGTAGAAACCCCCCTTATGGTATAGTGAATAAAAGAAAATGAACCCTCCCAATTCCTAGTAGAAGTCTCATGTAACCATGGAAAGACCATGTCCAAGACTAGAACATAACTATTTTCAGGTCTAGAAGTAACGTTAAGATAAAATGAAATATCAAGAACACCAAGACAAACACTAGAAATGTTGATCAAATATACAATAATATCCAGAGAGAGATAGAAAGTGCCACCCATTAATCAAGCATCTGCAGATCGTAATTGATATTAGTCCAGTCCATAACAATTACAAAACTGAAAAGACTTAGCGAAGACATGACTCGAGCACATATATATATGTATATAATTTAGAAGTTACATACATATATGTGAGAAAAACATAATGGGAATTTATAGAAAATCGAATAGTCATCAGTTAAAAGAAGAGTATGGTGGGGGGGGTATCTTCATTAAACATGTTTACTATATCGTTGCTTAAGGCCATATTGTGTCTCATATTGTTATATATTATTTTTACCTTTAAGATATTAATGCAAATTTTTACCTTTTTAAGTAAATCCTCGAAAGAACATTTTTAGATAATTTGTACCTCGGATTTTTGAAATAATAATAAATGAACAACATAATAGCATAAATATTTTATCAAAGGGGGGTGTTAACCTCATTAAACATCCTTTGGTTCCTTTCAAACTATATGTATCATATACTATGCAGTTAAAGTCTCGCTAAAGTCCCCAAAAATCCCCACAGTAGCGCGTAGCGCTCTTCGATCGCTACGCTTTTTCAATATAGCACTATTAAATAGTTGATCCGCTTTAAGTCTCACAGTTTTCCACCACACCCACTAAATCTACACTTTTTAGCACCCGCTTTAGCAACATTAATATAAATGCCTAATTTTAAGGCATAAGTGCTCAATATAAGTTAGAAATCTATTGTAGTCACTAAATTTGGATTGCATAAATCATGATATTCTTTAGTATTGTTTTATAAGATTAAACAATATTTCATTTTCTTACACAAATGATGTGAGAAGAGAAATATATTAACTGAAAATATTTGGTTTTATATCTAATGAAGCTTTTTGCACCTCAGCTATTTTTCGCTTTATCCCCGCTATAACTTTTTGCACCCCCACCGTTATGGAACCGCTAAGCGCTTTAACTACATGGACCATGTACTAGTGTAAGTGGCATCAAGTAAAATTCTACAATCCTTAGCCCATTGGAATCTTAGATTATTCCAGAAGTAATCATAGTTAAGATCGATGATGGTCATGTTAAAGTCAAAAATGTTAAGAGTGTTTATAGAAATAGAATAAGTTAAGGGACAACTGTAATATAGATGTTTTAAGTTCTCCAATTATAAATTGCAAAAAATGCATTTTTTATCTATGAGAAAATTCTTTTTCAATAAGAGTTCCATCGTATTCAATTTATTATGTAGGGTTAACCACACTGTAGCGTTTTTTAGGAGGAGCATTAACTTTTCATATAATTTTGAATTTTTTTTGTTTAGACCCTAAGAAATTTAAGAATTTGTAAACCGACCTAGAAGAATATGTTTTACTTTTACTCCAACACCATATTTTAATATCGCTCTCATTATCTAAGTTATAATATTCTATCTTAGTAAAAAATGAAACAAATTAGGTCAAGGTGGCACCTTCGAGGGCATGGTTAAAAGTAAAATTCCATGGAAAAATGTTTTGCAGTCTAGTAACCTCTTAAACTAATGCATTTTTGAAATTACTAATAACAAAAAGCTCTTTGTACTCAACTCTAGGAGAAGTAGGTGAAATCAACTATCATGCCAAAAAGAAATATTGTTTCTTAATGAACTATACTACTGATCCCAATGTTAAAAATACTAGAGTTTTTTAAGACAGGTTTCCGAAAGTGGGATGTATTGTTGGAATCAGAAGTAATATGGTAAAGGATATAGGTACTATCATAAAATTGATTTGAATATATTTCCTTTTAGATTAGTCTTGCATTATTACTATTAAATTTTCAAATCCATTTTCCCAGTAGAGACACATTTATATTATGAAAGTTTATAATTCCTAACCCCCATACCCTTTAAATTTGCAACCATTTCCCAGTTGACTAGATGGTTAAACTATTACATAAATTTTTCCCACACCATAGAAAATTTATTCTAGTTTTATCTATTTTGTCAATGGCCCATTTTGGAAAAATATAGAAAGACATCTAGTACATCGGTAGAGCCGATAAGACCGTTAATAATAATGATTCTACTGATCTAGATAAGAATTTACAGTTCCAAGCAGATAGCTTTTTTTTAATTCAATCAATTATTATTTCCTAATATTTCTTTTTTAAATTAGAAGGTATAATCACAAACCCTAAATATTATATAGGAAATTTCATGATTTTACAATTAAGAGTATTAGTGATGAGGTTTTCACTGTTAGCCACATCATTCAAGACTATTGTAAAGCTCTTATCAAAATTACTTTTTAACCCTAAAACATTTCAAAACTATATAAGTTAAATTTAAGGGTTGTAATGTGGCGAGATAAATAAGAGGTAAAAAGCATGGCGTAATCAGCAAATTCAAAGTCGAGAGACCATCACCAATGATCTTATTACCAATTCTACAAAGGGCCCCATTTGTAATAGATAATTTTATGATCCTAGAAAATAGACCCGCTGCTAAGTTGAGCATTAAGGGTGACAAGGGATCTCTTTGTCTAAGTTCACATTTACATTGTATTTAATTTCTAAAATATCATTGACCATTATACTAGAGTTCCCGGTTTTTAGTGTTAGAGCAAGATTTCCCAGATTTTGATGATGATAACTCCACACTATAGTCTAAGTGGAAAAGTCAATGCAAAGTCATCACAAAGCTCTAGAAAGATAGATGAATGCATGCTACAACTTAAGAGAATTGTCTAAATGAAGAGCACTCGAAGACCATGTATATGTGACTCGTTTTGACTTAGATATATATTTTTAAAAATCATAAGAATCACACATTACGATTTCAAAGCCTTAAGGACTCTTAATATAAATTTTTAGAAATTTTCTATGATTTTTCAAAATATTTTTAGGGCTTTTAAAAACCTCAGAATTTCGGATTTTATTTGTCTACCAGTGCACCGGTGCATGGATCTTTTCCGGAATTCTTAAGTGCGATCAATCGTTTCTCTTCAACCCAAGTGGTCGTGTTTCTTCTTCTGCCAGATATGACTTTCTCCAAAGGTAAACAATCATACCCTCTTCAAATCTTTTCAATTCTATAAATAGCTTTGTTTTCAAGAGGATCAATCAATCAATCACCTTGCATGCTTTTCTAATTCTCTAATCTACTTTCTGAAACACTATTTTACCTACCGCTTTCAAATTAGCGGCCATTCAACTATTATCATCAAAATTCTGATATCTAATCTCCTAAACTCCTGAACATTCATCTACTGACTGGTTCTTGTGTGTTATAGGAGCTTGTACTGTATTGGGTATATTAGTGTATTCAGACACGTATACTGCCAAAGTTTGTTTGTATCAAGCAAGTAGTATCAGGGCTTGGAATTCTATCGATCATTACAACATCATAGAATAATGACCAGAAAAAGACCCAGTTGAAATTCAACAAGCACAAACCCTAGTATTATCAAAGTCACAAATAATGAGGACTACAATTAGGTACTTTCTGATTTAAAATTTTCATTGGAAGATAATAATGAATTAGTTAGTATATGCAATATGATCGTAAAGCTTAATTTTGTTATAAAAGATGAAATCTATCAAATTTGAAAATGAGAAATTAGATTTAGAAAATCAATATGGTGATTTGGAAATCAATTTTTTGGCTCTTAAAATATTTTCTAGATGAACAAAATACAATGCTTGAAAAGACAAAATGATTTATTACAATCCTCTTTAGATAATTTAAAATCTCGAATTTTTCTTCTCGAAAATGAGAACCGTACGTTAAAAACGAGAATTCTGAATTAAATAAAGAGATTGATATTTTGAAAAATAACAATATTTCTTTTGAAAACAATAATTATAAATTTAAAGCTAAATTTGAAAAACTTTTTGAAAATGAAGTCATAAAATTTAATGAAGGTTAAAACGATTTAGATATGATTTTATCTAGTTCTAGACATTTACTTCATAAAAGTGGAAAAGGATATATAATGAAACTAATGATAATAATAGTGCTAGATATGCTTTTATGTATAACAATTATGGTAGTACTAGACATTGATTCACTTTCATAGAAAGACAAGTATTTCTATATATTATATGCCATACCTTAGTTCTAGAAATATAAATATAACGGGAAATATAAATTTCAAATATTCAAATATATGGGTTCCTATAAAATGGATAAATGGAGATAAATATATTCATGGTTATTTCATTGATGTAGTAAATACTGAAAATTATATTTTCAAAGTTTCTACCACACCCTCTTTGGTATGATTACATTTTGTATAACCCCTGGACCTTAATATAGAAAGTGGATACTATATTTTTATTTTGCAGGTATGCCACATATTTAGGGGGAGATTGATTCTGAATTTATTGATGCATGTGGAAATGATGTTACAAATAGAGAAAATCAGTGAAATTTGAGAAAAGCATTGTATATTGCAAAATAAAGGGGAGCTATGATTTAACTATATATACAGTAAGTTTTGTCTCTTTTTTATGATGTCAAAGGGGGAGAAATGTATGGAAAACACGACCATATCGATAGGGGAAGTACATTGATATGGGTGAAGCATATATTAAGGAGGAGCACTATTATATAAATTTTATATAAGTTGTAAGGTTCTCCTTATCAAAATGAGGAAAAATGTTAGGAAAATAATATAATATCAATATTTTGATGATAACAGCATTACAACAATGCTATTGATGATTTTATCAAGTATTTGGGTGATTAAAGAAGCAAATACATGTGCACAACTCGACACAATTACATATGCACAAGTATAATATATGAAGGATACAAATCAATTATGATGTGTTCAGACATTCTAAGATCAATTGTGGTATTCAGAAATCTATCTGAACTCAGATGCATCAAGATGACAAGAAGAGATGGACTCAAGAGCTTCAAAAGAATGTATGTCATAAGTTGAGTCTATATCGAGTCATTATAGTCTAGAATTGCTAAAACCCCACAAACAAACTCCAAACCACTTAAAATTCCTATACAACCTCTAATATATCCTAAACTATGTTTCAATTTTCTTTTAGTTTTCTGTGACAATTTTCAATGCAAGAAAAGTGATAGAAGGTCAAAAATGGAAATATATACAGTAGTTTTTTTTCACTTAGCAAAGCAAAATATTTTGGCCAAAAATACTGTCAAAGGCTCCAACGGAAAAATTCTAGATGGACTTTTGGTAGCCTTTTCTTAAAAAAGCTACTGCTGTATAGTGATGTCTTAAATCTATGTTTAAAATTCCTCCAACGGCTATATTTTTAAAAAGGTGTGTCATGTCTATTTAATATTTCTCTTCGCTAAACAAATTTCTTAAGGGTTGCACCTATTTAATGGCTTCCTTTCACTCTTATATAAGCCTCCTATCATTCCTAAAACAATCACCCAGTCATATGCACTCAAACTCTCTTTCTCTCGATTGAAATTGATTTTTATTCTCAAATAACCCAAATTACTATTTATTGTGCATTCATTTCTAAATCACTCAAAACAGCAAATTAAGACAGTTTAGGCCTTACATTATCACTCCATTTTACCCAACAATGATCATATCACTTTCTATACAACTTATTCATTCATCTTCATATTGTTTATGGTGGTTATAGGAGTTTGTGTACTAAAAGAGACAAATTTGTATATTAAGATACATTGTGTCAGAAAGTAACTTTTGTTACAAAGTTAAAGTTCTATTCAGCTGCTTTGGCAAAATTGTTGTGGAAATCTTGTTCTAATGCTCAGGTGCCTATTCCTTTGGACGAATAGGGTGTTAAGTAGATAAACCAAAAATGATTTCTAGAACTGGATGTAGGATTGGGGATCTGGACTAGTATAAAATTGACTGTTCGATTTTATTTCCGCTGCTATGATATTTATATTGCTGCTACCGTGATTACTGTGCTTCAATTATATATTTGTATATTTGGTCATCATCGATCCTGTACACAGCGACTTACAAGTAATATTGGTCGATGCTAAGCGATGAACATTTAACAAGGTCATTATCCATCCTACACATCTGGAACTAAAGCCCCTAGCTAGTAATAGGTCATTACCGGTCAACAGAATTAAAAGATTTCTCAAAATAGATTTTTAAATGGACATAAGTGAAAGTATTTTCACAACAGTAATTTTAAAATTTTTGGACAACGACAAACCCATCCATGATATTTCTACCCTTAATAAAAACAGATTGCATTATATTAATTAAATTATTCATTTTAGTACTTAAGTTAATAGCAAAGACCTTTGAAATAATTTTAAGTGAATAGATAATCAACGAAATAGGACTAAAATCCTCTAATTCCATCGCTCCCACTTTCTTACGGAGAAGAATTGCGATAGCGAAGTTGAATCTTCCTAATTGTACGTCACCATTATAAAATTTGATGAAATTTTTCATCAAGGCATATTTTAAAATGTGCCAAAATTTCTTGTAACAAAAAATAGGGAATCCATCTAGGCCAGATGATTTATACTAGGCATATCATTAATAGCCCTAAAGATTTCCACCTTAAAGAATGTGATATCCGGATCATCCAAAGAAATCCTAGTATTATTAGGGTATAAATATTTCCATCTAGCTCTAATTCTATGCCCTCCGTTAGTTCCAAAAATATCGTTGAAGCAGTTAGTGAATGCATTATTGAGTTTATTTTGATAAAAAAATTCCACATTATTAATAAGTAGGGATTTTATGTTATTACTACGGCTGTGACAATTAGCTCTTTTACAAAAAAAATTGATATTCTTTTCCTCCATTCATCTATTGTTCTTACTTCCACATTATCTCCTCTCGCATAATGACTTTATCTAGTTCTTCTTAAAGAATTAGAAGCACATTTTGCTCAATAGTTTTAGGGTTCTAGTTTCTTCTAGTTTTTTTAATTTTAAAACTAAGTAATTTTTCTTTTTGAGTCTAATGTTGCCAAAAACGTCTTTGTTCCATTTTTTGGACATAAACTTAGGTTTCTAAGTTATTAATAAATACTTTAGCTATATTAACCAAATATTTAATATTATTAATACTCACAAAAAGCCATTTGTTTATAACTAAATCGGTAAAATTGGCTTCAAAGAGCCGCATCTTTTCACATTTAAAAGTTCTATGGCCTAAGTGGTGATTTTAACAAAAGAACAAATTCTAGGACTGATTGAAATAAAATAGTTGGAAGCCCAATAAAATGCAGGAGAACCTATCTTTCATTTCTTCATTAACGAAGTGGCGGTTGAGGATCTCCATCGGAGGTGTATCTCTAGTGTTCAACCAAGTAAACTGGCTGTTATTAAGTTGTAATTCAATTAAATTACCAATAGTAATAAATTGGTTGGACTCATACTTGACAGGATTATCGCATTCCTTACGCGAACTCTCTCCAAAAAAGTAGTCATATTGGAATCCCCTACTACCTATGTGCCAATGGTAAGGTTCTAAACTCAAGACATTTGCTCTATAACACCTTGTAAATTTTAAGATTAGTTGTTTAATTAATTAATTTGTTAATTAGGCTCCAAAAATGGAATTTGTGCGAACAATGGAATTTGACCATGAGCCTTGCACCATTACATTCGTGGCGAATTTCTGAGCAACTTTCATATTTGGAGTTTTGCGATCGAAGTACAAACGAAAAAGTTATGGGCAATAAACAAATTCATAATAGAAATGATTAAATTAGATAAGTTAACGTTTATATATAAATACCGGGACCCACCAGTCGACCCCCTTTATTGAGCAGTCAACCCCTATAGAGGGAGTGATCGACCTGTCCTCGAAGTGGCGGCTAGGGTTTTCCTTGGCCAAACGACCTAGATTTTATATAATTAAACCTAACGGATATGGTTGATTCGAGTGCCTATAAATTCAGGCCCAACCCTCTCTTCTCTTCTCATATTTTTCTAGAAGCAGTATCGAAGCTCTATCGTCTTCCCTTCTCCACTATTTTCTAAATTATAAAATATAATATTTAATCTGTGTATATAAAAATTGGAGAAGAGTAGAAATCAAATAGGACAAGAGTAGAAATCAAATAGGAGAAGAAGAGAAGCGAATCAACATTATGCGATAACGAGTTAATATATATATACATCTATATTTGTATTTGTATTTATATTTATACTTCCCTTCAACCCCAAATCTCTTCTCAGATCTGTAATTCTGATATATGTATATACCCTTTTATAAATATTTCTTGGAATAAGAAGGAAATGGAGTTGGATCAAAGGTTTTACTTCAGATCTGGAGATTGGGAATGCTTTTAGAAGGTGAGTGGAAAATTTATAAATTTTTTATGATATTGAATCTATTCCATTGGCAAACATTTGATTTTTATGCCTAAGTAAATAAATACATGTGAATTATAGGCTAAATTTTAATGTAATAAACATTGCCTACATGTTCTTAGGAGATCTGATTGAAATTATTGTTACACCTTGATTTGGAAATCAGTCCTAAAAGTTATAGATATGAATATTGATTAGATATGAAATTTATTCCAGATCTGAAATTTAGTTGTAGATTATTAGTATGATTTTGATTATTACCCTAATTAGGTTGAAATGGAGATTTTCCGTAGTTTAATTTGTGGAAAGAATGTCAGTTTGATTTTTATAAATTTGTTTGTATTTCCAAATTACATAGAAAGTGCAGCATTTGATTTGACAAGGAATATATGCAAATGAAAAGGAATAGATATGTAAAGTACAGATTTATTCTTCGTAGTTTACACTGTCTATTCGGAAAAAAAGAAAATAATCATTCCTTGTAATTTCAGACGAGGCAAATCTTTCCATTTATTCTTGATCTTTTGTTTTAAACTAATTTATGGAAATCGCAACGGAGAATCTTCCTAAGAAATGTAATTTCAGCAAATTAAATATGGAAAAATATATCCTAGTTAAAGATTTGTGACTAGAATATATTTGGTAGGAGTAGGTATTTATACGTGCTTATAAATACTTAGCTAATAATGATGATTTATGCATAATGCTCGCTTAGGATATTATTTATACGTAGAAATAAGGTCGAATAACGAATAGGAAATACAAGGAAAGTTTGGAAAGGTTGTAACTCCAATTAATGGCTAATAATTGTAAAATAGATTTGAGAGTTACAATCAATTCATAGGGTAAATGGATTAATGGTACTGATAAATAAAGAAGTTAAATTAATAACTATGGAATGTTTAGGAAAGGTTACAAATTGGAAATTAGTAAATGTTCATAAATGTCTTAGGAAATGTCCGTTAGGATGTTATTTTTTATCATGGAAAATTTAACATTTGTGGAAGAAGCAAATAAAGGGGATTTATGGGTAATTGAATATTTAAGATAATTTATATAGCCTTAAATAAATAAAAGGAGGCTAGTAAGCCAAGTCCAATATCCAATTTAGGATGATAAAGCTTACCAATAATAAAGCCTAGGATAATATTGCTTAAGTTAGTAAAGCCTAGAATTATTAATTGGACTTAGTAGGTTGGGATGCAAGGTCAGTAGAGTTACACAACGAAAGTCTGCCCTTCACTTTGAGGCTACCAGCAATTGTGTACACTTCCTATTGATGCGAGACATCTTTAACCATAGGACCTATAGAATAATCGATTGGGCTTAGTAGATTGGGATGCGATGTCAGTAAAGTGACATAATGAAAGTCTACCCTTCACTCAGAGGCTACCAGTAGTTGAGTACACTTATTACTGATGTGGGACATCACCAATCATAGGACCTATGGGAAGTGATTATGGGAATAATAGGATCTTCTTAGGGATTAGGGGTATTAAGTGGTTGTTTGAGGGCCCCTCTTTCCTAATTAAATAGTATTAAATGGTCCGAATTAATGATTAGGAGCGGTAGTGGATATCTCGGGAAGGGTCCGTTTCGGGTTTGAGGTATTACGTAACACTTCTAATTTTTGTTTTAACATTATTCAGGATATTTAGTTGGATGGATTAAATAGAATAATATAAATAGCTTAGGAGAATGAGATTTGATAATTTAATAAGGTCGAGCCAGTACAAATGAACTAATTAAGATTGTTTTAAAAGTTAAACATAAGAATATATGAGAGGGGCAATATAGGAAAGAGACTTATCCTTTGCCTTAAACCCTCTTCCCCTCATTCTATTCTCATTTTCCACTAACATAAACAATCAAAGGAAAGAAAATAGAGGCCGGCTATCAGCAAGCAATGGGAAGTCGATATGAAGAGGATTCTAAGGAGAAGAAGCTTAGGGACTAAAAAGCTGCATCAAATCTCAACTCTAACAAGAAATTTAAGGTGAATAATACAACTAACCATCTCTTTTAATCTTTGTTAGATTCAGCTATGGGTAATACCGGAATCATATTTGTTTGATTGGTTAAGATATAGTTAAATAATCATTGTTTGGATAGAACAATGGTTAATGGGTATTTTATGAAATTGTTTTAATAGGTTTTAGAGTAAAAACCTAAGTTCTTATTCTCCAAATAATTCAAAATTTTAATATAAGGTGTAAAATGATCATTTAGATGGGTTTTTAATTTCATAATTTTCTGAATTTATTTTAATATTTTAGGAATTTCCTAAGGAGGACATGGGTTTAATTCGGGTTTTAAATATTTAAAATAATTAAAGATAGCTTTTGGCCCCAAAAATTTTATATGTTAAAGAGAAGGATATTCTCTAATTTATGTGAATTTTTGGGATTTTCCCAAGTGATTCCAATTTATTGTGAATTTATTATGCTATATAAGCATTTAAAAGGTTAAATAATCAAGGATATTAATTAATTAGTTTAATTATGTTTGGAAACTTGAAATTACAGGGTGGTAGAAATTTCTGAAAATTTGTAAAAGATAGTCTTTATCCAATAGAAATTGGACAAGAATTGTGATTTGGTGAAAAGTTCTTACTTTAAAAAGTAATAAAACAGTTTTCATAAGAATTACGACAGTGTCATGCCAACCCAATGTCTTCACGCCTATAGAAGGCTGCATCCCATGAGTATCGAAGTGTGTTGAAAGAAAGCGTAGGGTAGTTACTTCGTTATCTACATAACGGTTCCAAGTGGTTTGAAGTCGACCTCTTCGACAATATAATATCGGTGGCCCTGGCACTTCGTAACCCATTTAAAATGTTTAAAAGCTTCTGGTCGACATCAACGACGTCATATGTCTTCGCCACTGTTTTTAAATGATGCAGCACCTAATAATTTTAAGTGTTTATATGACTAAGGCAGTAATGCCACTTTAAATAACTTCAACCATATATGACTTTGACATTATGAAATGCGGCATAATAGCCGGAGTAGTTTGAGTATAAAAGTTTATAGCATCGTCGAAGGTCTTAAGATTGATGTGCATCAAGGTCGGAGACCTTATGCTCGAGTGTCGATGTCTCTTGGTCTCGACGTTGCACTTCCTTTTCTTAATGAGGCTTGTTTTCATATAAATTAAATTTTTTTTAATAAGGCGAAGTGGCCTATGTTTCAAGTAGGTCAAAGACCCTGTGTTTTGGCGGATAGCCACTTGTTTTTCATGAAGGTCAACGCTACCGCCTTCGATGTGACTCTTTATACCTAATGAAATTTTTTTATTATGACTTCGACCTTGGATAGAGATCGACCAAGTGTGAATATTTTATTAAAGGCAGAGAGCCTTACATTTTTCTACTTTGTTATCCTTGGGGATAGCAATGTCGTTTTAAAATATGAACTTCGATGTTGTTCTATACTAAAGTAATGAGTGGCGAGGAGCCATATGCTATATGTTTTGACTTTAAATTCTTGGGGATACCAGTGTTAATTTAAATTATGATTTCGACACTATCATTGGGGATACCAATGAGTAAATTTCGACATGGAACATTAGGGGATACCAATGTATGTCACTTTGAAATGTTAAATTTGAAGGGGAAATAACCTAATATGGAACACCAATAGATATGGATCAAACATATGGGTAGCATGGATTAAAGAGAAACATGTGGGTAACATAAGTTAAATAGATTAATGTGAGTAACATGAGTTAAAAGGCCAAGTGATGAGTTCGTAGTCGTCCTAGGAAAACTATGGGATATGAGATGGATAGTCTACATCATGCTAGAGATGGATAGTCTCTATGAGATTAATGAAAGGTTCATAGTCATCCTAAGCAAAATATGGGATGTGCAATGGATAGTCCACATCATTTTAAGTCAAATGAAAAATGTGTGATGGATAGTCCATAAAAGTTTAAATGATTAAACCATATGTGATGGGTAGTCAAAATGGTAGGGGATGGGTAATCCAAGTAATAAATACACATGAGATGGATAGTCCATATAATTCTGAATATGTTTAAATGTGAGATAGGTAGTCCATATAAATATAAGACGGGTAATCATATTAAAATAAGATGGATAGTCATTTTAAATGATGATGGGTAGTCATTTGAAATTAAGATGGATAATCTACTGAATTGGGATGGGTAATCCAATATGTATTGCATGATTATAAATGCTATATTCTATGTTCTAACCATTGTGGTTGCAGGAGCACAATATATGGTTGTTATGTTTTGACAAGATAACAGTGAGGGGGAAAAAACCATTCCGCTTAGCAGTGTAGTCTCACTTAATATCTATTTGGTTCGAGAGGTTAGGTTGTTATTCACACCAGGCTATTGTCCGATCGAAGTTTTTTTTCTCTCCTTAAACTCTCTGGTGCTTATTTAAGTAGGTCGAGAGTAAGGGCTTTCAGGTTCCAGTTAAATGAACAAGTTTCCAGAGACGTGCAAGAGGCAATCTATCTATTAGGAACTATATCTATTTCCAGTGTGTCGTTTTATCTATTTGGATGTAGTGGAAAAGTTTATAATTGCCAAGTATTTGACTCTGATCAACCAAGGGGGCATCTTCATATGTTGCTCTTGGTGTATTTTGTAATAATTATATTTTCTCTGAACGTGGTATTTTCAATGAGATTATGTAATGAATGTGAAATATCATGTGTGAAATGAAATATGAATTTTTTATTCAACTGTTTGAATTTTTTTCATATTCATGTGCTTTTGATTATTGATATGATTAACATAGCCGCATTTTGTTGCAGTGAATTGATAACTATGGATGGCTGCAGCATCCGTAGCAGTTTGTTTTGGGCCTCAGAATGGGGGTTGTTACAAGTTGGTATCAGAGCATTGCTTTATGATTAAAAGAATTTTAAACCTAAAGAGTTTTTGAAAACATAATTTGAATGAATTAGAGAATATGATTGGGGTATGGGATAATGCTATGGTAACATACTTGTATTTGCTATATATAAGTATGAATTCTCCCCCCTCTCTTAGACCGTTCTTCTGTATCTTACTAAGGCTCATATGCCAATTTATGAGAAAGAAAGATATGGAGGCAGGAAACGGAAGAGTGAATCTAGGTGGAGGAAGCACCACAACCAATGGAAACGCTCGGCCCAACACTAGGAGAAACCAGGGTCGACGGGAAAATGCTAATTAAAATGCAAATGTCAACGTAGGTGTTGGAACCCCATCAGTAGATATGGGAACTACGTATCAGTTCTTCGTCATCTGATGCAAGCTGGAGCAGCTGCAGGTGTAGCTGGAGGAAATGTTGCTAATGTGGAAGGAGTCAACCAGTAGCGTTGGCTGGGAATAGTTATGCTAAGCTAAGTCGAGATTACACCAGTCTAGGTGGTAAGCTTTTTTGGGAACTGAAGACGCAATAGAAGTGGAAAACCAGCTATTGCATTGTAAGAGAATTTTTGCTAATTTGGGCTTGAATGATGAGCAGAAAAGGAGATTAGCTTTTGCAAGGAGCTACTTTGTTCTGGTGGAATTGGGTGACCATAGGGGTACCAGAAGAGGAATTGACTTTAGTAGATTTTTAAAGGAGATTCGAGGAAAGGTTTTTGTCTGAAGTAGCCAAGTCAGCCTTCCTCAGGAAGTTTATGGAGTTGGAGCAAGGGAAAATGTCAGTGTTGGAGTACTATGCTAAATTTGATGTGCTGTCCAGGTATGGATATGCCACTATTGACAGAGTTATCAAGAGGGATGAGAAGTTTATCTGGTGGTTTAGGCCGGAGATTGCTAGGGCAACTATGCCACATCTCAGAGATCCATCGAATGCAGTGGTAGAGATGGCTATTAGGAACGAAGAAATGCTTTCGACCTTTGGGAAACAGAAGTCGATGGAGAGCTAGAATTCTCAAAATAAGAAGAGGAAGTTCTTTAAGAAGAAGGGATTTTAGAAATGAGGAGGTGCCAAGAAGGGGAAAGCATATATAGTTTGTTACAAGTGCGACAAGAAGGGACACTATGCTAATGAGTGTCGATCTGATGATGGCAAGGTGGTTGTGGGGAAGCAGAATGTGAAGCGCTTTAACCGCGACCAGGTAGGGCATTATAAGAACAAATGTCTAGAAGCGGCCAGGTCAGGAAAAGGGAAGGTCTTTGCTTTGGAGCCATCATCTAAGCTAACAACAGAGAAGAAAGAAAAAGCTATGATGGGAGGTACACTTTTGAACCACAACATACCAGTTAAAGTATTGTTTGATACTGGTGTATCACATTCTTTTATTTCTCAGTGTTTAGTAGATAAATTAGATTTAAGATCATCATACCTTGTTACTTTCTTAAGGGTAGCTAATCCGATAGGAGGGCATGCAACTCTAGGGATGAGACGTGACCATCTAGAATTTGAGTTGCTAGGTTATACTTTTGCCTGTAGTTTATATGTATTTGATTTCGTGGGTTTTGGAATTATTTTATGTAAAGACTCATATTTTACGTATTGAGGGATCATAAAATAATTTTATTTAATTCATTTTTGCTCTTATGACTCTAATATTTTAGGATATGGTTTTTAGGGATGTTTTACACCTCTATGATTTTTCTTGAATTTCTATGTGATCGTTTTGCCCCTAGAGATCTTATTTTGGCTATGACTTTTGATAGAAGCCATATTAGATGCTCTAACCTATTTCATTGCTTTGGGATGGTGGTTTTTCATTCAGTAGAGTGGTCATATAGAAAAATCGGATAAGTGGTTAGGAAGTTATAGCAGTTTTAGGTTTTAAAATTTGCTAGCAAACATTAGAAGAGGATTAATGGGCCGAATTAGCATGCCCACTAGTCTAATCAGGTTTGGCTATAAATATGAGGTGAGAGAGACCATTTGAAAGTTTTCCTCTCATTTGATATCAGCCCCAAACCCTAACTCCTCTCTAATTCTCCATTCATCTTATTGGATTCCATCTCAAATCATCTCCAATCTCAAATTAGAGGCAAGATCTTCAACTAGGAACTTGATCTCATCACTTTGGTTGCATCTTCATTCGATTTGTCGCTGTTCGAATCAAATATTCATCATATTTAGGTTTGGTAGATTTGGTGAGTGGTTATGATCTCTCACTAGTCTATGATGGATTATATGTTGTAATTAGGTGATTATAGGTCAGAATTTTTGAATTAAGCTATAAATTGATTAGACTTAAGTAATTCTAGATTTAGAAACCCTACATTAACCTAATTAGACATGTAATTGGGAATAGATCATTGGCTAGTGCCATTTGTGTATATTTGGCTGTGAAATTTTATGTGTTAGATTAGATCTATGCTAGAATTATGATGGTAGATTGAATTAGATGATTTGTATGTTCATGCTGGATGTAATTGGATGATTTGCTATGTTTGATTCGCTGTTATGTTTGAATTTCTTACTTTGCTTGATTCATTTGCTAGTTTTGTGCATGTTTTAGGACTTAGATTGGTGATCAAAGCATATCGAGAGCAAAGTTTGTCGGAATTGCACGAATCTTGGAGGATAGGCTCTGAAGCACGTCAAGAGGAAGTTCTATGAGTCGCACTACAATTGGAGCTAAGTATTTGGATCGGCACCGATCCAAATTTTGAGCTCCAATTGAGGAGCAATTCATGGGGGGAATAGAGCATGAGTTCTAGAGTGGCTCTATGAAGTTGGATCGTATGACAGGCCAAGCGTTGACGATTGGATGAATCATCTTCATTGGATCAACTATGTTGCATAGAAGAGAAGATCTGAAGGCTAAGAGGGATGGCTAAGGGTCTATGGCATCTAGAGGAGCGCACTAGAGGCTGAGAGAGAAATGGAGTTGAAAATGACTAAGTATTTGGATCGATACCGATCCAATTGGATCGGATCGGTACCGATCCAAATATTTGCTCCAATTGATGTGAGATCCAGGGTGGAGACTCTGGGGTTGTAGTGGATCATGCTGGTGTTGTGGCTTATTGATTGCTTCTACGGTTTGGAAGATAACATGATGAAGTTTTGGCTATCCCATCGAGGGCTCGGATAAGTAGTAGGATCGAAGGAGTTGATAAACAGCTCAGGATGAACGGGGCTGTGGTATAATGGATTGGGCTGAGTGGTAGGACTCGTGACCGGAAATGGGTTTGAGTTGTAAAAGCTCTAAAGATTTGGGAGTGCCAAGGAATCGTTGATAACTCAGAGTGTTCTGGTTGTGTTTAAGCAAGGGTACTATATGCGGGGGCACCCGAGGGTTTGTAGCACCAGTCGTGTATCCTGGACCGCTCCGAGAGGGTCTAGTGTCAAAAAGTATGGTGGTACTGTAAGAGACAACCATGCGGGGTTTCGGATGTGAAAGTACGTGGGAACACAATCAAGAACCGGGATTTCCGTTAGTCTCTGGAAAGCAAGGACAAGGCCATACGAATTATCATATATTCAAGGCTTTATAAGATGATAGCTAGGTTTTGGATGATGGATGATATTGTTGCTATGGTTGCTTTGTTTTCTATTTCTCTTGGGTAGGTTATCATCTATAGGAATGCTGGAGAAGGGATTGGGAATAGTGCCAATGGAGGAGGTTGCTTAGATTCTTTAATTCTGTTCTGTTACAGTATCCTATTATCGTTTATTTGAGTAACATATTATATCTTATTATTAAGTTTTAACTCTTTTGTTGCAGGGATAGGTCAGGTATAGGTTTTGTACCTGTCTAGTATCACATTTTCCAGTATAGCTTTTGATAGTCATTTACCGCTCACACCAGACTGTTGTCTGACCTAAGGTTTTATGTTCCTTCTTATCATCTTGGGTACTCTTAAATGAGTAGACTAGATGATAGATTTGGAGTCGCAGCTGCTTTACGAAGATGAGCTTAGAGAAGCTATGGCATATTACTCTATATTTGTAGTTTACACTGTCTGTTTCTATGTACTCTGAGGGATGTAGTGAGGAAATGTTGTACTGAGATATTAGGACATTTGTACCATAACTCATGATTTAGTGGAGATGTTATTTTCATTTGTTATAGGCTCACTGTATTCTGTTGTATATTTTCTATATTATATTTTATCCATGCGCTGTGAGATATGCAACGGGTTTTTTTTGCTTTACATTTCAACCCCTGATGATCGTCCCATATCAGCCTGGCATGCTTACATCGCTCTTTTACATCATTGATGTGCAGGTGGTATGGGGCAGTCGTCACATTTGGTATTAGAGCTTTGGTTATGAGTTAACCAAAGGAAGTTGACAGTATATGCAAAAGGAGGGAGCGTACTTGTTAATGAAGATAGTATGCTATATTGTAATATTATATAGTATAGTATGCACTTGAGTACCATTACAGCTTTTCTTGGAATGAGGCTAATCATTCTTAATACAGATAAGAATGAATCAGAACACAAGGAATGCTGCTAGGAATAACTCCACTTCTGGAGTGGAAGAGGGAGCGGGATTGGGAGTTGCTACACCTGATTTTCAAGCCATGTTCAATGCAATGGTGGCTTCGCTGGTGAGGAGAGCCCAAACTAATCCTGGTGTGACTTTAGGTGGTGATGCTCCTTTGCAAGTGCCTAAGATTGACTTCGCCAAGCTTTGTAAGGATTATTCTACTCTTGGAGGGAAGCCATTCTTGGGAATAGAATCATCCATTGAAGTGCAAGATTGGATATATACTTGTGAACGCATTTTCAAGGACATGAATGTGAAAGATGCTATGAAGAGGAAGCTTGCTTCAAGACAGCTACAGGGACGAGCAATGAATTGGTGGAATGCTGTTACCATAGCTACTCCAGAGGATTAGATTTCTTGGGATCAGTTTAAGACTAGATTTAAGGAGAAGTTCATTCCTGCGGTTCAGAAGTCTGTGCTGTTCAAGAAATTTGCTGAGTTGAAGTAAGGAGAGATGTCTGTTTCTGAGTATGTGGCGGAATTTGATGCTTTGTCGAAGTATGGGATGTCTTTTATTGATACGCCTTTGAAGAAGAATGAGAAGTTATCACTGGATTGGACGACCACTTGGGAGAGAAGCTGGTGACCACATTGAAGTTTCTTTTGAGAAGTTGGTTGAGAAAGCACTTAGACATGAGTGTCTGTACCCGAAGAATAGGACTGCCATTGTTGCTGTTGCTAAGAAAGAGGAACCAAAACCACAATAGGGTGGTGGAGGTAAGAAGAAATGGAATGGAAAAAAAAAGCAACAAAAACAAGGAAAAGGGGGTCAAAAAAAGAATAAGAGTGAAATTGTTTGCCATGGTTGCAAGGAGAAGGGCTACTATATTAAGGAATGCAAGGCTTTTAAGAAGTGCTACAACTGTGATAAGCCAGGGCATATTAAGAAGGATTGTCCAAAACTGCCTAAGGATAAGCAGATTGTGAAGCCATATGCTTTGGATGCAGTCCGGACTTCATCTTGTGCCCTACTACTAAGGATAAGGGGAAAGGAGTCGTGGTGCAAGGTATGCTTTCCATCTGAGATGTTTCTGTTAGTACCTAAGGATTTGGTTTTGATGACAACAACTACAGGAAATCATATAAAATACAAATACTAATGTTTTATCAAGGTATACATTATATAGTGCAGGATATTAGACAGGTGTTGATGTAAGAAGACTGTACAGTATCAAGTAAAGATTGAAGAGTTAAAGATGTTGATATATAGACTCAAGAATGAAGACTCATGAGTATTCAAGATTTCAAGATTGCAAGATATTCTAGATAAGTTATAGAGTCTAGAATGTTTGTTAAAATTCGGATAACACTTGATCTCTCTAATGTTAAGGTTTTTAAATATTCTTTTCAATAAAGCTTTTAATTGGTTTTAAAATTCTTATACTTATTATTTAAGTTTTTATTATTTTACCAAGTTATTGTTTTTATTAGATTTTGATTTATTTTAGTTTATTTTTCACAATTCTTGTCATATAGTTCCACTTAAGTTTTATTATGATTATAATGTATATATATTATATTTAAAAATATTTACAAAGTATAAAATTATTTCACAAAGCAATACATTTTCAAAATAATATTTTAAAATGTTTTTCAAAATTACAAAGAGTATGTCGACATACTCTAACCCTATATGTCGACATACTAGCCGTGAGTTTCAAAAATAAACATTCAAAAGAAGTGTCTATTCGTCGTATCTCTTCACGAATGGACATGACCGTTATTCCTCTATAAATACCTGTCTTCCCAACAAATTTTTCAATCACTTTTCATTGTTCTTCTCTCCTCCTTCTCTCTCATTTTCTAAAACAAATTATAGCCATACTCTGCTGAGTTTCAACCAGAATCAAACTCCATTGCCATTAGTTTGATTCTCTATCATTTGCTCTCTGATTTCTATCATCTCTCTCACTCCAATCAAGGTCTATTTGCTATTCAAGGATTATAGGATCATTTATAATCAAGATTGAAGTTCCGAGTTTGTAAATCTTTGTCAAATTAAAACGATATACTAGTGGGTGTGATTGTAGCCCGTGAAATCAATTGGGAGTGCTTAATAGCCCATAAATCTAGTGGGTGTGCTTCTAGTGGAAATCAAGCGGCTCTACCCAGAGGCTGGGATTCTGGAGGGTGTTTCTCATAGCTTTGAAATCGAGATTGTATTTGCATTTACTAGTTGAAAAGAAATCCATACAAGGAATTGTATGGAACTGGATGTAGGGTAACTCCAAACCAGTATAAAATCCTGGTGTGTTCTTTCCATTTACTTTTACTGCGTTTACCGTTTATCTGTGTTTTGATTCTGTGATTGTTTCTATGATTATTAATCTCATTATTCTACGTATAATTTCAAAAGATTTTAAAAAGATTCATATAAATTAGAAAACACTATTCACCTCCCCTCTAGTGTTAATTTTCCTTAAGAACCCTATTCCGCAATCTTACATTTGGAATTAAAGCATTGGTTTTCAAAGTATTCATAAACTGATTTTTAAAAAGTTTTAATAGCATTCTTTAATGATATTTTTAACACTGTTTTTGAAAGGATAATTTGTAAAATCATCATTACAATGTTTCATAAATTTGCATCTATTCATTATGAAAAGTCACGTGATCTATTGAAAAGGAATAAACTGCAGGAACAGATGTGTTACATGGCTTTTAATGAACAAACATCTAATAATCAAACACTATAGATCAAAAAGGATAAATGGATATTTGTTGTTCAAGACGCATGATTGGAAATTTGGAGATTTTGAAAGATATAGTTTACAAAGATAGAGGATCAGTCAATTTTGGTGATAATTTTAAAGGATATGTGATTGGCATCAGCAATATCGGTAATTCTAAAACTCCTACTATTTTCAATGTTTTATTAGTTAGGAATTTAAAACATAATCTATTAAGTATTAGTTTGTTGTGTGATAAAGGTTTTTAATTAAATTCGTAAAATATAAATGTCACATTGAAGATAATGAGTCAACATTATCTTTGAGGGTATTAGGAAACGAAACATTTATATATTAAGTATGAAAATCTCAAATGATAACTTATATCTTTTGGCTGAAACAAGTGACCCTTGGATTTGGCGTAAAATATTTGGGCATTTGAATTTCAAACTTATTTCTAAAATTGCTGAAAATGATTTAGTTAGGGTCTTCCCAAAATGAACTTCAAAGTTGATAATCTATGCGATGCATGTCAATTAGGTAAACTTAGAAAAAGTTCATGTAAATCAAATGATACGATTTCTACTTCTCATCCCCTTGAACGTCTTCACTTAGATCTTTTTGGTCCCTCTCAAATACAATCTATAAATTGTAGTAGGTATGTATTTATAATCGTAGATGACTATTCTAGGTTTATGTGGATGATTTTCTTAAACTTAAAAGTGATGCTTTTGAAATGTTTAAGATCTTTGTTAAACAAACTCAAAATCAAATGTCCAGAAAAATTAAAACTATTCGAAGTGATCATGGTGGAGAATTCAAAAATGAAAATTTTGAGAATTTCTATAAGAAGAAAGGGATAACCCATAATTTTTTATTTCCAGGAACACCACGACAAAATGGAGTAGTAGATAGAACGATTCAAGAGTGTGCCAAAACTATGCTAAATGATAGTAATTTACCTAAGAATTACTGGACCGAGGCAGTTAGTAATGCATGTTATATGCTAAATAGAATTTTAATAAGACCATTAACTAAGAAAACTCCTTATGAACTATTTTATAATAAGAAACCTAAAGTATCATATTTTAGAGTTATTGTAGTAAATGTTTTATTCTAAATACCAAAGATAATTTAGATAAATTTGATGCTAAATCAAATAAAGGAATTTTTATTGGATATTCAAATAGAAGTAAAGCTTATATTGTTTTTTATACTAGAACTAATACTATTGAAGAGACACTAAATGTCTCATTTGATGAAAATTTCAAAATTCATAATCAAAACATTGATGAAGAAGAAATCATTGATAATGAAATTGAAAGCAATGAGAACACTGAAACTTATAATAATAATGAAAATATATACCAAAATAAAAGAATTAGATACTTAAGAGATAATCTTATAGAAAATATACTTGGTAGTATTGAATCTGCCATTAAAACAATAAACCAATTAAACAAAATGAGTAATGTAGCTTTTATTTCAACCATTGAACCTAAAAATCCAAAGGAAGCATCAACAGATGATTCATGGATTCTTGCTATGCAAGAAGAATTGAATCAATTCATTAGAAATGATGTATGGGAATTAGTCCCAAGACCCGAGGATAAGTTTATTATAGGTACTAAATGGGTATATAGGAATAAAATGAATGAACAAGGAGAGGTCGTATGAAATAAAGCTCGATTAGTTGTACAAGGTTATTGTCAAGATGAGGGTATAGACTTTGATGAAACCTTTGCACCTGTAGCAAGATTAGAGGCTACAAGAATCTTACTTGCTTTCGCTAACCATAATAATTTCAAATTATATCAAATGGATGTTAAAAGTGCATGTTTAAATTGATTTATTAAAGAAGATGTATATGTAGAACAAACCTCACTTTTCGAAGATAAAAATTACCAAATCATGTTTACAAATTAAAGAAAGCTTTATATGATCTAAAACAGGCTCCTAGAGCTTGGTATGATAAACTTAAATCCTATTTATTACAATCAAATTTTGAGATAGGCAAAGTAGATAGTACTCTCTTTATTAAAATAAATAAAATAAAAATGATATCCAATTAATACAAATATATGTAGATGATATTATTTTGGATATACTAACGAAAATCTAAATAAAGAATTTTCAGAATTAATGACTAATAAATTTGAAATGAGTCATGTGGGAGAACTAAATTATTTTCAAGGATTACAAATTAAACAACTAAGTAATGGAATTTTTATTAGTCAAGAAAAATACGCTAAAGACTTAGTTAAAAATTTTGGTATGGCAAATACCAGTGGTAAACCAACTCCTATGACAACTAATGAAAAATTAAACAAAGAAGAAAATTTAAAAGACATAGATCAAAAACTACAGAAAGGAATGATTGGATCACTACTCTATATAACTACTAGTAGACCTGATATAATGCATGGTGTTTGTCTCTGTGCAAGATATCAGTCTCAACCTAAAGAAACTCATTTAAAATCTATAAAACGAATTTTAAGATATGTTAACAACACATTAGACTATGGACTCTTTTATCTAGAAGATGATTCATCTGAATTAATTTCATATAGTGATGCTGATTATGCTGGTTGTAAATCGTTGCTTGCTTGGATCGCTGCCGATCTTGCGTAGCTTGGCATCACTAACTCGAAGTAAAAGCATTTGCTTTTGATCTGAGGTTGGTGATAATGTGGTTACCGTGCTGGTGATGATTGCGAGTGAGTTTGGGGCGATCGATGAGAATGGAGAACGAAGCGAGTTGATTGCAATTTATTGGAAGTAGATAGTGGATCTGTACCTTGCACTTGGCGTATTCTACTATCTTCGCTCAATAAATCAAAATCGATTAGCGCATGGTCTCGATGGCTTCGTTGAGGCAGTTTACTATAGACTTGGTCATCCTGGATTAATTTCACTATCGCATGCTCGATGTACCTGAAAATAGAACGAGCTTTCCGTATCGCTTTGGACAACGGATCCATTATCGATCGTTGACCGATAACGGGTAAGTGTAGGAAGAATAACTTTAATGAATGATATGAAAAGCCTTTTCCTTTCTCTGCTATGGTTGAACTATCTACACAGGAAAGAGCGTTCGTAGTGTTCAGGACACCGAGCCCATCCCATACAGATAACACACTACATTTGCCTCAGTCAACGCTTGGAATCCGATGAGTTGGCACAAGTCGTCGTCTTTTTGGAATTCAAGCATTAAACATAAGGGGATTTCTAGTTATAAATAGAATTACCTGGCCACATTGGTTACAAGTTCTATTATATAGAATGAAGCATCCGTCATCCCGACGTAAATCCAGTGGAGGAAGCCCTGCACTCTCTGGAGTAGAATCGTCATCAGTTATGCCTTCGCAAATGGTTTCTGCATCGCCTACTTCTTTGGCACCACCAGCTGAATATGGTCAACTAGTGCCGGTCGGTCCGATTGTTGATCGAATCCCTCCGAACTTTAGAGTTTTATTCAACTCTCCAGGGAGAGCTTCTACTATAATTTTTGCTAAAGTTCTGCATAATATTTGTTTACAGCATTGCATTCCGGATGATGATGTGCGCCTTCTACTGAAAAACGAGTTTATGCACATGCCACCTTCGAGGTGCACCGCCTGCCATCAGTACATGTGCTTGAATGGTGAGGTGCCCCCATTCAATCATTTCTTGAGAGAGACTCTTCTGAATTTGGGAATAGGTCCGTTTCAGATTCACCCAACGGATATGCGATTTTGACTTGTCTTCATGCTTTGTTTATGTGGACATTCAATCATGCCCCAAGCTTCGATGAGCTAAGGTATTTCCTCTCATTCAAGATGAGAGATGAATGTCCGTCTCTTGTGATTATTGAGGCTCAAAGAAATCGCAAAATCGTGCTGCAAATCCAAAGTAACTTGTCTTAGTTCAAGACCTAATATTTCTTCTTTAGATGCCCTGAAGGATTCAATCGTCTTTGGACGACCGAGGGTGAGTTTTCTCTTTACTTGTTGAGATTTTTTATGATGGTGCGGGGTTTTAATAGACTGAATACTCCTTGCAGTTATTCCGAGGCCAAACAAAGATTCATCACTTGATCCCATCTTCCATACTCTAAAGGCTATAGATGCTAGAAAGAGATTAGTCAAATCTTTGTTAACTGATGAGAATTTGCATTAGTACAGATTGTTGCCTCCTGGGAAATCTACCGTCGTCGTTCCATCCCCTACCCAATCCATGATTCAAACATGCTCCAGTTCTTCATCGCATGATTCTGAAGAGGGCAGTCTACCAAGAGGAGAAGGTCCATGCGGTGGATCAACTAAGGAAATCTATAGAGGAAACAACGTTACAACCGAAACCAGTAGCCCGATTAGGATGCCGTCGATCCCAAAGGAGGAGGAAGAGGAGTTCAAACAACAAGAAGGCAAGGCTACGGTGATCGCAGAAAAGGAAGAAGGTAAAATTGAGGGCCGGAGTAGCTATGATTCCTCCTCTAGCGATGAGGAACTCGATGCGAGTTCCAGTGAAGGAAATTTCGAATTATGTGATGCAACTCCGGGAATGATTCCCATTCTACCGGATTCGCCTTCCCAAGAGATTATTGCTAAAGATGCTCCCCCAGCAGCCAAACGACTTCATGGTTCTCCACCTAAGGAAACTGATATCAACTTTGGGGACTTAAGCAACGTTTATATAGACATTGCAGAACTCATGGGAGATGATTTTGAGTTCAAGGGATTGTCTATTCACTCCAGTTGTGTTGTTTTTGGAGTTAGCCTGAATCCTACTGTAGTCGCTTCCTGACCCGGTTTGTGAAGTCCTTTTAGGCCGCCAACGACACATCACACACTCCACTAGGGCCACGTGCACTCATATATGCATTATTTGAGCTCATTTTCTATCGTTAAAGTTACTTCATTTTTTTATTAGGTACTATGGGAGGTTATGGACTTTATAAAGACCTTGAACAATTTACAGATGCACAATGGGGGTCGAGACAGACTTCAAGCCGCCACCAGCCCCGAGAAACTGAGGAAGAATGAAAAAGAAGGAAATATTGGGAAGCTGAAGCTCGTCGCTAAGATAATAGGGACCGAGGTAGAGTTTACATGAATGGATATAAGAAGAGGAAGACTCACGATGAGCGGGAAGAGCCATCCAAAATGTCGAAAGTAGATCATTGTCCTCATACTTTCGAGCACCATACATTTTCCCCAGCTCCAGTCTCCATCGGAATTGAGGTCCCGACTTCTACTGTTCAAGTTGTTCCATCAACCCAGACTCCGTTAACTCATGTTGTGGCTGCTTCTAGTTCTTCACACCCTCGCAGGAGACCTGCTTATATTCTTCTGTCTGGTTCACCCAAGCTTGAAGCCGTGCTCCTCGGATGGTTCTCGAAGGTAGTTAAGTTTGATCATGACCCACGTCCGATTCATAAGGATTCTTATATGTCCCATCTCCAGGCGATTCAGGGCAACTTGGATCAAGCTGAAGGATGAGAGAAATTATGCAAGCAGCCAGCGGACATAAACCGTAACAACTATCAAGAGATCCTTTCATTTGAGTTGGAAAAGATGATTATGAAAGGATGCTGATGGAATGTGACACCAGAATTGACCAATTGACAAAGGAGAGAGAAGCTACCACTCGAGAGAGTAAGAGCAATGCTAGTTTGCTAAAGGAATTGAAAGAGGCTCACGTGAAAATTGAGATCGTGTTGAGAGATGAAATCAAGAAAGCCTACGCTGATGAAGTCAAGCTGAAAAAGGAGCTTGAAACTCGAGATGAGATCATCGAAGCTCAGAAGAGAACTATTGCTGGTCATGATGAAACGGTAGAAGCTTATAAGAAGACAATTGTTGATTATGCGGGAATGGTGGAATCCCGAGATAAGACCATCTCTAACTAGGCTCAAGTGATTGCTTCGCTTTGAGAAAAAGTCATGCAACTTAATTCTGAAAAGACCAAAGTCGAAGTCGAGAAGGCCACTGAGACGGTAGACTACTTGGAGCTGCAAGATGCCTTTGAAATAAAGATGGCGAAGATGGATGACACCATCTTGAACTTGTACGTCAACTCACTGTTGCATCAAGGCAGCCTATGTTATCTGGGTCCCATATTCCGGCGTACCCTTACTGTGGTTTTTGAAGAAGTCCTAGCCCGTTTTGGAGAAGACGGGGATGCATACTTTGAACAAGAGTTGGAGGATGCCTATCTTAACGAAGAATCAAAGAAGGATTTGGTAGAGGGCCGAGAGATTATTTGGGTGGAAAGGAAGCGAGAAGCCACTGATGCTGCTGCAATTACGGCTGCTAAAGCATTATCGAAGCCTTTTAGTTCCAGGCCTGGCGACTCATTCAAGCAGCCTCTTGATTAGACAGGAATCATTCCAACTTCGACCGGTGTCGCTTGGTTGTCTGCCCGTCCAGCAGGCATCACTGAAGCCTTGGGTGGTCTTGAAACTTCACCCAAGATCGTGCAACCATCCAGAGAAGGAAACAGTAGGGAGTATGAGGTTGAAATTCACGGTTATACTTCTAATGCAGGTAACTTCCTTGTTTCTCCCGAGTTTGAGGATTTTCAGCTCACACCGCAAGAACAAGATGAATTGAATGCTTTCCTTTTTGATCTTATAGGTCTGTCTTCTTTTCCTATCAAACAACCAATTTCTCCAGTCTCGGGCCTACTGCCATTTCAACTGTTTCAACGCTTGTTTCTATGGCTGCTTTGATTACCACGCTCGTGTCTGGCTCACAACCAAGACTGGAGCCTGATAAGATCGCTGCGTTGCACGACCTGGATGATCCTTCCATACACTGGATGGCGATTTAGCAGCAGCTAACACTCGAGAGCAGACAAACCAAGCTAGCCAGCGAGTAAAACTAAACAATAGATGGTGGCAGTAAAGAAGGAAAAGATTGAGGAGAGAAAGTCTTCAAGGAGCTCCCACAAGTCCCGGAAGTGCAAGATCAAGGGGGAGTCTTCCGAGAGGGTCGAAGAACAAGGAGGAGACATGGGCACAAAGCCTATAATTGATATCTTTGGCAGCGATACAACTCCTAATGGGGATACTGAGAGTAAGAAGAAACTTCCGACCAAAGGCAGGAAGGGAAGTGGTGGCGAGAAACACTAATAGGCTCGAGTGATAGTGGAGCCGGATATTGGAACATTTTGATCTGTTTGACATGTATTTTGTATAGGTATAGAGTCTGTACTTATACTTATGTTGTTGTAGCATCTGTACTTTTATTTTTGTTGGTCGATATTTTGTGGGTATGGCCCCCACATTTTGACTTTGTATTGAAAATGTTATAAGGAATGAACAGATTAGTGTTTCTACTATCATCTCTTCCGCGTTCTTCCTTATTTATCATGTACTTAGCTTGTTTTTACTACTTATGTGTGTACATGGCACGATTGCTTGTTCTGCATTTTTCCAGTTTTATAACTAGATCTGTTGTGACTGCCAAAATTCTATGTTCGGAGTAATAGGACTGTGGAGTAGTTTTCCTTTCAACTAAGTGTTGGTGCGTGAGTGCCTCCTACTTTATAGGGTTGTTTACGCTGAATACTTTATAAATGACCAATTGATCCAAGCGAGTCCTTAGATGTTTCTAGCCAAATCTACTTTGTGGTTCCTATTTTCGGGAACTTGTGACTCGAGCGTCTCGACTTTTGAGATTTTGTCGGTCAATGATCAGAATTCTTTGCCAATCTCAAGCTGTACGACATTGCTAGACTCCCGTTAATTACTTTTAGTAGTGGGAGAGGATCCTTGTTAGTCCTGCAATAGATGAGTTTTCTGGTGTTGTGAGGATAATACTGGTACATACAATATCTTTATAGTTTGCGGATGATGCCGGAGAAACATCGAGTAGTGCTTGCGTGGAATGCGCGGCTTTTAAGAGTGCATGGCTTACAAAATGTGTGGCTTTTAGGAGGGTGCGCGACTTTTAGGAGGGTGCACGGCTTTTAGGAGGGTGCGCGGCTTACGACATGTGTGGCCTTTTGAGGGTGTGCGGCTTACAAAATGCTTGGCTTTTAAGAGTGCGCGGCTTACGAAATGCACGGCTTTTTTTATTTTGAGTTGGTTTACTTTCGTCGACTCGACGAGTAGGTGGAGCATACTTGGGTGTGGTTTCACTTCCCCAAGCCGCCAATGGATGATTTTTGAGTCGGTTTACTTTCGCCGACCCAACAAGTAATTTATTGAATACGATTTTATTGGCTCAAGAAGCTAAAGAAATTTTATTGATAAAACAGAAAGTAGAGCTAATTTTGCCTATTTACAATGCCGCCAATGTAGTCGGAGGGCTCATTTGTGAAAATAGGAATTACATAGATAGAAGTTAAATAAAGTAACGCCAGAGCGAGTTGTTGTTCCTAGCATGGGGAATCTGAATTCCATCGACTGTGGTTAGCTTGAAAGTGCCATCTCCGAGTTTTTGCCCGATTGAGTAAGGCCCTTCCCAGTTTGGTCCGAATGTTCCTATAGCCGGATAGATCCATTTCAGGATGAGATCTCCCACTTTAAAGGTACGATTGCAGACCTTGGAGTTGAAGTGCCGTGTTACCCTTATTTGGTGAGCCGTGGTCCTTAGCTCGGCTTCCTCCCGTTTCTCGACAATCAGATCTAGTGACTCGAGCAAGAGCATCTCGTTCTCTTTTTGATTGAAGTGTCGTTTCCAATGGGAGGGGATTTCCAATTCAACCGGGATCATTGCTTCAGATCCGTATGCTAGGACGAATGGCGAGTGTCCAGTTGTTGACTTGTGCATCGTTTAGTAAGCCTATAGTGCAAGTGGGAGCTCATCAACCCAGTTTCCTTTTGCTTTTCTCAGCCATTTTTTATGATGGACTTGATGATTTTGTTTATCGACTCTACTTGCTCGTTTTCTTGAGGGTGTGCCACTGTGGAGAAACTCTTTTCGTCGTTGAAATGCTTGCGAAAGTCCTTGAATTTAGCGCTTTTGAATTGAGTACCATTATCTATGATGATTTTCAACAGCACTTCAAACCTGCAAATAATAATTTTTAGTGACAAAGTTAATTACTTTCTTAGTAGTAATAGTAGCCAGTGGTTCTGCTTCAGCCCATTTTAACAACAATGATAGCATATTTGGCCCCTGCTTTAGCAATTGGGAGCACGCCAATCAGGTCAATTCCCCAGACCGCAAAAGGCCATGGATCAACCATTAGCATAAGTTCCATGGATGGAGTTCTCTATATTTTGGTGAACTTTTGGCATTGCGCACATCATTTGGCATAGTCCGCTGCTTCATGGTTGATGGATGGCTAGAAGTAAACATATTGGAGAATCTTCTTTGCTAAAGTCTGCCCTGTAATGTGGTTTCCATAATCACCTTCATGGATTTCCCTGAGGATCTTTTTGGCTTCACTGTTGGTTACACATCTGAGTAGGGGAGTAGAGAATCCCCTCCTGTAAAAAATTCCATCCCACAAGACGAACCGTGGTGCCTTCCAGGGTAGCTTCTTTCGATCGTTTCGATCCTCGAGGAGTGTACCTTTGATAAGGTAATCTTTGATCGCTAATCTATGATTGCTCTTCCTCTACGGTTTCCATAATCCAATCGATATCCATATCATCTATGCTGGGTGATGCAAGCATTTCGACTGGGGTCAGTCCCATTGACTGAGCATCCCCGGAACTGGCTAGTTTGGCTAGGTGATCCGCTTGCATATTCTGTTCCCTTGGAATGTGACTTAAAGTGTAGTGCTCAATGTCCTATAGCAATTCCTACGCTCTTGACAAGTAGAGGGCGCGGTTGCCCCTTGCCTGGTACTCTCCTTTCACTTGAAAGATGACTAGTTGAGAATCACTGTAGATATGCACAGCTTTTATACCTAATTCTTTAATGATTTTTAATCCTGTTATCAAAGCCTCGTATTCTGCTTCATTGTTGGTAGCAAGAAATTCTAGTCTTAGAGCGTAGCAAACAGATCATCCTTCGGGGGTTTGGAGTACTACCCCTGCTCCTGAATAGAATTCATTTGATGCACCATCGACAAACAACTTCTATTGTGACACCACGTCAGAAATGCCGTCTTCTTCACCATCCCCCTCGGTAAATTCGGCGATAAAATCTGCTAGAGCTTGACCGTTGGTATCTCTTCGTAGGTGATAAGTGATTTCTTATTGGCTTAACTCGATGTTCCATTTCAGAAGTCGACCTGATGTCTCTGGGTGATACAACACCTGATGGGATGAGCCTAGAAGTACGGTCGTAGCTTCCTTGACGCGATCAGTAGGCAATATGCGAGTTTTTCCAATTTCGGGTAACTCTTTTTAGCTCCGGTGAACCGCTTACTGATATAATAGACGGGTCGTTGGACCCTTGCCTCTTCATGTACCAAGGCTGTACTCAGAGCATAAGTTGATACAACAAGGTAAACAAACAAATCTTCCTCGTTTATCGACTTAGATAAGACCTGCGGGGTTTCTATATGATGAAGTATTTCTTCAAAGGATGTTTGGCCGGCTTCGTTCCACTCAAAATTCTTCTTTCCCTTTTTTAGCGTGTCGAAGAAAGGTATGCATTTGTCAGTCGCTCGAGAGATGAATCGCTCAACACTGCAATCTTTCCATTTAGAGTTTGCAATTCCCTTTTGGTCGTAGGGGATTTGACGTTCCTTAAGGCAGTAATCTATTCTAGATAAGCTTCAATGTCCCTTGCATTCACGATGAAACCAAGGAATTTGTTAGAATCGATGCTGAAGGAGCATTTTAACGGGTTGAGCTTCATTCTATATTTCCATAATATTTCAAACATTTCTACTAGGTTGTCTAAGTGATTCTCTGATATGCGTGATTTGAAAAGCATGTTGTCCCATCTTCCCATCTGATCTTTGAACATTATGTTTACCAGTCGTTAGTAGGTTGCCCTGCGTTCTTTAGTTCGAAGGGCATGACTCGATAATAGTATAATCCAAGGTCGATAAATAAAACTAGTATTCTCTTGATCGGATTCATGCATCATGATTTGGTTGTATCGTGGCCCACCGTGGCATCAATAAGCCGATTGATCTTGGGCAATGAGAAACTATTCTTCTGGCAGACTTTATTCAAGTCCGAGTAATCAATGCAAGTCTACCACTTCCCATTGGACTTATTTACTAAACCGGATTTGATACCCATACGGGGTTGGTTGCATCGCGGGTGAAGTCGTTTTCCAATAGCTTATCCACTTCCTCTCTTAGTGCAGCAGACCATTCTGGTCCCAGGGTGCACCTCTTCTGCCTCACTGGACTGTACTTGGGATCGATATTAAGTGTGTGACATGCTATCTTCAGCGATATCCCACACATATAGGAATGCGTCCAAGCGAGCACGTCCAGATTGGTGCGAAGAAACTTGACTAGTTCTTGTCGTGTCTTGGTTCCAAGATGTGATCCTATTTTCAGTACCCCTGTCGGATCATCCATGTCTACAAGGACATGCATCGTAATCTCTGCTCATTCTGCCCATTCCTATCCTGAACTCTTCTTTCTAAGGTCCATAGCCTTATCGAATCAGCTGTGGACCCCAAGCTAGGGGTGGTTTTGTAGTTGCTATGCTGATGGTTCCTGATGTGGAGAATTCTCTCAACGTTCTTCCCATTCTCTTTCTTTCTTTCTTGTTTCACGCAATTCAGCGATGTGGCATTCCTTTGCGATGCTCTGGTCTCCGTTTATCATTCCAACTTTGTTTTCTGTAGGGAATTTCATAGCGAGACACCATTATGCCAGGATAATTTAGTAATCTACGAGGGCCAGTCGTCCCAAGAATGCATTATAAGCCGACATCTCGTCAATTATCACAAAGGTTTAGGTGAGAACCACACTTTGATCTCCTATTCCGAGTTCAATAGGCAGATCGATTGTGCCAACTGGTTATAGTGGATGGCTGGTGAATCCTTGGATCTTCGTTCGACACGCAGAGACATTCTTCGTGTTAAGCTTTATTTGGTCAAACGTATGTCAAAACAGAATGTTTACTGATCCTCCAGTATCGACCAACACCCGTCGCACGACAGCGGACCCGATTCCTATTGTCACCACCATTGGATCTAAAGTTGGAGCTTCTATTCCTTCACTATCCCGGTTCAGAATATGATGTCGTCATTGAGAATCCTCTACTGTTTAGCAGGGGTCCTGTCTTCGATTGCAAAGCAAGTTTCCTTTGGAGCATGTTTGACTGACCATGCAGTTAATGCCCCGATGTTGCCCTGCTATATCCCATAGCGGATTTCTATAGCTACGATTTTCCCAAATAGCCTCAAATATATCTTTTCCGCTTTTAGCCCTGCTATTTCCACTATATCCTACTATTCTCGCAATATCCCGCTATTCCTGCTATATCTGCTTTAAAGTAAATGAATTGAAAAATGACATTTATACATTACAAAAATTATGAAATTATTTTTTTAATTGAATTTTTTTAACATATTTTCATAAACAACAGTAGTATAATATTATATTAAATTTAATTATGTTAAATACCAGATTATATTTATTTACAATATATTTACACATGTTTTTATTTAAAATTAGATATGTATTAAATATAATTAAATTGAGTGTTAATTATGAATTTAATTACCATTTATATACTAGTTAAATCATTAAGTACAAGCTTTATATACTATTTTAGAGTCATCCGCTATATCCACGCTATTTCATTGATGTATCCCCACTATGACATTTCGCACCTCTGTCACATTGAATCCGCTAAGCGCTTTAACTGCATGGTTGACTGAATAGCATATCTTTCCATCTCGCCCTAACTTTTTTATGTCGGATGAGGACCTCTCGAAATGGTATTGATGACAAGCCTCTGTTTAGCTTGCTTGGATCCCTCTTCGCTAGATCCAATTGCTTTCCTTGGGTGTTAGGAGCACGAGGTCCGGTTAGCTGATCGAAATTTTGAGGCTTCTTCACATATTGTTGAGCTTGTTTACTGTAATCAGTTCTTCGATCACGTTCTTCAAATGGTGACACTCGTTTGTGTTATAGCCGTGGGTTTTGTGGAAGCGACAGAACTTCCCCGACTTCCTTTGTTATTTCGACTCTTCTTTTCGAGGTGGCTTCGGGTACTCTTCTGTTCCCTAAGTTGCTAGGTAAATATTCTCCAAGCTATCGTTTAACAGAGTTTATTCTCCACATTTCAAGCCTCCGAGTTTCTTTCCGACTCCGTTGCCCTTGCCGGTGTTTTGATGCCGGTTCTTTCTTTTGTTGTCCCTATCTTTCCCAGCAGCTACTTTAGAATTCTTGCTATTTTGATTGACCACCAAATTACTCCAAATCGATTCATTTGGTCGCATTTGTATTTTTACCTTCTAACATATTTGCCTCTTCCAATCTTAAGTACCGACTAGCCTTTCGATTGAATTCTTTCATGGTGGTTGGTTGCTTCATTTTAATCCACCTCCTAAAATCTCTCTGGATGGATCGAGCGGACTAAGGGCATAAAAGTCATATCCTCATTTGGAGTGCTCACTTCGGTGACGGCTGGGTTAAAGCGGTTCATGAATGATTTTAATGACTCCTTGGGTCCTTAGAAGTAACCGAACATAAACATCATGTTTTTTGGCTGAGCCGCGTGCAATCTAAACTGTTCCAAGAACTTCCTAGCTAGCTTGTCAACGGTTGAGATAGATCGCGGAGGGAGCCTAGTAAACCGCATGGAGGCGACTCCTTCCAGATAGATAGGGAAACATCTACAACGAACCACATTCATTACCCTTGCACCATCCATATTCAAAATGTACTTGTACAAGTACTGTTGAGGGTCAGTAGTTCCATTGTAGGAGGGCATATCTGGTGGCATGGTTAATTTCTTAGGGTATTCCACCCTCAGTATACTATCAGTAAAGGGAGTTCGACTCGGAGCAGAACCTCAATTATCATCCTTACTACCCTTGCTTTCTCCATCAAGAGTCTGACCAAGTCCGCAATGTATGCCTCACTTGTCCGTTCATCCATAGGTCGGCTATCAGTAGTCGCGCCAAGTGCTTGTCTTTGCAAATGGTCTTGGTTGACTGGCTAAAAGCCCAGGCTCTCCAGTCTTTGGGTGAGCCACTCCTACAGAGGTCTGTTGGCAGGCGGTTGGTATTATGGGTGGAGTTTGATCGTTTGAGTTCAATTCACCTTCCCTAAGTTGCTCATCTTCCTCAGAGTCAGTATCTGCCACCAATACTTCCTCCCGTAGAGTTTTCACTTCTAAGTTCAGATTTGCAGCAGGTGCTTTAGCAGTGGGTGGAGTGTTAACGTTTCTTCCTTCGTGATTTTTGGAACTCTGCCCACTATTTCCTTTTGCTTTTGTCTTCTATTTCTTCCATTTAAGCCGAAAATAGAATAATGCTCTTGCTCTGTAGCAGCCATGGCTTCAGGCACCATTTTGGGAGTAGTTAGTGATTAGAGCACTAAAAGAGCATCTATCTTATCCATGAGAACTTTTTGACTGTTTTCCATTTTCTGGTTAATTTCATCAACTATCTTGTTCAATTCTCCCTTAGTCACAACTTCATGCTGTATGGAAGATCCTGGAATCTAATCTCCAGAGTTAACTCCTAACAACAGACTATTGGGGTTGTTGACTTCAATTCGCTGAGGGTTTGTTTCTTCTCCAACAAAGGTAGCTCCTATAGATCTTCCGATAGTAGTTCTCTTTCTTCCTGGTGCCATTAATTCTCAACAGAAAATCTTCTAAGCAGAGATTGAGGATATAACTTCTGAACCTATCTGATCTAAAGTAGATAGCCAGATCTAAGCCTGAGTTGGGTTCTCAGTGAAAGCACCAAAATATTGACCCAAAAAATGGATCGACACCCTGAATTGAGTATGAAAGCACTAACCCTGTTCTTATAGAGCAATAATATAGAAAATGAATGTAAAAAGAGCAGAAACAGTAAAAAGATAAGAAGATTTTTATAGTAGTTCAACTGTTAATGAAGCCTACGTCCACTTTATAACTTTCTATTAACTGACTTCTGTTACAAGTTGAATCGAGTTACAATATAATTGAATCTTCTAAGTTAGATCAAGTCACAAGTACCAAAGTTCACTGGAGAATCATAGTGAACCCTTAGATGACTATTGTGTAGGAGGAGAAGAGTGAAGAATAATCTCTATAGAGTTCCAACATCCAGTCCATAAGATCCTCTTTATGTTGCAAGTAAGACTGTATTTATAGGGGTTGGAAAGCTATTGGGCTAGGCCACTTTGCCAAAAGCCTACACTCAATTATACAAATGTGCCCCAAGAATTTCATTGCGATCCAAATTAACCTGATGGATTGCTAGCGATCCATAGGGCATGGATCGCTAGCAATCCATGTGCTTAAGATGAATTTGGATCGTTTCCTTTGGGTTGCACTCCTTGCCTTATGTTGTTGCTTTCCATGTAATTTCGTAGCTAGTTGCCCTGTTTTGATGATGATTCATGTACAGGTTGGATTGAACTATGACTGGAATCAGATAGATCTTTGCTTCTCGAACTAGGTTGCTTGGAAGGCTATGAAACTTCGCATACACCCCTAGAAAAGATATTAACTCACAATGCAAGAGGTTTGAATGACCCACGAGGAGTCCTAATGGATCGCCAGCGATCCATAAGTAGTGGATCGCTTGTTATTCATCCTCTTAGTTGATTTTTGTGTGTTTCTTCTTTAGTCCTTCTTGGCCTATTCTTGTGGTCCTCTTTGTTGATTCTTGAGTTTTTTTGCCTTGGTCTAGATATATTAACTCCTATTGAATTCTACTGGGTTAAAAACCCGGTTAACATATAGCACCCATAGAACAGAACGAGTTAGAGGTGCAAGTGGATGATCTGCTGAAGAAAGGATTCATTCGGAGAAGCATATCCGAATGGGGCGCACATGCTGTATTCGTGACTAAGGTGAATGGTTCTTTGAGGTTATGTGTGGATTATCGTGAGCTGAAGAAGGTCATGAAGAAGAATAAGTATTCGCTTCCACTGGTTGATGACTTTTGATCAACTACATGGTGCAAAGGTGTTTTCTCAAATGGATTTAGCAACTGGATTTCACCAGTTGAGAGTGGCTAAAGAAAGTGTGCCTGCCTATTACTGCTTTCTGACACCGTCGGGTTTCTACGAATGGTTGGTGTTGCCTTTTGCATTGCCAATGCTCCGGCATATTTTGTGGATCTTATGAATAGAGTCTTCAGAGATCATTTGAACAAGTTCGTGCTTGTGTTCATGGTTGACATTTTGATTTACTCCAGAACTAAGGAAGAGCACAAGAAGCACTTGAGGATTGTGCTTGAGATTTTGAGAAAGCACAAGTTGAGAACTAAGTTCTCTAAGTGTCACTTCTAGAAGGAAGAAGTGAGATTCTTGGGTCATGTCGTGTTAGGACAAGGAATAGCAGTGGATCACGCAAAGGTGGCAGCGATCCAAGATTAGAACCAGCCCAAGAATGCTATAGATGTGAGAAGTTTCCTAGGATTTGTAGGATATTATAGGCGCTTCATAAAGGACTTCTCAAAGATTGCAGCACTGTTAACCAACTTGATCAAGAAGAATCAGACTTTTACTTAGGATGCTAGATGTGAGCATGCATTTGTGGTTCCGAAGGAGAGATTGACGAGTGCACCTATATTGGTTATTCCAAGTGGGAATGAAGAGATGACAGTATACACGGATGCTTGTGGTACTGGTCTTCGAGCCATGTTGATACAGAAAGGGGGAGTTGTCGCTTATGCTAGTCGATAGTTGAAACCACGTGAAAGGAATTGTCCAACCTATGACTTGGAGTTGATGGCGATTGTGTTTGCTTTAAAGACATGGAGACATTATTTGTTGGGAGAAAGATTTGAGCTATTCACGGACCATAAATCGTTAAAGCATCTTTTCTCTTAGAAGGATCTTAATCTTTGACAGCAACGGTGGTTAGAGGTTTTGGCCTCCAATGACTTTGATATTTCCTATACTGTAGGGAAAGGTAACGCAGTAGCAGATGCACTAAGCAGAAGACGTGTTGGATTAGGAACTATGCTTCTTGAATGGAAGCATATGGAGTATATAGCTGGATTTGATTTCAGGCCACATTGGGAGCTTGAGCTTGAGATGTTAGCAAGTCTATTGATCAGACCTACTCTCATAGAAAGGATTGGTCCTAGTTAGAAGCAAGATGCTAAGCTAGTAGAGATCATGGGAAAGATTGAGATGGGAGTGGAATCTAAATATTTGAGGCAGTATGAGATTGACCGGGATGGTTGGCTTCGTAAGGATAAGAGACTGGTTGTTCGAGATGTTGGTCGATTATGAGATGAAGTACTAAGGGAATGCCATCATTCCAAATTGACCATTCATCCCGATGTTAACAAGATGTATAGAGATATGAAGAGGACTTACTACTGGGAAGGTATGAAGAAGGATTTTGGAAAATTCATCTCAAAGTGTATGAATTGCCAGTTAATGAAGGCTGAGTAGAAGAAGCCTACTGGATTGCTATAACCACTAGATATTCCCTTATGGAAGTGGGAACAGATATATGATTTTATAGATGGATTGCCAAAGTCTAGAGTAGGATATGATAGTATTTGGGTAGTGGTAGATCGACTAACCAAGAGTGAAAGATTCATACTGGTCAGGTCTACTAGGATGGCATCCAAGTTAGCAGAATTGTATGTTAAGTGGATTGTTCGATTCCATGGTGTGCCAAAGAGTATTGTAGGTGATAGAGACCCATTATTTACCAGTGGATTCTAGAAGAGCTTACAAAAGATTTTGGGAACTGAGCCGCACTTGAGCATAGCTTATCAGCCACAGACGAATGACCAGACTGAGAGAGTGAATCTGATTTTGGAAGATCTTCTTCGAGCTTGTATTATATATTTTGGAGGATCTTGGGAAGATCATTTGCATTTGGTAGAGTTTGCATATAACAACCGTTATTAGTCAAGTATTGGAATGGCACCACATGAAGCATTGTATGGACTACCTTTAATTCGCCTTCATGTTGGTGGGAAGCAGGTGAGAAATCGATACTTAGGCCCGAAATGATTAGAGAGACTTTGAAGAAGATAGAGATCATTCGGCAACGAATGAAGACTACTCAAGATTGTCAAAAGGGCTATGCAGATAAGAGAAGAAGAGATATGAAATTCTCAGTTGGAGACACGGTATTTGTTAAGATTTCTCCTTTGAAGAATGTTGTTCAGTTTCGTAGGAAAGGAAAGTTAGCACTCAGATTTGTTGGACCGTTTCAAATTATTGAGATTTGGGAAATTGGCTTATAGAGTGGACCTACCTCCGAAGATGGCGGGTGTGTACAATGTTTTTCATATCTCCTATCTATGGAAATTTGTGCATGACTTGGGTATCGTGATCGCACCAGATCAGTTGGAAGAAATAGGGGTTGATCCAGAAGTTTCAAGACCTCGTAAGCCACTTCGAATCATTGGGAATGAAACGTAACAGCTTAGGAGGAAGGTAGTTAGGTTAGTTTAGGTGCAATGGAGTGAGGATGATACCGATTGTACATGGGAGACTGAAGAGAGTATGAGGACGGCCTATCCAGAACTCTTCAAATGGTAAGACCCATAGGTCGTATCTATTTGCACCATTGTATCTTATACTATTAGAATTTTGCATGTTGGGATAGGTTTTATTTTCTATTGTTTGATTTGAATGCTTAGCTGGATTGTTAGATGGTTGCTAGTGGATGATAGGCATGCGAGATAACCTTGGTTACTTATGTTTGTTTAAGTATTTCAAGGGCGAAATTCATAGAGGAGGAGGGGGGGGGGAGAATGTAACGACTCGTATTTTATGTATCGGAGGATCGTAAAATAATTCCATTTAATTCATTTTTTGTTGTATGATACTAATATTTTGGGATATGGTTTTTAGGGATGTTTTACACATCTATGATTTTTTTTGAATTTCTATGTGACCATTTTTTCCCCGAAGATCTTATTTCGGCTATAACTTTTGATAGAAGCCGAATTAGATGTTCTAACCTATTTCATTGCTTCGGAATGGTGGTTTCCCATTCCGTAGAGTAGTCATATAGGAAAATCGGATAAGTGGTTAGAAAGTTATAGCAATTTTAAGTTTTAAAATCTGCTGGCCCAGAATTAGAAGGGGATTAATGGGTCGAGTTAGCAAGCACATTAGTCTAATCAGGTTTGGCTATAAATATAAGGTGAGAGAGACCATTTGAAAGTTTGCCTCTCATTTGATATCAGTCCCAAATCCTAACTCCTCTCCGATTCTCCATTAATCTTATTGGTTTCCATCTCAAATTGTCTCTGATTCCAAATTAGAGGCTAGATCTTCAGCTAGGAACTTGATTTGATCACTTTGGTTGCATCTTCATTCGATTTGTCGAAGTTCGAAATGGATCTTCATTATATTTTGTAGGTTTGGTAGATTTGATGAGTGGTTATGATCTCTCACTAGTCTGTGATGGATTATATGTTGTAATTAGGTGATTATAGGTTAGAATTGTCGAATGAAGCTATAAATTGATTAGATTTAGGTAATTTCAGATTTAGAAACCCTAGATTAACCTAATTAAACACGTAATTGGGATTAAAAAATTGGCTAGTGTCATTTGTGTATATTTGGCTATGACATTTTATGTGTTAGATTAGATTTATGCTAGAATTGTGATGGTAGATTGAATTGGATGATTTGTATGTTCATGTTGGATGTAATTCGATGATTGCTATGTTTGATTCATTGTTGTGTTTGAATTTCTTGCTATGCTTGATTCGTTTGCTACTATTATTCATGTTTAGGACTTAGATTGTTGATCGGAGCATATCAGGAGCAAAGTTCGTCGGAATTGCACAAAACTTAGAGGATAGGCTCTGGAGCACGTCAAGAGGAAGTCCTGTGAGTTGTACCATAATTGGATCTAAGTATTTGGATCGGCACCGATCCGATTGGACTGGATTGAATCAGTACCGATCCGAATTTTGAGCCAATTAAGGAGCGATTCATAGGGGGAATAGAGCATGAGTTCTAGAGTGGCTCTATGAAGTTGGATCGGAGGATAGGTTAAGTGTTGAGGATTAGATGAATCATCTTTATTGGATCGGCTATGGTGCTTAGAAGAGAAGATCTGAAGGCTAAGAGGGATGGCTAAGGGCTTATGGCATCTAGAGGGAGCGCACTAGAGGTTGGAAGAGAAATAGGGTCCAAAATGACTAAGTAATTTAATCGGCACCGATCCAATTGGATCGAATCAGTACCGATCCAAATTATTGGCTCCAATTGACGTGAGATCTGGGGTAGAGACTCTAGAGTTGTAGTGGATCATGCTGGAAGTTGGCTCGTTGATTGCATCTACGGTTTGGAAGTTATAACATGATGGAGTTTCGGCTCTTCGGTTGGGGGCTCGGATAAGTAGTAGGATCGATGGAGTTGATAGACAACTCAGGATGGAATAAGGCTGTGGTATACTGGATTGGGCTGAGTGGCAGGACTCGTGCTTGGAAATGGATTGGAGTTGTGAAAGCTCTGAAGATTTGGGAGTGCCAAGGAATCGTTGAAAACTCGGATTGTTTTGGTTGTGTTTAAGCAGGGGTACTATATGCGGGGGCACCCGAGGGCTGGTTGCACCAGACATGTATCCTGGACCGCTTCGAGTAGGTCTAGTGTCAGACGGTATAAAGGTACTGTAAGAGACAACCGTGTGGGGTTTCGGACCTGAATGTACAGGGGAACACAATCAAGAATCGGGATATCCATTAGTCTCTAGTAAGCGAGGACGGAGCCATATGAGTTATCATGTATTCAAGGCTTTTTAAGATGATAGCTAGGTTTTGGTTGATGGATGCTATGGTTGCTATGTTTGCTATTTCTCTGGGGTAGGCTTTCATATTTAGGAATACTGGAGAAGGAATTGGGAATAGGGCCAATGGAGGAGGCTTCTTAGATTCTTTAATCCTATTCTGTTATAGTACCCTATTGTCATTTATTTGAGCATGGATTCTTATTTCTCAATGATATCCCACGATCGAGACAATTGGATGAATCCCATGAAACCATTTCGTAGAAGTTCATTGATATCTTCTTTTTTTAAAGCAAATCGACTTCGATTCTTGAATGATCCACATCACTTCTGGTTCTATTGTAACAAAAGATTCCCTTTTTCTATGGAAAAAAATATTATATCTTATTATTATGGCAACTCTTTGGTTGTAGGGATAGGTATGGTATGGATTTTTGTACTCGTCTAGTATCATATTTTCCAGTATAGCTATTTGTACCAAAAATGGGCACAACACTCTTCGGAAGTTTTTGAAGAGATAAAAGTGAAGAATGAAAATTAAAACTGTGGATTATCTAACAAAAACTCCAAATAACAGAAAGTAAATTGCAAAGACAAGCGATTTAGAGTGGTTCGGCGTTTTGCCTACGTCCACTATGAAGTTTGATGATTTTATTGCTCGATACTTGAAGGTTACAGTAGTTTATAATGTAATACAACTGAATTTCTAAGTTAAGTCTCAATCTAAAGCAGCGGCGGTGTTCTGGAGTAGATCTGGCAGAATCTGGGCGCTCTTCAGTACTTAGAATTCTCCGACCCCTTTTCTGAATGACTAGGGGCTCTATTTATAGGTGTAGGAGGCTAATATTTCGCCTAAAATGAGGGGAGACCAATTCTGGTACGTCAGGGGGCCCACATGGCCGAAATCTGGAGATCCGGGCCCACTTTGGGATCGATTCGACCCTTGGTTCGAATCGATCAAGAAATCATCCAATCGAGCTGAAATTTGGTGTGAACATTCTTCATCATGTGCTTAAGCTTCTGTGAAAATTTCATGGCATTTGGACTTGTAGAACTCGAGTTATGATCGATCCAAGATTGCATTTCTAGTGAATTTGGACACTTCGAATCGATCCTTCGACTCGATTGGGTCGAATCGATGCTTGCTGTGACGTGGCGCGCGTGCTCCTCGCATCGATCCGCTTTTCACTCCGGGTTGACTCGTTCGAATCCCTTGGTTTTAGCCGCGTTTATCTGGTGGACTCGAGATGTTGGACTCGAAGACTCACTCTCTTCGAATCGATGGAGACGGTACTTGTTCGAATCGATCTAGACGCGCTACTGTAGATTGATTCGAAGTTGTTTTATCACGGGGATTCGAAGGCAATGGAGTCGGAGCAACCCTTAAATGTATGGATTCGAAGGTCTTCTACCTTTATGGATTCGAACAGAGGGCACGCTTGATGAGGTCGAAGCTAAGCTACTTCTCCTGGATTCGAAGCAAGGTTATGTTCCCTGGACTCGAGGCACTTTCTCTCTATGGATTCGAACCGAGGTTGGATTTCCTGGATTCGAAGTAGTATACGTCTGATGGATTCGAACTAAGACCGGTCTACTCCATCTTTTTTCGATGATATCTTGAGCATACGACCTCGGATTGACTTGAAACTTGGATCGTTGGTTCCCACGGCTTTGCTTGACGTGCCTTATCAATTGTAGTTCGATCCGGACTCGGACAAATTTCATCGATATCCATAGCGATCCTTGCGCGTAGCTGGTCTTCGAGACGATCTGTCACCGGTTTCTAGCTAAGCCCTTGGTGTCACGGCCTTGCCAAAAGGCAGGATAACATTTGCCCCCCAAAGTACGTCTTGTGTAAACATGACGTGCTTTGACAAGCTGCAGTCTCTTACTGGACGGCTATGACATGCTTTACCGAAAGTTGCATTCTGTATCGCAGTAATCGACCGTCGTATAATTGTGACTGGTTGTTAGGTTTTTGAGTCATGACGAGATGAACATTTGATTCCTGTAGATGATAAAGACCAAAACATTAGTCAGAAATACGTGCATACGTGTATTATCTTGACTTTGGTTAACGTTGCGTGATCGCAAGTCGTTGTCAGTTCGGTTTGCTATCGAAATCTGCATCCGTCCTCTCCTGAACCGGTTTGAGACTCGAGTTAAAACATCGCTTTTATGATTGTCTTATGATCATCCCCTTGTATCGATCCTCTCCTGAATCGCCATAGAGAGTTGATGATCAATTTTTCATATTGAAATGATTCGTCCGTTTGATCGGTGGTATTTGATGGATTCGAAGCCATGCTTCTTTGAATTGATGGCCTTCGAATCGAAGGTTTGAAGGACCTCGTGCTTCGAATCGATATGAATTTCAATCCAGCCTCTGTTCGGTTACTCCTTCGAATCGATAATGCATCGAATCGATACTGTGTGGATTCGATGTGGTTGTCTGAGTTGTTGGAGTCGAACGTTTTTTAGGGACACTCTTGCTTTGTACTTCGTATCGATGAACCTATTGTATATTGGATAGATGGATACAAAGGACGGCCTTGGATTGGTGACTGTCACTGTTTCCCTTGATTTGATAGAAACTCTTTTGTGATCGATTCGAGAGCATCATTCGAATCGAAGTGACTGTAAACCTGGGATGGCCGGTCTACTTTTACCGGGATGCGAATCGTCATTTTTCCCCTATATATACCGGGGTCATATTCATTTCTCACTTTTTTACTTTTACCATTGCTTCAGCCGTTTCTTCGAACCGATCTCCCAGAGCTAAAACTCACGAGCTTTCCACGAATCGATCGAATTCGTCCACGCTTCCACTCGCAATCGAATTAGGTAACTAAAGGATTGATTCGAGATGAAAATGTTAGAATTATCTTCGTCTTCAAAAATTCTGAGCGGTGAGATTTGAATGGAGTGGGTCGACTCGATGGGGCTGAGGAACGAAATTATTTGAGTCGTATCGGCTGAGAGTGTTGTCTTTCTCTGCTTCGCATCGATCCTGGAACGAGTGATTCGAATCGTTTTCTGATGCATAGCTTCGAATCGATTCTTGCAAAGGAAGAAAGGGCCTCGTGTCGATCGATTCGATGTAACTATACCTTGATCGATTCGAAGGTATCGAAGGTCGACCGATTCGAAGTCATTCAGCGCCTATGGATTCGAGGCGCTTCTCCATCCCGAAGTACATCGAGTCGATCCATATGGATTCGAAGCACATCGAGTCGATTTGATGGATTCGAAGCACATCGAGTCGATCATATGGATTCGAAGCACATCGAGTCGATTTGATGGATTCGAACGCTTTTAGTTTAGAGAACCCAACTTTTATGACTTGTTCTAACTTCTGAACTACGACTAATCCCAAGTTGGACTTTGACGATCTTAATGTACTTTAGCATATTTGACTCTGACGAGTTTCGGCCTTGCATAATTGAACCCGACTATAGGACTATACTTGACTTCCTTTTGAAGCTCGTCGATGGAACCATGACTTAACCAATAATATGACCAATAACCAATAGCATGACGGTCAGCGATGACGGTCGTTCCCAGTCTTGATTCTCAGAGTTTCGTCGTTCATACACCCCGTTTTAACCTGTAGAATCTGCTTAAGTTATGCACAACACTTGCACTGCACAACACGTTCATACACTTCACACTAGGGAATGCACGGGCTCTGTATGTACTTAACGTTTCTTTATGATGAGTTAGCTAATCATGGAATCTTCGAGCTCCCAACAACAAGAGGTACAGAGCTCGACTCCTCCGGTGCTTGAGATTCCCGATATTCCTGCCGATGAAATCGATCAAGCTCCAGATGAATTGCCAGAGGCTATATTTATTGAGGACCCTGTTGATTCGGTTCAATCTAACATCTCCGAATCCTTATTGGGACGAATATGCTTAAAGCATAACATATCTCTGGATGATGTGTTATTACCCAGAGCCGATGATAGACCGCACAATCCGCCTGAAGGATATACAGCATTCTATCGCCATGCTTGCGCGGCCGGAACTCTCCCTCCTTTCAATCAATATATCAGAGGGATGCTATCCTACCTAGGAATTGCTCCTTCGCAACTTCATCCCAACGGGCACGCATTGCTGAACAGTGCCTTTGTCATATTTATGGACTGTCTCTTTCGCCCGCCAAGTCCCACCGAGATCAGACACATATTTAACTTCAAGAGTAGGGGTGATAGCCCGTCTTTTACATTTCTGGAGGCAGTTAGGAATTGCCAAGTTGTAGTTGGAGCTTGGACCCGACTGAGTTATTTCAAGAACGAGTGGTTCTCTGTTCGGTGCCCTCCGGGTTTCGCCAGGCGATGGTTGTCTAGACGTAAGCGCCTTAACCTGTTTTCTTGACCAATAGCTCTTTGGTGTTAAAATTGACATTTCATTCCCTTTACAGCCATTATCTCCAGACCCGATGGAGGGCGTTTCAAGGGTATCGTCCGAAGTCTTCAAGAAGTTCCAAGCGAGTTGAGACATATTGACTCGGTGCTGAACGATTATAACTTAAGAATTATTGGTTTGATCGACATCAATCAAAGTATAGTCGACGAGGGATTGGCAAAGCCCGCCTCCAAGAAGGAAGATAAGAAGAAAACCAAGAAGAGAAAGGTGAAGAAGTCACTCGGAATCAGAATAATCGAGGCGAGTGACGAAGAAAGAACCCACACGGATTCGGAGCCGATGGCTGACCTCTCGGGAAACTTGGAGGAGTCGGGAGAAAGACGGAAAGGCAAGGCCGCCGTTTCCAAAAAACTTAAGTCTAAGGGGTGGAAATTTGTGGATGTGTCTCCTCCCATTTCCGGAGTTATGATTTCTGAGGCCGCCCCTTCTCATTCGAGAGACATTTTCAAAGGGCTTGACGATATTCCCATCCCAGATTATATATCGATTTCTCATAATCCTGGGTTGGAGGAATTTCAAGATGTCCTAAACATGAACGAGCCCTTTCCTTTAAGTGCGGTCAACACTTCCGGTCGGTTTGGGGGTTTACACATTCACACACACTTCCACAGCACTTCATGACTTTTGCATAGTAAACATTGCTTTATGGGATCTTAATCTGTAATTCTTTCTTATCGCAGGTGAGATGTCAGGACGTGGCTCTACTCTGGATAGGCTTCGAAATGTGCGCCAATCTTCTCCATTCTATGATTCCCGCAGGAGAGAGTCGGATAGAGATCATGGGCGAGGCTATTCAAGTCAAGAACGTTATGATAGAGATAGAGATTACTCGCGTGGCCGTTCTGGCTATGATTATTCTGACAGAGACCGGGGATACCAGTACCGACCCCGATCTCGCTCTCCTCCGCCTCCTAGGGCCCCAGTAGACCTCCCAGAGCCTTCTCATCAGCAGCAGCCGCCTTCTCAATCTTCCCGGCCTGATGCTCAGCGGCCAAGAATGGAACCGACAACAGCCGCTATAATAGAACAAGCTCCGGCTGAGTTGACAAGTGAGGGAGCTGCTAAACTCGCCCAAATGAAAAATGACTACCCTGAAATTTGCATGGATGGCTATGTCTTCCCTCCTAACTTTAAAAGAATTCCTTCGGACGCTGAGACCACTGCTCATAGTTATATCCGCGACTTCTACGCTCAGTATAAGGAGTGGTACAAGGCAGTCGTGAAGGCTTCTAGAGTAGCTTTTGACCGGGCGAAGATTATTGCTGAACGTGATGCTGACATTGTTAAACAGAAACGCATCATTCAGGTTCTTCAATCCGAAGTGGAGACGTCCCGGAAGTCAGAACTTGAAACACTTCAGAAACATGAGGATGTCGTGGCCAAATTGGCGAGGATGCAACAGGAACACTGCGCCACGGTAGAAGAGATGGGCCACCGCAACACCACCATTGCAGCTGAGCGAGACTTAGCCGTTAAAGAGCTGAACGAGCTCAAGGCCAAATTTACTGAAATGGTGAAGGAGAAGGACGATGCAAACGCCACTGCTCAAGAGGCTTGCGACCAAGCAGTATCTCTCAGGGCCGAACTTGCTGTGGTGGCGGTCAAGGCTAAGTCTGCGGAAGCAGAAATTCAAGAAAAGATCTTGGAGGAGAGGTCTAGGCTAGATGCTGAGTTTGATGATCTCTTAGTCACGTACAACGCTAATGTGCTGGAACACAGAAATTTAGCGTGGCTGGGAGATGACTCCATGATCTTGTACAATGCCTGGACCCGGCTGGTGGATGAGAAGAGAGCAGCGCATCCAGATGAAACACTTGACGACTTTGAGCTGGAGATGCGTTTGCTCACCGAGGATGAGAGGAAGATCCTTCATGAGGCGGTGATCTCTATGGCGAAAGAAAAGCTTGGTGTTCAATCTCTAGAGACAGGCGAAGGCTCGGGGATCGCGCATCATGAGGCAAGTGTTGAAGCTGTAATTCCAACATTGCCCGAAACCATTGGTGCGGTAGATTCCCAGTCTGTTCCTGCATATAATCCTGACCAACCGTTATTATCTTCCGCCGATGATTCTGCCCACGTTTCGGTCCACACTAAGGAAGGTATTTGAACGCTTCTCGTAGTTTAGTTGTGAAGAACCTTAAGCAATACACTTGGCTAACAATCTTCGCTTTGTCGCATTTCAGTGACTGAAGTCGTTGTTTCTGCGCCTCTTGCTCTATCGGTTCCACATCAAACACAAGGGGTTGTTTTTACTGAATCCATCACGACTTCTACCTTGATCGGCGAAGAGGGAGATGCAAATATGTTTTCTTTCAGCGCTCAAATGATTGAGGAGCTTCTTAATGAGCCCATCGATCCCTCCGTCAACCCGTCCGATGCTGTGAGTGGGGCTGCTCCGGCCGTTAGTTCATCTATGCCAGCTATTGGCACATCCGATGCGGCCCAAGTATCCCGTGAGGACGACATTATTGCTGAGATTGATGCCGAGATGGCAGCAGGGAATGCTGGTATGAATCCGCCCGGGCCTGCCCCGTTAATGGTGATTTCACCGGACGGTACTGTAGTGATTGAAACTGCTCCTGTCCCTCCTCCTGCTACTACTCCTATGCCTTCAACTCGTCCTCCGAGAAGAATTTCCGTCATCTCAAGCTCTGAGGAAGACGTCGATATTATGTTGCTTCCGAAGGACAAGCCCGAAAAGAGCAAACGGTCGAGGGGAAAATCAGGCAACGGATCTGGTGGAGCTACCCCGAAGAAGAAAATAAGGAAGAAGAAAGATTGAACTCTTCCTTTAATTTTCTGTTGCATGGGGCGGTATTTTGTTGATTTTTTCTATAGCCGTGTATAGACGTGGATTCGGCTCCCACTAGTAGCAATTTTTTGAACCACTTTGTAATCAGATTCTTTTTGTTGATAGTGGAAATGAAAATTTATTCCCTTTTGTCTTCAACTTGTTATGTGTTATGGTTCTGCCCCCAGTATTGGGGATAAGTGTGGAGTTGACGTATGTTTATACTCCGCCTCGCGCTCTGGGAGTACGGAGTTGAGCAATGTTTATACTCCAGCTCGCGCTCTCGGAGTCTGAAGTTTGTTGATATTTATACCCAGCTCGCGCTCTCGGAGTACTCTGGGGTTTTGTGAATGTTTATACTCCGTCTCGCGCTCTGGGAGTACGGAGTTGAATGAGTGTTTATACTCCGCCTCGCACTCTGGGAGTACGGAGTTAAGGAATGTTTATACTCCGCCTCGCACTCTGGGAGTACGGAGTTAAGTAAAAAGTTTGTACCCAGCTCGCGCTCTCGGAGTACTCTGGGATTTAGGAAAATGTTTATACTCCGCCTCGCACTCTGGGAGTACGGAGTTAAGTAAAAAGTTTGTACCCAGCTCGCGCTCTCGGAGTACTCTGGGATTTAGGAAAATGTTTATACTCCGCCTCGCACTCTGGGAGTACGGAGTTGAGCAATGTTTATACTCCAGCTCGCGCTCTCGGAGTCTGGAGTTTGTTGATATTTATACCCAGCTCGCGCTCTCGGAGTACTCTGGGGTTTTTTGAATGTTTATACTCCGTCTCGCGCTCTGGGAGTACGGATTTGAATGAATGTTTATACTACGCCTCGCACTCTGGGAGTACGGAGTTAAGGAATGTTTATACTCCGCCTCGCACTCTGGGAGTACGGAGTTAGGTAAAAAGTTTGTACCCAGCTCGCGCTCTCGGAGTACTCTGGGATTTAGGAAAATGTTTATACTCCGCCTCGCACTCTGGGAGTACGGAGTTAAGTAAAAAGTTTGTACCCAGCTCGCGCTCTCGGAGTACTCTGGGATTTAGGAAAATGTTTATACTCCGCCTCGCACTCTGGGAGTACGGAGTTAAGTAAAAATTTTGTACCCAGCTCGCGCTCTCGGAGTACTCTGGGATTTAGGAAAATGTTTATACTCCGCCTCGCACTCTGGGAGTACGGAGTTGAGTGAAGGGTTGTCGTGTATCAACCCATTTCTGGCCTGATGTGATGGCTTGCCCCCGAGCTCGGGTTTCGTTTAGTGAGTGGTTGATTGCTTCATAGCCACTCCCTACTTGAATAAATCCCATTGTGTGATGGAATTTAGCTCTTCGTGCATCGTGATGTTGTACATTGTATTTAATGAACCACAGCTCTGGCTCGAAGAGATGGCATTTTATTGCTGAAATAAGAAAACATGGCAAAGTCAGTTACCTTATTACAAATTCTAATTTCGAAATGCAGAAACAAGATTTAAAATAGAATTTAAACTAAATAAATAAACACAGCCTGTTATTTGGAGTAGCGACGAAGACTTTCGCTATTTTAGGCCCTTGGTAAGGTTAGACCGTCAACGGCTGCTAACTTAAATGTATCATCCCCGAGTTCTTGCTTAATTTCGTGTGACCCTCTCCATGTTGGTCTTGCGTGTGGGAGTGCCGGATATTCTTTTTTAATGACAATGTCATTGTGTTCAAAAGTTTTAAGTCGGTCCTCGGCATTGCGTAATCGGGCGACTCGATTTCGGCGAATGATTGTCCTTAAGTCAACCTGGTCGCCCTGGACGACTCCGACTCCGTTGACAGTAGGGAACTTTAAAGTTAAGCACCACAGGGCAATTACGGCTTTGAATTCAGCAAGGGCAGGTCATCCTAAGAAAGCGTTGTATGGCGAGACTATGTTCAACACAGCGAACTGTAATGTCCGAACTCTCCTATGTTCCTTGGATCCCAACTTAACTGGTAACTTCACCATCCCAATAGGTATGGTAGCGCTACCATTGAATCCATGGAGGTGAGTTTGGCAAGGTTCCAAATCCCTGGCTTTCATCCTCATTTGATTATAAGCATGTATAAAAAGGATATTCATAGAGCTCCCGCAGTCAATCAGTATCCTCCTTATCCAAGCTGGACCTACTTGTGCCGATATCACGAGTGGGTCAGTAGTCGGGCTTCCGACATAATCAATATCATTGTCTCGGAAAGTGATGTCGTTAACTATCGCTCTCTTTCGTTTGGTCGAAAGTTTATTGTCCAAGTTATTATCATACTCAAAGTCTGTTCGTCTAGCTAAGTTGTTATATGATTTCATTTCTTCCCAGCTTCGCTTCGCTGGACGAGGATTATCACTTACAACATTAATTACCAGTCTTCCTCCGACACGACCTGGTTCTTCCTGTCTTTCTGGATTCTGTACACGATTTTGATTTGAGGGGCCCGCCCCCTCAGATTGCGGTGCCCGCACAAACTGGTCTAACTTCCTCTCCCTGATCAACTTCTCGATGAGGTCCTGCAAGTGTCGACATTCATTGGTGTTGTGGCCATAACTTTCGTGGAATCTACAGAACTTTCCTGTTTGAATCTGCCTCTCCGACGATTGCTTCGGAGCCGGCTTCTTGTATTGCATAGTATTGCAAGTCTGTAGGTACATATTTTCCAACGATGTATTCAATGGTGTGTAATTATCGAACATTGGAGCCTCACGCCGTGGACCTCGATTTGGATCTCTTTTCTTATTCTGACCATTGTTACCTCTTGGCTGAGTTTGCTTGTTCTGTATGTTCAACTGAACTTTTCTGGAATTGTCACCGGATTGTTTAACTGCTACATTGCGTTGTATCCCCTCACTTCCGGGTTTCGCATCATTTTGCTTCCTAGACTGTTTCGCGTCCTCTTGCCGTAAGAATTGAGCGGCTTTGGAGTAGAAACGGTCCAACGATGTGGGTGGTTTTCCAGCTAACCAGTTTCCAAACTCAGAATCGGGATCGATTCCCTTTGTCAATGCCATTAAAATTGAGTTATCGTTGGGATTACTAATCTCCACACACGCCGCATGGAATCTCTCCAAGTAACGCCTTAGCGTTTCCCCACGAGCTTGGGTAACACTGGATAAGGTGTTGACATCTTTGGGTCTAGCGACATGCATGCGAAATTATTCAACAAATTTCTTAGCCAATTGGTCAAATGAAGAGATAGATCTTGGAGGTAATCTTGTAAACCACATTGTTGCAATTCCACCTAGAGAGATGGGGAAACTTCGACATTTTACTGCGCATCGGCCCTTGCGGCGCTCATTGACCATTCATATTTCAAGATGTGTTGATTGGGATCAGAATTTCCTTCGTACATAGGGAGAGTTGGCATTCTGAATCGCCGAGGAGGTTCAGCGTACAGTATCTCGTCCGTGAAAGGAGTATGACTTCGAGAAATCCCCCAGTCGTCGTTGGTAAGACCTTGGATTTCACGGATCATTTGTCGTACCATAGTCGAAATGTCGGGCATTGTTATATTTTGGGCCTGCTGAGCTAAGGTGTGGTCGGGTTCCACAGCGCGAGTTCGGACCGGGGGCTGTCGACGGTCCAAATTTCGCCTCCTTGGCTCAGCGTTTTCTGGGACGTACGGTTCAGGAGTACGCCCACGTTGATGATCATTTGGCTCTGAAAGATTTCGGGTATCAACCCTTGCTTCTATTGCGGAAGCTGCGGCATGATTGTCCGTGGTATGCTGTGTAGTAGGGCCTTCTTGTGTTGAGGGCCCAGCCTGAAAGCTGGTCGACGGTCCTGCCCTCAACTGTCCAACAGTCAAGGCGGGTTGATATCCGGTCATCTGTGCATGACTCCCATCTAATCGAGGATGGGTAGATCTGTGATAATGGTCCGATGAGGCGGAACTTTCAGTAGATGACCGGGAGGTATCATCCCGTCTGGACCTTCTGCGGCCTTGGCGGTTCAGTTGATTTGTTAATTCAATATTAGCACGCAACTGTTCGGCCAATTGTTGCCGACTTTGAGTTAACTCTTGAAGCAACACATGGAATTCTTGTCTAGTGACTGCCCCAGACGGATCTGAATGGGCAGTGTTGTCTTGGTTGGATGGCTGCTGTTGAGCAAGATTCTGTCCATCCCTACCTTCCTGTCCAGCAGTTGTAGAAGTGGTTCTTGTGCTAACCATTTTTAATGATGAATCCTTTTCCTAGACTTTATGCAAATCTGAATAGAATGAAAGGACGATGAATTAGAGATCTGGATCTTCCTCTTGGATTTATGCAATCCGGTATCGATGGTAGATCCAAGGAGCAGGAGAAAAAAGCTGGTTTTCTCTCAATGAAAGCACCAAAGTGTTTGTACCAAAAATGGGCACAACACTCTTCGGAAGTTTTTGAAGAGATAAAAGTGAAGAATGAAAATTAAAACTGTGGATTATCTAACAAAAACTCCAAATAACAGAAAGTAAATTGCAAAGACAAGCGATTTAGAGTGGTTCGGCGTTTTGCCTACGTCCACTATGAAGTTTGATGATTTTATTGCTCGATACTTGAAGGTTACAGTAGTTTATAATGTAATACAACTGAATTTCTAAGTTAAGTCTCAATCTAAAGCAACGGTGGTGTTCTGGAGTAGATCTGGCAGAATCTGGGCGCTCTTCAGTACTTAGAATTCTCCGACCCCATTTCTGAATGACTAGGGGCTCTATTTATAGGTGTAGGAGGCTGATATTTCGCCTAAAATAAGGGGAGACCAATTCTGGTACGTCAGGGGGCCCACATGGCTGAAATCTGGAGATCCGGGCCCACTTTGGGATCGATTCGACCCTTGGTTCGAATCGATCAAGAAATCATCCAATCGAGCTGAAATTTGGTGTGAACATTCTTCATCATGTGCTTAAGCTTCTGTGAAAATTTCATGGCATTTGGACTTGTAGAACTCGAGTTATGATCGATCCAAGATTGCATTTCTAGTGAATTTGGACACTTCGAATCGATCCTTCGACTCGATTGGGTCGAATCGATGCTTGCTGTGACTTGGCGCGCGTGCTCCTCGCATCGATCCGCTTTTCACTCCGGGTTGACTCGTTCGAATCCCTTGGTTTTAGCCGCGTTTATCTGGTGGACTCGAGATGTTGGACTCGAAGACTCACTCTCTTCGAATCGATGGAGACGGTACTTGTTCGAATCGATCTAGACGCGCTACTGTAGATTGATTCGAAGTTGTTTTATCACGGGGATTCGAAGGAAATGGAGTCGGAGCAACCCTTAAATGTATGGATTCGAAGGTCTTCTACCTTTATGGATTCGAACAGAGGGCACGCTTGATGAGGTCGAAGCTAAGCTACTTCTCATGGATTCGAAGCAAGGTTGTGTTCCCTTGACTCGAGGCACTTTCTCTCTATGGATTCGAACCAAGGTTGGATTTCCTGGATTCGAAGTAGTATACGTCTGATGGATTCGAACTAAGACCGGTCTACTCCATCTTTTGTCGATGATATCTTGAGCATACGACCTCGGATTGACTTGAAACTTGGATCGTTGGTTCCCACGGCTTTGCTTGACGTGCCTTATCAATTGTAGCCCGATCCGGACTCGGACAAATTTCATCGATATCCATAGCGATCCTTGCGCGTAGCTGGTCTTCGAGACGATCTGTCACCGGTTTCTAGCTAAGCCCTTGTTGTCACGGCCTTGCCAAAAGGCGGGATAACAATAGCTTTTAATAGTCATTTAATGCTCACACCAGACTGTTGTCTGACTTGAGGTTTTATGTTTCCTCTTATCATCTTGGATACTCTTAAATGAGTAGACTAGATGATAGGTTTTGAGTTGCACCTGTTGTAGAAGACGAGCTTAGAGAAGCTATGGCGTATTACTCTATATTTGTTGTTTTCGCTATCTGTTTCTATGTACTCCGAGGGATGTAGTGAGGAAATGTTGTACTGAGATATTATGACATTTGTACCATAAATCATGATTTAGTGGAGATGTTATTTTCATTTGATATGGCTCACTATATTCTGTTGTATATTTTTCATATTATATTTTATCATGCGCTGTGAGATATGCAACAGGTTTTTTTTACATTTCAACCCCTGATGATCGTCCCATATCAGCCTAGCATGCTTATAGTGCTCTTTTAAGTCATTGATGTACGGGTGGTATGGGGCAGTCGTCACATTTTAGGTATGGACTGGTTGAGAAGATATGATGCTATGATATTTTTCCAGGATAGGAAAATATCATTGAGACATCCTGATAGTAGTGACCGAATAGTATACTCAGTTGAGAATTCGAGTCCAGAAATTTGTGCTTTATTGGGTGCCACAGAAGTGGAAGATGAATTGAATCGGGTTTTAATTGTAAGAGAATTTGCAAATGTCTTTGAATCGATTACAGGACTGCCACCGAACCGAGCTATCAAGTTTCAAATAGATTTTATACCAAGAGCTGAACCCGTAAGCAGACCACCTACCAGGATGACACCTACTGAGATGAAGGAGTTAAAGGTGCAGCTAGTGGACTTAGAAGGAATGAACTTTATTAGGACAAGCACTTTGCCTTAGAGAGCAGCCGCAGTGTTCGTGAGGAAACCGGACGGGTCGTTAAGCTTATGCATCGATTATCGTAAGTTGAATGAAAAGATGATAAAGAATCGATATCCTTTGTCGAGAATCGATGATTTAGTTGACCAGTTGAGTGGAGCCAAAGTATTTTCCCAATCAGATTTGGTGGTAGGGTTCCATCAATTGAGAGTGGCAGAGGATAGTATTCTGTTGACAGCATTTCGAATGATGTATGGTTCGTACGAGTGGTTAGTAATGCCATTCAGACTGATTAATGCGCCTGCTTTCTTTATGGATTTAATGAACCGGATATTCCAAGAGCACTTGGATAGGTTCATGTTGGTGTTTATTGACGATGTTTGATATATTTTAAGGATGAAAGAGATCATGATATTCATCTTATAATTGTGCTTAAGACATTGAGGCGACATCAATTTAAAGCAAAGTTTTCAAAATGTCATTTCTAGAAGAAAGAACTGAAGTTTCTTGGTTATGTGGTTTCAAAGATAGGGTTGTCAATCGATCCAGCCAAGATCGAAGCTGTTAACAGTTGGAAGAGATCCAAGACAGTGAGCGAGATCAGAAGTTTTCTTGGACTCGGTGACTATTACCAAAGATTTATCAAAGGCTTCTCGTGGATAGCAGCACCTTTGACTAGGCTAACTAGAAAGGACATGAAGTTTATTTGATTTGATAAATTTGAGGAAGCATACCTTAAGTTGAAGAATTTGTTGACCAATGCACCTGTGTTAGTTGTTCCGGATGGGAATCAGCATTTAGTGGTGTATACAGATGTGTATGGAACTGGATTAGGAGTCGTGTTGATGCAAAGGGGTATAATAATTGCCTACGCTTCCCAACAGATCAGACCGCATGAAGTGAGATATCCGACTGATGATTTAGAGTTGGCAGTGATGGTCTTTGCATTGAAAGTGTGGAGATATTATCTTTTGGGAGAAATATTTGAGTTATATACTAATCAGAAGTCTTTGAAGTATTTATTCTCTTAGAAAGAGTTGAATATGAGACAACAAAGGCGGCTGGAGTTTTTAGCAGCTTATGATTTCGGTATTGAGTACAAGCTAGGGAAAGGAAATAAAGTTGTAGACGCACTTATCAGGAAACATCTGAATGTGGTGTTAGCTATGTTGGCAGAATGGAAGGATCTAGAGGCATTGACTACTTGTAATGTGTAGTTAAGATAGATTTTTCATTCCCATCAAAGTACTGCCATGTTATCTTGCCTGGAAGTCCGACCAATGTTGATCGAAAGGATCGCTATTAAGCAGAGAGATGATCCAATGTTAGCTAAGAAGATTAGAAGGCTTGAAAGTGGAACTGAGATTAATAATCTAAAAGATTTTAGTCTTGATCAGAAGGGATGGTTGAGATAGAAGGGACGGTTGTGTGTTCCGAATGTTGGAGATCTATGGATTGAAGTTCTTAGGGAATGTCATTGATCAAAGTTTATGATTCATTCGAGAGGATCTAAGACGTGTCAGGATATAAAGAGATGTTTCTTCTAGGAAGGTATGAAGAGGGACGTAGGCTTATGGGTGAAGGAATGTGCGAATTACCAGCAAGTGAAAGCCAAACATCAGAAGCCAAGTGGATTGCTTCAGCCTTTAGATATACCAGTTTGGAAGCGGGATTCAATATTTGTGGATTTTTATTGGTGGGTTGACAAGGTCAAATGGGAGAAATGAAAGTATATGGTTTGTGGTAGGTTGATTGACTAAGAGTGCTCATTTCATTTCTGTTAAGTCAACTAGGACGGCGCATATATTAGCCAAGTTGTTTATGAAGAAAATAGTTATACTGCATGGGATTTCTAATAGTATAGTCAGTGACAGAGATGCCTTGTTCACTAGTGAATTTTGAAACAGTCTTCAGGAGGTGTTAGGTACCAAGCTTGAGATGAGTACCGCTATCTCCCTCGGACAGATGGGCAGACAGAAAGAGTCAATAAGGTACTCGAGTATTTGTTAAGAGCTTGTGTACTAGATTTTGGTGGGTCGTCGGAAGACCATTTGCACTTGGTTGATTTTTCCTATAATAACAGTTATCAGACTAGTATTGGAATGACGCATTTCGAAGCTTTGTACGAAAGGCTGTGCAAATCACTAACTTATTGGTTGGAGACCGGAGACAGATTGGTCCTTGTTCCTGAGATGGTGAGAAAAGCCACAAAATAGATTGAGTTAATCCGGGGTAGGATGAGAGAAGCTCAGTCTAGGCAGAAAAGTTATGTAGATAAAAAGCGTAAGGATCTTAATTTTTCAGTTGGAGACCGTGTTTTTATTAAGGTATCATCGATGAAGGGTGTCGTATGTTTTTGAAAGTCTGAAAAATTGGCCTCAAGATATGTTGGACCGTTCCTAATTATAGAGAAGATCGAAAATCTCGTGTATCGGGTAGAGTTATCGAGTAGTTTTACAGGTGTCCATAATGTATTTCATATTTCTCATCTTTATAAGTATGTGCATGATCCAGAAACTACTATTGCTCCGACTGCATTGGAAGATTTAGTAGTAGAACCGTATTTGACTTTTTTTAAGCAACCAATTCGAGTTGTAGCGAGAGATGAGAATAATTTAAGGAATAAGACAGTCAAGTTGATAAAAGTTCAGTGGATTGATAACGAGAAAGACTGTACTTGGAGATAGAGGACATGATTAGGGATACTTATCCTAAGCTGTTATGAGGGTATGTTCTATATTTACTGTATATAGACTTTATAGCCGGTAGGATATACTAGCATTGTTTGCATGCTTGCTATGCTTGTTATGTAGTCCTTAACGAATTTTGAGGATGAAGTTTTTTATAAGGGGAGCCTGTAACACCTCTAATTTTTGTTTAACATTATTCAGGATATTAATTTGGATAAATTAGATAGAATAATGTAAATAGCTTAGGAGAATGAGATTTGATAACTTAATAAGGCCGAGCCATTAAAAATGAACTAAGTAAGATTGTTTTAAAAGTTTTTTTTTTGTAAATGGGTAAGAATTATATTAAGTCATTTTAGCCCATAGAAATAGCCCAAAATGGTTCAATACAAAAAGACATGACCGACAGTACACAATCATAAAGTAAGTACTTTCTAGAACTACTGCAGCTTATTTCTCCTTCTTCCTTCGTTCATGGCGGCTGGTGAAGATAACTCGTACTTGGGATTTCTACCAATGGAAAGCTCGGATCCTCTACTGCAATTCGAGCTTCGTCTCGTTCCAGCTTGGTAATGGAATTATTTTTAATTCTCCTTTGAATTATCTGCATGTCTTCTTTTGCAAGCTTACTGACCTCAACGCGACTTCTTTGTTTGTTTGGGAAAATGCGATGGTTTCTCTCTGTTTCCTGGAGATTTGACCAGGCAACTAGTGCTCGGCATCAGGTAGCACTCGGCATCAGAGAGTGTTCGGCATCTGGGAGTGATCGGCGAAGTACTCGGCATCCAGTGGTACTCGGCATTAGAGAGTGTTCAGCATCTAGAAGTACTCGGCGAAGTACTCGGCATCCATGATACTCGGCATTAGATAGTACTCGGCGTCAGGTAGTGCTCGGCATCAGCTGGAGCTCTGCGTCAATTAGTATTCGGCGCCCAGTAGAACTCGGCGACAGAAGTGCTCGGCATCCAGAAGACGTTCAGTGTGCATAACTACTCAACGTGACAGTATCGTTCGGCCTGCATGCATTGTTCGGTCAAGAGCTTCGGACAGAGATACGTTCGGCTTCAACTGCAACCATCCTGCACTTCCCACACATCAAACGTACCATTCGGCATGGAAGGGACCGTTCGGCATGGAAAGGATCGTTCGGCATTATGGCGTTCGGCATGCCTGGTTCGGCAAGCAGCAACCACTGTACTCGGGCTAGAGTGTTCGGCCACCAAGCCCACTTGGGAAGTCCAGCCCATATTTGCCTATAAATAGAGGGGCAGGGTCACAGTGAAAGGGGATCCTTTTTGGAGAACACTGGGGAGACTCTGCCATTTTTGAGACTCATCCTCTCTACTTAACAACTTCATTCAAGCATTTGATCTACGAATTGTATTTGTAATCAAGCATTAAGAAGATCAATAAAGTTTAATCTCAAAGTGGACGTAGGCAATTACGCTGAACCACTATAAATTTGGTGTTCTTACTTTCTACATTTAAATTAGCATTGTCTTCTCTGTTTAATTTACCTTCATCACTTATTTCTCTACACAATCTTTTTCTACGAGGTTAGTGACCAATTTTGGTGCTAACACTTTGGTGCTTTCACTGAGAATTGAATTCTCAGCCTGATCGGATCTCATCGTCTACTAGTGGATTTTCATATTCGCGAGATAGATCCAGTTGTTTACTAGGAAACTTCCTATTCTACTCAGATTTGAAAGAAATCTAAAGGAAGCTGATAGCCATATTCATATAAACCAAGTCTATGTAAGATATGGGGACTGGGCGTTGAAGTTTGCAGTCATGTTGAATAGAGGCCGACCCCCCCTCTGAAGCCAACTTAGCCGATCGCCCCAGAAAAGGAGTATGCCGACCGCTCCAGAAAAGGTGTATGCCCATCGCTCTAGAGAATTCCCCATGTCGAGCAGAATTCCCATGCCGAGCAGCATCCAGGCCGAGCAGAGCTCCCATGCCGAACAGAATTCCCATGCCGAACAGCCTTGGCCGAACAGCTTTGGCCGAACCACTCCAGGCCGATCCACTTTGGCCGAACAGCTTTGGTCGAACCACTCCAGACCGATCCACTTTGGCCGAACAGCTTTGGCCGAACCACTCCAGACCGACCCACTTTGGCCGAACAGCTTTGGCCGAACCACTCCACGCCGATCCATTCTACCGAACAGCCTTGGCCGAACAGCTTTGGCCGAACATACCTCTAGGCCGAACGCCATTCCAGGCCGACCATAACTCTAGGCCGAACGCCCTTCCAGACCGAACCATACCTCTATGCCGAACACCTCTGTAATGCCGAACGGTATTGTATGCCGAACGACTCGGTTGTGCCAAACAAGAATGAATGTCGAGCACCTCTGTAATGCCGAACGGTATTGTATGCCGAACGACTCGGTTGTGTCGAACGAGAACGAATGCCGAACACCTCTGGAATTAATTTACACCGGTCCCTTATACGACCCCTATTTTCAAAAAAAAATGTTTTCGGGTACGACCCAAATTTTCAAAAAAGAGGCTAAATTTTTTTTTTCGGGGGGAAACCCCCCGAACCCTAGCCGCAGCGTAGTGCCTCCGAATAGTGAATTCAAAACTCAACTTAATAAAGGAACATTCTATCCACTTCCTTGACATCCCATGATCGACCAGAGCATAGAGGATCTAGCGGCAGCTTATGAACGGCATCAAGGGAATGGACAAGCAACCGCTATTCAAGCGGTACTCCCAAAGGTTGGAGAACATAGATGATATGACTCCAAGCAAACCAATTTATTCCAAATACTAACAAGGGTATCATACTGATCGCGTTTGAGGAAAGTCGACCTCCAGATATATTTTTTGGCAGCTAGTTAGCTAAAGAGCCTCCTATGACTATGGATCGTTTCTTTTACAAAATGAATCAGATATGAAGTGAGGAGGAGTGGAGCAGACTAAGAAAAATAACAATGAAGGCCCGTTGGCTAAGGATGTAGATCCTAGTAGCCGAAACAAGACTTCAGAATTCAGCTCATATGCTCTTTGAAAGATTCAATAGACAACCTCTACTTGAAGACTCACGACTCGGAGTGGTACTGGAAACCAACCTCGAGAGAGTACACCAAAGTCTAAAGAAAATCAGGGGAATGTTGTATATTCCCGGATGCTCGCTGATCCTAACACGGGCGATTACAAACACCTCCGAGGTGTGATCGAAAAGATGACCTGGAAAGGAAAGCTTCAATAGTATGTACAAGTCCTGCAGAATGGCGGGCAGCGAATATCCGATGCCTATTAATAAAGGGCTATGATTATCAATTGGACGGTTGACGGCCAACATCCCTTTGAAAGGAGCCAGGGGCGGAGTCGAATAGCGAGCACACGATGCTGCTTCACATATCAATGAGATTTACCATAATCTTCTTTGAATTATTTCTATTTCCATCTCTATTTCAATTGTTCTATGAACTACGACTAGCTTGAACTAAACTACTTTCAAAACGATGCAGGTGTCCAGGTACTCAGATTTGGTTGCCAACCAATCTACGCAGACCATGATCGGACGTGTGGAGTTACATCTGGACGAGAATAATTCTATTGCTCATCATCAACCATATGCCTTTGATTTGGGGCTATGGATTAAATACAATGTACAACATCACGATGCACGGAGAGCTGAATTCCATCCTACAAGTGGAATTTATTCAAGTAGAGAGCGGCTGCGATACGACCAGCCACTCGCTAAGTGAAACTCGAGCTCGGGGGCAAGCCATCACATCAAGGCTAAAAATGGGTTGATACACGACGATCCTTCGCACAACTCCGTACTCCCAGAGTGCGAGACGGAGTATAAACATCTACTTAACTCCGTACTCCCAGAGTGCGAGACGGAGTATAAACATTGATCAACTCCGTACTCCCAGAGTGCGAGACGGAGTATAAACATTGATCAACTCCATACTCCCAGAGTGCGAGACGGAGTATAAACATTAATCAACTCCGTACTCCCAGAGTGCGAGATGGAGTATAAACATCTACTTAACTCCGTACTCCTAGAGTGTGAGACGGAGTATAAACATTAATCAACTCCGTACTCCCAGAGTGCGAGACGAAGTATAAACATTATTCAACTCCGTATTTCCAGAGTGCGAGACGGAGTATAAACATCTACTCAACTCCGTACTCCCAGAGTGCGAGACGGAGTATAAACATACATCAACTCCATACTCATCCCCAAAACTGGGGGCAGAACCAAAGCAAAGCATGCTAGTTGAACATTTGTCCAAAAGAAGATTGCAACGAAACGATTAAAAGACGACTGTCAAGCAATCAACTGAACGGAAATATTCAGCATGAAAGACTGCGGTTTTTCAAAGCACGTCATGTTTACACAAGACGTCCTTTGGGGGGCAAATGTCATCCCGCCTTTTGGCAAGGCCGTGACACCAAGAACTTGATTAGAAACCAGTGACAGTTTGTCTTGGAGATCGGTTACACAAAGGCTCACTATGGATATCGATGGATTTTGTCCAAGTCTGGATCGAGCCACGATTAACAAGACATAACAATCAAAGCCAGGGAAGCCAATGTTCCAAGTTTCAAGACGATCCGAGTTCGTATGCTCAACTTATGATCGATTCGAACAACCAACCATCCATCCATCAACCTCCACATTTGACTTGGAGACCTAAACTGCTTGGAATGAATATGGCCCGATCATCCACTCCAATCGAGTCATAGAACAAAGTTCAACAAAATACAGATACCCCTCATGAAGCTCAGTGACGCCGGGATCCGTCTAAAGTGGACGTGATTTGATCATCTACACATCAAATCCTACCCTGAACACGAAAGGTTGTTCGAAAGCCCAACTTGAAGTAGCTATGGTAGACTGCGTACTCGCTAACCATCGCTGTCAATATATGGACACGACTGCACCTTGGAACATATGCAACTTACTTTGTCTACTCAACAATCTATTATCCTTATTTTCTAGAAGGAGATACGGAGCAAATTGTAAGAGATTTGGCTATCTAACCCAACATGGATGTGATTCAACCATCTGTCATATACCTCCTTCCTTGACTTGATTGGAAGAGCTATAATCACCAAGCGGACGAGAATCGATCGCCCATTTTTCAAATTCCGTCCCTCATCCTGGGGGGCAGAATCCCATTCCGTGAGCAAACGTGGTTCGATTGTTCATTCGACGACATTAGCCTCGATACAGTAGATGAATACAAATTAAAGAGAGGAAATACGACTTCTCTCAACTTAAACCTCCAAGTCCCCAGAGTGCGGACTGGAGTACTCTAAGTCCCCAGAGCGCGGACTAGAGTATAAACGACTTAAACCTCCAAGTCCCCAGAGTGCGGACTGGAGTACTCTAAGTCCCCACAGCGCGGACTAGAGTATAAACGACTTAAACCGCCTAGTCCCCAGAGTGCGGACTGGAGTACTCTAAGTCCCCACAGCGCGGACTAGAGTATAAACGACTTAAACCTCCAAGTCCCCAGAGTGCGGACTGGAGTACTCTAAGTCCCCAGAGCGCGGACTAGAGTATAAACGACTTAAACCTCCAAGTCCCCAGAGTGCGGACTGGAGTACTCTAAGTCCCCACAACGTGGACTAGAGTATAAACGACTTAAACCTCCAAGTCCCCAGAGTGCGGACTGGAGTACTCTAAGTCCCCACAGCGCGAACTAGAGTATAAACGACTTAAACCTCCAAGTCCCCAGAGTGCGGACTGGAGTACTCTAAGTCCCCAGAGCGCGGACTAGAGTATAAATGACTAAAACCTCCAAGTCCCCAGAGTGCGGACTGGAGTACTCTAAGTCCCCAGAGCACGGACTAGAGTATAAACGACTTAAACCTCCAAGTCCCCAGAGTGCGGACTAGAGTACTCTAAGTCCCCAGAGCGCAGACTAGAGTATAAATGACTAAAACCTCCAAGTCCCCAGAGTGCGGACTGGAGTACTCTAAGTCCCCAGAGCGCGGACTAGATTATAAATGACTTAAACCTCCAAGTCCCCAGAGTGCGGACTGGAGTACTCTAAGTCCCCAGAGCGCGGACTAGAGTATAAATGACTAAAACCTCCAAGTCCCCAGAGTGCGGACTGGAGTACTCTAAGTCCCCAGAGCACGGACTAGAGTATAAACGACTTAAACCTCCAAGTCCCCAGAGTGCAGACTAGAGTACTCTAACTCTCCAGAGTGCAGACTCGAATACAAGCGAATCAGATCTCCTAGTTCCCTGAATATGAACTATGACACAAATGACTTGAATTTGTCAAATCCCTGACATACGGGCTAGAAAGTATTCTAAGTGCTCAAAGCACAGAATGGAAGTTCAACGACTCCCGAAGAGTTTCCGAGTTATATGAAGATGGACTGAGAAGTCTATGTTACTCACAACTGCTTGGATTAAAATCACAATCACAAAGAAAACTGAACAATAAGTGTCTTTTGTAAGACAGAAAAAGGAACTAATCCTTATTCAGAAATGATTTTCTATTACAACCCCTCCAAAGTTCAGAGTCGACATTCTATCTACAAGGACTAAGGAAATAGATGAAAATAATTACATGACTTAAACTAACCCTCGTTGAACGAGGATAGTAATCACTTCTTGTGCTTCTTCAACTTCTTTCCAGATGGCTCCTCTCCAGAGCATTTACCCTCGGTACTCTTCTTTGATAGAGGGGTAGCAACTGAAGGAGTACGGGGGCCTTCCATGAGCTTGGACCCGCCAGGAAGGATGACCTTCAACGGCTTGTTCAAACGATCGTCCAAGTCCACAACTCGGGGATCTACTATGACCTTGACCGTCTCCTCCCTCTCTTTCTCGAGCCGCTCCTCCATGCTCAATTCGGATGTATGCTCATAGGCGCCTGTAATTTCTACTTCATAACCCCCGTCGGTAGGAGAGGAGGTTTCAGACTTGTCTTCGTCAAGCGCTCCGATCACCTGAGCGTCTGGACCAGAAGCCTCCCCTACGTGAGTGGCTTCACTTGTTTTCTCCCCCACTTCCTTGGCGACATCGCTCCTCGGAGTGGGCTCGGGGTCAGAACGGCCTGCATAAAATCGTGGAAAACAAGAATGCAATAGTCCTGCATAAAGAATAACGACTTTCGAAATCTTAAAGAGAACCTTAAAGAGAAGGATTATCTACCAGGTTCAGGCAAACTCTCAGCCATCCGAGAGGTCTCACCCTCTGGAATGGGAGACAGAATGCGGACTAAAGTACTCTAAGTCCCTGAGTGCGGACTAGAGTATAAATGACTCAAAAACCTCTACGTCCCCAGAGTGCGGACTACAGTACTCTCAGTCCCCAGAGCATGGACTAGATTATAGACGACTTCAGAAAAATCCCTAAATCCCAGAAGCGGACCAGATTACTCTAAGTTCCCAGAGTGTGAACTAGAGTATAAACGAGTTGACAAAAATCTCTACGTCTCGAACTGTGGACTAAAGCGTAAACCGTTCGACAAATCTCTAAGTCCCCGGAGAGTGGACCGAAGCATGAACACAAATTGGGCGCGAGTCAACCGGGGGGAGAATAACACTAAGTCACCAGAATGCAGAGTGGTGTATAAACATCGATAAATAGACGAGTGGATTCCGACCATTTTCTATTCCGCAAACTTCGCCCTGGAATCGACAGGAGGATTATTAACCCGCTGAGGATGGAGTTCGACCATCCAACCAGTGACCTGGCCAAATCATTACTTGGGGCAGGGGTACAAAACACTAAAAAGCTGAATACGACAGCTTATTGTAGCTCTAGCGTGGCGTTCTTTATAACTTGAGGCAGCGACTGCAGGGAGGCCTCAATACAGAGCCAATCGAAACGGCATCCAAAGCTACGAGCAACCTACTATATCATACCTCAGACCAAGGGTCAATGCCGATCCGCACCAAGCACATACGAATGTGACTCGGATGTTTTTTGAAAAACTATGACCCCCAGAGTATGGAAAATAGGGTAAACCACGAATACTTGGTCAAAAATTCTCCAGCACCCTCGTTCGATTCGTCAGGAGGAGTATGAAACTGGATGAGCATAACCCGACTGCATTTGTAGCCAACTTTACCCCGAGATCTGATTACAGAGCATGAACCAAAGTGGACGTGGATGACCATCCACTGTCCAAATTACACCCTGAAACTTACGTGGCATCGAAGTATTCCTCTTGGAATGGAAAACCATGATAAAGAAGATACTCTGCTACAAGTATTACTGGCCAACCATCAACCCAGATGCGGTTGATCATGCTAGACAATGTGACGAGTGCAAGATGTTTGCAAAGAATCCGGGAACCCCACCGATGGAAATTATTCAAATGGCTAGTTCATAGCCGTTTGCCACTTGGGGGCACTGAAATCATCTTCTTGTCGATCCTAAAGGTGATGCGAAATACACCATCATAGCAGTTGATTACATCACCAAATAGGCAGATGAAGAACTCTTAACCACGACCAAGATGAAGAAAATAATCAACTTCTTTATCCGTAACGTCATCTGTCCTTATGACCTTCCATGATCCATTATAACTGCATATGGACAGGTTGAAGCTGTGAACAAAATCATAGAGTCTGTACTGAAGAGAGGTTTGGAAAACTCCTCAAGTGGCTGATTGCAACCCTTATTTCACAAAAAATACAAACAAGGAATCGCGATTGAATTGCAATTAAACTAGATGGAGTTGGCGACGACTTATGAGCATATAAAACGCATCCGAGAGCCAATGGCAAGAACATGTACCCGAACGTGCATGTGTACATCCGAATAAGTTCGACTTCTTGAAATCAACAGAAATTGAATTCTCACTAAGGGATATTAAGAGAAGACTAGATCAGATAGCCGAAGCCAATTAGCTCTGCAGAATCAGACACGGATGACCACTGATATTCTCAAGAAGGCATCTCCATTAGAATTTAGTCAAGGATTTGAAATGAGACATGGAGGATACATAGTTCAAAGCGCATCATGTTCAGTCACATAATACACTTTGGGGGGCAAGTGTTTCCTGGAGATTTGACCAGGCAACTAGTGCTCGGCATCAGGTAGCACTCGGCATCAGAGAGTGTTCGGCATCTGGGAGTGATCGGCGAAGTACTCGGCATCCAGTGGTACTCGGCATTAGAGAGTGTTCGGCATCTAGGAGTACTCGGCGAAGTACTCGGCATCCATGATACTCGGCATCAGATAGTACTCGGCGTAGTACTCGGCGTCAGGTAGTGCTCGGCATCAGCTGGAGCTCGGCGTCAATTAGTATTCGGCACCCAGTAGAACTCGGCGACAGAAGTGCTCGGCATCCAGAAGACGTTCAGTGTGCATAACTACTCAACGTGACAGTATCGTTCGCCTGCATGCATTGTTCGGTCAAGAGCTTCGGACAGAGATACGTTCGGCTTCAACTGCAACCATCCTGCACTTCCCACACATCAAACGTACCATTCGGCATGGAAGGGACCGTTCGGCATGGAAAGGATCGTTCGGCATTATGGCGTTCGGCATGCCTGGTTCGGCAAGCAGCAACCACTATACTCGGGCTAGAGTGTTCGGCCACCAAGCCCACTTGGGAAGTCCAACCCATATTTGCCTATAAATAGAGGGGCAGGGTCACAGTGAAAGGGGATCCTTTTTGGAGAACACTGGGGAGACTCTGCCATTTTTTAGACTCATCCTCTCTACTCAACAACTTCATTCAAGCATTTGATCTACGAATTGTATTTGTAATCAAGCATTAAGAAGATCAATAAAGTTTAATCTCAAAGTGGACGTAGGCAATTACGCCGAACCACTATAAATTTGGTGTTCTTACTTTCTGCATTTAAATTAGCATTGTCTTCTCTGTTTAATTTACCTTCATCACTTATTTCTCTACACAATCTTTTTCTACGAGGTTAGTGACCAATTTTGGTGCTAACACTCTCTTTCCAAATACTCCAAACAGCCACGGTTATGGTGATTTTATTCAATTTGGCTTCGAAGTTTTTGCTATGTACTCTCTGAATCAGGTAAGTGATCTCTTCTCCTAAGTTTTAAAAGTTAGACATATAATATAATATATGAGAGGAGCATTATAGGAAAGAAACTTATCCTTTGCCTTAAACCCTTTTCCCTTCATTCTATTCTCATTTTCCACTAACATAAATGATCAAAGAAAAGAAAATAGAGGTTGGCCATTGGCAAGCAATAGGAAGTCGATATCAAGAGGATTCAAAGGAGAAGAAGCTTAGGGATTAAAAAGCTACATAAAATCTCAACTCCAATAAGAATTTAAGGTGAATAATACAACTAACCATCTCTTTTAATCTTTGTTAGATTCGGCTATGGGTAATACCCGAATCATATTTGTTTGATTGGTTAAGATATGGTTAAATAATCATTGTTGGATAGAATAATGCTTAATGGGCATTTTATGAAATTGTTTTAATAGGTTTTAGAGTAAAAACCTAAGTTCTTATTTTCCAAATGATTCAAAATTTTAATATGATGTGTAAAATGATCATTTAGAGATGGCTTTTTAATTTTATAATTTTCTGAATTTATTTGAATATTTTATGAATTTCCTAAGGAGGAAATGGGTTTAATCCGGGTTTTAAATATTTTAAATAATCAAATATAGCTTTTGGCCCTGAAATTTTTAAGTGGTAAAGAGAAAAATATTCTCCAATTTATGTGAATTTTTGGGATTTTTCCAAGTGATTTCAATTTATTGTGAATTAATTATACTAGATAAACACTTAAAAGGTTAATTAATCAAGGATGTTAATTAATTATTTTAATTATGTTCGGGAAATTGAAATTATAGGGCGGTAGAAATTTCTGAAAATAATTTGTAAAAGATAGTGTTTGTCCAATAGAAGGGGGACAAGAATTGTGATTTGGTGAAAAGTTTTTACTTTAAGACGTAATAAAACAGTTTTCATTAGAATTACGATAATGCCAGCCACCCTAGTGTCTACGCGCCTATAGAAGGCAGCATCCCATGAATGTCGAAGTGGTGTTAAAAGAAAGCATAAGGTAGTTACTTTGTTAACTACGTAACGATTCCAGGTAGGCCAAAGTCGACCTCTTTGACAATATAATATCGGCGTCCCTGGCACTCGTAACTCATTTAAAATGTTTAAAAGCTTCTGGTCAACGTCGACGATGTCGTATGTCTTCGCCACTATTTTAAATGTTTCCGCACCTAATTATTTGAAGTGTTTATATGACTAAGGCAGTGATGCTGCTTTTAATGACTTCGACCATATATGAATTTAGCCTTATGAAATGCGGCATAATAACTGAAGTAGTTTGAGTATAAAAGTTTATAGCATTGTCGAGGTCTTGAGGTCGATGTGCCTCAAGGTCCGAGACCTTATGCTAGAGTGTCGATGCCTCTTGGTCTCGATATCGCACTTCCTTTTCTTAATGCTGAGGAGGCCTGTTTTCGTATAAATTAAAATTGTTTTAATAAGGTGAAGAGGCCTATGTTTCAAGTGGGTCGAAGACCCAGTGTTAGCAGATAGCCATATGTTTTTCATGAAGGTCAACGCTACCACCTTCGAAGTGATTCTTTATACTTAAAGAAAAAATTATATTATAACTTCGACATTGGATATAGTTCGACGTCGTTTAAAACCCAAGATTGTATATTTTATTAAAGGCAGGGAGCCTTACATTTTTCTACTTCGATGATGTCTTGGGGGATAACAATGTCATTTTAAAATATAAACTTTGATGTTGTTCTATAATAAAGTAATGAATGGCGAGGGGCCATATGCTATAAGTTTTGACTTTAAATTCTTAGGGATACCAATGTTAATTTAAATTATGATTCTGACACTACCATTGGGGATACCAACGAGTATAAACTTCAACATGGAACATTAGGGGTTACCAATGTATGTCACTTTGAAATGTTAAATTTTAAGGGAAAATAACATAATTGGGGACACCAATAGATATTGGTCAAACATGTGGGTAACATGGATTAAAGAGAAATATGTTGGTAACATGAGTTAAATAGATACATGTGGGTAACATGAGTTAAAAGGCCAAGTGATAGGTTCATAGTCATCATAGGAAAACTATGGGATGTGATATGGATAGTCTACATCATACCAGAGATGGATAGTCTATATGAGATTAATGAAGGGTTCATAGTCATTCTAGAAAAACTATGGGATGCATGATGGATAGCCACATCATTTTAAGTTAAATGGAATATATATGTGATGGATAGTCCATAAAATTTTAAATGATTAAACCGTATGTGTGGGTAATCGGTATGGTAGAGGATGGGTAATCCAACTAATAGATACATATGAGATGGATAGTCCACATAATTCTGAATATGTTTAAATGCGAGAAGGGTAGTCCATATAACTATAAGATGGATAGTCATAATAAAATAAGATGGATTGTCAATTTAAATTATGACGGGCCATCATTTGAAATTAAGATGGTTAGTCTACTGAATTGGGAAGGGTAATCCAATATGTATTGCATGATTATAAATGCTATTTTCTATGTTCTAACCATTATGGTTGCAGGAGTATAGTATATGGTTATTATGTTTTGATAAGATACTAGTGAGGGGAAAACCCATTTCACCCAACGGCTTGGTCTCACTAGATATCTATTTGGTTCGAGATGGTAGGTTATTATTCACACTAGACTGTTGTCTGACCTGAAGTTCTTGTTTTTCCCCTTAAACTCTCAAGTACTCATTCGAGTAGAGTAAGGGCTTTTAGGTTCCGGTTAGACGAATAAGCTTCCAGAGACGTGTAAGAGGCAATCTATCTATTAGGAACTATATCTATTTCCACTGTGTAGTTTTATCTATTTGGATGTAATAACAAAGTTGTATAATTGCCAAGTATTTGACTCTGATCACTCAAGGGGCATCTTTATATGTCGCTCTTGGAGTATTTTGTAATAATTATATTTTCTCTGAACGTGGGATTATGAATGGGATTATGTAATGAATATGAAATATCATTTGTGAAATGAAATATGAATTTTTTTTATTCAACTGTGTTTGAATTTTTTTCATATTCATGTGCTTATCATTATTGATATGATTTAAATAGCTACACTTCGTCGTCGAGAATTAATAACTATGGAGGATTGCAACATCATCAGTTAGTTTTGGACCTTAGAATGGATGATGTTACATATTAAGTGACTAATATAGGATCTACCTCTACCCTATAATGAAGTATTAAGTGTCTTAGTGATATTCCAAGCAATGTCAACTAGATAGTATTAGTGAGGAGTCCGCCTTTTGGGTTAGTTATTAAATGACAAGGGCCTATCTATAATATATGTATTAAATGGTTAGGACTCTGCTTGGCCTTATTAATAAGGTATTAAGTGGTTTGGGTACTCCCTCTCACATGGCTAAGACTTTAATGATGATAGATGCGTTAGTAGTATGACTATTATGTATTATAAAGCCATAAATAGTGGTTAAAGACCTCTATAGCTAGGACCAATAGACCAACGATGACGATTCTAGGAGTCCGTTTCATATTTGGAAGCATTAAGTGGCTGATAAACTTACATTAGTATTTTATACCTTAGGAAGGGTAGGTTGGTGAATCATGCTAGGTTGGAATATCGTGTGTGCAATATAAGGTTAATTTGGTTAAACTTAGAATAGTAGACATAACAATTAAATGAAAACCAATTGGTATAAATTTATGTTATGGACACCGTAAGATTTTCCAGTTACCACAATGTTGTTCTGACCCCCTCCCCATTACAACCCACAGGATTGATTTTGAGGAACATGTTACTGGAGCTGGATGTGATTCGTTGTTGGAGAAGTCTTCTTATCTTTCATGCTCGGCATTGATGTGGCGGTTTGATATCCAAGGAATACCATTAATTCCAAGGTAGTAGCCTTAGTTAGTATTTATATCCTATTATTATTTCCACTGTGAGTTTAGATAAATCTATGATAATGCTCATGCTTATTTGCAGGTACCAAATCCAACGATCTGTGTTTTGACGGACTTAGATTTTGATTTTGGCCGAATTTAGGCTCTTTAAAGTGCGGGTTTATACATGCTCCAAAGAACCCTCGTATCAAATTTATTCTGTGGTCCATAAACATTTAAGACATTTAGTAAGGAATCATCGCTTAAGTCTATGAAAATAAGATACATCGAGTATATGTTAATAACAGATTGAATAAGCTTAACATAGTTATGTTTCAACCCACCATTAAACCTCCTGAGCTACTCCTAGTAGGGAGACAAATGTAGTACTGATACAAAACCCGCCTAAACTTCTACAAAAATGGAAATGAGGATACTCTATTTTAGTTTCCTACAATAGAGCTATATCAATATCGTTATACTTGAAAAATGGCATAATTTTATTGCAATTATGAAGATCGTGCAATACTCTAACGTTTCAACTGACAAGTCTTACGGTCTAGGAGACCTGACCCTCTTTATCTCCTTGTTTTAAATATATCCTTTTTCAGATTGTTCTACATTAAAAACAAAACTCATTTTTCTAGATCAATCCAATACGTAACCAGTAGGTAAATCATTTAAAACAATAGAGTAATAATGCAACTGGTAGGTAAATCATTTAAAACAATATAGTAATAAGTATTACCAAAACAATCATTTGAAACCGAGCTAGAGCCGAAGGCTCTAGCAGTCGAGCAAGAAGATATACCACAAAGCCGCTTACTCCTCACCAAACTGTTGGATTGTGGACACTTGTGCGTAGATTTGCGTTTTGATCTAGTGGCAAGCTCCGACCTGAAATATGAAATGTTTCCCTCACTGCCAATTCCTATCCAGCTTCAGCATGCAATGCTTATAATTCCAACGCTCCTCGAATCAACCCATGTCAAAAACTAAAAGAATCCAAACTCAAAGAATCCAACGCCCCTACTTCCAAATATAACTTTGATTTTAAGCATGCAACATTCTTTCCCTTTCTAAATATTTTGCCCATGTCAAAAACAAGAAAGACTTCGGCTTCACTTCCTTTAGCAGCACCATCCACTACATTATTATAATCCATACCCTAAATCAAGCTATCTTCCATCATTGCCTTATTAACATGCATGTTAGTATCAATATTCCCCATCAAATCAGACATATACACCTTACCCACGTGAATTACTACATGCTACCCATAACCTAGAATATGCACATTAACACACCCCATAGTTTTAGACCACATGTCCTTCAGTTGGAAGTGTTTAACTATATGCCCACCAGCAACAACAACATCACCGACCATATCATCAACTATTTCCTAACCCACCCTATCAATTTTTCCCTTCCCAAGATTAGTCGCTAGCCCCTCCATCATACCAAAAATTGGTTCATGATCCAAACCTACGACCTTATTAGTAGCCATGCCCTGACACAAATACCAATTATATCCCCCTGACCAGTGCCGAACTAGCCCAAGTGTTCAGCTAAGGCAACAATTTTTTTTACAAAAATATACCATACAGTGTTAGGAAATGAATGAATACATGCTTCTTCTACATAAATTTAACCAAGAACAAGATTTTTGAAACAAACTTTCATAGTAGATTATAAGCGATAAAGAAGCTACTGTTGAATTTTGGCGACACTATATGTGGATTTGTAGAGGTCGGAAGTAGCTTCGCAACGGAGAAAACGGTTCGCAAATCGGAGTTCGGAGGTGGAAGTTATAATTGAAAAGGCGGAGAGGGCTGTTTGGGACAGCAACTAATTTCAGACGTCTGAAATTATTTTCAGACGTTTGAAATTATTCTGGAGTGATTCCAGAACCCTCTGGAAGACGTCTGACCAAGTGGGTCAGACGTCTGATCTGGTGCGAGGTCGCTCCAGTGACTTAAGTCAGACGTCTGACCCTTAGGCCAGACGTCTGGAACGACTTTTTTCGGTTTTTTCTTCCGTGGACTTGGGTGAAAATTTGTGATATCCGCAGAGGCAATTTTGGAATATTGTCTAGGGTTTCTATTCTCCTATATAAGCTAGCCTCAGGTATCAGATCCGGAGTGGCAAAAAAAGACGCAAGCGACTGCAAGAGATTAGCCTCCACTAATTAGGGTTTATCAAAACCTAATTTTCTTCAATTCTCTTCTCCACAAATCAATTTCTAATTAGAATTTGACCATTATAATCAATCTCTTGTACTCTTCTCATCAATAATAATAAAGATCTCTCTTAAAGTGGATGTACACTAACACAACGTTAGTGGAACCACTATAAATCGCTGTGTGATTTATTGTTTCGTTATTGTTTTAATTTCTGAATTGCTTATTTGGGATTGTGATTGTCTTTGGATTGGTTGAGACTAGATTTGAGTTATTGGTTGGTTGTTTTTACACTTCTTATCACGATCCCGTCTTCCGCTGTGCTCAGGGATTTCGATCGGAGTGGTCTCTAGTTGAATCTCGTAATAACATTTGGTATCAGAGCATTGGTGTTGGTAGGTGGTTGTAGAAATGCCAGAAACAGATAATACCTCAAGTAGTTCCTCAATGGGTAATCCAAGTGGTGTAGCGCCTTATGTACGTGGATCGTATGCAGCTTCAGGATCACAATTGGTAATAGACAAGTGGAATGGCGATAATGATTTTGAAAAATGGCAATGGAAGATGAAAGCAGTTCTAAGGAGGAATTGGGTACATCGGGTAGTGTTTGACACACATTTGTTGCCAGCGGACATCTCGGATGTTGAGAGAGAGGAGATGGAAGAGTGGGCATTCACTACACTTCAACTTGCTATGGGAGAGAATGTTATCTCTGAAATTAGTGGTGAGACAACTACTAAGGGTATTTGGGACAAGTTGGAGGAGTTATATATGAAGAAGTCACTGACAAATCGTTTGATCTTATTGCGAACGTTCTTCACCTATAAGATGAAGGAAGGTACTTCGCTTAAGGCGCACTTGAATATATTTGATGTTTTGCTAATGAAGATGAAGGCGGTAGATTTGAAGATTGAGGAAGAGCAAAAGGCAATGATATTGTTGTGTTCGTTGCCAGATCGCTATACAGGTTTCTCAAATAGTTTGATCTATAGTCGAGATACATTGACTCTTGATGATGTCAAGACGGGTCTTCTTAGCGAGAAGTTGCGGGATCAAATGAAGGAGTTAGGTGATGGAGGTAGTGGTGCTAGTAGTGGTCATGGTTTGTTTGTGGAGAAGGAGAGGTATGTGAAGAAGGAGAACTGGGGGCGTTCTAAATCAAGGAACCCCGGTTGGAGAGGAAAGTCGAAGGAAAGAAAAGGCAAGTGCTATATTTGCAAGAAGCCCGGTCATTAGAAGAATGAGTGTCCGGACAAGGAGAAGGGTAAAAGGGAAGTAGCATCTTCATCTGTAGCGGTGGAGAGAGGTGTTGGTGAGGAAGACGTAGATGTGTTGACGGCGGTAGCATCGGATGTTTCCGGTAGTGAGTGGGTGCTCGACTCGGGGGCGTCTTATCATATGACGCCAAATAGGAATTGTTTTTCTTCTTACATCGACAAAGAAGGAAATTCAATTGTTATGGGAAATGGTGCTATTTGCAAGTCGAAAGGCATTGGTTCCGTGCAAATTCGGATGTTTGACGGAGTGGTTCGTACTCTCACTAATGTACGCTATGTTCCGGGACTTCGGAAGTCGCTTATCTCTTTGGGGCAGCTGGATTCTTTAGGTTGTAAGATCACTATTGAGACTGATAGCTTGCGGGTTTCGAAGGGGGCGCTTGTGGTGATGAAGGGTGCTAGGACTCATGGTATTTATTTGCTTCAAGGAGTAACTGTGGAAGGCGAAACTTGTATAGGAGTTGACAGTTCTCGTGACTTGGATGCGACTAGGTTGTGGTATTTGAGGTTAGGTCATGTCTCGGAGAGGAGTTTGGACATTCTTCGAAAGAGTAAGATGATCGATGGAGAGAGTTTTAACAAATTGGAGTTTTGCGAAGAATGCGTCATGGGGAAGCAAACAAAAGTTTCATTCGGTGAAGGAAAGCATGATTCGAGAAGGGTTCTTGAGTATGTTCACACGGATGTTTGGGGACCGACACCTGTAGCTTCTTTAGGTGGAGCTCGCTATTATATTTCCTTTATAGATGACTTTTCTCGGAAAGTTTGGGTGTATGTAATGAAGGCCAAGTCGGAGGCATTTGCAAAGTTCAAAGCATGGAAAGCTCTTGTTGAAAATGAGAGTGAAAAGTATTTGAAGGTTCTAAGGTCTGACAATGGCGGAGAGTATGTTTCCGGAGAATTTTTAGAGTTTTGCAAGTATCATGGTATTCGGAGGCATTTTACTACACCTGGAGATCCGCAGTCGAATGGTGTTGCGGAGAGGATGAATCGTACTCTACTTGAGAAAGCTCGATGCTTGAGATTGACATCGGGTTTGGCAAAGGGATTTTGGGCTGAAGCTTTGTCAACCGCAGTGCATATTATTAATCGAATTCCGTGCTCAGCTATTGGTAACAAAATTCCGGAGGAAGTGTGGAAGGGAAAGTGTATTGACTTGAGTTATCTTTGTGTCTTTGGAAGTCCAGTTTATGTGCATGATCCGGGAAATGATAAGCTTGAACCTAGAGCTTTCAAGGGGATTTTGCTTGGTTATACGGATGGAGTAAAAGGCTATCGGATTTGGAATCTGGAAACAAAGAAGGTAGTGAATTCTCGTCATGTTACTTTTTATGAGTCGGCGATGTTCAAGGAGAATGTGAGCTCATCGGATGTTCCGGATTTGGTTCATGGTGAATCAAAGGAGAAGGAAATTATTTCCACATTTTGTCCAAGGAGTAGAGAGAGTAGAGTAGTCAAAGATGCTTGCGAGGAAGTAGCGGTTGATGTTACATCACATAGTCCACAGGGTACCTCTAGTAGTGTTGGTGATGTGCATGATTCTAGAGAAGATTCGATTCAAGGTGGAGCTGAAGGAAGTTTGGGTGATGGTATTGCTACTCGGGTTGGTCGTCGTACTATAAGACCACCCGAAAGATATGGTGATTGGAACTATCTTAGCTTTTGTGATAAGTTGGACTATGCGCTTCATGAAGTCCAAGATGAGCCAATGGACCTTGATGACTTCATGAATTCGAGTGATAGCTCGAAGTGGATTTGTGTCATGGAGGAAGAGATGCGATCATTGTTGAAGAATCAAACTTGGGATTTGATTCCACTTCCTAAAGGAAACCGTTCTATTGGGTGCAAATGGATATACAAGGCGAAGGACGATGGAAGATATAAAGCTAGGCTAGTGGCTAAGGGGTTTGCACAAAGGAAGGGGAAGGAGTATGATGAGATATTCGCACCGGTTGTGCGCCATACTTCTATCCGGATATTACTTGCTATAGTTGCTATTCATGACTTGGAGTTGGAGAAACTTGATGTGAAAACCGCCTTCTTGCATGGTGACTTGGATGAAGACATCTACATGGAGCAACCAGAAGGTTTTGTTGTGGATGGTAAGTCAAATTTGGTTTGCAAGCTGAAGAAATCACTATATGGACTAAAGCAATCACCTAGACAATGGTACAAGAGGTTTGATCATTTTATGCTTGAAAATGGTTTTGATAGAAGCATCAAGGATGCTTGTGTTTATTTCAAGAAGTTCGGAAATGATTGTTGGGTGTATTTACTCTTGTATGTGGACGACATGCTCATTCTTCGAAGGACAAGAATGAAATCAACAAGTTAAAACTGAGTTTGAAATCGGAGTTCGAAATGAAGGATCTTGGAGAAGCAAGAAGGATATTGGGCATGGAAATAGAAAGGGATCGAAAGCGTTTTGAGTTGAAATTGACTCAAAAGGAGTACATTAAGAAAGTGCTTTACCGGTTTAGCATGGAGAATGCAAAGGCATCAAATACACCTTTACCTTTGCATATGAAGCTTTCGAGTAAAGGATCACCTATCTTGGAGGAAGACAAGACATATATGGCAAAGGTGCCATATGCTAGTGCGGTTGGAAGTCTAATGTATGCTATGGTGTGTACAAGGCCCGATATTGCAAATGCCGTCGGGATGGTTAGTCGATACATGGCTAATCCGGGGAAATCGCATTGGGAAGCTGTGAAGCTTATATTGAGATACCTTAGAGGCACATCATCTCATGGTCTTGTTTTTGGCGGTAGTAAGACGATGGATTGCAAGTTGGTTGGTTATTGTGATTCGGACTACGCTGGTGATAGGGATCGAAGAAAATCAACTTCCGGATATGTCTTCACACTTGGGGGTACAGCCATAAGTTGGAGATCTAGATTGCAGACCGTAGTTGCTTTATCCACTACGGAGGCGGAGTTGATTGCCGTAGTGGAGGCGGCAAAGGAGGCACTCTATTTGAAGCGATTGTTGTGTGACTTGGGATTCAGGCATGATAGTATTGATGTTCGATGTGATAGCCAGACTGCTATTCACTTGGCAGAGAATTTGGCGTTTAGCTCACGGACTAAGCATATTGAGGTGAGAGAGTCATTTCTAGTAGCCATGGATGAGGATAAGCAAGTATATCTTCGGAAAGTGCACACAAAAGATAACGCGGCGGACATGTTCACTAAGGCTTTGCTGGTTGGGAAGTTCGAGCATTGCTCGAACTTGATTCGCTTGGAGAAGTGCTAGGTGCCACGGGGTGGCACGGTTAAGGGAGGAGCTTGGTGGTAGATGAGAAAGAGTATTGGTGAGAGATTGAGGTTCTATCTTCTTGGTTAGTGCTAGTCTTTGGAGAGATAGCTTAGGTTTTGGATGTTTTCAACATTTCATTAACAGGCGGGGGCTTTGCTTGAGCTCGTTGGTGGAGTGCAATGGGCGGTGGCTTTGCCGGAGCTCATTGGGAAAGCATTCATGTTTGGTTGAAGGTAGAAGAAGTGATAGTTGGTGCTATCGGTTGTTGTTGATGGTATGGTACCATTAGAGTCGGAGATGGATATAGTGTCGAGGTGGAGTGTTGAATTTTGGCGACACTATATGTGGATTTGTAGAGGTCGGAAGTAGCTTCGCAACGGAGAAAACGGTTCGCAAATCGGATTTCGGAGGTGGAAGTTATAAGTGAAAAGGCGGAGAGGGCTGTTTGGGACAACAACTAATTTCAGACGTCTGAAATTATTTTCAGACATCTGAAATTGTTCTGGAGTGATTCCAGAACCTTCTGGCAGACGTCTGACCAAGTGGGTCAGACGTCTGATCTGGTGCGAGGTCGCTCCAGTGACTTAAGTCAGACGTCTGACCCTTAGGCCAGACGTCTGGAACGACTTTTTCCGGTTTTTTCTTCCGTGGACTTGGGTGAAAATTTGTGATATCCGCAGGGGCAATTTTGGAATATTGTCTAGGGTTTCTATTCTCCTATATAAGCTAGCCTCAGGTATCAGATCCGGAGTGGCAAAAAAAGATGCAAGCGACTGCAAGAGATTAGCCTCTACTAATTAGGGTTTATCAAAACCTAATTTTCTTCAATTCTCTTCTCCACAAATCAATTTCTAATTAGAATTTGACCATTGTAATCAATCTCTTGTACTCTTCTCATCAATAATAATAAAGCTCTCTCTTAAAGTGGATGTACACTAATACAACGTTAGTGGAACCACTATAAATCGCTGTGTGATTTATTGTTTCGTTATTGCTTTAATTTCTGAATTGCTTATTTGGGATTGTGATTGTCTTTGGATTGGTTGAGACTAGATTTGAGTTATTGATTGGTTGTTTTTACACTTCTTATCACGATCCCGTCTTCCGCCGTGCTCAGGGATTTCGATCGGAGTGGTCTCTAGTTGAATCTCGTAATAACAGCTACTACAAAAAGTACACCATTATCACCAAAAGTGTACAATTATCATCAAAAGTAAGCAATTATCACCATAATGCATCTTTAAGCCATTTATTTCTAAATGGCAATATTTCGTTGCTTGAAAGCTTGTATTATAACATTCTTTAACTGATTTGGATATATATATATATATTTGATGTACGTAACTAGATTATCATTTAGCCATTGATCTCTTATAGATTTTCCAAGTCTGTTTTTGACAATTCCCATTGTAGAAAAAGCTTTTTCAAGTATTATTGTAGCTATATGCATAGTCAAAGCGAGTTGCAAAAGTAAATATACTAACTAAAATAAATCAGATTTCTTTAACTCCACCAATTTTTTTGGAAGATCTCTGTGGACCTTCTAGCATTGAAATTTCTAATTCTTTAAATTCAGTCGGGTATAATTGAGCAAGCTTCTACAAAGAATCTTTATTAAAAGTCGAGAAAGAATCTCTAAGGTCCAAACATGCTACACAACGTAATAATTCAGCAGTAGACACTGTAAATCAATTATTTAGTTATAATTGCATGTCAAGAATAGTATAATACAAGCCAATTCGGTAGTGCTCCATATTTGTAACTTCTAATTAATTTCTTCTTGAACAGCCTGGATGTATAAAGACAACATTCAAATCCAAAAATTCTTTACTATGCTTTTCACAAAACTCATTAACATCGTGTGATAAATCATCCCATACACTTCCTCTCATTTCTTGTATTGGTGAAGTTCTTCATCTTCACTACACTTGACTGAGTCGTGAAGCAATCAAGAGGTCAATCACTTTCATGATTTTTGAATCAGCAGATTTAAGTTGTATCAAACCTACCTTTTAAAGCTGACTATGTCGTTGAGTGCTTACATAGCCTCATAGTCGCACTCCAACTGTATATTGAAATGCTGAAATGGTTTTATAAAAGAATAGCAATCCAAAATAAAAGGATAAAATAATAAAAGTAAAGGGCACATAAATTTTTATGTGGTTTAGATTATTGTTAATTTTACATCCATGTGGTAATCCACTATATATTTGCTATTTTGGTACAGATGAATACAATTGTCCAGAAGTATAGAATATCCATATTCTAGACATTTCCTTTTTGGGAAAAGAAGAAGATGAAGAAAAAGATCCTTTTCTCCATCCTCTAGTGTTTCCTTTATAGTATGAAAAGTGCATTGTTGTTTGTTGCGATCGCCTTTGAGTCTTTGCTTCAATCTCCACCCTTAGATTTTGCCACTTGTAATCCATCCACGGTGCCTGTTTGTAGTTTCTGAATTGATGATAGGTCTTTGGTGGGAAAGCATGAAATTGGCAGGAATCTTGGAACTTTGAAGAGGGATGCTTGAAAAATTGGGAGAGAAGCCCGAGCCTGTACGGTTCGGCCTCTTCTTTTTTAGAATGGTAAATGTCCTAGAAGGAATGGTAAGGGAACGCCATGAGGCTCTGGTATGTTGTTGATGTATATGAAAAGGTGTAGTGGTGAATATCGATTGGTGCCCAGGTCGTACTGCTCTACTAATACCTTTGCTCTCTCTTATTGAGTTAATATCATGTCGGGTCGGAATGGTGCAGCATTTCCCCATTTTTCTCTGTGAATTGACTTGGCATATGCCTGGAATGTGCTTGAGGCTATTTGTGATTTGAGCTAGGTCCAGTTTGAGCTACCCTCTTTGTAAGTATGCTTGGGTTGCTGATAAGAGAGAGAAGGAGCTTTACATTTCTCATTTACCTGTAAGTATGATTCTACATTGAAGTGTATCCTGAGTGGCCCTGTATATAGCCCTTTTAGAGTGCTTTTGACGCTATATGGCATTTGCCTAGGTTGCCTCCAGTATGTGCTGGTGCAGACCTTTTCCTGCACGTATTTACAAAGTGTGAGCTTTAGAGGTACGGTCAACTCAGTATATCATGTACTTCTTCCTATACCTCGGCTTGGTGTTTCACTTTTTCCTTTGACTTTCGATACAACCACTATAACCTACTCATGTTTCCTAATGCATGCAGTGTTTGTCTCTTGCCGTGGTTCCCTTAGTTGCAGGGCTCAGGTTGAGTAAGATATTGTGACTTCAAGTTGGTTCCCTGTTCAGTATGAATTTGATTGATTCACTTCCTTCTTCTTTTCCTTCAACCTTCTTGACACGTGGGTAGCTTTTCGGACTTCAAGTCCTGGCCCATTTTCCTTCACTGTAGTTCATGGTAAGAATAGGTGTAACACTCGCCCTCCAAGTCTACAACAACCATAGGTTTGGGTTATATTGCTTATAGTGTCTTTTTCTAGTTGTTAGTCTATTACTTATATTGCTTAAACTTCACTTTCTTATAGTTTGCGGCCTTGATGGTGAAGGCACGTGAGACAGAAAGTGCACAAGGCTCGCTTTTGGGTCGAATGGCCAAACTTGAAGCTGACCTTCCCTTGTCTAACTCTGAGAAAGCTACGTTGGTTTATGCTAATGTTAAGGCCGAGGAAGATGTTAGGATGCTCCAAGAGAGGGTTGGGAGGGAAGCTAAGGCTGTAGAGGAAGCTAGGCTTCAAAAGAGCATGAGTTGAGGGAGAAGGATGAAGCACAGGCTAATGTTGAGAAGGAGTTGAAAGCAGCGAAGGAGGAGCTATCACTACAACAAAATGGGGCTTTCGTAGCGTTTAGAAAACGCTATTATAACCTACCATAGCGAACGCCGTGGAACGGCATGCTATGGTAGATCTTTAGATTTACATAGTAGAAAAAAACGCTATGAAAAGGTCATTTATATAGCGTTTTTCTTCTGTTACTAAACCAAAACGCTATAGGAAATATTATCCAGTAGTTGATTTCTATAGCATTTGTTGGGCATATTTTATAGCGTTTTATCATACTATTTTATAGCGTCAAGGTGATATTTCAATAGCGTTTCTTATCATACTTGTATAACGTTTCGTTTCTTTTTCCATAGTGTTTCTTATCATATTTGTATAGTGTTTTATTTCTTTTTCCATAGCGTTTCTTATCATACTTGTATAGCGTTTCATTCATGTTTCTATAGCGTTTATGATGTTATATTATAGTGATTTTTATGCATAGTTCTTAAGTCCCATACACAGTTTCTATAGCGTTTATTAATCAATAGCGTTGATTTAACGCTATTCCATATAATATTAATTTATAGAATTTACCAATCTTAGTTTCAGCTTTTTATTATATTATATATATATATATATATATATATATTATACATTTTCTCATTTCTTATCGCAGACAACATATACGTTAAATTGCAACATAATATTTCATACAGATCACTCAAACAACTTCACATATTCAAACTAAGCATTTCATACATATCATTCAAATAATTTTTCACATATCCAAACTTAGTATTTCATACATATCGATTTACCATCTTTTTCGTGTCCATACATAATATTTCATACTATCAACAAGTTACTTCTCCAAACATAGATAATGAAACAATTACTGTCTCAGCTAAAATATTATGAAAGATGATGCACGACTTCAAATATTGCTAGTGTCCTTTAGCTTCATGAAAGAAGGTACTCAATCTGAAATGTGGTAATAACAAAGCCTGCACATAGATAACAATAAACGTTAATAATGTCAGTGTCATCACAGTGTAATGTGGTAAGATGAAAACTGAAGTAAGATGAAGTAATAAGCAGTGCACTGAGATTTGCATTCACAGTAAGTACAGGCATGTGATAGTTTGGGGGTGCAGGCTTATTTGAACAAGGTCAGTATTCATGATTATTTTATGCATGAATTCAAGATAAGAGATCCATACATGAACTCAGTTGGTAGTGGTGTTTGTATAGGAAACTATGAATTTATCCTGTTGCAGACACTAAACTTACAAATATAGTTGGACCAAATAAAAGCAAAGCAAGTAGCATTAAAAGCAAATGGCGAAGGAGAAAAAGGTTTAGACACTAAACTTAACAATATAGTTCAAAGGCAGATGACAACTACAAATTCCTATGAACATGAAACAAATTCTCCCAACTCTTTAATATACATATATTAAATTTCTAGAATAGAACATTCAAATGTCATTTTTTATCAATCATATATAGATGCAGATCACATATATTTTACAGAAAAAGCAGAGAATATAATGACATCAAACTGAAACTATATAGAAAATTTGAGAAATAAAAAGTCATTGCAACTTTGCAAGCATTCACACAATAAAATAAAAGTAGAGACACCAACTGAAAGAAAGCACACCTGATAATTTTCAAGCTGCAGTTTTTCCAAGATTCCTTTTGTTAGACTTGTTGTCCTTCAAGTACCAACTTGATTAAAATCTGATATTGGACGTCCTTCAAGTATTGGACACAATTAGACTCCAAACAGAAAGTTGATATTGGACATCCAATATCAGTTTTTTCCAAGATTCCTTTCTTTTTGAAATCACAATTAGATTCCTTTTGTTAGTCCAATATCAGCTTGATTAGAAAGATCACCTGATAAAAGGAATCTTGACATATTACCTAATCAACTGTATCACATTTTCAAGCTTGATTGTCTTACATGTTGATAGTGGACGTCCTTTAAGTATTACATTACTTTGGTAAGCTTCATTTCTAACTTCTTTCTCCTGTGATTTTCTTAAAAATTCACCAAAGAATCTCATGCATTCTTCTGCAAAATAAGATTCTGCAATACACCCCTCAGGATGAGCATGATTTCTTACGTAATCCTTTAGTGTCGTCATGTACCTTTCGAAGGGGTACATCCAATGAAAATGGACTAGCCCGTACAATCATGCTTCTCTTGCAAGATGAATTGTCAAATGTACCATTATATCAAAAAAAAGAAGGTGGAAAGTATTTTTCAAGCTCGCACAAAGTTACAAAATCTCATCATTAAGTTGATGTAGTTTCTCTCTATCGATAATAAGCTGACATAATTTATTAAAGGATGAACATAAACGAGTTATTGTTTTCCTTGGCTTCTTTGGAAGCAATCCTCTTATTAAAACGGGTAATAATTGTTGCATTAAAACAAGATAATCATGAGACTTCAAACCACTAATTTTGCAGTCCTCCAATGATACGCAACCTTTAAATTTGAACAATAACCATCAGGTCCTCTAAAATCATACAACCTTTTGTAAAATATATATTTTTCTCCTTTTGATAATGTATATGGAGCTGGCGGACGATATGTCATGTTCCCACGGGATTGTGTATGAAGACCATGTCGAATTCGCCAATCCTCCAAATCCTTTCTAGAGTTAACTCCATCTTTTGGTTTCTTGTCATGCAACATTGTGCCCAGTAGACTTTCACTAACATTTTCTCGACATGCATTACATCTACATTATGACGTAATGGAAGTTCCTATAAAAATCAATAATGGAACATTTTAGTTGTATAATTCCATAATGTTAGTCTAATAGAATAAAATAGAATGTATGCACTAACCTTCTAATATGGAAATTGAAAAAAGATGGACTTTTTTTCCACCTTAATAGCTCTATTCTCACAGGATCTTTGTCCTCATCATCTTCATTTTTCTTGCTATGCTCAATTCTTCTTTTATTCCTTATTTTGTTTTTCTCATTCCTTTTTTTACCTTTTCTGTTATTCTTTTTTTGGTTCTTCTTTACATTTCAAATTTATTTGGAAAATCTTTTAAAATGATAGAAATTTTTCTTCCAGTTAGAATCCTAGGCCTAAACCCTTCCTCCACAGTGTTATCAAACAAGGCCTTCCGTTTTCTTAAAGGGTTTGAAGGAGATAGAAATCTTCTATGACCCATATAGACGGTCTTTCTACTGTGATTTAGCCATCGATGATGAGTGTTGACACTGCATAATGGACAAGCTTTTTTACCTTTTACACAGCATCCAGCAAGACTACCATATGCCGGAAAGTCATTTATTGCCCAAAGCAAAATTGCTTTCATATTAAAGATTGATTGACTATATGCATCATAAACCTCAACTCTGGTATTCTAAAAATGATATAAATTTTCTACCAATGGCGCTAAATATTTGCTTTGGACCAGGAATCAACAATGTTAACATAATATTATATTTCTTCATGCACAACATAGATGAAAGATTATATGTCGCGAGCATTATAGGCTAACAACTATATTTGGAACTTAACATGGAAAACAGATTGAAACTATCTGTTGCAAGACCAAGCCTAAGATTGCGTGGATCCGCTGAAAATGGTTTACATTTCTCATCTACTACATTCCATGTTATAGAATCTACCGGATGTCGCATTTTTCCAACGATGCTTTTGTTATTGAAATGCCACCGTAAATCTTCCACCATCCTTTTGGATCTAAACATCGGAATTATTGGAAAATAACGCAACACTTTAACTGGAATGCCATGCATAATCTCCGTTGTCTGTTGATTTACCTTCCATCTCAAAAATCCACACTTTGGATAATTATTCAAATCTTTATCTTCATTCCTAAAAAGACAACAATCGTTCTCACATGCATGAATCTTCTCGAAACCCTTGTCAAATATTTTAAGGAATTTCTTTAATTCATATAACAACTTGGGAAGTACGTTATTTTTTGGCAACAACAACTGTTGCACATTTAGAAGCTTATCAAAACCATTATCAGACAATCCAGTCTCACATTTAACGTTATACAAGGCAAAGATAGCAGATAACTTTGTTTGATCCTTGCAACTAGGATACAATGGAGTCTCTTTATATTCCAAATTTTTGTGTAGTTCATCCTCTCATCTTTGTGCATCATCTTCACATTTATCATCATCAAAGAAAGTATGATTAATAAAATCTTCATCTTCATAGATAATGGTTTAAGCAAATCATACGCATCACCCGACTTGTATTCTTGCTTTTATTTATTCGCTCGTCGTGATTGTACCACTCACTGCCCATGTACTTAGGATCCATTCCTCGTATAATCAAATGCTCGACAATAACTTCTCCATGAAGATGGGTAAGATTTCAACAATCTAAACAAGGGCATAAACTTTTTTCCACATTTCCCAGGTTTAGCTTTGCATCGTTTACAAAATTCCAAGCTGCTTGCTCATACTTTTTATTAGTTCTACGATAAAAAAAAACCTTAGATATTAAAATATGTTTTAAATTCAATATTATACTTAAGTACCATATAATTACCTATTTAGACGTACTCAATCTTTATCCATCATTTCTGATATGTAAATTAGAGAGGCACGGCGTGGATTTAGGGTTCCAGGCGGTTGTGACTAAATATAATTCATTTGTCACAAAATTGTCCAAATTGTTGATGACACCAGTCGTTCATATATATAAAATTTTAAAATGTGTTCATATTTGATTAGGTTCTTTTATATATACTTAAGTACCATATACCTGAAGCTAAAGTATAACACGATATTTCTGGTGTATAGCTTGGGTCTAAAACCTGTTAAAATTAGTCACAAGCCATCTTTTTTGATATTGTTATGAAGAATGGGAACTAGCCATGGCAACAAAAATATCATGGTCCCCCAAACAAAAATAGAAGCAATCAATAATGACATCAGGTAAGCTTTGTTAATATTGGTCTAGATATAAAATATACAGTAAATGAATTTTGTTTACTTGACCTCTTTCCAGTATTACTAAACAGGAATCAAGATCATGCTTGTTATTTGAAAATAGAACATGAAACTTTACCCAATAAACATTTATTACAAACTTCACGACCTATTCTTCAAAACACTGCAACGTGAACTCTTCAGTGTATTTTATTAATGAATCTATTTTTCAATTTTATAGAGCTATTTTTTTGTCCAATCAGGTAAACAAATAATTGAAGCATTCAAACTGATGTCCTATCACAATTTTTTCCCCATTCAAACTGTCATTGTTAACTTGGAGTAAAGGAAACAATCTTATTTGCAATTTGGTTAAATTATGGGATTCTATTAAATAATACATAAGCATTAAACATGAAATAAATTGAATATCATTATGCATCAGATGAGAACATATGGTTATCACATATTTAAGCTAAGCAAGATAAGTTTTGAAACAAGTTGTAGAGGTGCGGCGCGGATTTAGGGTTCTAGGTGGCTGTGACTAAATATAATTCATGTGTCACAAAATTATCCAAATTGTTGATGAAACCAGTCTTTTATATATACAAAATTTTAAAATGTATTCATAGTTTTTAATTCCCGCACAAAAGAAATTATTTCCCACCTTTTTCAATGTATAACGTTGAGTACAAAATATTTAATTCAATACAGCATTGAAAACCCTGCATTACGTAGCGATTGAAGGGGATAGGCAGACACGCCATGTATTGGTGCTATTAAAAGTTCATATTGTTGTAGTGGATCAATCATTAGAAAATTGTAATTTCCAAATAATTTTGAAAATGGAAAATACCATTCAATTACTATATCATTATTTAATTCATTTTTAAACGTGGTTCACTAATAAACCTCTAAATTTACAAGGAAATTAGAAGTAAAATGGAAAATATCTTTCTATTATATAATTGATTGATGAGGATTTTGGTATCTTAATAATTTTTAGTGGAGAAATGGCAACAATTTTTAATCTATTATTTAGAAAGGTATTTGAACTTCACCAAAAAGTCATTTCTCAAACAATATATTGTGTTTTGAATTTGAGATGTAATGAGATTTTTTCCTCTATTTACACACAATTTTTTGTGTTTTTAGTATGTATGTGCATTTGTTTTGTTGTCATGTTACAACTCATCAACTTAGTTCAAGCAACAATGTATCAAATGCAATTTAACAATAACTAACCATAATAACTGTATCTAGAAAACATTTTATTTTTATCCTCTTTAGCAAATTTATTATTAACTACGCATTTTATAGTGTTATTAGATTGGACTTAAGCTGCAATGAGTCCATCAATGAACTCTATACTAATAATACCAATATAATTAACAACAATATTAGCACCCACCTTTTTTAAATGTTAAAACAAATGTTTGTCAATACAAATCTGAGTTATGTTTTAACAAAGGTTAGTTTCATCTCTATTTATTTTTACACAACCAAACTTCTCAAACTGGACTATTTTTGCGGACAACTATGCGAAAACTAATGTAATAGGTTGCAAAAGGTAACGGAAGTAGACAAAAACATACGAAACTTAAAAATCAGATAAAGGATTAAAGAATACAAATATACAAATAGAGAGAAGAGTTCAAATGATTCTGTAACTACGATAGTAGTACAAAGATCAAGAACTTACTATCTTAAGCCTAACCACAACCAACCATGCCTAAAATGCGATGAGTGACTTTATATCAGTACAAAATTTTATTTTACCAATTTACTTTCAGGTCATGCTATATGAAAATAGTAAGGAAATCACATAAATCCAATCGTCCAACTTAATGAATTGTCATTCATCGCAAACTCTACCATATAATTCGAGAAAGAAACTCATTCTCCATATAAAAAAACCAAAAACAACAGCACATTAAATCATGTCACAGTCTAAGAAACCGCACTCAACAATCGGTAAAATATTCCATAACATTAGCATATACCTTACCCATTCATTTAGCATAAACCTATAATCTATACAGTGCATGTTAACGGTTACTTTCAATAAATAAAAAATATAGTCCACTCGCTTGCTCATCTAAAAACTAGAAAAGTTTGTGCCAAACAAGTTAACTTATATAATAATACCTGTCACGACAGTTCAAATAAGAGAGGCGTGGATGCTGGCTGCGTTCAGAGATAGGAATCGATTGTGTGAGAGAGATTATTCAAAGACTAGATCGACTGCGATCAGAGATAGGAATCGAGTGGATCGACTGTGTGAGAGAGATTATTCATAGACTGGATCGATAGCGTTTGATAATGATAGTTAGGGTTACACGATTGGGATTTCATGTAGTTTTTTTAGGGGCGATGTAGTGGAAGGAAGACTGTTTTCTGGAGGAGTGTCAAAGGCAATTACATGTTTTTTTTATTCCTGCACAAATTTTATTTCCCGCCCTCTTCTTGATTGTATAGCGTTGAATACTGGTAATTTATGTAGTAAATAGCGTTGGAAATCCTAGATTGTATAGCACCTAAAGAGGATAGGCGGAAATGCAATGTATTGATGCTATCAAAAGTCCATATTTTTGTAGTGAGAAAGGAATTTCCTTACTTTTCAATAAGCCATTAAAAGTATCGAATCTGCCATATGGCTTGATTCGCAAATCCAGAATAGATTCCAAGTATATTATCAAAATACGATTTTGATACTTATGCCCAAAGAGATATGATCCATCGCTGCAAATGTGTCTTTGAGAATAAGACAAATGCAACTAAAATATAGTAAGCAATGTTGATAAGAATAATATCATTAATTTCAATTGTTAAAATTAACATAGCAGATTCATCGGTCAACGTGCTAAAGTAAATTCAGATATTACTCGCAAAATTATCACCCCATGGTTTTGATTTTTTGGACATCTATGTTGAAATAGAAATTCTAAGTGATGATGTACCGTTTGCACATAATAACTAAGATGTCATGAGGTCAGTAGGAGCAATAACCGAGTTTATGAGTATTAGATAAGATCGAATAACTGATATGATAATATCGTTCGATAAGAACCAGAACTGAGCAAATATTTTGATGGAGAAATCTAATAGTTAAATTTCCAGTTAAAATGCAGAGGAAGCATGTTACTATAAGAAATAACTGTAAATGATACTAAAATATTTATAAACTATATGTAAACAGTATACCACTACTGATTGTTAATGATATACCAATGTTAAAATTAGTTTTAGTTTGGCTGTTTAACCTAGATGTTGGATTTGAAATGACATCTTTTATAGTCAATATTAAAGGATGTTAGGGATGCCCCAAATGATATACATAAACATCATATTAAAATGTTTAAAAGGGAGTATATAAAATGGATTCCTAATACCTCAGCAATAGGAATTATCGTATATGTTGTTTTGTCTAGTATCATATTTTGCTTATGTACTTGATATATTGAGAAATATTAAATCCGAATTAATATCACTAAATAACAGTTAAAAGTATTCTTGAGTATTTACAAAATAATAGAGAATTTTTTATAGAAACAACAAACTCCTTATGAATGAATGTTCAGTTTAAAGCTTCATAAGTGATTTCGAACATAGTATATCAATCCTAAATTCATGTAAGGGAACTTTATATTTGGAAATGTTCTAAACAAAAGGTTGTGGCTAATTCAACTAATAGGCTATGCACATTGCCTTAAATAAGCACAACAATAAAAACAATATGTGTATCTATATATTTATATACATACACACACAGATATATATATATATACACACACACACATACATATATATATATATATATATTTATATGCACAAATTTATAACTAAGCTAGGGCTGATTTCAAATATGGAATCCTATTACATTGTTATGTGATAACAATGCTTTAATAAAAACTGCGAATGGAACCTAGAGCTCACCAAAAATCGATAAACATACTTTGAAAAGTTCCACATTATAAAGGTAATTTATTAATATCGAAGAGGGATGATTGATGGAGTAGATAATTAAAACAATATAGCACACGTGTTCACTAAGGGACTAACTCGACTAGTTCTGAGCAAACTGATCAAAATGATGTAATTAAAATTCCATAATTGATCCCAAGTGCAAGTGGGTGATTAAGAGAATCAAGGGTATGCCATAGGGGAATTATTAGCTTTTTACATATATCTAACTTTATAACCAATCTTGTTCATAATAAAGGTGTTTGATTTCGATTATATACTTTGTTATATTATGATATAATTAACTAAGTAATTAATTTGAAGTATATTAGTTAGAAATTCTTAAACGATATGTTATGTGATAATAATTACAAGGAGTTCTAATCATAAGAAAATTATCACAATACAAAATAACATACTATTTTAAAAATTTCTGGTCAAGATGTTTTAAGAAAGGATATCAAAACATTAGTTAAGACTAGAGTAAGTAGTACTCTCCAAACATTGGGCAATGGATTACTCATGGTTATTAGATAACTATGGAATGACTCGTCCAAGAATTTCCTGTTATTTAATAATAACTAGGTCAAACAGGAAATCTCGAGTGACAATGTTATATGGTTCTCTCAACTTGATAATCTTCTTGACCTTTAATGTGGAATCTCCACTTTGATTATAGTTAAATCATGGTATAGAGACTGTTGAACGACTATAGTTGGGTCTGAGACGAAGCATTGAAAGTGAAATACTATTAAATAGAGAATTAGTCTCCTTGGTTATATGAGGTTAGTATCACGGTCAACTATAGTCAACTCAAAGTCAAAATCTTTGGCAGAGTAGCACGGTTAATAATAAATATCATTATTGAACCAATGACTTTTTTTATGGACTACCTGAGTAGAATGTGGATTATATTGGAATTTTAACCAAACCAGATTCCATAAATCCTAAAGTGATATAGTATTGACGAAGAGAATTGGTGTAAATAATCATTTCTAAAAAGGTTCCTCTTACATTTGTAAAATTAGATTTTACTAATGAGATTTGGAAGCAATGAATTTGGCCAAAATGCAACACCCTCTAGCCAAACTGAATTCATTTCAGTCTCCAAAACACCATTCGATTTAATTAGTTTATAAACTGTTATAAATTAATTAATATTTAAAGAAATATTAGATATTGTAGTACTTAGGGGTGTACTTAGTAAATGCGGTAGCCTATAGAAATGCTATTAGTGCTATTAGCAATTAGTTGGTTTGCGCATATAAAAGTTTTATATATTTAAGTATTGTTATACGATATCGATAGGAATTTCAACGGGTTTTAAATAGAGTAAATTACTAATGGTTTTGAAATCCATTTTGTCCATAATAGACTGGGTATAGGCCATCTAAAATTAAGCGGGAGAGGAAGACTTAGAGTATGACTTGGTAAATGGATATGGTGGAAGGTGTTTCAATTAGATCCCCTATTTAAGTGCACCTAAGCCTCCACTTTTCTTTTTACTTATTTTTCTCCATCTCTCCTACTCTTTGGCCGCCAAAACCACATATACTCCAACCTATGGCCGAGCTAGAACACACCCTAAACCAAATGCAAAACACATTAAGTGGTGGCACTCAAAAGTTTGCACCTTTCGATAGGGATCTAGAAGATCTAGGGAATAATTTGAACCGACATGTGAATCAAAGGCTACTTCTCTTAGACGTACTCATTTATGTTATATATATTATTCATTATATATTGTTCATATCGTTATAATGATTTTATATATTTGATATTGTCTCCTCATAAATATTAATATATATTAATTTTATACCAAGTAATTAATCTACATGAAACTATTAAATTAAATTCAAAGTTTAAAGATAAAATATTTATGTAACTATTTTAAATTTGGCCACATTTATATTCTAATATATATATATATGCTAATTTTAAATGTTTGTTTATTTATTTTTAATTTTAAATAATTATTTACTAATTTTTAAACCAAAAATACCTTAAAACTATTTTGAAACTATATATACAATTAATTATATTATTTAAATTATTTTTGGATATTAAACTATAAAAAAACTCGGGCCAAAAACATTATTTAATTTAATTACAATATATATATATATATTAATTATTGTTTAATGTAGTGTTTACTTTTTGTACAATTATTATATATATTAATATTCTTTTAATGAAACTTAGTTTTTGTTTTTAAAAAATTGTTTTTCTCTTACTAGAAAAACAATTTTTTACACATATATAATTTCAAAATATCTATTTTGTATTATATATATATAAATTGTTTATACATATTTACTTATTGTTATTTTAAATAAATAAATAAAACATAAAACTACAAAAAAAATTAAAAAATTTCTTACTAGCCAAATAATACATGTATATAATTTTAAAATATTTATTTTATAGTGTGTGTGTGTGTGTGTCTATATATATATATATATATTAAAGAACCGTTCTTCAAATATACACACACGCACGTATTAAACCAGCGATGTGTATTTTAAACAAATAAAAAATATGTAAATATAAATAAATTTAAAAAAATAATAATATTATTTTCAGCTATAATAATGATTTTATATGAATATAAATTTTTAATTTAATTAAAGATATATTAACTGATATTTTAAAAATCTAGTTTTGAATTTTAAAATGTTTTACTAAGTCTTAATTGGATAATTTTAATACAAAATTTGAATTTAAAATTTATTAACCTAGTAAAAACTAAATTTGATATTTTATATATATATATATATAAATAATTTCAAAATCTATAGTTATATTTTTTATGAATTTATTAAACAATGTTTTGAGGCAATTAACACATATATAAATGGCCAATATTTACACGGTGGAAATAAATCTCAATATCTTCTTATGTAATCATTAACCATGTATACCTTGCTATGTGGCACATTACACTTATATACACATAGATATAATCAAAACATATAAATCTTAAATTAATTAACTTATGTCAAATAAATGAAGAAAATTAAATAAATTATGATTTTATTTCAACTAATTAGATTAGATCTAATACAACTATTAGACTTCACAGGCCCATTAGGATCCAAATATGGATATATTTTTGAAATTCACGCATTTCATCTGCTACTAACCAATCCAATTCTAACATAATTCATGTACCTTGAGTTTGCACAACCAATACAAGCATGTATCTTATCTCATCTAAGAAATATATTAATATTACTACATATAACAGCTCTCGCTTGAATTTGCTCAATAACTAGTGTGTATGCAAGTAATCTGTAACAACCCGAATTTTGGGACTTCAAATTTGAATATTTAATTTATTTAAATATTCAGATTTGAATAAATTATAATAAAATTTATGTTTCAAATTTGGACTTAATTTTTAATGACTTATTTTTAATTTAATTTATAGAAATTTTCCATAATTTTTAATTTGGAAAAATAATAAATTCTCGTTTGACGTATTTTACGGCAAACGTTGGCATTTTGAGACTTCACAGAATTTAATAACATGTCTGCTTTATTTTTATTTTGTGATCGAGTAACATTGTTATACGCAATCGTAATTTATTTTTTGTAAATCGCAGTTCGGGAACGGACGCGATACGTTATGGCAAGGTACCAGACTTTATTTAAAAATTCAATATATATAATCAAAGTACACAGCAGCACACCATTGTACACAACCGTTTTTGTTTTTCCCTGCAGCTGCCACTGTTATCCCTTGCTTTTCCTTCACCTCAACAGCCATAGCCACCATTGTTCCCCTTGATTTGAACTTCATTTATGAACTTGGATTGATTGGTGAGGGCTCTGCATATATATATATATATACCATGTTCATCCACAGCTTCTTCTTCTTTACTTTGATTATCTCTGTAATTTCAAAATCAAGAAAAAACAACTTCCCTAACCTTTCAAAAATCACTACAGCCCAAATCATCCATAATTTTCCTAATCATTCAACACAAAAGTTGTTCGAATTCGTCTCTAGTATTTTTAGAAATTGACGGTACTCGATTTCGTCGAGTATCGCTCAAGTTCTTGCCAAATTTTAGTAAGGAGGTAATATTGTTCTTAAACTACAAAAATTGAATTCTCTTGATTCATTGAGAATTGATTGTTGTCGTCTGCGCCATTGAAGTCGTATGGAAGCATAGGGTTTTTATGGAAGTTTCGGTGTGATTCCACATCGATGATTGACGATCGTCGATTTCTCGGGTTTGGGTTTATTGGTGATTTAGGCAGCGATTGGAGATTTGAAGCTTGGCATGGTGCTTAGGGTGGAGAGGTGTATCCGCGACGAATTTTTGGTGGGGATCGAAGAAATTACCTATCGCGATTATTTTGCCTGGAAGCGATGGGTTCACCGTTTGGATCTTGATGGAGAGGGTCGGAGGCTTGGGCGAGGGTGGCGAATGGATGGGAGGGCAAAGTGGGGTATGTTGGTGGCTATGGCTGGTCATTTTGGTAGGTTGATTTTTGGTGCACGTGTACGAGTTCGTGCACGTCCATTGCCTGGGTTCGAGAATGTAATTAAGGGAAGGATAAAGGAAGAAGCACTGTGAATGGGAGGCGGGTTAGATGTTCAAGTGGGTTGAGCCCAATAGCTAGTAGCAAGAATTTTATATGCAAATGATTTAAATTTTATTTTATAAATAAAAGTGTTGATTTTTAAAGTATAATATCTCATCCCTTTTAAGTCCGTTTGGCATGCAGATTTTTGCGTTGAACTCATAATGATAAGTACAACATTGTATTGTAGTTTATTGGTAGCTTTGGATAAGTAATATGACATATGAAAACGAACTAGATTCAAATCACGTTATTTTAAATAATAACGTCGTTTAAATTTATATACCACAGTTATTGATGTTTTTTTAGCTAAATAAATTACTGTTAGTAAAACTGGATTGAATATGGTAATTGGACATTTGTTAGCGGAAAAATACACCATTCCGCTTATTAAATAAATTTGACATTTAATTAGTAGAATAAATCTCCGTTCTGCTATTTTATAGTTTTGGACATCTGATTATATATCGTTAACTGATATGCTACTTTGAATAAATGATATATTAACTAATGATGGTTAAGTGTTGGATTTATTTACATAATCGTGGATTATGTAAATATTAGTTATTAACTTGAAAAGTTAAATTTAGTAATATGGTAGCTTATTTAAGTACCATGGTGATCGTTAAGCCTCCTTCAAAATTTAAAAAGCTAATTATTGATTTGAAAGTTATTTTGAGAAAAACTATTTTTATTATAAGATTTAAAGATAATTATTATTTAATAATAATATTTAAAATGGTAATAACTTATTAAAAATAATTTATGATTATTTAATAATGTTTAAGTTAATTATTTTATTAATATGATTTTTAAAGGTTATTCCTTAATGAATGTTTAATTATTATTTTTAAGTTATTTAGTTATTGTTTTAAAAATGTTGTTAATTTTAATTTAATTACTTATTTAAAATGATTTAACAATACTTTAATTTTAATTAAAGTTAATTAATTATATTGATTTAAGTTATTTAATTATATTTAAAGGATAATTAATTTTTATATTAATATTAGTTTAAGGTTAATTAATCACTGTTTTAATAGCGTTTTAAATTAATTAATTATTATATTAATATTGTTTTGAAGTTAACTTATTAATACAATAATAGTGTTTGAAATTAATTTAATATATTATTGAATAGATTCTAAAGTATTATTTTGAATAAGATTTGATTAAATGAAATAAAAGGATGTTTAAATAGTAATTTGTTATTCAAAGCTATTTTAAATAACTTATGGTTTATCAAGAGGACCTTATTGACTTAAAGAGTCTATTAATGAGTTGGATTAAATATGGGAAGAGTTTTATAAATGGCTTTGGATAATTATAAAAGAATTTATAAATGAGTTTTAAAGAATCTAAGAAGAAGTTTTATAAACGGGATTTGGGATTGATTAAGAATGTTTTATAAAGGGATTGGTGTTTGGGGTTTCTCCGCTTTAGATGACATTTGGGTTTAATCATTTAAATATGATTTCAAAATAGGAAATATTTCTAAGTGTTTGGTGAATATACTTATATTATAGTATAAGTATATGGAAAAGTTTCCAAGTTTTGAAAAGTGAAATGGTTGGTGAATATACTTATACGATTGAGATAAGTATATGGTTATATTTTCTAAGTATCGAAAATATAGTGGTTTGTGAATATACTTATCCTGTTGAGATAAGTATATGGAAGTGATTTCTAAGTATTTGAATGTGATTTTAAATTAATGAAAGATTAATTTAAGAGGCTTAGTGATTTCCATGGAAAATATAATATTTGTTTGGAATGTTTGTTTATTTGATAGTTAAACAACCAACTATCAAATCCTGGCTTAAATACGTAATCCTTTTTAATTCTAGTGGTAGGGAAATATTCCCTACTTAACACCGAAGGATTTTAACTGTGGAAATATCTAGGGGAAACATGGGGAATATATGGTACAGTTACCGTCGGTGGTGCTATATTGTGCACATAAACTCGTTTTGTTCTTCTAGGACAAATGATAAGGAGATCCGTCCACTTAAACGGTTAGGCGGTGATCCCCACTCTTATGTATTGTTTGATTATTTCCTAAAGAACCGGTATTTAGCATTCCAAAAATCGGCGTTTGGTTTTGCGAAACACCCATGAAGAGGAAGAATGTACTCGTAAGAGATGACTCGAACCCGTAACCACTCCAAAAACCATATACGGTTATATGGAGGAGATTTGTGATATATTTAGGACGTTGGAATCCATATGCGGTTTTGAAACCCGTTGGGGTATGAGGATCTGTGTGTGATTCCAAGATCTATTTGAGATGTGGGAATCCATGTGTGATTCTGAGGCTCGTTGGGTATTGGAATCCATGTGGGATTCCGTGATCTATTTTGATGGAGGCGCGTAAGCTGGAATGCCGGACGTAGCCTCATTAGCGGGAATGACTAAAACCAGACATAGAAGGAATGGCCAGTAGGGTTGGTAAACCCATAGGGTGTAGTCGGCTCTTCCTAGATGTCACTTACGATTGTTATGCATGCATGGGGCGATGCACTCGGTCTTAGCAAGACCAACCATGTTTTTTCTATGGTACATGTAACAACCCTGAGATTGCAATTACCGAATAATAAATCAAAATTATGATTTTAAGTTGAAAAGGGAGCTAAACAAACATTTTGGGAATTTAAATTTGCAATTGGTTTGCAAATTAAAGTATTTTGGGTTTAAAATGGGAAAATTAATATTTTTGGAATTTAATATTTAAAATGGGAATTTTTAAATGTGATAATGGGTTTAATTGGCTAATGAGACAATTATATGGTTTTGATTAAAACTAGGTTACTACTTAGGATTTTTGTTCACATGATAACATTAGAAAATTTTCTTTTAAATTTACATATGCACTTAAGTAATTGAACTAAGCCTTATTGGGTTGTAAAACCCTCATAACAAACCCATTAGCCTACCCACTCTATATAATATCTTAAACCCATTTCATAACCCTAACCCTCATCCTCTTCATAAATTCCTAAACCTAAACCTAAGCAAAACTAATGGCCTCCCTTTAGAAGATCCATCTCCTTCTCTTCATAATTAAATTAGTTTAAATCCTAAAAAAAAAGAAGAAGAAAGGTAATGCAATCTCTCCTAATCTTTCTTAATCTTTATTTCATCTCTTCCATCTTGTGTAATCATTGTTTTGTTTTTTTGTTGATTTTGGGTCCTTGAAGCCTCTTGATCTTTGCTTTGGGGTGGAGGAGTTTTACTTGCTCTTTATTGTGCACACAAACCATTTGATCCTTTGCTTCATTAAGGTAATTACTATTGATTAGTAATTAATGCTAGTTGTAATATTGGTAATTACTATATATTAGTAATTATTGTTAGTTATACCTATTAGCGATAATTACTAGTTAATTTTGGTGAAAATTTGATGCTAAAAGTTGAAAAAACCACCCCAAATCACCTAAAAACTGCATTTTAGGTTGGCTGTTTTGATCAGCCTGAAAACAGACTGAAAATTGAGCTCTGGGTGCACCAGGACAGGCCTGGGCTGCACCCAGGCTAGTGCAGAAACCCTCCAGCCCAGCCCAAACGGGCTGGGCCGAATCCCCCCCCCCCCACCCAGCCCGCCCGGGCTGGGTAAGGACCCAGCCCGCCCGGGCTAGGTCAGGTCCCCAGCCCAGGTGGGCTGGGGCCTTGGAGGACCCAGCCCGCCCGGGCTGGGTCAGGTCCCCAGCCCAGGCGGGCTGGGACCTTGTGGTACCCAGCCCGCCCGGGCTGGGTCTGGTCCCCAGCCCAGGCGGGCTGGGGCCTTGAAGCACCCAGCCCGCCCAGGCTGGGTCTGTTCCCTAGCCCAAGCGGGCTGGGGCTGGACCAGGGCTGCACCATGTGGTGCAGCCCGAAAGAAAAAAAATAAACTGCTCCATAGAGCAGGTGTCCAGAGACGGTTGCCCAGAGGCATGGTGACCCAGAGGTCCAGTACTGGCCGCCCAGAGGCTAATGTGTCACTAACTTCTTGGAGAGGAACCCGTAAAGTGTTAACAATGAGTCCCATAAGAATTTCTGGAATCCGAGTTGAGACGAGGTGGCAGCGACATCTCAAAGTTGAACCCAGAACAAGATTTACACTGTTTACAAACAGCGACTAGAGTTCAACTTCGACACGAAATTCGAAGTACCAAACGAACTCCAATGTTGTCCAAATTTTCCTGAGATGTATGCTGCTTTGGAAGGATATCTTTGATCCTTGTGCAGGAGGACCGTTCCTCGAAGTACTGAGGGCACCTCCATGGAAATCCTACATAATTAGCGAACGTGCCTTATCGATTTTCGATTATATACCTAGTAATGTTGTGATGTACACTCATGAGCATCACAGTCACTTGATAATGTTATTTTCACCCTTAGACATTATTATAATATCACTGGATTTTCTATAAAGAGGTTTTGGTTATCGAAAGGCAAAAAACCGTCCATGTTTATATGCATCGTGGTCTTACAAGATACCTTTTTTTCAAAAGGTTTATTTAAACTTTAAGAATCCATTTGATTGTGTTTCTCACACTGATTTTTCCAGACTGACCTGGGCGTTGTTTTCCTAAAATGCTCGGGTCAGACCGAGCATATTTCCAGGTTTACTTGGATATTTGGAGCTTCAGGAGACGAGCTGGAGGCCCAGAGACATATTCACGTACATGATTATTTTTCCGTTACATTCATTGTTGTATTTACCAGCAATGGTGAGGACATGTTATTATAACTGTCCGGGCTGAAATAGGTTAGTGTACTTTGATTGATGTCTATATATACATATATTACAATTTCGTTTTTGTGTAAAGATTTGTTATCTATTATAGATTATTCGTTCCACTGTGAGATTATGAGTTGTTTAGTTTCTACTTATCTTCTTTCTTCTTTCTTTTCCCTAACTATCTGCTTTCCCATTCAATTTGGGTTGGACATGTGTGTTTTATTGTCAACTTAAACTGTACGGAAAAGTGGGTCGTTACAGTTGGTATCAAAGCTTAGGTTGAGCGAACACCTAGGCTTAGGTGGGGTTGACTCATTTGAGATAGGGTAAGTGAGACCCTAGGATTAGTGTGAGAGTATATATATAAGAACGCGTATTTGTTATTTTTATAAAAATGTTTTATATTGTGTTGTTTGATCTGTTGAGTAGCTTAAGAATTCTGGTCGATATGTTTGGCCAACGTTATCGATAGGGATTTCCTAAACACTCGAACAATACCAACTGACACGGTATTGTTTTAAAATGGGTAAATGAAATAATTTTTAGAAATATACTTTATATATATAAAAGAATAATTTTTCAAAGAAAATTTAATATAGTTATTCTTAGTTGTACTTGGTTGTTAGGAAAGATAATATTCCATCATTATCATCTAGGATTTAATTAGCCATGCTTGCCAGTTCCGAGCATTGACCATTATCCATTAATCTATCTTGAATCTCCTTTTTGAAAACTGGGTTGGGTAGATAGGAGTTTGGAAACATTGAAACGAATACCTTCTAAGTTAAGTATCACAGTTTGGCTATAAGGGCTCGTTGATAATGTTAGGTTAAAATTTCATTTCTAAGGGTTGTTTATTTAAAAGAAAATTTAAATATTTTGGAATGAATATTTGAAATGATTTTATATGAAAGTAGATTTGATAAAATTAAGTTTTAATAAATGTTGTTTTCTTAAAGAGGGATTTAGAATATTTTTGAAATAAATATTTTGGAAATGATTGAATGTATAAGTTGGTTGTATTAAATTGGGTTTTATAAAAGAAGTTATTAAAAGAAAGCTTAAACATTTCTAAAATAATACTTGAAAAATGATTTATATATAAAGCTAGAATATTTTCGCAATGAATATTTGAGAAATGATTTCCTCTAAAGGGAGATATTTTATAAATTTGCTTTATAAAAATGTGTTATAAATAAAAGGAATTCGAGAGTTTTAATCCCTGTGATTTTTGAAAAATGGTTTTCATTGTTCATAGGTTAATAATAGTAATTTAAAATGTTCTTGGGATATAAACATTTCTAAGTGGGCAATTGCTACCATTGTGATCTCGCTATATAATTGTTTTGATAAAATAAATTTTGATTTGATTCCAAAAGTATGGTTTGATTTACTATAAAGTAAAAATGTATATTATTATTTCAAATTATTATGGAGAAAGGAAGTAATAATTTTATTTGAGATAGCTTTGGATCTAAAAGGGGTTTTTGGTGTATCAATATTTTGGAAATAGTTTGCTTAGAAATATATTTGAGTATAAATATCTTTGAAAAGGAACTTTGTAGAAAAATGGGCATTTCTTTGGATTGGTTTGGGGAATAAGTCCCGATTTGTTTTATGGTGATCAGAATAATCTTTTAAGTGACGATTGGATGTTTGCTTAAGCGAACGGTACTGTGCACTTGGTAATTATTCTCTTTGTCATTGTACGGTTGGAACTTGTTTGAATCCAAAGCAAATTGGAATTGGATATTTTGTTGAAATATTTTGCTAGAAATATATTTATGATATTGTTTCAAAATGGGTTTGAAAGAAAGAAGTAGTTTAAAGTTAACTATTTCGAGTGGCTCGAAAATAACTAAAAATGGGTAAGAGATACGTTTGGAGGGTAAATGTTTCTCTTGAGTATTATCCTTCTAGTAAAGAAATGTATGACATTGTTTGGTAGTACCCAGTTCCTTGGTATAATTTTGGGGTTACTCGAGCTATATATATATATTTGTTATGGATTAAAATATATATAATGTCATTTCAAAAGTTTTTGAAAATAAATATGCGAGTATGTGACCCTTAAGTTTCCAAAATATATAGTATCGTTTCAAAAAGTGTTTTGAATAGAAACTGGGTGTTATAAATTCTTAAGTGAATTCAAAATAAAGGTCCTAATCTAATAGTTGGGTATACCCTTAGGGTATGATAGGGAATTTTATAAGTTTTACAACTTAAGCTATGTTTTATGAAAATGTTTTCATAAATAATTTAGTAGTAATAGAATTGGTATTAGAAATAACCAAGTAAATAAGTACGTAGAATGGATGTAGATCATTTCTCTTTTCATATAGTTTTGATCTAATATTCGAGTACAAGGCTTTGAGGTGTTTCCACCCTTTGAAATAAGGATCTATTACTCGATTTTTATAGGCGAGCACTTGATGAGGGTTCTTGATAAGAAACCAAGGTTTTCTATCATAGCTACAACTATTAAGGAGAGCAGAGGTTCCTAATCAAGGAGCCTGATCGGAATCCGCATTAGGAAATTAGGTAAGCGATACTGATTTGGAAGTGGAGTCATGTATTCAAATAGTGATCGAATCCGATTTTGTATATAAATGATCTATGAACATCATGCGGGCTTATGAATAATATTGAGTATTCTTGTACTGGAATTTCAAGGACGTTATTCTTTTTAAGAGTGGAGAGTAACAATCCGAATTTTGGGACTTCAAATTTGAATATTTAATTTATTTAAATATTCAAATTTGAATTAAATTATAATAACATCTATGTTTCAAATTTGGACTTGATTTTTAATGACGTATTTTTAATTTAATTTTTAGAATTTTTCCATAATTTTTAATTTGGAAAATAAATAAATTCTCGTTTGACGTATTTTACGGCAAACACTGGCATTTTGAGACTTCACAGAATTTAATAACTTGTTTGTTTTATTTTTATTTTGTGATCGGATAACATTGTTATATGTAATCGTAATTTATTTTCTGTAAATCGCAGTTCGGGAACGGACGCGATACGTTATGGCAGGGTACCGAACTTTATTTAAAAATTCAATATATATAATCAAAGTACACAGTAGCACACCATTGTACACAACCATTTTTGTTTTATTTTTGTTTTTCCCTGCTGCTGCCACTGTTATCCCCTGCTTTCCCTTCACCCCAGCAGCCATAGCCACCATTGTTTCTCTTGATTTGAACTTCATTTATGAACTTGGATTGATTGGTGAGGGCTCTGCATATGTATATATACCATGTTCATCCACAACTTCTTCTTCTTCACTTTGGTTTATCTCTGCAATTTCAAAATCAAGAAAAAACAACTTTCCTCACCTTTCAAAAATCAATACAGCCCAAACCATTCACAATTTGCCTAATCGTTCAACACAATTGTTCGATTTTGTCTCTATTATTTTTAGAAATTTACGTTACTCGATTTTGTCAAGTATCACTTGAGTTCTCGCCAAATTTCATTAAGGAGGTAATATTGTTCTTAAATTACAAAAATTGAATTCTCTTGATCCATTGAGAATTGATTGTTGTCGTCTGCGCCATTGAAGTCGTATGGAAGCAGAGGATTTTTGTGGAAGTTTCGACGCAATTCTGCATCGATGATCGACGATCGTCGATTTATAGGGTTCAGGTTTATTGGCGATTTAGGCGGCGATTGACGATTTGAAGCTTGGTGTGGTGTTCGAGGTGGAGAGGTGCATCCGCGACAAATTTTTGGTAGGGATCGAAGAAATTAACTGTTGTGATTTTTTTGCCTGGACGCGATGGGTTCATCGTTTGGATCTTGATAGAGAGGGCCGATGGCTTGGGCGAGGGTGGCGAACAGATGGGAGGATGAAGTGGGGTATGTTGGTGGCTACGACTGGTTGTTTTGGTAGGTCAATTTTTGGTGCACGTGCACGTTCATTGCCTGGGTTCGAGAATGTAATTAAGGGAAGGATAGAGGAAGAAGCACCGTGAAAGGGAGACAGGTTGGATGTTCAAGTGGGTCAAACCCAATAGCTAGTGGTGAGAATTTTATATGCAAATGATTTAAATTTTGTTTTATAAATATAAGTTTTGATTTTTAAAGTATGATATCTCATCCGTTTTAAGTCATTTTGGCATGTGGATTTTTGCGTTGAATTCATAATGATGAGTACAATGTTGTAGTGTAGTTTATTGGTAGCTTTGGACAAGTACAAATTTATGACATATGAAAACGGACTAGATTTAAATCACGTTATTTTAAATAATAACGTCGTTTAAATTTATATATCATACTTATTGGTGTTTATTTGGCTAAATAAATTATTATTGAGTTAAAGTGGATTGAATACAGTAATTGGACATCTATTAGCGGAAAAAAACACTGTTCCGCTTATTAAATAAATTTGACATTTAATTAGCAGAATAAATCCCCGTTCTGCTATTTTATAGTTTTAGACATTTGATTATATATCGTTAACCGATATGCCACTTTGAATAAATGATATATTAACTAATGATGGTTAGTGTTTGATTTATCTACATAGTCATGGATTATGTAAATATTTGTTATTAACTTGAAAAGTTAAATTTTGTAACATGGTAGCTTATTTAAGTACCATGGTGATCGTTAAGCCTCCTTCAAAATTTAAAAAGCTAATTATTGATTTGAAAGTTATTTTAAGAATAATTATTTTTATACTAAGATTTAAAGATAATTATTATTTAATAATAATATTTAAAAAGGTAATAACTTATTAAAAATAATAATTTTTTTAAAATAATTTATAATTGTTTAATAATGTTTAAGTTAATTATTTTATTAATATGATTCTTAAAGGTTATTCATTATTGAATGTTTAATTATTATTTTTAAGTTATTTAGTTATCGTTAAAAAAAGTGTTTAATTTTAATTTAATTACTTATTAAAAATGATTTAATAATACTTTAATTTTTAATTAAAGTTAATTAATCATATTGATTTAAGTTATTTAATTATATTTAAAGGATAATTAATTTTTATATTAATATTAATTTTAGGTTAATTAATAACTGTTTTAGTAACATTTTAAATTAATTAATTATTATATTAATATTGTTTTGAAGTTAACTTATTAATACAATAATAGTGTTTGAAATTAATTTAATATATTATTAAATAGATTCTAAAGTATTATTTTAAATAAGATTTGATTAAATGAAATAGAAGGATGTTTAAATAGTAATTTGTTATTCAAAGCTATTTTAAATAACTTATGGTTTATCAAGAGGACCTTATTGACTTAAAGAGTATATTAATCAGTTGGATTAAATTTGGGAAGAGTTTTATAAATGGCTTTGGATAAATATAAAGGAATTTATAAATGAGTTTTAAAGAATCTGAGAAGGAGAAGTTTTATAAATGGGATTTGGGATTTATTAAGAATGTTTTATAAAGGGATTGGTGTTTTGGGTTTCTTCGTTTTAGATGACATTTGGGTTTGATAATTTAAATCGATTTCAAAATAGAAAATCTTTCTAAGTGTTTGGTGAATATACTTATATCATAGTATAAGTATATGGAAAAGTTTCCAAGTTTTGAAAAGTGAAATGGTTTATGAATATACTTATACCATTGAGATAAGTATATGGTTATATTTTCTAAGTATCGAAAATATAGTGGTTTGTGAATATACTTATCCTGTTGAGATAAGTATATAAAGTGATTTCCAAGTATTTGAAATGTGATTTTAAATTAATGAAAGATTAATTTAAGAGGCTTAATGATTTCCATGGGAAATATAATCTTTATTTAGAATGTTTGTTTATTTGATAGTTAAATAACCGACTATCAAATCTTAGCCTAAATATGTAATCCTTCTTTATTTTGATGGTAGGGAAATATTCCCTACCTATCACTGAAGGTTTTTAACAATGGAAATATCAAGGGAAAACACAGGGATTATATCGTACAGTTACCGTCGGTGGTGTTATATTGTATGTATAAACTCATTTTGTTCTTTTAGGACAAATGATAAGGAGATCCGTCCACTTAAATGGTTAGGGGGTGATCCCCGCTCGTATGTTTTTATTTATTTATTTTATAAAGAACCAGTATTGAGAATTCCAAAAATCGATGTTTGGTTTTGTAGAGCACCCAGGAAGCGGAAGAGTGCACTCGTAAGAGATGACTCGAACCCATAACCACTTCAAAAACCATATACGGTTATATAGAGGAGATTCGTGATATATTTAAGACGTTGGAATCCATGTACGGTTTCGAAACCCGTTGGGGGTATGGGGATCCGTGTGTGATTCCAAGATCTATTTGAGATGTGGGAATCCATGTGTTATTCTGAGGCCTGTTGGGGTATTGGAATCCATGTGGTATTCCGTGATCTATTTTGATGGAGGTGCGTAAGCTGGAATCCCGGACGTAGCCTCATCAGCGGGAATGACTAAAACCAGAGATAGGAGGCTTGGCCAGTAGGGTTGGCAAACCCATAGGGTGTAGTCGGCTCTTCCTAGATGTCACTTACGGTTGTTATGCATGCATGGGGCGATGCACCCGGTCTTAGAGAGACCAACCATGTTTTTCCTATGGTACATCACTAGGGATGTATGCTGCTTTGGAAGGATATCTATGATCCTTGTGCAGGAGGACCGTTCCTCGAAGTACTGAGGGCACCTCCATGGAAATCCTACGTAATTAGCGAACGTGCCTTATCGATTTTCGATTATATACCTAGTAATGTTGTGATGTACACTCACGAGCATCACAGTCACTTGATATTGTTATTTTCGCACTTAGACATTATTATAATTTCACTGGATTTTCTATAAAGAGGTTTTGGTTATCGTAAGGTAAAAACCCGTCCATGTTTATGTGCGGCGTGGTCTTAAGAGATACCTTTGTTTCAAAAGGTTTATTTAAACTTTATGAATCCATTTGATTGTGTTTCTCACACTAGTTTAAGCAGACTGACCCGGGCGTTGTTTTCCTAAAATGCTCAGGTCAGACCGAGCATATTTCTAGGTTTACTTGAATATTTGGAGCTTCAGGAGACGAGCTGGAGGCCCAGAGACGTATTAACATACATGATTGTTTTTTCGTTGCATTCATTATTGTATTTATCAGCAATTGTGAGGATAGGTTGTTATAACTGTCCGAGCTGAAATAGGTTAGTGTACTCTGATTGATGTTTGTATATACATATATTACCGTTTCGTTTTTGTGTAAACATTTGTTATTTATTATAGATTATTCGTTCCGCTGCGAGATTCTAAGTTGTTTAGTTTCTTCTTGTCTTCTTTCTTCTTTCTTTTCCATAACTATCCGCTTTCCGGTTCAATTTGGGTTAGACATGTGTGGTTTATTGTCAGCTTAAACTGTAAGGAAAAGTGGGTCGTTACATAATCTATTGAAGATTCATAATCTGTAACACATTTTGAGTGATACTGATTTAGGGAGTAATGAATTTCTAATGAAATACTCTTCTGATTCAAGTATTTAACATATCTGAAATCACAGTATATACCATGCGTATGTAAATATTTCAATAATCTATTTGGGTTTCTTGTAGTTCCACTTATATTTTTATTTATACATATTATTGTATAAGTTTAATTTTTTTATACTTCTATAATTTAATTTAATTATATAATATTTATATGTAACCTACTAGGTAAATTATATTTAATTAATTTAATTCTTAATTTAATTTTTAATTTTAGAAATTTATTTTATTCATCTTAAACTATTTGAGATGAAGAACTAATTATAAACTTTGTAGTTATATATAGGCATGTGTGTGTTTATATATGTATATTATATATATATATATATATTTCAACATATATACATATACTAGTTAATTACGTATTTATTAAATAGATTATTTATTTACTAAACATTTTAATTAAATATTTTTAATAAATATCGAAATTTTTATTTAATTTACCTTAAATAATTTCAAGGTAAATACAATGCATCTCTAAGGAAGGAATATATTAGACCATATCCTTCTCTCACACGAACTCCTTAAGGGGTATAACCGTAAGAATGCCCCCCCGAAAGCAATGATGAAGCTAGATATCATGAAAGCATTCGACATGTTATAATGGGATAGCATCGTTCGAATCATGGGATACATGAATTTTCCGCCTCATTTTATTACTTGGATTTATGAATGTATCTCTACTCCAAATTATTCGGTCATCGTCAACGGAATGCCTACTGGTTTCTTTGGTAGTAGGCAAGGGATAAGGCAAGGAGATCCTCTATCCGCTTACGTCTTTATTCTGGTGATGGAACTTCTAACTAGGCTGATAAACAAGCTCATAAATCATGGAAGTTTCAAACTTCATCAAGCATGCTATGACCCTCAAATCTCAGCATTAATGTTTGCTGATGATTTAGTGGTGTTTTGTACTCCTGACATTGATACTGTCAAGAATATTATGATCACTCTTGATCAGTTTTATGATATGACTGGATTAAAGATTAACATCCAAAAGTCAGATATTATAATGGAAGGTGTTAGTATGGAAAAAGCTGTTGATATTTCTCGTGCTACTGGTCAGTCTCCTAATACTAACTCTGTATCCTACATGGGGTTGCCTCTCTCATCATCTAAGATCACAACAAACCAATGTCTTCCTCTTTTTGAGAAGATAACAGCAAGATTAAATAGCTGGACTACTAGGCAGCTCAGTAAAGCCGGGAGAGCAACATTAATAAAGTCGGTAATCTTTGCGATGCAAGTGTACTGGGCTAGGGTTTTTGTTCTACCCTTTAAACTTATTAAGATGATTAGAAGTGCCTTCATGAAATTCCTCTGGACGGGCAATACTATGGGACGATATATTGCGCCAATAAAATTTATCAAAGTGGAGAGACCTATGAACAAGGGTGGTCTTGGTATATTTAACTTGATTCAATGGAATAGGGCGGCCTTTGCGAAGCATGTTGACACCTTCTTTAATTGTTCTGACAGCCTTTGGGCAGAATGGTCGAAAAGAAATGTGATTAAAGGTAGAAATTTATGGAATATGCTTAAGCCTCAAAACTTAAGCTGGACATGGCAAAATATTTCAAGTTGAAGGAAACTTTCCTCCCGCTCATTCAAATGAGCACCAACCCAGTGTACAGTACTTGTTTCTGGGATGATCCTTGGCTTCAAAGTGGGATGATTCTAAGAAGACATCTCACGCTCAGTGAAATTCAGCAATCAGGCATACACTCGGCGGCCAAAGTGAAAGATGTAGTTTATAATAATCAATGTTTTCGGTACAATTCATCCAATCATAGAATTCAACACATATGGAATATGATTAGAAGCTTTTCTCCGCTAAATTCTACTACTGATCAGCTTGTTTGGGGTGTTAAGAAGGTTAAATTTAAGATAGGGGGAGCTTATGAATTCTTGATGAAGAATAGTTTTTAGCCAACATGTAAATGGTGGAAGCGTACTTGGTCTAAGGATAGTAGTATGAAAGAAAACTTTATGATGTGGAAAGTGCTAAACCGTGCTATCTTAACTAAAGCTAAGCTGGTGTCCATTGGTATGAATGTTAGCATTTATTGTTCATTCTGCTGTGAGCAATCTGAGACTTTGGAGCATTTGTTCTTTGACTGTCCTGTTATAAAGCTTGTGTGGACTGATGTGATGTCGAAACTTCGTCGACATGATGTTTCGAATGTCAACCAGGTCGAGTGGAACCATATATATGCGAATACTAGCTGCAAGCAGAAAGGTAAGAGAGTATTTGGAGCTGTGTTGAAGAGTTTCATCACAGCAGTCTGGAGAGAGCGTAACACTAGAGTGTTTGACGCCATCAATGCAAAATCTGATGCTCTGTTCAAGCTGTGGATAATGAATGAGATTAAACATACGCTTGGAATGCTCAATTTCTCCTATGACCCTGGAATATGTCTGTCCTTTCATTTGTTATAGTTGTTGCTTAGTTTTCTTTCTTTGTTTTTTTTCTCCTCTGTGCTTGTGGCACCTTGTATTCCTCTATTTTCTTTGAGCTTTGCTCCCTGTTGTATGTGTTTCTGTGGTGCTGCAATAAATGGTCGGGGTCCATCCAACCCCGTCGGCCTTGCCAAAAAAACTATAACCTTAACAGTTGTACACACACACATATATATGTATGTATGTATGTATCAATAAATATATAACTATTTAATCAATTAATCAAATTAATTAATTATCAGTAAAAAATTCAAAGTTTATTATAATAATCTCTTGAATCAATTCTGAATTTTTTATAAAATTCAATTTATAACATTCATAAATTTTCCTTTTATATTTTAAACTTAACATTCAAATTTAGAATGTATATTAAATTTTCAAATCTTAATTCGAAAATTAGTCCAAGCATCAAAATACTCTGAACTTTACATCTAGGCCAACCTTTCGGACTTGCTCTACTTATTGGGCCAGCCCGGTAGCCAAGGAAGAGAGAATACTTTTATTCAATCCCATGCATAGACACTACTATTCTAGATATCCATCGAATGGAGAAGTTTATTAGTTGGCCATAAATGTTGGCTGATTAGACTACATTGACCATACGGGATACGATACCATTTAGACCCGGTCCATTTCACAATGAGTGAAATGGGTAAATTTCAAAATTTTTGTTATTTGGATCTTAATAGGCCCATGTAATCTATTAATTAACACTAGATCCAATTTATCTATGGAAAATAAAATCATATTTTATCTTATAATACTCAGTATTTATTTAATTAATCTTATTAGTTAATTTAATTTAATGTTTATTTGAACATATCATTTATATATTCATAACATGACATGATAGATAGAGATATATAAGCATGTGTGTATACATACACATATTGGAATTAATATCTGTTGTTTATACATATATATTATACTTACATATGCATATGATTATTCAAATGCTTATCAGGAATATAAATGCATAAGTGTATACATATGTTTAAATATACTATAATATATGTATATGACTTGTATGCACGTACTAATAGTATTGTGTATATATATATATCAATGTATGTACGTATTTATTTAGTTTGAACACAAATAAACAAATACACACACACACACACACATATATATATATATATATATATATATATTGTATGTATGTCTGTGTGTGTGCATCATATATATGAAATGCTATATATACAAAATTTACATTATGGTAATTAAAGAACAATTAATGAAACAAATTTCAAATTTAAATCTTGGTCAAGGAAACATCTTATTAGTATCTAAGAAATAAGAAAACACTTTCCACCTTCCTCTCTTATATACAAATCATATATTGTAATTTGGACATTACATATTTATTCGTAGTCTAAAATATGTGATGGAATATTTGATAATATTTAAATTGTAACTTGCACAAAATGATAATCGAGCGGAAAGGGTAGATATACTAACATACTATTTTATACAATACGTCTAATTTGAGTTTGTATATGAAACCATACACACATACACATACACACACACACACATATACATACATACATACATACATACATACATACATACATATGTATATATATATGATACAAACAAACTTCCATATATCTATGAACTAATTATGTATATGTATATTTATTGAATAGTAATTCAAAATGAATAATAAAATGAATATCAAATTTCTTTCATTGACTAAGTAGACAACAAAACATCATAATTTGAAAATAAAAATTCTAGACATCATCCTTAGATTCAGATCAGTACACAAGCTTTGGTTGTAGCCAAAATAAATAATCATTGTATTTGTATGTGTATACACAGAGACATATACATACATACATACATACATACATACATACATATATATATATATAAACATTTGATATTGCATAATTTACAGTTAAAGGGGTTGATTTATAAACACATAAGAACAAAATAAATAGATCAATTTTCATTTTTGTTTTTCCCTTTTGAATTTAATCTATAAACAACTTATGTAGTAAAACAAACTTCAATGATATATAAAAACTTAAACACATATTACATACATTAATTTGGGACAAGTGTGAACATCTATAAGTGTATAAAAGAAATATCCAACTAAACTTGGAAATATGCTCGGTCTGACCCGAGCATTATAAGAAAACAACGCTCGGGCCAGTATGGTAAAATCAGAGTGAGAAAGTCAAATCATAAAGAATTTTATTTATTATAGCTTGTAAAATCCTTTAAAATCAAAGGTATCTCGTAAGACCACGCTGCACATAAACACGGACGGCTTTTTACCTTACGATAACAAAAACATTTATATCAGAAAATCTAGTGATATTTTAATAATGTCTAGGATACAAATACAAATTAATCATAACTGAAATTGTTACATTATTAAATTGCAGCGTAATAGATTTACAATCAAGTCCGCACGACGCTTATTGGAGAATGGATTCCAACAAATGGCAAGATAAGGGACTACCTTCCGTGCAGTACACCTCTAGATAAAATGTACTTGGGGTCAGACCCAGAACTTGGTCCACCCCTGCTAACACAGAACCGGCCTACCCCTGAACTTTGATAGTATCGAATATGTCATCACCCCGGTTGCTTTCCAACCTTAATCGAGAGCCCTCATGCATAACCAAATCCATAATATGATGATCTAGAAAGGTGATGACACACCCTAATGGGAGCGAACCACATAGCCCTGCTGCATCTACCCTGTTTTAGCCATTTTTGTTTTGTGAGGCTTGAGGCTACGATTACCTTTTATATAGAAATTCCACTTTGAATGCTAACACTGCCTTCCAGGAAGCAATAAAGTGCTAGCATTCATCTATACAAGTTCGTTATGGGTCTAAATGAAACCCAAGGCACTACTTCCACTACATCCATTTTTAGAACCATCCTCAAGATTAGTGGAAAGCAGCCCTTGCACTTCAAAAGCTCCCTCTTCGATTCCATTTTTTATTCCTTATTCTTCCAAATGTCTTTAGTTTGAAACGCTTGAGTTGGATCGAAGTGGTTTTCGGATAATTTATACTTATCTGATCCCAATCTCTTCGAAACAACATTCGATAGTTCCGGTAAACTCAACCCTGGTTCCTTTGGAAATAATCAACAATACATAGAAGCAGGGGTCACCCCTAACCGTTTAAGTGGACGGTCTCCCTATCATTTGTCCTAGGAGAACAAAACGAGATTTATGCACACAGTACAGCATCATTGAAGATGACTGTGCCATATAATTCATGTGTTTTCCTAGATATTTCCGAAGTCATATTTTGGTCCCGATTTGATAGTCGGTTATTTAACTATTAAATAAACAAACATTTCAAACAGAGATTACATTTCCCAAGGAAATAACTAAGCCTCTTAAATTAATCTTTCGTTAATTTAAATTCACATTTCAAATATTTGGAAATCATTTCCATATACTCATCTCAACAGGATAAGTATATTCACAAACCACTATATTTTTAATACATAGAGAATATAACCATATACTTTTCTCAACGGTATAAGTATATTCACGAACCTTTTACTTCAAAACTCATAAAATTTTCCATGTACTTAAGTAATAGTATAAGTGTATTCACGAAAACATTAGGAAAGATTTTCCATTTCAAATCATATTAAACGACCAAAACTCCATATGTCATAAAACCGGAGATATTAATAATCCACACACTAGTTCTTTCCATAAAACTCTTTTATTTTATAAATAAATATCTCCTTTATAACTTTCCAAATCAATTTATAAAATATTTTATAAATCTTCAATCTATTTATAAACATTCTTTATAAATCCAAAATTCCATTTATAAAACTTCTCCTTTTCAGATCTTTATAAAAACTCATTTATAATCCTTTTATAAATATCCAGAACCATTTATAAAACTATTCCCATGTTTAAACAAACTTATTTAATAAACTCTTTAAGTCACTAAAGTTCCCTGGATAAAAATGAATTATTAAAAATAACTTTAAATAGTAAGTTATTATTTAAACATCCTACCGTTTCACTTAAATTAGATCTCATTTTAAATAATAGCATTAAAATCTTATTAATAATATATTTAATTAATTTTAAACACTATTATTGAATTAACAAGTTAACTTCAAAACAATATTAATATAATAATTAATTAACTTTTAAAACGTTATTAAAAAAATCAATTTACTTTTAACTAATATTAATATGATAATTGATTAACCTAGAATATAATTAAATAACTTAAATCAATATAATTAAATAACTTTAATTAAAAATTAAAGTATATTTAAATCGCTCTAAATAAATAAATTAATTAAAACATTTTAAAACAATAATTAAATAACTATTAAAATAATAAATAAAGATTCTTAAATAACTTTAAGGAATAACTTTTAATAATCATATTAATAAAGTAATTAACTTTGAATCATTATTTAAAACAATTATTAATTATCTTTAAAACATTATTGATAAATAGTTACCACCTTTAAAATCTCATTACTAAGTAATAATAGTTATCTTTAAAATAACTTTCAAATCAAAATTTAACTTTTTAAATTTAAAGGAGGCTCAATGATCTCCAGGGTACTTAAACAAGCTATCATCTCATTCCATTTAACTTTCCAAGTCAATAATTGATATTTACATAATCAATGACTATATAAATAAATTTAACGCTCAACCATCATTGGTTAACATATCATTTATTCAAAGTGGCATATCATTTTACGACATATAATCAGATGTCCAAAACTATAAAATAGCAGAACGGGGATTTATTCTGCTAATTAAATGACCAATTAATTTAATTAGCGGAACGATGATTTATTCCACAAACAAGTGTTCAAATTACCACACTAAATTCATTCTAACTCAACACTATTTTATTTGGCCAAATAAACATCAATAATTAAGGTATATAAATTTAAACGACATTATTATTAAATAACGTCATTAAATTCTATCCGTATTAATAAGTCATAAATTTATACTTGGCCAAAACTATCAACAGGTTACACTAAAAAGTTGTACTCGTCCATACGAGTACAACGCAAAAATTGGCATGTCAGTCGGGTTAAATATGAGCAAGATATACAATTTCTAACTAAAACATGTTTTGGAATTAATTAACATATATAAAGAGTCTCACAAATAACATAATTGGGCCATGCCCAATGCCATGCAACCCACAACCAATTCGAACAGTGCCTCCTTCCCAAAATCTTCATTGCCAACCCAAATGCCTGTAACATCACCAAGTGCACGGCATGCACATGCACGTGCATGCGTCGTCGCTGCCACTAACCATCGATCCAAACGCATTGACAAAACCGCCTTCTCCTTCTCGACCAAATGAACCCCTTCGCTCAAGCCCCGGCCTCCCGCAGCTCCGATCGACCTTCCTACCAAACCCAATCATGTCCAGGCAACAAAAAAACCCACGATAGTTTTCACCTTCGATTCCCACCAAAACTTGCCACGACGAAGCAATTTCCAAGCCAAACAACACGCCATCCTTCGATATCTCCATCGACAACAATAACACCGACGATCCCTAACCCTAGTATTCCATGATTCGATCATCATCACCAAACATCGCCGAAACTTCATCAAAAGTCATATGACTTGCCCTGACTCCAGTGACGCTAACGACGCAGATTAATTTGAAGCCGTTTGAGAGAAATAAAATTTTGAAGTTATGAACATATTTTTCCATTTTTGTTGATTTTTGATGATTACATGATTGATACTCGACGAAATCGAGTGCCGTCAATTTCTAAAAATACTAGACACTAAGACGAACAACTTCTATCTTGGACAATTATGCTAATTATGTGTGATTTGAGGGTTCTGGATTTTTGAAAGTCGAAGGTGAAGTTTGTTTTTCATCTTCAGGCAAAAAAAAGTAAGAAGAAGAAGGAGATGACTATAGGAGCAACCATGGTAGCAAGGAGAAGATTCTCCAGTAAATATGTCGATGAGTAAAAGATATAGGCAAACATGTTGGTACTGGTAAGAGACAGGATGATGGAACGAAGATGATGAAAGGGTTAGTCATGATGATTGCTGGAGATAGTGTTAAAACCCACGCATGATCTGGGCTCTAAGTCGGAAGATAGTGTGAAGCAGAAATTCTGATGATGGAGTTCTAGTGGATAGTTTTGGTGAGGGTGTTGTTCTTGCTGGCAGTGAGTAGGTGGCGGAGACGAGTTCGACAGTGGTAGATAATGCTGGCCGTGTGCGAAGATATAGATGATAAGGCTGATGGTGGTGACGTGATCGATTTGGGTGCAGGCAATAGAGGAAAGGCATGAACTACTGGTGGTTGATGGTGATGAGGCTGCTATTTATGTGGATGTTGGAGCATGACATAGATAGTTGCAAAAATGAGGAGTAATCATGTAGTTGAAGATTTGGTTGAACGAGCATTGCTTCGGTGAGTATTTCTCACTCATAATTATATTTAATTCCACTTGCGCGCACACACACACACACATATCATTATCTCGATTAATTCGCTTGATTGAAATATTATTTTGGTTATTTGTTGAATTAGTTGTTTGTGATATTGGATTGATTGTCACGATATTAAATATTATTTTCGAGATTAATAATGGAGTTTTATGTTTGTTGGATGTCCAAAACGCAAAGGAGATGTCATCCATTTGCATTTTGAATTGTGTTGTTTATTTATATTGTGTGTATAGTTTATCAACGGTCGATATTCGATGGAATTCGATTCGGCCATACGTAAAATTTATATTGTTGTTTTGTTATTGATTTACAGAGAATATTATTCCATGGATTTTATTTTAGATGATTTATTGATTTTCCTATTTTATAATATTTTTGAAAGCTTCGGGAAATCATTTATGGGAATTGTTTTAGAATAAAAGTTGATTTTGGAAAATAAAATATAGCATTTTCAATATATTGGAATGTATAGAATTTTATAAATATAAATGAGAGGTATTTAACAATGTTTTCCAAAAGGGAAATTCTTTTGTAATGTGTATATTTAATAAAATAGGTCTAGGAAATTTTTAAAGGTAATCTAAAACGGTGATATTGATTATAAAAATTTATCTTAAGAGTTTTGAAAGTTATTTTCCTTTTTATATAATTATTAGTTCAGAATTAGTTTATTTGATGATTTTGTATACTTGAATGGTTTTAATAATATTTGTTAAAAGGAATTTATTCTGTAAAATGATTTTGAATGTTATAAATATTTATATTTGAATATTTGATCTAATTGTTAAAGAAATATTATATCAGACTTTATATTTTCAATGTTAGAATTAAACCTGGTGTTTATATATGATTTCTACGTCTTTTGATTTCTCATTCCTTATACAAATTCGATATAGTGAATGTCTTCAATAAAGGATTTTCTAATACTATTTGTGAATACTAAATTATTGTTTAATTTTATAAAAGATTGAGAAATTAGTTATTTACTGTATAAAATATAATATTTAATTAATTCTGGAATATGAATTTATTATCCATTTCTTAGAATTTGTTTTTATATATGTAATTATATGTTTTGATTGTTTCATTATTAAGTATAGATTTGCTTAATTATATTTACTTGAATACTCTATTTTGATATAAGTTTCTGATTTCTGATTTCTTATCTTCTTTATATTGATTCCGATGTATGAGTGATTCACCGTTGATGTTGATTTAGTTGATGATTTTGATATGATCTATTGATGTCATCCTTATGTGATTTTATGCTGTTTTGTTCTATGTGACGAGAAATCTGGATGAACAGATTAGTGGTACCGTCTGGTTTGGTACTTTTGGTAACACTTTTTCAGTTATTCTTTGGCTCGTTATATAGAATAAAGAAGGGCGAGTGTGATGTATAAGCACTAAATAAATAGAATAGTAACACTCGATGGTATAGGACACCACAGTGTTATTTATTTAGTTATTATTTAGTGGTGGAGATGACAATCAATATGGGGTTTGTTGTATGTGACACTCGTCGCTTTGAGTTTTAGATAATCACGAGGTAACTTATATGTAGAGTCGCGTGGTGGCCATTATGTATACTCTATGTGTCTGTCTACCTTTGTCCAGCTCCCTTTATGGTTCAGGAGTAAAGATTAGCCAGTATCCACCCTGGCGGCCTGATCATGGGGTCGCCCCATATCCATGACAAGAGTTGTTATCTAATCTATTGGATGCACATCATAGTAGATAGGTAGGTGCCCATAGCCCTTTGTGTCGCTTAGACCAGTAGTCTGTTACTTATAGGGGCAAAGCAAGGTCGCGACCAAGGCTGTGGGTTGATGAGCCACTGGTGGATATGAGTCACGATTTCTATCAAGGTAACTAAGACTATAGGAACATATCCGACTACAGGCATACGGTAGTAGACCCTGGGGTTCTGGAGCTGGCATATGACTATCGGTCTCTCATCTGGTTTTGGTTCGCGTTGACCAATGTTGTAGAAACAGATCTGGCTACATAGCGTATAACATAGTAGACCCTAGGTTCCTAGAGCAGCATACAACCATCAGTCTCATGTTTATTATTGGTTCACATGTGGTAGATAGGAATATATGAGATAAGATTATACCTGAGACTATGTCCAGAGTATAGTGAACCCCGTATCCTTCTTTGGCAAACAGCATACTTGTTATTGATTATATTTTGACATTATTATGAGCTAGCCCCGACCTTTCTTATTGGTTTTAGGTATGTGATGGTTATATTTTATAACATGAGATTAAGGGATATTTTGGCATTGCTTCTTGCTAGCCCGATATACTTAGTGATATCTCACTTATTGATGTTTTATGGATTTAGATGATGGTTTTTGAATATGTATGATTCACCCATTTGTGTTGATCATGTGATTTCTGATTTGATGTGTTTCTAAGTGGGTGATGACATCGTTTGATATCAGGTCTAATTATTTTATATCGATTTGAGATATTTGGACAATGTAATTCCTTGAGGATTATTTTATATTTGTATATATACTTTAACATGTTGTTCGGATTTTTAAATATCTTTGATAGTGATATCATGTTATTCTTCCTTGTTTATACAACATCACCTCATTTATGATCCTTGATTAGATATAGTCTGACTCGTGTGTTATTTATATAATACTCGGATCAGTCTGAGATATTTTAGGTACATGGACGATATGACCATCATTTATTTTATTGGGCTTAGAGGAGTACTATATTAGGATTCTTATTTGATACTTGTATAACATTGAATCATTGTGTATGTGTGTGTATGATATTGAGTTGTATACTGTTAGTTTATTACAATATAGCGAGACATACATCATTTGGGATATTTTGTATTTACATAGACCATTATGTTACATATTATATGTTGTCGCTACGACTGACTCTGTGTTCTCTGTTATTTATTGTATGTTGTGTATTGATCTATCTTGGAGGCACACGTGTTTATTGCTTTGTATCGATATTGTGTATGTATATATTTGTTATTAATTTAATGTTTTAATATGTACTAGTATTAATCCAAGGGAATATTATTGTGTGTACCCCATATAGTCTCATTCTCTGTATTATCTGACAGTATTACTCTGTAATACTCTTGGATAATATGGTCATAGATGTGGGGTGTTCACATTTTCTCTCCATATGGGTTCCCACCAGGAGGAGAGTTGCCTTCTGAGTGAGCGGAATCCTCATCAACAGTATAACTAGGCTCCAAGGACTTGATGGCAGGATCACCGGTATGCTTCAGTGGCCTAGTCTTGAATGAGGGAACTTTGCTTTGGACTTGACAGTTTTGAGGATGCTGGCTTAGTGGTCCCGAGCTCTTTCTTCACTTTGATCTTCTCTATGTCCTTTAACCTCTCAACTATTGTTTCATGCTCGGTCGGGTAGGAAGCACCGGTGATGAAAACATCCTCCTCTTGAGAGAGAGAGAAGTGTCCTCCAAGCTCTCTAAAGCAGCAATCTTCTCGGAATCACAACCTGGGCCAGAATTGGAAATAAGAAGGGATGCAGAAAACCCTACGGAAACGGTGGTTGACGTAGTAAAGATCGTTTCAGTCCCTGAATCATGTGTAGATGGAGGCAGAGGAGTCAAGTAAGGTTGACCCACAAGTTGGCAAATCGAGTAATAAAGTTTAATGATGGATTCTAGTGAGAACTAAAGTTTCTTGAAGATTGGAGAAACAAGAGATATATCTGTAGCAGGATCCCGTTGGGATACAATGACTTCACCTGCTTCAGTCCAAAGCTCCCTATGTATAACATCCCCTATTTTGAGGCCCGAAACTAAGCGCTACAAATGTTGTAGTTATCTATAGTATTAATTTCTGGTGATAAAATATGGTTATGTTAATGGTATCCATACTATCAGATGCATAAGAATATGAAATAATTTAAACACAACTTCAAAACAAGCTTTCTCATTTCATTTCAAAGATAGTATTTCGTATTCATTACATAATCCTATGATGTGTCCCAGGTTCAGATAAAATATAATTATTACAAATTAAACCAAGAGAAGATGCCCTCTTGGATGATCAGAGTTACTAAATTGATAGACATATCTACTGTCAATACATTCATACAACAATTGACATAACACATCGGTTGATAATACTAGATAGACTCCTACGTAGCTAGCTTTGCCTCCTACATGTCTTCGGAAGCTTTATTCGCCAAAACCTACTTAACCTGTAAAGCCCTTACTCTCAACCTACTCAAATCAAATTTTGAGCACCCAAGAGTTTAAGGAAAAATATAAACTTCGAGTCAGGCGAAAAGCCTAGTGTGAATAATAATATGCCATCTCGATTAATGGATATCTAGTGAGACCACGCCGTTGAGCGGAACGAGTTTCCCCTCACCAGTATCCTTTAAAAACATATCTTTTGCAAATCAAAATCTTGTAACCAAACTGGTTAAACTAATAATATAACAATATCACAATAATAGGTATGCATGCAACTTGGGTAATCTTGACTATCCGTCAAATCAGTGGTCTATCCGTCTCAATGTTTAGTTTTCACACGGTGACTACCAACCTACATGGATTACTCAGGCCTACTAGATGTATCAAAATTTATAACTGGCTATTAAAAGAAAACTGGGCAGTCTGTCCAAATACACTTATCCTAGTGTATAGCGGACTATCTGTCAATCTCATAGTTTTGCTGGGCTTACTATGAACCTAAAAGTGTTAAAGGTCAACCTAAAACCTGTCTTATCTTTATATATTTCTTTTTGTGCGTAAACCTACTTTATGTCTTACCCTCGAAAAAGCCCTACACATTGGAATTTTGGACTTAAATCAGCTAGGGGTTAACATATGAAGTATAGGGTGTTACCCTACACCAGTCCCATCTGGTTTTCTAACCTCTGAGTCAATTCATCCTATCACAATCTATCCAAAAGTGATAAGAACAATAATCTCTTTAGTAAAATTCTAGGCTAAATACCCTATTTATTTCCTTGAAAACATAATTCTTTACCAATGATTACCCCTTGAAACCATACTTTCAAAACAAGGCAAATTATAGCCTTTTACCTAAAATAATTATACCATGATATATGCTTTAATAACACAATATTGGTGAAGTTTGAAATCATTTGAGGTCATCGTCTCTCAAAACCATAGGTTATAAGTGTTCGTACAGCTAAATGTCTATTGAGTTAGAAAATAGCCGAACAAATTTTGAAATAAAAATAACCACAAGCGCACGGCGTACAATTCTAGTACGTGGCGAGTACAGGTCGATCTGCATGGAATTGTTGATTTTAAATTTCCTATTCAATCAAATTATACCAAAGTCTAGAGTGAATTAAGCTAGAAAATGAGAAAATTAACAAAAAGAAAGTGATAAAAAATATGAGAGTGAAGACAATTTAGAGGTGATTTCTACTCTCTAGATCACATAAATCAACAAATGAAGTTATGATCTCTCTTTTGGTCATTAGTGTGATTAGTTGATGTGCTTATCATAAGTATGATATATTTGTGCTATTAATTAGCCCAATATAAACCATCAAACTATAACACAACCACTAATACACATTTAATTCTCATGAAATATGACAACAAAGTTGAAAGCAAAATCTATTTTAAGCATGGCCTATTAACTATTGTTTAGAAATATAGGCCATCAAATTTTAATTTCAACATTCACTTCTTCGCCATAATCATATTTAGATGAAGAGGCAATTTGTATTATGCTTGTTTAAGCATAGCATATTTGGTGTCAACAATATAGACTATCAGATTTAAAGCTAAACAACAACATTAAACCACTTCAAATGTTTTCATTAAGCACTAAAAGAGAACATAAACATCAAAATGTTGCATCCACATACTATAGAGCTTCATTACCCATAAATTGAAGGGATTAGGCTCTCATATTTGTTATCAAATCAACAAATGTAGAAAACAACATGAAACAAACAAGAGGAAGAAGAGAGCAAAATGAAAAGCAAAACTAATCTACTTGCATAAAATAAAATCTACTCTACTTGCATGAAAAATAAACTAACTACTAACAAGAAAGGAAAAGAAGCATGTAAAAGAAAAGAGAGCACTAATTAACATTGCATAAAAAAGGTAAGTTACATGAAAATAAAAATAGTTAAGTAACCATGGAAAAGAGAAAGAGAGCTTTCTTTTATTTGATTCTAAACTAAACTAAAGAGAAGAGGGCCTAAGAGAGGAGAGGAGGTTACATGAAGCATAAGGGGTATTTATACATGTTTAGAAACCCTAATTCATTTTTTGGGAACTATCCAAACTACCCCTCTAGGAAGTGTGCATGAAGATTTAATGGCCTTTTAACATGTAGATTAGCTCTAATTTGTACATTAAAGGTAGGTGGGTGGGGTCCTCCATGATCCATGAAATGAATTATTTCCATCTTCATTCCTTTGTATTCACTCTTGTGCATGCATATATCTTTATGAAACCACTTGTATATGAAGCCAAATTCCTACAAAATAACATAGAAAATTCCAAGTAAATTTTCACAAATTAATTTATGCACAAAATGGCCATTTTGCTCTTATTATGAGATGAATATATGACGATTTGAAAATAATTTGATTATTGGTTTAAACAAGTTAAAATAACAATTATGATCATTTATTTAATTTAATTAGATTAAATATGGTGGTAAAAATATGCACATTTACGTGCACATCAAATACCCCCACATTTATCTTTTTATTCGTTCTCGAATAAAGAAAAAAAAACTAAGATAAATCCGTTTTCGTATGGAGCACGATTGCATTGAGCGTATGCAACAAGCAGTTAAACCTCTAGGTGTCCCCAGTAGGACGAGTATTGTCTCGTGAGGATTTTCAACGGATACTACCCATAAAATCCAAATGCGATATGAAAATATTTACAAAATGCCAGATTTATTTACAAAGAGATGAATGTAAGTTTTTGAAAATATTTACAAATGAAGGATTTACTTTTAAATTAACACGAATAAATTAAATATAGGTTTTGGTCATTATCTTGAAATTTTTAGTCATTTACTTGTCAAAATTTCCAACAAAAATCAAGTTATCATAGCGAAGAGACTATAGTTTAACTCATTGTTTTGGTCGATTACATAGTGTAACTATGAAATGAATCCTTAGTTTATTATCAAAGTTTATCAAAATGGTATTTTCATTTCTTTTCAATAACAAGTCAAATCAAATAAGTAAAAATAGTGCTTGGATTTCATTTGCTTACTCTCTCTCTATTCTTTTTTTTTTGAAAATTTTATTTACATTTACAATATTTACATATGCCTAACTCAGAAAACTGAGGTCAGATATGTTACCCATGCACGGCCTTTCGGGCTTATGTGAGGGGAATACAGAGCGTGGCGAGTGAACACACAAGTGTGAACACCTATCGACTGTAGGCATTATTAATAAAAGAATTTTTATATACATACACCTAGCTCAGATAAACTAAGGCCAGATATACCGATCATGCACTGCCTTTCAGGCTTACGTGAGAAGGGTACATAGCATGGCGAGTGTACACATAAGTGTGTACACCTATCGACCGTAGGTGTTAATAAATATATACAAGAAATATATTATTATTTTTTTTGTTTTTTGTTTTGTGTTTTTTTGTTTTGTTTTTTAAGAGAGATTTTTGAAAAATCATCTTAGCACCATTTAACTTAGAAGACAAAAAAATGTTATATCCTTTTATTTTAATTCACCACTTTTTAAAACAAAGATCTTCCATTGGGATATTTCATAATTAACATGTATGAATCTTCCTATATACTAGTTAAACCATCGTTATTTGTAATCAAACTATATTTTTATTTTTGTTGAGACAAATAAATTTTCAAAAATTCCAATTTAATAAACCAAAACCATATATTTATCCTATAGTTTTTCTTTAAATAAATCAAAATGCTTTAAAAAAATTCTTTTTGGAATTTTTGTTTTTTTACAAAAATTTTTGATTTTGAGTTTTGAAAAGAAAATGCAAAATTAAACCATAATTTTTTTTAAAAAAATGTAGAGATGAGCTCCCCTCCCCACACTTGATTTTGACTGTGTCCCCACAGTCAACCCAAGTGGAAGGAGAAGAATACAAATAAAAACAAGACCTATATTTACATGAAAAGATTATATTTACAAGGCATCAGAAAGTATGCCGTTAAGGAGTAAATGAAACGGTCTTCCAAAGACCGATTCATTGGCCTCGTCAAGCATACGAGACACAACTGAAGCGCAGAAAACCAAATCATATAGGATTTCAGAGTTGAATGTTTATTTGAAAAAACGAATCTCGTTTTATTAAAAATCGTACGAGTTGTTTTGTTTTCGATGATTTTCGGGGTAGATAGAAAAATTGATTGAAATTCAAGTTTATTTTTTCCAAATGGAAATTTAAGCTCATCATTGGCAAATTCTTTAAAACTATTGATTTCAAAATCAAGATGGTGATTTAAATTTTCACCTTCAGAATTTAACAACTCATTTTCGAAAAGTCTAAAGAAATCGTGTTCATTGAATTCATCTTCCTTTATTGAATTATCAACAACTTTATTACATGTGTCAAGTTCAAAATCCAAAGTTGTCGTGTTCAAAATTTCAAAATCGGGAAAGGAAGATCGAATCTTAAATCGAGTTTCTCACCCTCAAAAGAATTGAAATCCAACTCAATTACGTGTTTTCAACAACTTCATTAAGATCATCATTTTCAGTTTCAAAAGTTGTTTGAAAATCGTCGATTTGGCTAAAAGATGGATTATTATTTGACTCGTCACATGTTAGGATTTGGTTTTGTTTCTCACGTTGTTTCATATATGTTTCAAACAACAAATCCATGTGATCATTGTAAATTTCATCCATTTGCTCAACAAAATCCAATTTATAATTATTAACTTGAGAATTTTCGATTTGGACTTGTCGAGAACAAAATTTTTTACTTGCTTCGTAGTCGAGATTATTCCCATTGCCAAAATTATTTAAAAAGTGGTTCGCATTTTCATTTTGATTTTGAATTTGAAATTCATTTTGAATTTTGAAATTGAGTTGGCATGGGTTATACTCGAAATCGTTTGCATTTTGAAGTGAATTCAAATCTTTATTACTTTGAAAATTTTGACTTGAGTTATCACACAAATAAGAATTACACAAATCATTTATCATTTGATTTTGTTGTGTAGAGATTTGAAGTAAAGACGAAATGTTATTTTCAAGATTTGAAGGTTGGTCATCATTTTGAAAATTTTGTGATTCAAAATTTGAATCGTTTAAACAATAGTAGTTGTTGAAATATCCATAAGAATTTGGTGTGAAATTGTATGGATTATATTGATTTTCACAACTATCGTAGAATTCATGTGAATATGGAAATTAGGACATTTTCAAGAATGTTTTTGGGTTTTTTTTATAAAGAAAAAATATTTACAAATAGAATTTATTTTTCAAAATGGAAAATCGATTTTGTTTTTTCAAATTTTTTTTGGCTTTTTTGAAAAGGTTTTTTTTTTGGAAAAAAACTAACTCGATTTTTTTTATTTTTGATTTTTGATTGAAAAATAAATTTCAAAAGAAAGGATTTTAAAATAAAAACTAAGTTAAGAAATATTTACAATTTTTTTAGTTTTGGATTTTGATTTTTTTTTTATTTTTTTTAAATATGCATGAACTAATGCAACTAAATGAATGCAAGGGTTAATTACATACTTTCTATCCTATGTTAACCCTTGTATAATCACACTTTGTCTTTATTCAACAAGATAGTTCTCAGCTCGGTAACGGACAGGATTTATCGGTGTACCACGAATCAATGTAGCAATGCAGCTGAAGGTTTAAGTACCTTCAGAAAAACAACCACTATAATATTTATGAATCACCGTAATATTTATAAATGGTTATTGCTCTGTCGTAGCCTAGACACCAAGAAATTAAATTGTTGAAAGAGAACAAATTGTCAATATACAATTAAGTGTTATCGATGTCTAACCGTTAATATTAATCAAAATTCTAAAATGAAATGCAAAGTAGAAATTAAACGTGTATTAACAGTGCAACTACGAATGGATTTTTTTTGTATATATAAATGCAAATGCAAGCAACCAAAAATGCAAAGCAATTAAAATAAGAGATGAGAGCACGATACCAGAGCATGTAGAATTTATTAGCAATTTATTTTTAAAACGGCTAATTTTTTTTAAAGCAAGCAAGCAGTTTATTTTTGGCAAGCGGTTTTTCCTTTTATTTCCTACAACTTGAAAATTAAAAACAAGATATATACAATTTTTTTTTTTGAAAGGTATATATATATATCAAATAAAGAAACTTAAAACGAAATGAAAAACAAAGCAAATTTAATTAAAACAAAATGGATAAAATTAAACTAGACCAAAAAAAAACAAACTCTTTTTTTTCTTATAACCTAAACAAGGCCGGCCCAAAATAAATAAAATCAAAGAAGTATAATAATTCTCTTCTTCGTTTATACAATCTCCTACCTTCGTAAAAAGAAAACAACGATCTCCTTTCTTCCCAACAAAAAATCGAAATGAAAACTGAAAATTAGAACGGAAATACAAGATGATTGTGGGAATTCTAGGAATTCGAGTTTGGGGCTTTTGGGTTTGCGTTTGGGAGATCGGGGATTGAGGGGCAGCGGTGGTTTTGGAGGAGGGTGGTGAATTGCCGATGATTGGTCGATGAATGCTACAGTGAGGTCACGATTGACGTTGCTAGGGAGTTCAGTTGTTTGGTGATGTTCTGGTGTGCTTGGTATTGTTTGAGGAGATGCTTGCAAAGGCTTTGAATGGCCATATGGTCTGAAGGGTTATGAAGGTGGAGATAAGGGCATAGGGCAGTGCAACAGTCAGAGGTTATAAAAGATGTTGGTGAAGGGTTGGAAGAAGAAAGGCACAGTTTGGGTTGTTGCTGAACTGTGAACTAAATATGTATGGCGGCAGAGCTGTGTTGATAGCAGTATGTTTGGTATGGCACTGGTGTGCTGCAGTTGCAGGCAGTGGAAGGCAATGTCGAGGAGGTGATATGTGACTGACAGTTATGGGCAGAGAGGAGAAGATGATGGTAGAATTGCAGTGAGGAAGCAGTTGTTTAGTATTGAAATGATGAGGAGGTGATGACTAGAAGTTTTCTGTTGGAGATAGGGCAGTATCAGGTGGTCAGGCAGATGGTTTGTGGATATGTATGTATCAGGCAGAGTAGTTTGGTGATCAGGGAGGGTGGTTAACAGAGAGGGGAGTATGAGGAATGCAATAGTTTTTTTTTCTTTTGGCAGTTTGAGGTTGAGTGCTGTGGTAGTTGAAGTTGATGAATTAGCACAGCAGTGAATCAACAGGTATGGCAGCAGTGTGTAAGGGAGATGGTGAACTGAACGTGAGTGGTTATATGCAAGTGCAATTTAATGATGTAGTGATGAGTTATTGTAAGGTTGTTTTCTGTTTGAGTATGCACAGAAGTGCACAGAAATGGGGTGATGTTTGAGTGTGTCTTTGGATGTTTTGGTGGTTGATTGAGTGATTGAAGGTGGTGTTGTGGATGGATGTATGTGGTTGTGGTGGTGATTGAATGTATGTCGGTATGGAAATGTTAATGGCATAGTGAAGTGAAGTATTGTAGGAAGCAGGGAAGTGAAGTAGCAGTGTTGAAGGGTGGTGAATGTACAGTTGTTAGTAGAGCAGATGTATAAGGTAGTGAACAAGTATGTATGTGGAGTATGAGGATGGAGATGTTGAAGTTGTATGAAGTGTTGGTGAAATGGTCAGTGGTCAGTTTCGTTTGGGATGATAAGGAGATGTGGTTCGGTAGCAGAAGATTTGTAAGGTGGGTTGGTTGTTTTGCAATATGTTGTGGAATGGGGTAGCAGTTGAATCAGAGAGCTGCTTATAGTGTACAGTGGGTAGAAGTATGGGTAGGAGCAGTGGTGGTCGAGGGAGTTTGAATTGTCAGTTGAGTGATGTAGGAGATGACAGTGGGGGTGTTGCACTACACAGTGATGTGCACAGTGAACAGAAAATGCACTGTGCAGTTTTTTTTAAAATGTATATAATAAAAAAAAGAAAAAGAAAGATGTAAATGTAAAACTAAAAATGCAAATGTGAATAATTTTTTTATAGAAATTATGTGTTTTTTTTCTTTTTAAATATGGAAATGCAAACAAACAAAACAACTAGAACAACATGCACACAAACAAATGCAAACAAAAATCACACAAACACACCATGTTTTTTTTAAATGCACACACACACAAAACAAAAACACACAAAAATCAAACAAACTAATTCGAAGAATAGAAAATCAAAATCAAAACTATTCCTCGGCAACGAAGCCAAAAACTTGTTCGTACGGCTAAATGTCTATTAAGTTAGAAAATGGCCGAACGAATTTTGAAATAAAAATAACCGCAAGTGCACGGCGTACAATTCTAGTATGTGGTGAGTACGGGTCGATCCGAATGGAATTGTTGATTTTAAATTTCCTATTCAATCAAATTATACCAAAGTCGAGAGTGAATTAAACTAGAAAATGAGAAAATTAACAAAAGGAAAGTGATAAAAAATATGAGAGTAGAAGACAATTTAGAGGTGATTTCTACTCTCTAGATCACATAAATCAACAAATGAAGTTATGATCTCTCTTTTGGTCATTAGTGTGATTAGTGGATGTGCTTATCATAAGTATGATATATTTGTGCTATTAATTAGCCCAATATAAACCATCAAACTATAACACAACCACTAATACACATTTAATTCTCATGAAATATGAAAACAAAGTTGAAAGCAAAATCTATTTTAAGCATGGCCTATTAACTATTGTTTAGAAATATAGGCCATCAAATTTTAATTTCAACATTCACTTCTTTGCCATAAACATATTTAGATGAAGAGGCAATTTTTGTTATGTTTGTTTAAGCATAGCCTATTTGGTGTCAACAATATCGACTATCAAATTCAAAGCTAAACAACAACATTAAACCACTTCAAATGTTTCCATTAAGCACTAAAAGAGAACATAAACATCAAAATGTTGCATCCACATACTAGAGAGCTTCATTACCCCTAAATTGAAGGGATTAGGCTCTCATATTTGTTATCAAATCAACAAATGTAGAAAACAACATTAAATAAATAAGAGGAAGAAGAGAGCAAAATGAAAAGCAAAACTAATCTACTTGCATAAAATAAAATCTACTCTACTTGCATGAAAAATAAACTAACTACTAACAAGAAAGGAAAAGAAGCATGTAAAAGAAAAGAGAGCACTAATTAACATTGCATAAAAAAAAGGTAAGTTGCATGAAAATAAAAATGGCTAAGTAGCTATGGAAAAGAGAAAGAGAGCTTTCTTTTATTTGATCCTAAACGAAACTAAAGAGAAGAGGGCCTAAGAGAGGAGAGGAGGTTACATGAAGCATAAGGGGTATTTATACATGTTTAGAAACCCTAATTCATTTTTTGGGAAGTACCCAAACTACCCTCTAGGAAGTGTGGTTGCCAAGTAACCATTAGCATCCTATAATCATCCATTAAGTGTGCATGAAGATTTAATGGCATTTTAACATGTAGATTAGCTCTAATTTGTACATTAAGGTAGGTGGGTGGGGTTCTCCATGATCCATGAAATGAATTATTTCCATCTCCATTCCTTTGTATTCACTCTTGTGCATGCATATATCTTCATGAAACCACTTGTATATGAAGCCAAATTCCTACAAAATAACATAGAAAATTCCAAGTAAATTTTCATAAATTAATTTATGCACAAAAATGGTCATTTTGCCCTTATATGGAGATGAATATATGACGATTTGAAAATAATTTGAATTTTGGTTTAAACAAGTTAAAATACCCTATATGATCATTTATTTAATTTAATTAGATTAAATATGGTGGTAAAAATATGCACATTTACATGCACATCAATAAGGCCAAAATAATATAAAACCTTTATATTGATTAAAGAGACAAGGTGTATAACTGAAGAAGGTCTTCGCCCCTCAAAACCAGTTAAAACCCTTAACTTTTAAAACATAAGGCCATAAGGCCGAAACCATCCTCTTCACACCTCTTATGGTGTCAAAGTTGAGGAGCATTAGTATAATTTAAAACCTTATAAAAGAACAAAGCCAAAGTGGTTAGTCTCGGTGTCACTGCCTTAGAGAATATAGCGGCTTCATTAGAGCCGTAGTCGTTATGGGCGGCACCATGCCCGTCTCCGAAAGCATACGACAATGTTTAAAGTCGAATTCATTATAAACATATGTAGCATTGTTAGCGCCGCTATAAACCACTTCGAAAGCATTAGGGTTGGTGATGTTATAAGATATGCGGCCTCAAGCCTCTTTATATAAAACGCGGTACTTAAGTCATACAGTAAGACCATCTCTTCGAATTTGATGCCACGTCTCCGACTTCAACCAAGACTAATATGTTCCGTACCAACTCATGTTGATATCTTACGTATCGTTCTGGTTAATGTCAAAGATGGTAAAAGTGGCAAGATAGAGGGCAACGTTGTCCTTGTCGGCATGGCAAAACAGTAATTAACATTAAAACTGCATTTTTACTAATAAAAGCAATTTCTTTACACCTACCCCATATGTTTGTCAAACTCTTATTGGTTGATAAAACTTTATCAGTTTCTTTTCCAGAAAATTCTACCGCTACCTTATTTTCTAAACCCCAAAACATTTGCAAACAATATTTTTTTATTAATATTTTAATAACAAATAAAGCCCTTCTAGCTCAAACAAATTATTAATCATACCTAAAAACTTAGTAAAATTCCCCAGAAATCATAGTAAATAAAATCAACCATATTCTTAAACATATAAAAATTTCAGAGCCAAAAATTAACTTAATTATTTTTAATAATTAAAACTCGAAATAACCCATTTTCTACACTTAGAAAATTCATACTTGCTTGGAAAATTATGAAATTAAAAACCCACTTCTAAGATAATATTTCTAACATCATACTAAAATCTCAAGTCATTTGGGTGTCATATGATAGGGTTTCCAACTCAAACATACCATTAATTTTCATAAATAACTTCTATAAACTCACCAAAAAGCATATAATCATTCAAAGTATAATAGCATGGCATAATAATAGCAAAAGATTTGGATTTGAACTTAAAACCAAAATTAACAACCAATACTTGAGATGCGTCTAATATTCATCTTGTATTGATTAAGAAGTTTAAGATTTGTATTGTTGATTTGAATCCCCTAAGCTTTGATCTTGTTTCTATCTTATCTTCCCCTTGAATACTTGGTTAATGGCCGACCTATTCCTCTATTTTAATTTGTTTGTTATGAAGTGAATGAAAGTGAGGGAGGAAATGAGAGAGTGAGGGTTTATGTTGAAGAGTTTAGGTATTTTTCCATTTTTTCCTTAGCCCATATTCCTCCTTCATATTTTAATTTTAATCCATTCTTATTAACTCATTCCTTAAGGCACAACCTCTATTATTGACCAAATCTCAATCCCCATATCATTCTACGTTATTTTATTTAATTTATCCAATTAAATATCCTAAATAATGTTAGCTAAAATTAGGTTTGTTACACCAGGCTGGACCATGATGGGAGGAATGTATTGTTCGTGAGGAGTACCAGTTAATGAAGCTGGAAGAACGTGAGTAGATGCAGAGCTAACTCCTATAGAAGCAGGGATAGTTGCTACCAGCACTTGAGATTTGGAAGAAGATGTTTCGCTCTGACCCAAAAAACTCGTGCCAGCAAGAGCTTTGGCAGCATCGGCAACAGTAGCATCGACACCTCTTTAGCAATGATATCCTTTCCAATGGAAAGAGATTCAATATCTCCAGCATCAAGATAGGTGGCCATCAGATCCTCGTCGAAGTGATTGTCTCCAGCCTCTGTAGATCTACGTAGCACTTCCTCCTAAGTGCCACCAAGCGCCTCAAGATAGTCGTTCTTCAACCATCGTAGTTTCTTGAACATGAAGACATTAGTATAAAAGTATAACATATTGGCATCAACCCCAGCCAGGATCATGGACTTCTCGTCTTGAATCCCTTTGAGCTCTTGCATTGACATTTCCAGCTCAAAGTCACTACCGAGCTTTGCCATGGACAATTCATCCACTACCTCGAAGAGTTTCTCCTTTTCGTCAACAAGCTTTTGATTCTCTTCGCGGAGTCTGGTGAATTTAGCTATTTGCTCAGCAACGGTCAAATCCCAGGTCAGGATGGTCTAGTCCTTAACGACCTGTGTAGTTAAAGCGCTTAGCGGTCCTATAGCGACGAAGGTGCAAAAAGTTATAGTGGGGATAATGCAGGGAGATAGCGAAAAATAACAAAGGTGCAAAAAGCTTCATTATATATAAAACCAAATATTTAAAGTTAAATTATTCTTGTTGTCACATGTGTAGGAAAATGAAATATTATTTAATCCTATATAACAGAACTAGAGAATATCATGATTTTTACAGACTGGATTTGGTGACTACAATATATTTCTAACTTATATTGAGCAATTATAAATTAGGTCTTTAACTTAACTTTGTCAATTTAATTTAAAAGAAAACCACTCAAATCAACCTTTGTATATTAATATTGCTGAAGCGGGAGCTAAAAAGCCTTGATCTAGTAGGTGTAGTGAATAATAGTAGGGCATAAATCAAATCTACTATTTAATAGTGCTAAACTGAAATAACGTAGCAGTTGGAGAGCGCTATGTGCTATAGTGGGGATTTTGTTGGGCTTTAGCAGGTCTTTGGCTGCACAGTTAGCGGCAAGTTGCTTCTTCAACTCAGCACTCTCCTCATATGCGAGCTTCAGATTGTTGCGCGTTACCCTTTCAGTTTGATCATGAGCATGCTTCAACACTATCATCAGACTGTCGGTGCTTGCTTTTTGCTTTTGTGTGAGATCTCTCTCTCTCCCCTTGTAACCTTGAGAAAATCATCCTCCGGCTCCTTAAGCATTTGCTTGAAAGGCACTCTCTCAGACTCAAAGGATTGGATGTTTGTATAGTCTATCTTGTTAACTTCGGAGAGAGATGTGCAAAGTTTCTTCCATTAATACCCTTTGTCGATGCCCTGCTCGATGTTCTTCAGAGTTTGCATCACCACCTTTTTTTGGTGTTTCTGAGATATCTTGATCAAACTTGAAACCATATAGGAAGAGATTAGGGAATGTAGCTAATAAGTGAAGAGGATCAACTGAAAGAGTAAATGAGGGAGTAGAGATTCCCTTGGAGGAAGGCGGGACGGTCATACCCATAGCTTAGGAGACCAAAGCTTGTTTGACAGAAGAAGTTTAAGCCTTTGTACGAGGCAGAATATCTACATAAGTAGGCCCACGACGCTATAAGGAATCTCTGAGGTGCATAACAGGGCTACGAGATAGCTCCCTTTCAGCATCCCTCTTCTTTCTCTCCCTCTCCTGCTCTCTATTAGCCCAACGAGCCCCATCGTACGCACGACCTTTCCGCCTTCTCCTTTCTTCCTTAAATTTATAGCGACACTGTGGGTTTGGATCAGGAGTTCGGCCTTTGTGTTTGTTGGCATGGTGGGAGAAATTTTTGTAATAGCACGGCCCATGGAACCTAAAATAGAAAGAAAGAGAAGTTAATAGTGAAACTATGAAGCCAGATTGAATGCAAGAATGAGTGTCTATGATCCTAGTGAAGTGTATGCTGCTAATGACCCCTTAAGTACTCTACCAACATTATTGGCAAGGATTTATAGTAGGGGTCTCTCCATCTTTGCTTACAAGCCCACTGGTGAAAGAGAGAATTCTAAGGCATCCCCTAGAATGTCGCTAATGATGAAGTTGATCTCACCAATGTCACTTAAGCTGGTGATAATATCGCCAATGGGGCAGGATCACGGTGAAATCCCTACTGAAGGCAATGCACATTAATCTTCGGCCATCTCGGAAGTTCCTATGGCAATTTGTTCTTGATGAGGCAAGGATGGTAGGTCAAGACTCATCCTGGGCGACTCACCAAATGATTCGTCCCCTTCCTTGCTAGCATGGTATTCGCTATCATCATCGCCAAAATCCTCTCCTTCCTCCTCCTCTACCATCGTCTCTTTGCCTTCATCATTGCAACCGTCACCTTCCTCCGAAATTGGAGGCATTCTGGCTGTTTTGCCTCTATCTCTCAGGATATCTCCTCCTTTAATCTCCTCAATCACTCTTTCAAGGACCTCTTCTATGAGTGCCTTGCTAAAGGGACCCTATAGTTCCCCTTGAACATTCTTGTGAGATCTACGATAGGGGCAGAGGAATGGGTATGAGCCCTGGAGCCGCTCTGCATTGGAGACTCAACAATGACCAATCTGTCCTAGCGAAGTTGACCAAGCCGCCATAGATTTTCATTTGTAAGAAGGAATGCAACGATGCACTAATTGGGTTTGATTGCTTTTAAAGCATTGAGTGTCCTCTCTTGTTCATCTATCTCATCTCAGGCTAGGGTGCGTATGAGGAAACACATATTAAGTTTAAAACTTCGAAATTCCAGCACATGAGAGATTAAAGAAAAGGAACATACATCCAGATAGTCAGCCGATTGAATCCGACCGGGTATCAAAAAAAGAAATACTCGTTCTTGAAATAAGAACGCTTGTTGTGGAGCTTCTTAATCACTTTACATCCCCTTTGGGCTCCGATGATCAGAAAGGATTGGGAGTCCTACTTTTTATTGAATCGAAGGAGATATGTAAGCTCATTGAATCTCGAGGGCTGGTTGAATCTACTCATGAAAAGGACGTATAGCGAGTTCAAAAGATAATAGCCTTTGGAAGAACTTGAAACAGAGCTAGTCCTAGTTCTTGCAGCACCATCATAAGAAAGGGATTGAATGGCGGTATAACACTACCGAAGCATATGTATCAATTGCATTCCGTGAAGTCCGACAAGGGATTATGAGCAAATTCAAAACTTGTCTGCAGATGGACATCATCCTTAGGGATGCTGTGTAGAAAACATATGTTCTAGAGCTACCTAGCAGAAAAGATTGAAGGCACCTGCTTCGAAGAGTTATTCAAAATTATCAATCTTGGAGGTAGCTGACCCAACATTGGCTCAACCAGAACTATTTGGCTTTAAGATCCAAAAGTCTCAGGATGACCTGGCCCAACAGGGATAGATGGCAAAGCAGGAACTATGGAGAACCCATCTTCGGTAGGAGTAGATGTTCCTTCGCTAGACTTAAATTGAGGCGATCGATGAGTCATTCTAAACAATAAAACTTGGCATTCAACACGGTTGGGTAAGTTTTATTTCGAACAATAAACCTATGTAACAAACGATCAGAATCCAAAGGAGGTCGATGTATGTTGACTTATCGGATTCCAAGCGTTGACTGGGGCAAGCATAATGTGTTTATCTATGCAGTGTGAGTCTAATGTCCCATACAATACAAATGGACCATCCTATGTAAATAGCTCGCTCGTGCTAGAAAAATGAGCCGCGTCATACTTTGAAATTATATTTTAGAACTTACCCATTATCGATAAGTAATTGATAATGGAGCCATTGTCTGAAGCGACGTAGAAAGCTTTTCTTTCCAGGTTCACTGGAAGTGCATAAGAGGCTAAAGCAATATAATGGGATCATCTACTACGTTCGATTTTACAACAAATCGTTGCGCTAGAATTTAGTCAACGATAAAGACTTAGCCAAATTTCAAAGAGGGACAGTTAAAGCCGGAGAACAAGGCTTGTCTCCAGAACCACATGCATTCAATCGGGACAAAACATAGCTTCACAACTGATCAAATACAATCCAAAATCCAACCATCTCCCTTCAAAACTGCCATCAACCAAATTCAATTGCAATTACCATAGTCGTTAGGCCAAGATCAACCATTTCCAACCTAATGGTCATGCAAGGCTAGATCGTAACTAGTGTATCGAAGTTGGATCGGTCCCGAGCTTTTCAAGCAACGGATCTAGTGGCAACGACACCGATGAACGATGGCTAGTAGTCCAGGCAACCATGGCAGGTGGTGGCAATAGCAGGAGTTGGCTGGTGGTGGTGGTGGTTAAGTTGAAGCAAGTAGGTTGGGTCATGAGAAGTTGGATCGGTTGGAAGATAAGATAGCTCAGGTGCAAGGGCAGTAAGAAAATTTTCTCACTTTTGAACTTATAGGAGAAAGGCATATAGCTCGGTACCGAGCTACATAGGCCGGTACAGACCTATCAATTCGAAGCAGCATTGTCTTCTCTTTCCTCTCGTTGTTCAAAAGGCATGGCAGGGAATGTCTATACCGACCGAAAGCGTGAAGTGAGCTCCGAAGCACAGACAATGATTCAATGCAGAAGGATAAGATTCCAATTATGACCAAACTAAACAGTTAAAGGAAAAAAAAGACAAGCAATAACTATGTCTCGAGACAGTACTTGAGCGATCAACCAGAGTTTACAGAATAGCAGTCCAAAACTTGTTATGATCTAGAGCATGCTTTATTTTCAACGAATGCATACTTTGGGGGGGGGGTAAGTGTTAACCGGTTTTTAACCAAGCAGAAGCCAACATAAGTTAGAATGTTAAGACGAAGATGAAATGAGTCGGAAATTTGGAAGCACACTTAGAATGAGAAGTGAAACAACTCCGGGAAGTTTGAGAGAGATTGTTGTAAGAGACATAGCTCGGCACCAAGCCACATAGGTCGGTACCGACATATAATCTTTCTCCAAATCAGCTCCCAAACTCCATACTTCTCATATACATCTCCAATAGCTCATGATCAAGTGTTTTTCCTAGAGTTTGGACGATCAATTCCAAGGTTGATGAGAAGAAAGCCAAGAAAGTAGGTTAACTCAATTGATAGAGGGAAGATTACTAGAATAAACCAATAATCAATGAAAATAGCATGGGACACATCAACATGAAGATTGAAGAGCGGAGCAAGAGTCAGTGTTGGATTTGCATTAACGTTCATAGCTTGGTACCAAGCTACATAAGCCAGTATCGACCTATCTCCTTGGGTCGTGGTGCTTTGATTTTTCTTATGCAACATTGAGCTATCTTCTGGACTTTAGTGCAAGCAGGGTTCTGACCCAGTACCTCTGTTTCCCTATAAATACCAACCTACCTACAACTAAAGAACGATCTGGTTACTGCTAACTCCATACGTGGAAGCTCTGTCTCTTCTTCATCTTCTACCTCCGCACAATAGTCATCTAGGCAACTACTCTTGGCAGTTCTAAGCCATAGAATTTGTCAAACCCTTATACTAGTGACTTATACTCTTTTAGATTCTCTATAATCCAACATAAAACCTATCAAATCAATCAATAAAACTATAACGTGGACGTAGGCCAGAGATTGCTGAACCACTATAAAAATCTTGTGTCTCTCTACATTATCTCTGTTTTATTTTCTTTTATTTTCAACCGTTATCAGTTAAGATCTAGGTCTTAGAGGTTCCCTACAACTCATTCTCAGGTGTTTATCCATTTTGGCATCAACAAATGGTTTACATGATACAGAGACAATTATATCTTTACATAAGTCTACACTTTCAGATCACACAATGAATGGAAACAAAATATAAGTACATAAAATGATCCAAGTAACACGGCCTCAGAATAACCATTGTCTATACTGACAAAACATAGTCTCCAAATGCCAATACAACACAAGTTTGATAAAGGTAAGGTCTTCCAATAATACCATAATAATAGTCTGACTAAAAGACACAATAATGTATATAGAGAAAGACTACAAATAAATAAATCACCAATGTTATGCCACCTTCTCCATGCACCTTGACCAAATCACCTCACATATTGCCCTATCTTTTTGTAATAGGTAATAAGAGCGAGAAAGGGAGGGGATCAGACAAAGTCTTATGAACGTATTATGTCACTAGTTGTATGATATAAACAAGTATTTGAAGTTCAGTTATATCCTACAACTAGGGTGCTCCTTAGTGTGTGCTATAAGGAGCTAGTATTTTATATTTTAAGTTGACTAATCTAGATGTCCAATTATAGTTTATTAAAGTTCCACTCATAGGTGGAGCATACTAAAATAGATGATTCCTAGAGGCATCTCTAGTGTATGGTCCCAATAGTAGACCACCTAACTATACATCAACTAACATCTTTAGTAGAAGTTTCTATGGTTATTCCTAATCGAATATACACCCAGTGCCCGACCCATTCGTCAAATCACTATTGGATGGTTCTTACCATCTATGCTATGGTGCTCGTAACTGAATATACAACCAATGCCCATCCCGTTAATCGAATCTCAGTCTGATGATTCTTGCCATCTTACATTGGCATGCTAAGTGGAGTATGCATTTAATGCTCGACCAATTTGTTCGATCACTATCCAACAGTTCTTGCCTTCTTACATTGGTGCATCTCCTTGCTAGTCAGCTTTCTAAGTTCTGCAACGTTACACAAGTAGCAATCAAGGGTCGATCTGCCATTCATTTAGGATTTACTAATCTTTTTCTAATGAATGTCTTCGTCCACTCTTTCCAACTTCCACCAATCTATAGCTAGGATCGGCCACAAGATATGAACTTCTAGTCTTAATATGATCGCCCGCCACACTGAATGTCAAGTTCCTTCTTCATGGAGTGAGAGCCAAGGACTTTACCCAAAGGTGATATGTTTCCAACATGTTTCTCAACTTCATTCAGCTGCGCCCACTCTCAAGTAACTAAGAAGTTGGAACAAATTTCCCCGATCCCTCCCATTTGGCCTGTTCCAGGTCCAGGTTTAACCTAGACCTGATATAGTAATTCAGACATCTAAAAATCCACTTCAGACGTCAAGTTACATGCTATTATAAAAAAAATTTCTCCAAGTATTCAAACGTCTGGCTACACTTTTTAGACGTCTGACCCTAATATTCAAACATCTAAAAATAGGTTCAGACATCTGATCTAAGTCGAATTTCTGCCCTAGACTCTTGGGTTTGATTTCCTGAAATCCAAACGTCTAAATATAATTTTTAGACGTCTGATCATTTTTTCAGACGTTTGGTCAGACGTCTAGCCTATTTTCTAAATTTTTAAGATCTATTTACTTTGTTATTTCAATCGTCTTCTTCATCAATTTGAACATAGGTTTCAGGATTTATCTTCATAGTATCATCGATATAGTTTCTACTACTTTCTAATATTTATTCCAATGTTTATACATAGTTTTTTCGTCTCTTATCGATATATATTTAAAGGAATTATCCATATATGTTCGAATCTATTATAGCGTATATTTCTACGTAAATTGAATCTGATCAAAATACAATCCAGCAGATATGGTTTATTCATCCAAAACCAATCCAAATACATTATATAAATCAGATCTATAAGATTAAAGGTAGTTTCAATTGAAAACAAGTTCTTATTTATAAAAATCAATCCCATACTAGTTATACAATTTAGATCTAAAAGATTAGAGATAGTTTTACTTTCATTTGTCAATTCAATAATTAGATCTATTATTTACTTGGGGTTTACAATCATTTCAATTCATTTGTATAGAATAATGGATAGGTTGAAGAATAGAAGTCAAGGAGAAAAATCATGTTTTTTATTGCTAAAAGGTATATAATTGAAAATCAATTATTTATTCCCAACATACCATTGCATAGATAAAATCCACTTACCGTTTTAGCTTCCCTCTTCTAATTAGATTTGAATCTACTGCTGTTAACTGGGTTTTCTAACCCAACAGAATTCAAAAGGAGTTAATAAATTGTAACGACCCGTATTTTACGGATCGAAAAGTTTGTCAAAATCTGGGATTTTTAGCATTTTCTAGTTGTTCAGATTTTTGGTTGAAATTGCCTAAGTCCTAGGTCGTACGCGACCTAAATGTTGTAGGCAAGTTAAGAGACAAGTCTGAGTCGAGTTGCCGACTCAAGGAATTCACCGAGTTAAGGGAGTATGGTTGACCGACTTAAGGTAGTGACCGACCTAGGAGATAAGTCTTGACCGACTTAAGAAATTCAGGCGAACTAAGTATTCTGGGTTAGAGTTAGGTCGGCAACGACCTAAGAGAGTGTTGTGAGCGACCTAAGAGTTTCGGTGAGCTAAGTGTTAGGTCGGCAGGGTGAGTTAGCGACCTAACGGTTACTGAGTTAGCGACCTAGTGGTTCTGAGTTAGCGACCTAGTGGTTCTGAGTTAGCGACCTAGTGGTTCTGAGTTAGCGACCTAGTGGTTCTGAGTTAGCGACCTAGTGGTTCTGAGTTAGCGACCTAGTGGTTCTGAGTTAGCGACCTAGTGGTTCTGAGTTAGCGACCTTGTGGTTCCGTGTTGGCGACCTAAGGAGTTAACAAGTTGGCGACCTAAGGAGTTAACAAGTTGGCGACCTAAGGAGTTAGGCTATGTGTTAGGTCGTAACACTGTTAGGTCGCGTAGGTTGTTAAGTTGTTAGGTCGCTAGGATTTAGGTTGCGTAGATCTATCTGTTAGGTCGGAGAGTCTTAGGTCGGAGAGGCTTAGGTCGGAAACGACCTAGGGAGATAGCCGAGTTAAGCGACTTAAGGAATTTCTGCTATAAATAGGAGGGGTTGTTCTCACTTTTTGGGATCCGGATTTTGAAGCGACGAAGTGCTGCCATTTTGAGAGCTCGACTTCTACACTTCTTCACTTCTTTTCTCCACTCTAATCTAGTGCTTCCATCCATCCAAATCGAAGATCAAGATTGAAGATTCAAGAGCTTAGATTGAAGATCTTCATCTTTTCAAGAGAGATTTCTTCGTTTGAAGTGAGATCTTGTCGGATCTAGCTTAGTTCTTCGCTGTCCAGATCTGAAGTTGATATCTTTTGGATTGTTTAGGTGATTTGGTGAGTGGTGATTATCTCTCACACGGATCCAAAGGAGTAGATCGGATTGTTGGCTCGATCTGGTGTTAAATTAGTGATTTCCATGCATTTTCTTCATCCTATGTGTAGATCCATGTAGATCCATTGTTCATGATGATGTTGCATCCATTTTATCATATGTTAACCTATGCAAGTTCATTCATCAAGTTTGTAGAGATATAATCCATGTTTTCATGCTTATTGGACTTTCAACTCTTTAATTACGAAAATGCCATTATTGTTATAATTGTCTACTTAGATCATATTTGAATGCTTGATTGCTTGGATTGATGTTTGATTTGATTGATTGTTATGAACTAGATGATTGATGATTAGATTAGATCGAAGATGATTCAAAAGCTAAGGGAAAGGCTCTTGAATTGGAAAAGCTGCTCGTGGCATATGTAGCGGGACGATGAAGCTCTTATGCATAGATTTGACGATGTGAAGTTGAGATGAAGCTTTGCAAGGATGTAATGAAGCGAGGCATCATATGATGAAGACTTGGTCTAATCCAGACGGGATCATTCCAAGCATGTTGATAACTCGGTGATATGATTCGAGTTGAAGATAATGAATGGATATGAGAATAGTCGTCGAGGAGGATGACTAGGAGGCTTGGATAGCATCGTTGTTGAAGGTTCTAGCATGCTCTAAGCAAGAGTACGTTTGGGCAGATTCGATAGTCCCAACGGCCAACTGTTGATGGTCGAGTACTCTGGGCAGATTCGATAGTCCTAGGCACGGGCTGCGACGACGTGCGGGAGTTATGTCTAGAACCGGGGTTTCCATTAGCCCTTGACGGACGGCTGAAAGAATGTGCCGGTCATTCAATTAACGGTGATATCGAAGCAATGATAACAGTGATAGCCAGAGTCATGGATGTTGGTTGTATCGTCATTCGGACTCAAGAGCGGTATTTTCTGGGTGCTTATCTGATTTAGGCCTTGGTACTTGGAAAACATCGCCCTTGACTCGAGTGATAGTAGTTTTACTTTAAATTGTATGCTCTGCTATGTTTGTTTCTGTTTAGTGTGTGTCTGGGGGCTATCACTGTAGAATGAGGTTGGAGTGGGAGGGTTGTATTCCTATTCCTTTTCCTTTATGCTCTTTTGGTATGTTGTTAGTTAATTTACTGCTCACTAAGACTGTTGTCTGACTCAAGGCTTTATGTTTTAATTCTTATTGCCTTGGGCTGTTCGTCCATTTTGGGACGGGCAGACTAGGTAGCAGGTGACAGGTGCTGATCTCTTCTCACGATGCTGATATCGAAGACGAGCCGGAGGGTTGCATATTATCTTCTTATTATATGTACTGGATATTCCGCTGTTTTGTATTCTCTGAGAGTTTTGTAGTGAGGCTGGATGTATTGACTATGTGGATGCTTGTATTCAACTATTATGGAGTTTTATATGATGTCATTTTGTTCTGTAAAGCTTCACTATACATATGTTCTATTGTATTTTGTCCATGCGCTGTGAGTAATACGATAGATTCTGTTGTTTTTAATCTAACCTTGACAATCGTCCATGGTCGCCTGGCACACTTTACAGCGCTTATTCTCTAGATTCGGTGCAGGGGTCATGGGCGGTCGTCACATTTGGTATCAGAGCATTGGTTAATCGATTTTACCCAACGCTCGCTGAAGTAACTACGTATGAGAGACGTAATTGTATTTTGATGGATGATTACTATATATAATATAGTAGCTTAGTAGGGTTTGAGTCCTTTATGCAGTTGTTTCTCTAGATGTTCTAATCATTCCTTTTTATAGATATTGAGAATGAGTCGAAGAGGGAGACCAGCTGCTAGGGAAGGCCGTGCTACTGAAGAGACTGCTGATTATGCAGCCATGTTCGAAGCTATGATGACTTCGATCATGAGGAGGATACCAGTTCCGGGGGCGGCAGTAGATGTTGGAGTTCAAGTCCAAACTCCGAAACCAGTGGATTTTGCTAAGTTGTGCAAGGATTATACTGCTCTTGGAGGGAAGGTTTTCTTGGGGAAAGAATCTACCATTGAGGTCCAGAGGTGGATAGATGCTTGTAGAAGGATCTTTGGTGATTTGGGAATTGATGATGCAACTAAGAGGAAGTTGGCATCAAGGCAGCTTCAAGGGAGAGCTTCTGATTGGTGGAACTCTATTACCATCACTACTCCGGAAGAAGAGATTACTTGGGAGCAATTCCAAGTCAGATTTGAAGCTAAGTTCATTTCTACAGCTCAGAAGTCTGTTCTGTTCAAGAAGTTTGTGGAGCTCAAGCAGGGTGGGAGATCTGTTCTTGAGTATGTTTCTGAGTTTGAAGCTTTGTCCAAGTATGCCCGGTCGTATATTGAATCTGCTTATCAGAAGAATGAGAAGTTTGTGACCGGCTTGGATAGTTATCTTGGGAGACAGTTGGTGGATCATTTGGACGATTCATTTGAGAAGCTTGTGGAGAAAGCTCTCAGGCATGAGAGTCTGTTTCCTAAGGATGGATCTGTTGTTGCTGTAACCAAGGAAGAGTCTAAACCCCAGCAGGGTGGAAACAAGAAGAGGAAGCAGCAGCAGCAGAAGGGTAAGGATGGCCAGAAGAAGCCGAAAGGCGAGGTGACTTGCTACAATTGTCAGCAGAAGGGCCATTTCTCGAAGGATTGTAAGAATCCGAAGGCACCGATGAAGTGTCACAACTGTGACAAGCCAGGGCATTTCAGGAAGAATTGTCCGGAACCAAGGAAGGACAGGCAGATTGTGCAAGCTTATGCTTTAGGAGCTGTTCCGTCGTCTTCGAAAGCTCCTACTGTTGAAGAGAAGGGAAAGAGTGTGGTGGTTCAAGGTACTCTTTTCTTATGTGGTGTTCCAGTTAGAGTTCTGTTTGATACTGGAGCGTCGCATTCATTTGTTTGTAATGAACTCGTAGGCCGGTTAGGTTTGGAACCGGATATTGTTGATAGGCCATTGGTTGTGACTAATCCAGTTGGGGGTTCGTCTTGTTTGTGTATGTTATGCCGTGGTCTAGTTGTATCGAGTCATGGTTGCTCTTTTGTTTGTGATTGTTTTGTTCTGAACTTTGCGGGGTTCGGGATTATCTTGGGTATGGACTGGCTGAGGAAGTATGCGGCTAAGGTTGATTGTGAGAGGCTGGAGGTGACAGTCGAGAATGTGGAAGGGCGAAAGATTGTGATACGATGTAAGCATGAAGAAGGCATCTTCATGAGCTTCATGTATTCGCTAGTTGTTCCACGGGATGGACTGTCTTTAGTGCCAATCGCAAATAGGTTCGAGGATGTCTTTGACGAAGTCAAAGGGTTGCCGCCGCATAGAGAGATCGAGTTTCGTATAGATCTAGTTGAAGGAGCCAGACCTGTTGTGATGCCTCTTAGGCGGATGGCGCCTAGGGAACAGCAGGAGTTGAGGGTGCAAGTTGATGATCTTTTGCAGAAAGGATTCATTCGGCGTAGTGTGTCCGAGTGGGGTGCACCAGTTGTGTTTGCAACCAAGGCAGATGGGTCGTTGAGATTGTGTGTGGATTATCGTGAGCTGAATAAGGTGACTAAGAAAAACAAGTATCCATTGCCGAGAATAGATGACTTGTTTGACCAGCTTCACGAAGCTAAGGTGTTTTCTCAGATGGATTTGGCAACGGGATTTCACCAGTTGAGAGTGGCTAAGGATAGTGTGCCGAAGACTGCTTTTAGGACACCATCCGGTTTCTTTGAGTGGCTGGTAATGCCGTTTGGATTGACTAACGCGCCAGCATATTTTGTGGATCTTATGAATAGAGTGTTCAGAGATCAGTTGAACAAGTTCGTACTTGTGTTCGTGGATGATATTCTGATTTATTCCAGAACGGAAGAAGAGCACAAGACGCACTTGCGTATTGTTTTGGAGATCTTACGGAAACATCAGCTGAAGGCTAAGTTTTCGAAGTGTCACTTCTGGAAGAGTGAGGTGAGGTTCTTAGGCCATGTGATTTCTGGAAGTGGAATAGCGGTTGATCCCGCTAAGGTGGCAGCAATCCAGGATTGGATTAGACCTAAGAATGCATCTGATGTGAGAAGTTTTCTTGGATTAGCAGGATATTATCGACGGTTTATCAAAGACTTCTCCAAGGTAGCTGCACCGTTAACAGGATTGATGAAAAAGAACCAAGTATTCAGTTGGGATGCTAAGTGTGAGCAAGCTTTCGGAATCCTGAAAGAGAGATTGACGAGTGCTCCTGTTTTGACTATTCCAAGTGGGAATGATGAGATGGTAGTTTACACCGACGCATGTGGTACTGGACTTGGAGCAGTGCTGATGCAGAAGGATAAAGTTGTTGCGTATGCCAGTCGACAACTAAAGCCGCATGAAAGGAATTACCCGACTCATGATTTGGAGTTAGCAGCGATTGTATTTGCTCTGAAGATGTGGAGACATTATTTGTTGGGAGTTCGATTCGAGTTGTTTACGGATCACAAGTCGTTGAAGTATCTTTTCTCCCAGAAGGATTTGAATCTTCGGCAGCAACGTTGGCTAGAGTTTTTAGCATCATATGATTTTGGTATAGCTTATACTCCGGGAAAAGGTAACGCAGTGGCAGATGCGTTAAGTCGAAGACATGCAGGATTGGGAGCCATGTTTTCTGAATGGAAGAATCTCGAGTATTTAGCTGGATTTGACTTCAGGCCTAGATGCGAATTGGAACCTGAGATGTTGGCAAACTTATCAATAAGACCCACTCTTGTGGAAAGGATTGGTGAGGGCCAAAAGCGAGATGATAAGCTTGTCAATATTATCCGTGATTTGGAATCTGGATTGGATCCAGAAAAGGATAAAGGATTCGAAGTCGATAGAGAAGGTTGGCTTCGAAAGCAAGGACGACTAGTGGTTCCCGATATAGATGAGTTGAAGAGTGAAGTTCTGAAGGAAAGTCATCACTCGAAGTTGACAATTCATCCAGGTGGAAATAAGATGTATCAGGATATGAAGAGAACCTACTACTGGGAAGGTATGAAGAAGGATGTTGGAAATTTTATTTCCAAATGTATGAACTGCCAGTTGGTAAAGGCTGAACAAAAGAAGCCTAGTGGATTGCTTCAGCCATTAGAAGTTCCTACATGGAAGTGGGAACAAGTGTCGATGGATTTTATCGATGGATTGCCTAGAACCAAAACGGGAAATGAAGGAATTTGGGTCATTGTGGATCGTCTGACTAAGAGTGCACGATTCATTCCTGTTCGATCGACTAGGACCGCATCAAAGTTGGCTGAGTTGTATGTTAAGTGGATAGTCCGATTCCATGGTATTCCGAAGAGTATAGTGAGCGATCGAGATCCATTGTTCACTAGTGGATTTTGGAAGAGCTTCCAGGAAGTTTTGGGAACCGAGTTGTGTTTGAGTACAGCTTATCATCCCCAAACAGATGGTCAGACCGAGAGAGTCAACCGAGTTTTGGAAGATCTCCTCAGAGCTTGTGTTTTGGATTTCGGAGGATCATGGGAAGATCACCTTCATTTGGTGGAGTTTGCGTACAACAATAGTTACCAGTCAAGCATTGGTGTGGCACCGTATGAGGCATTGTATGGAAGACCGTGTAACTCTCCAACATGTTGGTTGGAAACTGGGGAAAAGCTGATGCTTGGGCCAGAGATGATTCGTCAGACTTCAGATTGCATAGAGATCATTCGGCAACGAATGAAGGCAGCCCAAGACCGTCAGAAGAGTTATGCCGATAAGCGTCGTAAGGATTTGGAATTCGACGTAGGAGATATGGTTTTTGTGAAGATCTCTCCACTGAAGAATGTTATTCGATTCGGGAAGAAAGGAAAATTGACTCCGAGATTTGTTGGACCATTCCCGATCATCGAGCGAATTGGAAAGCTCGCCTACAGATTGGAGTTACCTGAGAAGATGTCGGGTGTGCACAATGTTTTTCATGTATCGTATCTACGGAAGTATGTGCATGACTCGAATACGGTGGTTTCTGCTGATAGCTGTGAAGATTTTGAAGTTGATCCAGTTGATAGAAGACCTCGTAAGCCGCTTCGTGTTGTTGAAACCGACACGAAACAGCTTAGGAGGAAGGTAGTTAAGTTGCTCAAGATACAATGGAGTGAAGATGATAACGACTGTACGTGGGAGGTGGAAGAGAGGATGAAGGCAGCTCATCCTGAACTCTTCGAGGTATGGCCCTAAGGTGTCGTATCATCTAACGAAATTGTAACTTGTTCTAAGTCTTAGAATTCTGTACGCTAAGTTAGAATTGGATGCATGGTTTGATGATTGTTATGGATGGTAGGCGTACAGAATAGTTTTGATTGCTATGATTGTTTGGGATTTCGGGGGCGAAATTCCTAAGGGGGAGAGAATGTAACGACCCGTATTTTACGGATCGAAAAGTTTGTCAAAATCTGGGATTTTTAGCATTTTCTAGTTGTTCAGATTTTTGGTTGAAATTGCCTAAGTCCTAGGTCGTACGCGACCTAAATGTTGTAGGCAAGTTAAGAGACAAGTCTGAGTCGAGTTGCCGACTCAAGGAATTCACCGAGTTAAGGGAGTATGGTTGACCGACTTAAGGTAGTGACCGACCTAGGAGATAAGTCTTGACCGACTTAAGAAATTCAGGCGACCTAAGTATTCTGGGTTAGAGTTAGGTCGGCAACGACCTAAGAGAGTGTTGTGAGCGACCTAAGAGTTTCGGTGAGCTAAGTGTTAGGTCGGCAGGGTGAGTTAGCGACCTAACGGTTACTGAGTTAGCGACCTAGTGGTTCTGAGTTAGCGACCTAGTGGTTCTGAGTTAGCGACCTAGTGGTTCTGAGTTAGCGACCTAGTGGTTCTGAGTTAGCGACCTAGTGGTTCTGAGTTAGCGACCTAGTGGTTCTGAGTTAGCGACCTAGTGGTTCTGAGTTAGCGACCTTGTGGTTCCGTGTTGGCGACCTAAGGAGTTAACAAGTTGGCGACCTAAGGAGTTAACAAGTTGGCGACCTAAGGAGTTAGGCTATGTGTTAGGTCGTAACACTGTTAGATCGCGTAGGTTGTTAAGTTGTTAGGTCGCTAGGATTTAGGTCGCGTAGATCTATCTGTTAGGTCGGAGAGTCTTAGGTCGGAGAGGCTTAGGTCGGAAACGACCTAGGGAGATAGCCGAGTTAAGCGACTTAAGGAATTTCTGCTATAAATAGGAGGGGTTGTTCTCACTTTTTGGGATCCGGATTTTGAAGCGACGAAGTGCTGCCATTTTGAGAGCTCGACTTCTACACTTCTTCACTTCTTTTCTCCACTCTAATCTAGTGCTTCCATCCATCCAAATCGAAGATCAAGATTGAAGATTCAAGAGCTTAGATTGAAGATCTTCATCTTTTCAAGAGAGATTTCTTCGTTTGAAGTGAGATCTTGTCGGATCTAGCTTAGTTCTTCGCTGTCCAGATTTGAAGTTGATATCTTTTGGATTGTTTAGGTGATTTGGTGAGTGGTGATTATCTCTCACACGGATCCAAAGGAGTAGATCGGATTGTTGGCTCGATCTGGTGTTAAATTAGTGATTTCCATGCATTTTCTTCATCCTATGTGTAGATCCATGTAGATCCATTGTTCATGATGATGTTGCATCCATTTTATCATATGTTAACCTATGCAAGTTCATTCATCAAGTTTGTAGAGATATAATCCATGTTTTCATGCTTATTGGACTTTCAACTCTTTAATTACGAAAATGCCATTATTGTTATAATTGTCTACTTAGATCATATTTGAATGCTTGATTGCTTGGATTGATGTTTGATTTGATTGATTGTTATGAACTAGATGATTGATGATTAGATTAGATCGAAGATGATTCAAAAGCTAAGGGAAAGGCTCTTGAATTGGAAAAGCTGCTCGTGGCATATGTAGCGGGACGATGAAGCTCTTATGCATAGATTTGACGATGTGAAGTTGAGATGAAGCTTTGCAAGGATGTAATGAAGCGAGGCATCATATGATGAAGACTTGGTCTAATCCAGACGGGATCATTCCAAGCATGTTGATAACTCGGTGATATGATTCGAGTTGAAGATAATGAATGGATATGAGAATAGTCGTCGAGGAGGATGACTAGGAGGCTTGGATAGCATCGTTGTTGAAGGTTCTAGCATGCTCTAAGCAAGAGTACGTTTGGGCAGATTCGATAGTCCCAACGGCCAACTGTTGATGGTCGAGTACTCTGGGCAGATTCGATAGTCCTAGGCACGGGCTGCGACGACGTGCGGGAGTTATGTCTAGAACCGGGGTTTCCATTAGCCCTTGACGGACGGCTGAAAGAATGTGCCGGTCATTCAATTAACGGTGATATCGAAGCAATGATAACAGTGATAGCCAGAGTCATGGATGTTGGTTGTATCGTCATTCGGACTCAAGAGCGGTATTTTCTGGGTGCTTATCTGATTTAGGCATTGGTACTTGGAAAACATCGCCCTTGACTCGAGTGATAGTAGTTTTACTTTAAATTGTATGCTCTGCTATGTTTGTTTCTGTTTAGTGTGTGTCTGGGGGCTATCACTGTAGAATGAGGTTGGAGTGGGAGGGTTGTATTCCTATTCCTTTTCCTTTATGCTCTTTTGGTATGTTGTTAGTTAATTTACTGCTCACTAAGACTGTTGTCTGACTCAAGGCTTTATGTTTTAATTCTTATTGCCTTGGGCTGTTCGTCCATTTTGGGACGGGCAGACTAGGTAGCAGGTGACAGGTGCTGATCTCTTCTCACGATGCTGATATCGAAGACGAGCCGAAGGGTTGCATATTATCTTCTTATTATATGTACTGGATATTCCGCTGTTTTGTATTCTCTGAGAGTTTTGTAGTGAGGCTGGATGTATTGACTATGTGGATGCTTGTATTCAACTATTATGGAGTTTTATATGATGTCATTTTGTTCTGTAAAGCTTCACTATACATATGTTCTATTGTATTTTGTCCATGCGCTGTGAGTAATACGATAGATTCTGTTGTTTTTAATCTAACCTTGACAATCGTCCATGGTCGCCTGGCACACTTTACAGCGCTTATTCTCTAGATTCGGTGCAGGGGTCATGGGCGGTCGTCACATAAATTTAGATTAGAATGACTTGAAACTTGACCTGAAGACCTAAAAGTACAAAACAAAGAAACATAAGAAGTTTGGCCCAAAATTACGCTAACTATTCAGATCGGCATCGATCCGATTCAATTGGATCGGTACCGATCCGAAATGCTGGCTCTTAGTTCCTTTTGACTACTTGCATTACACTCATATGTCTCTTCTAAGTTCACCTATCAAGTTTGGTAACATTCCGAGTAACCTAGTTCAAGAAGTGAAGACTCATTCAAATACCTACCCGCTTTTGAAATGGAGCAACTTAAAATGGACCTACAGAACACATACTAATTCAGATTGGCTTTAAATATGGAGGAGACACTTAGAAGACATAAAAGAAGGCTCACACCTAAAATGAAGACATTTGGCCAAGCCAATTTGAATCGGCACCGATCCAAACTAATTGGATTGTTCGATCCATTTTGGTTGGGCCCCACCAATTGCGATCTATACTATAGGTCCCCCACATCCTCTAGAAGCTACCTGCAAAGTTTCATCTGATGTTGATAAGTATTGACCGAGTTATGGATGGATCACCTCCAAATCGAGCTAGTTTGATGGATTAGGTCCGACCCACCTAGGATGGGCCCCACCTCATGAGATCCAGTTTTAAGGCTCTCCTACTGATGTACATTTCATGTATGAAGTTTCGTCTCATTTGGTTAAGTATCGAGTGAGTTATGGATGAATCTCCTACGAAGAGATGGATTGGATGATTTATGAAGATGGATGATCAAACTAACTCTAAATGACTTGATATTTGGACAAGGCACTCAATTATGGGATAGGAAAACAAACAAATTGAGAAGAGTCAAAAATTGCCCAACTTTTTGGATCGGTATCGATCCGAAATGTTAGCTCCAAATGCCCCCAAACTTCTTGAGTGACCTTTGCATGATGACTACATGCTATTTGTAAAGTGGCTCTGGCCCAAATGCTCTCTAATCCCTATAAATACCATCATATCTGCAAAAGTAAAAGGGATCTGATCTCTACTGAAGCTCTGCCATTATTTCTTCACTCTTCTTCTCCCATACAACCGCCATGAAGAGACAATTGAGATCCTCCTTTTGTCTCTAACAATGGTGGCTTGATCTAATCTAGGAAAGGAGAATTATACTGTAATCCAAACTCCTCTGTAATAGCAGTTGATCAATAAAAGAATCTATAAAGTGGACGTAGGCTTCATTAACAGCCGAACCGCTATAAAAATTTCTTGTCTCTTTGCTTTTTCGATGATTTACTTTTTCTTTTTTATATTATTTTCCTTGGTAAAAGGGCTGGTGCTTTCAACTCAATCTAGGGTTTTCATCCATTTTTTGGGTTAACATTTTGGTGCTTTCACTGAGAAGAAAGGTAGATTCGAAAACTTGAAGCTTGAATCTGAGGTTTGTGAAAAATGAAGAGGCCTAACACTAGATCTAAAACTGGAGCAATTCAACCAGAGCCTAAGGGAGTCAGGAAGTATCCTCAAATTCTCACCAATCCAACTATGTTGCTAGAGAAAAAATGGAAAGGCCGATGAAGGAGATGCATGATGGGATCTTGGCTAGGTAACAAGAGATGATGGAGGGATTTTTCCAAAGGATGGGACAATAGGTAATTGCAGGAGCTGCAGGGATTCATACCCTAGGAAACAATACAAGAGCTGCTAGAATTGGATTAGAACGAGATGGAACATTGCCTCCACGCCCAGAGCAACCGATAGTTGTGGGCAACATGGGAGTCAACTTGGGAATCAACGTCGATGATGGGATCAATATTGGAGCTAGCACCGAAAGGCCCAACAATGGAGTGACTGTTGAAACTCCAGGAACTGGTGGTGCGGGAGCTAATTCGAAAACTAGAGTGCAACCGGCAGAGGAATATGTGCCAGGGCTACCTCGGAGGAGTAGAGGACAGAATGAGACTAGGGGAGTAGGGCAGAACACTAGTGTGCAACCGGCAGAGCATGCGCTGGATTTCCCTTGCCAAGGCAGGGGGCAGAACATCACTTTTGGACAAAGGCCTTCATTGGATGGTGAAAATCGAATTGCTGAATTAGTAAGAAGGTTGGTTAGAAGTGGACCCATATATCATGGTTTGGAAGATGTGAACAAAAAACCGTTTATTGCTAATATCCGGAATACGAGAAATCCTCCCAATTTCAAGCTTCCTGTGCTGGAAATTTACGATGGATAGACCGATCTAACGATTCATCTAATGAGATATATCCGACATATTGAGGTGTTGGGTGCTTCTGAGGAAGTAATGGGATGGTGCTTCCTATTATGTTTGACAGGTTTGGCAGCGATGTGGTAGACAGTTGGAGAATGAGTCCATTAGCACATGGACCGAGTTAGTGGATAGATTTTTAAGATAATTCCGAGTTCATGTCTCACAACCGAAGAATGTGATGACGTTGGCAAATGAGTAACAATGGCCTGAGGAGACCTTGAGAAGTTATTTAACAAGATTCAATGCAGCAGCAGCTGTAGTCGATAGGCCCGACCCATTAGTAATTTTGATGGCAGCAGTGTCTGGAGTCGCAAGCAAGACTGACTTCAAAGATGCACTTAAGAAGAATCCACCAATGGATCTTGCCGAGTTTTACGATGAAGCTGAGAGATATTTACGTCAGGAGGATGCTGACGCTGAAGATGAAACTAAAGATGTCGAAATTTATGCTGTGGATGGCAAGTGATCCTATGGAGAGATTTGGAAAAGTCAAAGTGAAAATAGAAACTGATGATGATTCTAGAGAACCAAAACGACAAAGGAGAGAGCCCAAATTACTTTCCTACTCTGAGCTGACTGAAACTCTAGAAAGGATATACCTAGATGCTAGAGGGGAAATTTCCTATCGGAAGTCTCTAAGAAGAGAGCCCATTGATTGAGAGAAAGGATCCAGAAAGTTTTGCATCTTCCATGAGCTGGGCGGACATGAAACGAATGAGTGCCAAAACCTTCGTGATCTAGAAGAACTGGTTCAGAACAACTAGCTGCTGCAGTACGTGAGGAATAAAGCTGCGATAGCATAGCTGGAGCAGCCACCACCCACAACAGATGCTTCAAGGAATGCCCTAGGATCCGGGCCAAGAAAGATAATCCCATAACCGGGATGGATGAGAAGTCAGATCCGGCTCCTACTCTTTGCTTTGGTTTCTTTTTTGCACTTTTCTTTTTGTATATTAGCGGTATAAACAATAATGACCCCAGACCGGTTAGACGTGTTCTAAACCTAGATTGGTTCCTAGTCGCACTCTGAGCCAGATATTTGGGATGACTACTTAGGATAATAATCTCAGACCGCTTGGACGTGCACAAAACCTAGATTGGTCCCTTGCCACGCTCTGAGTTGGATGTTTGAGATAAACATTCAGGATTTCTGCTTATTTAATTCCTGCTTGTTTGCTTTGACTTGAAATTTGAGTTTTGTGATATCCATATTTAATGTGATGACTGGTTTTAAATGCCATAGAGTCCCGACCGAAGAGACGGGACTAGAGTGCAAGGTGCAAGTCCCCTTGCCGGAGAGCGAGTGGATGGACTTGCACAATATCAAATGCCATAGAGTCCCGACTAGAGAGACGGGACCGGAATACAAGAAGTAAGTCCCCTCACTGGAGAGTGAGCGGATGGGCATACTTAACCCCTCTTAACTTAGTAAGCAAAAGGTCTGGAAGATCATCTCCCTGGACTGAAACAACAGACGATTTAGAGAGATCATCTACTAAACTAAACATAAAACGATGCAGAGAGATCGTGCATTAAACTTAAACGGTCTGGAGAGATCGAACTTTAAAACAGATTTGATTTTGTGAAAAGGATTTGAATGCCTTATAAATAGAATTAAACGGATAAATCTTGGATGAACATAGGATTATTTTGATATACGATGTGATTTCGAAAAATAATGTGATTTTGACATATGATATTATAACTCGAATTAAATTTGAGTGGTAATGATGTAAATCTTGGATGAAACACGAGAGGATTAGAGATGTGTAATGTAATTATAGACATGTGATGTAATAACTACGAATGAAACCGGAATGATTGTGATGTATAGATTGCAGTTAGGTAGAGTCTAGAGTCTTAGGCTATAACAGGTTTGAAACGACTTGTGATTGACAAAAGAATCCAAAGAAATTGGACGATTCATCAAGGCTAAAATAGCTGGAAAGCTCAACAATCGAAGACTCGTTACTGGAACTTATTCTGGAGCAAAGCACACCTTTCATTAAAAAGGCGTACTTTAAGGGGCAAGTGTTAATTGGGTTTTCTAACCCAACAGAATTCAAAAGGATTTAACACATTCAGATCAAAACAACTGGAAACTTAACCCGAAGGCCTAAAAGTACAAAACAAGAAACATAAGAAGTTTGGACCAGAATTACGCTAAGTATTCGGATCAGTATCGATCCGAAATTCAAGCTTGTGGTTCCATCTAACCACTTGCATTACACTCCAATGTCTCTACTAACTTCACCTATAAAGTTTGGTAACATTCCGAGCAACCTAGTTCAAGAAGTGAAGACTCATTCAAATACCTACCCGCTTTTGGACCGGCGCAAATTAAAATGGACCTATAGAACTCATACTGATTCAAATTGACTTGAAATTTGGAAGGGACACTTAGAAGACATAAATGAAGCCTCACACCAAAACTGAAGACATTTGGCCAAGCCAATTTGGGTCGGCACCGATCCAAACTCATCAGATCGTTCGATCCATTTAGGTGGGCCCCATCACCCGCAATCTATACTGAAGGTCCCACGCATCCTCTAAAAGCTACCACCAAATTTTGTCTGATTTCGATAAGTATTGAGTGAGTTATGGATGGATCTCCTCCAAATCGAGCTAGTTTGACGGATCTGGTCCGACCCACCTAGGATGGGGCCCACCTCATTCGATCTGATTTGGAGGTTCTCCTACTCATGTACATTGCATGTATGAAGTTTTGTATCATTTGTTTATGTATCGAGTGAGTTATGGATGAATCTCCTACGAAGAGATGGATTGGTTGATCTATGTAGATGGATGATCAACTAACTCCGAACGACTTGATATTTGGACAAGGCACTCAATTATAGGATAGGAAGATAACCAAATTGAGAAGACTCAAAAATTGCACTACTTTTTAGATCGGTATCGATCCGAAATGTTAGCTCCAAATACCCCCAAACTTACAAATACTTATTAATAACACCCTAAACATTAAATACTTTAAAAATTAATGTTTCTTAAATATTAATTAATTTATAATACTTTATAAACTAGTTAAATCATGTGTTTTTTCGAATAATTTACATATACGGTTGTGTGACTTAAAAGTGTGAACTCATTAGCAATTAATATTCAACAATTTGAATAATAATGTTCATAGGCCATCTTTGCTAGTGGTGTGATTGTTTAGCCAAATTCATCGCTTGTAGAGCCATTCGGTAAAAAAAGCCATATTTTACATTATTATTAGGTGGTTCTAATCATGACAATAATTCACATGTGCTCCCTTCGTCGACCCTATATCACTTTAAGAAATATTAGGTCCAGTACAGGTCAAAACTCCAATGTTATCCACATTTAATTTGATCAGTCCAAAAGTCCTTAGCTCAATAATAACATTTATGATTAACCATTCCACTTTGGTATGAGATTTTGACTTTAAGTTGACTATGATACTAACCTCATACAATTAAGAAGGCGAATTATCTATTAAAAATTGTTTCACTTCTAATGCTTCAACTTAGACCTAAATATAATAGCTCGATGATCTCCATGCCATAGTTTAATTATGATCAAAGTGGAGTATCTTTATTGAAGTTCCACAGTATTCTTAAGTTGAGAGAACTTTGTAACATCATCACATAGAGATTCCTTGTTTGAACTAGTTGGCTCAAGAAACTATCAGAAGAGTCATTCCATAGTTATCCAATAAGTCCAAGTACGTAACCTCGTGGTACCCTAAAAGCCATGAGTAATTAACTATCCAACATTCGAAGAGAGTTACATACTCTGGTCCCAACAAGTGTATCGATATGCTTGCTCGAAACATCTTGGCTAGGAACATTTAAAACAAAAAGTTATTTTATATTACGATTAATTACTCACGATTGCAAACATTTGCAATGAAAATTACATGATATTTTTTTATGGTTTTCTTATTAATAAACTTTGAATTAATTACTTAATTAATTATGTCATAATGTAACAAAGTATATAGTAAAATCGAACTTCAAAGGGACTAGATGCATGTAATGCAGTTCTACATTTTCTATGGACTATATAATTTTGTGTGTTCAAATGGACTAACATCATCTACCATATGTGTATGAGGTTCAGTGGGATGGCCCTCGATGAGGAGATCCTTGAAAGTGACAAGGTTGGAGAATTCGAAGTTAACATCAGTTAAATCATCACGAATAATATCTCGAAGAACCAAGAAATCACATTTTTTGGAGTGCAGGACAATCGATATTGGTGCGACTAGGTGTAGGGCTATGTGTAACCTCGACGATCCCTCTTCGGAGATAGTTGTACCGAGGAACAAGAATTTCAAATTCTGAATCCTCTTCTTTTTCATTATCCCTTGTTGACTCAACATTGGAATTCTAGCTTCTCTCTTCTTCTTCTCTGTTGTCTTCTTTATCCTCTTCTTCTTACTCTTCTTTCTCCTATTGGTGTTCAACTCTTTTCTTGGAAGGTAATATGGGCAAAGGGTGCTAGTCCTATATATTAAAATATATATACAACAAAAGGCTGACGAGCTAATGACAAAAATGGCCCATAGAAGGAAATAAAAGAAACATGTAAGAAGAGAATAAGAAAAATATGAAGGTGGATTTATCAACCAACCCCATTTTTGGAAGCTTCTTGAGAAGATCAACCCATTTTCCTAACATATCGAATAACCTACCCTAAAATTTAGTGATATACCGCACTCATGTTTCTGATAGTAGCATTGAAGACCCTATTGTTTCTCTCAACCTATATAGTTGCAACAAACTGCTTCAGGAAAGTAACCAAAATCATGGAAAGTGGAGTATTCCATTGTGTGTTTCTAAAGATTGTGTTCGACTCAAGCCTGCTATTAATAGAAGGACGATGATAGCAACCAATGGCAAGCGGTCTTTTCCAAACTTGAAATGCAAATGGGTAGGCAAAGAATAAGTGAATATTTGTTTCATTTGAAGTGTTACATAAAGCAAAGTTAGCCTCATTGATATGACCCATCCTCCAAAGCTTATCCTTAGTTTGGATAGCATTCAACATTATTTTCCAAAGTATGAGGTTGTTCCTCATCACGCCTTCAGAGTTTCAAATTCTTCCCACTGAAGGTAATATTTCATGCTGACCTAAAATATACCTATATACAATAGAAGTGGAGAGTTACTATCTGGCATAGCCCATTTAACTACATGTGTAGAAACTGTATATGTGTCCTTTGAAAACTTTGACCAAATTCCTCTAATAATAGACAAGCTGGAATACGGGAGGTTCATACTTCCATCAGCAATATAATTTGCATTTGTAGGAATAGTAGAAAGGTATTGAAGGTTAAGGGAAATGACTGCAGATAAAATAAGTCCATAAGAGGCCCAACGATAATTCCAGAAGTCAATAGTGGGGTTGTTGATTGGGCTACGCTGAATGAGTGGTAGAAAAGTTGATATAAGTTGTACCACCTTGGAAATTTAACAAAAATTTAAACGAAAATTTAATAATAAAAGTAAATTTAATTAAAACAAGGACTAAAAAAATTTGACAAACATTTAAATTTGGCTACGAAACTTACACCATTGCATTCTTAGTGATTTTCTGAACAATTTTCATATATAACACTTCGTAATCAGAAAATAAGATGGAAGAAAAAGTTTGAACGGTCGACCCTTGTACTTGAATGGTCGACCTATAAGGGTCGACCCTAGGCCTTCTTAGGTCGACCTTGCAATGTGAATGAGCGTAACCTGGAGCATTGGGATGGATGGCTACAATTGTTCCTTCATAACTAAGTTTTTGATGACCATACCTGGTGATCCAAAATATTCTCTAGACTAAATCCAATGGCCTAAACACATTCCTAAACCCTATAGCCTAACCTAACCCTAATCATCACACAACATTTACTGTAATAAGAAGCTGCCAAAATCCAACCTCTCCTCTATCCCCAAATCTTCTTAAAAATCAAAATAAAATCAACCTAGAAGAATACGAGTAATTTGATCTAGATGGAGCATGCGAAGCTAGCATACAGAGAGGCAATTCTCAAGCAAAGCAAATAGGAAGAGCTTAGGCTTGAGGTAAGTTGGAAATTTTTTAGTAAGATGATTGTTATAGTTAGTTTAATCTATTCTATTTGGTTTAGGATACTAGAAATCTAATTTGAATTATATAAACCTTAAATTTGAACATGCAAACTTGACTAGAACTGAAGCACTGTAAACTATAAAACTTGAAATTGATGTACAATCCCCTTACAGTTAAACATGCAAACCCAAAATTAACAAACTCCAAATTGATATGAAATGATTATCTAGTAATTAGGTTCTAATATCTGTTAACAACATACAATTAAGAAAGAACAAAAATTGACAATTCAAAATTGTAGAAACCATAATTTTGTTCGCAAACAGTCGACCTTGGATCCTCAGCGGTTGACCGTAGAGGAACAACGGTCGATCGTTCTTAAAGAAAATTGCCAAATTGAACCTTGGCCTAAGGCCCAATTTTACAAATATATAAAAATGTTAATTGTTGGGGACCTAATTAAGGGCAATTAGATGCATGTTAGGACTCATAGGGAAGCTAGTTCCCTAGGTGCGGATGTCAAGTTGTTGCGGTGTTGAGTAAATATTGTTTACCCAATTTGGGATAGAGTAATCAACTAGAGACAATGCATTTTCGCAAATAGCACTCAAAGGAGGTTCCACCGATGGGCGTGCAGCATTGGCACGGATGCCTAATGGAGTGGGTCCCGCACAACGGGAGGTCCATGTGTGCATGATTTCTAACACACGTGATACAGTTCAAATGGAGGACCCGGAGCGTGCAATAAGAGGCCAACACTAAGATTGAGAAGTGGAAGCTGATGTAGATGATGAGATATATTAGTGAGTCGACATCTCGGGTTCTTCCTCTCTAGGCGTATTGAAGGGGAATCGGCGCCCAGTAACTTAGTGGCAGTGATAGTAGTGCGAATTTAATCCCACAGTGGACTAGTGGCGGTGTTTTCATTTTAGTAGCCAAAGGGTGTTGTTTCCACGTTTAGAGGTGTTATGGCAATGTTTACATGTTTTAGTAGGCTAGCGGCATGGTTTACATTGAGTAGCTCTAGGAGCGATGGTCGATCATTAAATGTGTTGTTTGATCCTTATTTCGATCCAATAACCTACACGAATTGTAGGGTATGAATGTATTAGAAAAGAAGCCTTAGAAATGGACCTTAGGAATTCACAAACACTTGTATTTCACTCTATATCATCAAGAGTATTATTGATGTAACTGCATATGATCATCGTACATTAAACTTGTACTCATTTACCAGACTTTTGTCTGACCCACCCAATTTTCCCATTTTTCCCACCATAGGATGACATGCTAGCAATTGATTAGGCATAGTACATGGAGAAAGGAGCTTCATGTTGGAGTTCTCATATTCCTTGTTGTCTACTATGTAGCTACTAACTGTATTGAAAGTCTGTAAAACACATATAGTACTTTGAAACATTGTATATATAACAAATAAAGTATTTTGGAGACTGTTTTTTGTAATGTCTATTTTTCAGTACTTATCTTTCAATTCTTTCCACTATGAGACCTAAAAGCGTAGAATGCCTTAGCACTTACCCTTTAATTATGATTTATAATGCTCTAAAACCCAACAACTCATATTTCTTGGCTTGACATGAGTCCGAGAGTCACACTAGGCTTTGGATCGGTGTGTTGGGAAGTGCGGGTTGTTACATTTGGTATTAGAGCTTAGGTTTAAGATCCCTTAGGATTTAGGTGCATATTGAGAGAATATGCTTGAATTTTTTTGAAAAAAAGAGTTTACCATAAAGGTTTTCATAAGATTTTTCAAAATGGGCTTTCAAATGATATACATAAGTATAGATAAAAGGTTTCAAAGGTTTTACATATATATACAAAAGTATAAAAAGAAAGAATATTAAGTAACCTTGCCATGTACTATCTTTGGGAAAATTGAAAATAATTTCCAATCATAGATATTGAGAATGAGTACAAGTTCTAGAGGAATGGCTCTAGAAAGCCAGCTAAGATTACGAGTGAACATCCCTATATGGTTCCATCAGTATCTAAAGCGAGGAAACAAGACGAGCCTGACTCGACTAAGGGAGCGTAATTAAAAAATTCTAATAAGTGTATTAATACACAAAATCCTATATATTTCGACTCATAAGGTAATTGTTGGCTTATCCCTTATAGAAGCAAACAATTATGTGTCAGAATAAGTGTTACGGCTATAACAACTGAGATGAAAAATAAAATTTTCTCATTTATTGGAATTTACGCCATAAAGAAAGGCTGGTAGAGGGTTTATATACTAACTAGTGATAGCAAGTAAATTATGAACTTAAGGGTGAGTAAATACGATTTGTACCATGAGACCCATATAATAGGAATTTGATGTTGACAGCATAAGAGAACTTTATAAATTTAAGGCAGATTTCCAATTAAAGTAGAAACCTTATTCTCATATTGGTAAAAGTCGCAACGACTTCTATTTATTTAAAGGTATGGCTAGAGTATTTTCATGTTGAAGTTAGACATTGTATTGGAGAATAAACTTGGGTAAACCATCTTTGAAGAGAAGGATGGAAACCTTATGCACTTAAGCATTGTTGGGTATAAGTGGGCCTAGGTAATTTGGTTGTTATTGTCTAGTCCAATTTAAGTGATAAATCATTGAAAATATTTTCTAAAAATTATAAACTGTAGATGTCTGATATTTTAATAAAGAGAGAAAGTCGGTTTATGATTTTATATAAACTGACCGGACAAACTTTATGGAAATTGTTTAAAAGGTAAAAGGGGAGTATTTGATAAAAAGCAATTTTTTAATAAATGTTTTAAAACTTTTGTTTTGTCCTTTTAAACATATTGTTGCGCTTACCCTCAATGTGAACTTTGCTTTTAACGGTATAAGTTTTGGAAGAAAAAACTAAGAAGTATGTAAGATCTACTTTTGAAGTCCATTTATAAATAAGAAATGGTTATTGCTTGGAAAAAAAATACGTTTTGTGAAAATTTCTTATTTATGAAAGAAATTTTTAGAATAATGTGTTTCATGTACATTTTGCTAAATTAAGCCAAACTCTTTTGATAATTTAATTAAATAAGAATAACATGATCTTAGTAAGAAGGAAACACTTGTTAAAAATGAAAAGAGAGTTTTACAGTTTTAAAACTTACTAGTTTAATGGAAATAAAGTTAAAATCAAAGGTCTTGATTTAGAATAGGGAAAAGTGAAAACAGTATGACTATCACTTAAACTTAAAAGGGAAAGAGATAGATCAAGGTTAGATAAATAGAATTAAACAACTCACTAGGAAAGAACTTGACTATGGAATTTGGAAGCCTTGAAATGGTTGGGATAGAGATAAAAAGGAAACATGGGAATTTAGTGACCTTTTCAATCAATGGTTGAATTGGAAGGATAGAATGCTAAGTCAAAGTTCTTGTAGTAGTGAAGGGTGCACACCACCTTATACCTTCTTATCCAATTATGGTTTGAATTGTAGAATCTTTCAGTGAAGAAGTTTGGAAAGTATGATTTGGGTAAAACATATTCCATAATTAGGAAAAAGTAAGCCAAGATGGTTATTATGAAGCGATGCAATATATGCAAAGAGTTTTATTCGGTTTGAAGTGTAAAAGGGCCAAGTAGGGTCTACTTCAATTCTTATTAGTAAGTTAAGTGACAAAGGGTGATCCAGATAATGGTCGGTACCCTATAGGTAAGGATAGGATACCTGTAGGTTGTCCAGGTATTGTATTGTTTCACTGGAAGCTATAGGTGGATCATGTTTACATGTGTAGGAAGTCATATTAGTGGGAGACCAGTCCCCATAGTAGCATTATGCAGTGGTATTAGTAGAAATTAGTTTCTGCAGTAGCCTACGGGTGGTGTTACCCTATTGGATGCTATCATTGTAGTTGTTTTCCAAGTATGCCTAAGTGAAGTGTGGAATTATATGGTTAGAAATTTAGACCTATTTGAATCGGGAAAATGTTGGGTAGTAGTTGTCCCTGAACTTAAAGATCGTGCAATAGTTCCAGATTTGTAGATTTGAAGGACGTGTATAAGTAAAATGTGAGTTATCATTGTAAATTATTGGGATTTAAGTGATCCCAAATTTTGTTGGATAATTGATATGGGTAGTAGACATAAATGAAAGTAATGATAAATTAGAAATGTGATTTAAGTAGTATTTTAATTCATTGGAACATAAAGGGTTGTAATGTAAATTCCTATGAATTATCAAGTTAAGAATTATAAATAAAAGTGCATCGTTTGAAATGACAAGAAATATACCCAAATGGAAGAGATGTACATGTTACTCGGTGCCTTGGCCTGGTTACACAAAGGTAATTACAGAGATCGGAATTGACTATTGATGGAAGAATGGCTACGAGACGACGTCTACATCACCAGAGTATGGTTTCCAAGTAGCTATGTCTAGCCCTAGGTTAATAAAGTCGACAAGTGGATGAAAGAGGGGTCGGCCTTCGTAGTTGATGAGTTGAGAAATATATGGTATCTATGGGGTCGGCATTCCATGTAATAGAGATCTGATCAGCATAGCATGAAGGGGTCGACAAAAGCATGGAGCATATTGCAAGGCTTAGGTCGGCATTGGATATGGTGGAGTACAGCTCGGGTCGGTAAAGTATAAAGTGGTCTCAGGCTGGCAAAGCATTGCGTTTAGGCTAGGTCGGCATTACCCATGATGAAATTCGGGTCGGCATTGCATAGTACAAGGATCGAGTCGGCATAACACATTATAGAGATCAGGTCGGCATAGTACACGATGGTGCTCAGTTCGACATTCCCTGTGGTAGACCGGGTCGGCACAACATATAGCAGCGATCGGGTCGGCATAAGACGTGGGCGACTTCGGGTCGGCATAGAGTGTGAGGATCACTAGGTTGGCATGAGGCATAAAGGCTAGGTCGGCATACTATGTGATGAGGCACGGATCGACATTGCGTGTGTTAGAGCTCAGGTCGGCATAAAGAGGTGGTCAGGTTGGCATAAGGATGTAGGTCTATGTAGTGAGTTGGGCCAAGCATTTTTCACTGTGGGCCCGAATGATTAGGCTGAAGGCTGCCTCCATCTATAAATATAGGGGCAGGGGGCCACTTTTGGGGATCTTTTCGGACAACCAAAGGAATACTCTGCCATTTTTCGTACTCAGTTTCTCTTTGTTCTAACTTGTATTCAAGCTATTCCTTGTGAATTGTATTTGTAATCAAGTGATTGATAAAGCAATATAGAGAGCATTCAGAGTGGACGTAGGCAATCAATGCCAAACCACTATAAATCCTGGTGTTTTTACTTTTTGTTGTTCTCGCTTGCAATATATAGTGTTATTCCTCATTTTCCATTTGATTTCTTCAGTTATTTCACTACTCAAATCTATTCTCGAGTGTTTGTGACCAATTTGGTTGCAAACACTTTGGTGCTTTCACTGAGAGTTCGATCCTCAGGTTATTAGGATCAGCTTTATTGCTAATGGATTGAGAAAGGGGTAGAAAATAGAAAAGAAAAGAAGAAAGAAAGAAACAACAACAACGATCTCACAGCGGAACGAATAAATTATATTAATAACATAAACTATTACATAGTATACAACAATTTACAGAGTTACACAGCATATACATCACTCCCCTAAAGGAGATCCGGGTTCGTTCTCAAAAGTTTGCAGTTACTATTTAGATTTTTCGAGATCTAAGCGAAAGACTCTAAGATGGTAAGGCGCACCAAATCTACCTCCCACAATGTCGATGCCAATGAAACTGCAGTTGTCCAACAAGGAAGGCCGAGCAACCAGCCAGCTAATGCAGATATGGAACCCGTTGCAGTCCAGAATCCTGCTGATTCCGTTACCAGGGCCAATTCAATGACCTAATGAGGGAGCTAATGGAAAGCCGGAGACAGCTAAATGAGCAAATCTAGGCAAATGTCACTCTGATGAACCAGATTGCTCAACAGCAGCGCCAAAATGTCGGAGGAAGTCCCGCTTCATACTCGAAGTTTGATAGCTCAACTTCATCAGACATGCACCATAGGAGAAGGCGCCGTAGAATTGAAACAACACAAGCTGGAGCAATGGAGCAATAGAGAACAGACGACCACGGGCAACAAAATCGGGTCGATGCCGAACCATCCCTAGGGATCAGTACCGATCCCTCAACCATGAGGATGGCTCATCAACTGCGCTTGGTGGGTCATACTCGCCCTGGAATCGGGAACTTAGGTGCTGGAGCACAATTGAATGTCGACCAATTACCTCCCCAGAATGATAATGAAGTGAATCCTCAGGATACACGTCTGGAGGATAATAGGCCAAGAGGACATGAGATGCCATGGAGACACCGGCTAGAACATTTACACAAGACGGAGCCTGACTTGGCACCCCCTATCCAGACTCCAGACTTATCCATAATGGTTAGGCAGCTGATGAGGGAAAACCAGGGCTTGACTAATGATTATTGGGGAGCCTCTAGGAGTCATACTCCGTTTACCGATAACATTTTACAGGCTGAATACCCCCAAGTTTTAACATGCCTACGATGCCCGCTTACAAAGGGAAGACTAACCCCCGACAGCATGTTATGAGGTATGAATGGTTGATGGACTCGGCTAGAGCGAATGACGCAACCAAATGCAGATGCTTCCCTATAACCCTGCCTGGGATTGCTACGATGTGGTTCACAAGGTTACCCCCGCGGTCAATCTTGAGATTTGATCAGCTGGCTGCAAGATTCGTGGAGTAGTTCTGGATTCACGCTACTTGTCCAAAGATGTGATGTCACTATCTAGCGTAATCCAGGCTCCGGGTGAATCACTGAAAGATTATTTACAGAGGTTTCATGCTGCTGCTACTGAGGTTAGTAGTCCAAATGACCATGCCAAATTTATAGCTGTGACAAGGGGGGTTGACCCCGAATCCGAGTTTGGTGATTAGCTAGCTGGAAAACCGCCGACCATGCTGAAACATTTCTACGCAAAGGCACACCAGTTCATGAGAAAAGAGGAGGCCAGATTGTCCAGAAGGAGCACTGCTACAGGACCAAACGGGGAAGCGGTACAAAGAAACATTGCAGTAAAGCAATCCGGAGAGAGCTCTGGAAAGGTTCAGGTTAACGTCCAAAACAAGCCGGGTCAGCAGAAAAGGGGTGCAGTAGGAAATTCTGATCGGAAGAGGGAGTTCGAAAAGTGGAAGCCACGAATCCCTACATATAACAACTATACGCCCTTGAATGCATCTTTAGAGAACATCTACCTGTCCACCTGTAACACTTTCCAGTATAGGAAGCTACGTCCGAAGGATCGATCGAAGAACAGAAGCAAACCGGGAAGTACTGTCGGTTTCACGAGTCTTACAGGCATAACACTGATGAGTATAGGCACCTTCATGACACCATTGAGAAATTAATTCACTAGAAAAAGTTGCAGCAGTTTGTCAAGGATCCGCAGGATGGCGGACAAGGAACGTTTGATCCCAGCCGAGGGCAAGCTTCACGCCGGCCCAAGGAGCCCGCTTAGGCCGGCGGGAGGTTGGTAATAAACACAATAGTTGGTGGACCGTGCGGACAGAAGTTGGCAGGAAATGGAGTGTTATGCTAGTTCGATGAGACATGTAGACTTTGAATGTTGTTCAAACATGGAGGATGGAAGTGGCAAAGCAGCAGCGTATGATGACATACAATATAGTGTTCAGAAGTAGAGATGACAATAGAGTGGAGGCCCCTACTATTGATCCGATGGTTATCTCTGCCATGATCGGACCTGCGCTAGTGAATAGGATATTGATTGATTGCGGAAAGTTCTGTGAACATCATTTTTAAGAAAGCTTATGATCAAATGAGAATGGAGGCTAAGGATTTGAAACCATCAAAAGCTCGCATACACGATTTCAACGGTGTGGCTACTGAAGCAGTAGGTTTTGTTGAATTACTGGTTAAGTTGGGAGAAGGTGAACATAGGAGAGTGCGGATCCTACCGTTCATTGTTTTGGATGTTGATTCGTCGTATAATGTATTTCTGGGCCGTTTGGCTCTAGCTGAGTTTAGGGCAGCTCTTGCCCTATGGTGCTTGACTTTGAAATTTCCTATGGATAATGGAGTCTGTGTCGTGCATGGCGATCAGGCAACTAGCCGTGCTTGTTATGTGGCTGAGCTGAGAGAAGCCCAACGGAAGGAAAAGGGAAAGGGTGTGGACAAGTCTGTCCGCATCCAAATTACTGAAGATTGACAAATAGCGCCTAAGCCTTAGCTTAGGCACCACCATCGGCTCTATAGAGATATAAATCCGAGAGACGATGAGGAGGAACCCAAGGAGGCCAAGGCAGTGCCTGCTGAATTGACGATCGATATCACATTCAGCCACGACGATCCATCACGAGTGTTGAAAATCGAATCGCAACTAAGCCTATATATGTGAGGGAACTTACTGATTTTCTCCGAGCAAATCTTGATGTATTCGCTTGGACTCATTCTGACATGTGTGGAATCGCACTTGCCATCACGAGCCATATGTTGAATATCGATCCGAAGTATGTCCTTGTAAAACAAAAAAGACAAGGCACAGACTCGGAGAGGTCCGTCGCTCTCAAGGAGGAGGTGGATAAACTTAAAGCCAACGGGTTTATTCGTGATGACCTCTACCCCGATGGATATCTAACCCTATATTGGTAAAGAAGGCAAATGGGAAGTGGAGAACATGGGTTGACTATTCGAACCTGGACAAGGCATGCCCCAAGGATAGTTTTCCCTTGCCTAGAATCGATCAGCTGGTTGACTCGACCGCGGGACATGAATTGTTGTCGTTTATAGATGCAAACCCGGGGTACAATCAAATCCCAATGCACATCCCGGATCAGGAGCACACCAGTTTTGTCATAGATGTTGGATTATACTGTTATGTAGTGATGCCGTTTGGATTAAAGAATGCGGGAGCAACCTATCAGCGTTTGGTTAACCGAATGTTTAAAGATCAGATCGACAGGACGATGGAAGTCTATGTAGATGATATGCTTGTGAAGTCATGGCAATCAAACGACCACATTCGAGACTTAGCGAAGATGTTCGATATTCTTCGATTTTATAGCATGAAAATCAACCCGTTGAAATGCTCATTTGGTGTTGCATCGGGAAAGTTTCTGGGCTTCATTGTCAATGCATGAGGAATCGAAGTGAATCCAGAAAAGATCCAAGCCATTTAGGAAGTACAAGAACCTAAAACTATTAAGTAAGTACAAAGCCTGAATGGGAAGGTTGCTGCTTTAAGTCGGTTTATCTTCAGGGCAATCGATAAGTGCATTCCTTTCTTCGATTTGACAAGGAAAGGGAAGAGGAATTTTGAATGGACGCAAGACTTTGAAGGCGTGTTCCGAGCTTTGGTGAATCATCTAGAGAGACCCCTTGTTTTGTTGAAGCTCATAGACCGTGAGGAGCTGTATATTTACCCAACTGTATCGCCACACACTATAAGTGCCACTCTGATTCGTGAGGAGGACCGGATCCAAAGACCGGTGTATTACATCAGTAAACGATTAATCGAGGAGGAAAGAAATTATCCGAAGATAGAGATGTTGGCATACTGCTTGGTGATCGCATCGCGCAAACTTCGCCCGTACTTCCAGGCACATCCAATTAACATCTACACCTACCAACCTTTACCACAAGTCCTGCAATAGCCCGAGACATCTGGAAGGTTGCTTAAATGGAACATCGAGCTCAGCCAGTTCGACATCACTTATCTCCCTTGAAGAGCTATCCAGGGACAAGCATTGGTGGATTTTATAGCAGAGTTCACTATGCAGGATGAGCCGAGTGGAAGCGATGTGGTTCCTACCGTACGGTGGAAACTATATACCAATGGAGCATCTAATGATTATTATTCTGGAGCTGGCGTCGTTCTTGTAACCCTCGAGAACCGATCGATCTGCTGTGCTTTGAAGCTTGATTTCCCCACTACGAACAATGAAGCCGAATATGAGGCGTTAATTGCTGGAGTGAAGCTTGATAAAGGGCTCGGAGTGAAATCGATCGAAATCTTTTGTGACTTGCAGCTGGTGGTGTACCAAGTTAGAGTAGACTACCAGGCGAAGGGACAACGGCTTGCCCCATACCTTACCCGAGTTTAGGAGTTGTTGGCAGACCTCGAATACTGTGACATTTCGCATATCCCGCACGAGCAGAACGGGGAAGCCGACTCATTGGCAAAGTTTGCAAGCACTGGCGATGCACAACAAATGGGCTTGGTTCCGGTCGAGACCCTACACACCCCAAGTATAAATGCGATGGAAGCTGATCATGTGCTAGAAACCGAAACCGAAAGGGAATCATAGATGTCCCCATTTAAAGAATATTTGTTGTATGGAACCTTACTCGAGAAAAGGAGTGAAAAGCGGCAAGTCCTTTGCAAGGTCTCACGGTATATTATGCGAGATGGAATTATGTATCGAAAGAGATTCTATGTTCCTTTACTTAGGTGCATTGCCCATGATGAGATAAAATGGGTCTTAAAATAAGTCCATGAAGGAGAATGTGGAGACCACACTAGGGGGCAGATGCTAGCTAAAAAGATACTCCACTATGGGTAGTACTGGCCAACCGTGAATGGGGACGCCGCAGATTATGTGAGACGATGTGACAAATACCAGATATATGCGAAAGTCCCAAGAGCGCCACCAACCGAAATCACGCAAATGGTTAGTCCATGGCCGTTTGCGATATGAGGAATTGATATTATCGGCTCATTGCCAATTTCCAAAGGTGGTGCAAGATATGCAATCGTCGTTGTTGACTACTTCACCAAGTGGGCCGAAGCAGAGCCATTGGCTACGATCACAACCAAAAAAGTCATTAATTTTGTTGTGTGAAACATTGTATGCCGTTTCGATATCCATTGGACTATTTTAACTGATAATAGAACTCAATTTGATAGTGCTGAGTTTAAGGAATTTTGTCGGAAGTATCGTAATCCAAAAAGGTTTGCAGCGGTCGCTCACCCTCGGGTGAATGGACATGTTAAAGCTGTAAACAAGATAATAAAGACCATCTTGAAAAAAATTTGGAAAAGGTTAGAGGCAAGTGGGTGGACGAACTTCCTACGGCCCTCAGGGCATACAGGACCACTCACAAGTCCGCAACTGGCCATACTCCATTCGCCTTGGCCAACGGGGCCGAAGCAGTTATACCCGTGGAACTCGAAGTCCCTTCCCATCGGATAACTTACTATGATCCCAGAACAAATCAAGATCTCTTATTGGAGTCATTGGGCTTTATTGATGAAAAGCGTGAAGAGGCTTGTTTGAGAGCAACCGCACATCGGCACCGAGTCGCCCGATACTTTAATATGAAAGTCCGACCAAGAACCTTTGATGTTGCCGACCTTGTCCTGAAGCGAATCTTTCTGGTCCCATCACATATGAACCCCACATGGGAAGGGCCATACGTCATCGAACGGAGGCTTGGAGGAGGAACTTTCAAGCTAGCGATTGTAGATAGTGTAACGCTTCCCAGAGCATGGAATAGCGAACATTTGCGTCGCTATTTTACTTAGTTTGTCTCTTTTGCATTTTGTTAATAGTTGCTTTCAGTATTTGCTTTGTGTCGATTTTGTTTTTGATATGTAATAAGACAAATTATTCTGTCCCTATTTTATATGATGAATAAAAGCTTGAAGCTACTTTTCTGTGAAATTACTATTATTTCATATTATGATGATTATGTGATGGAATTAATTAATACTAACATCTATCGTGTATGAACACACACATAGAACTAAAGATCGACTAGTTATACCGGCCCCCGATAAAAATGAACAAGGGGGATTTCTTGGTGAAGTTAGTTGGCTGGCGATCCCTATGAGTGAATCAAAAAAGCAATTTTTGGAATGAAAAAATCTCTAAGTCCCCAAAGTGTAGATTAGAGTACTCTGAGTCCATGGAGCGCGGACTAGAGTATAAACGACTTGAAAAAATCTCTAAGTCCCCAGAGTGCGGATTAGAGTACTCTGAGTCCCCGAAGCTGGGACTAGAGTATAAATAAATTAAAAAAAATCTCTAAGTCCCCAGAGTGCGGATTAGAGTACTCTGAGTCCCCAGAGCGCGGACTAGAGTATAAAGGACTTGAGAAAAATCTCCAAGTCCCTGGAGTGCGGATTAGAATACTCTAAGTCCCCGGAGCGCGGACTAGAGTATAAAGGACTTGAAAAAAAAATCCCCAAGTCCCCGAAGTGCGGATTAAAGTACACTAAGTCCCGGAGCATGGGCTAAAGCATAAACAACTTGAAAAAAATCGCTAAGTCCCCGGAGTGCGGATTAGAGTACTCTGAGTCCTCAAAGTGTGGGCTAGAGTATAAACGACTTGAAAAAGTCTCTAAGTCCCCGGAGTGTGGATTAGAGTACTCTGAGTCCCCGGGACACGGGCTAGAGTATAAACGATTAGGAAAAAATCTCCAAGTCCATGAGGCAGACTAAAAAATGCCATGTGTCCAAACCGGCGGATGGACAAGAGAACTTTCAACCGTCCGCTATCCCACAGACTACGGTCTAAGATCGGCGGGAGATGCTCAAACTATCAGCAACAGAATATGAACGTTGGTTACGATTCCGGCCTGGTACCGATGGCGACTTCCGATGAAGTCTGCAGAGGGGCTCTGAGATTAAGATAATAAATTATCAGCAAAACTTGGAGAAATCATCATAAACACTTGGAGCGGAAAAAGTTACTCTACTATTGGAATAGTAATTTATTCAATGATCGGCTAAGGAACAAAATTTTTATTAACAATTTCAAAATTCCTTAAAACCCATTCAAAAGTTCGGGGCCCACGCCTGTACATATGCTACTAAAGAGAAAAAGAAAGAAGGAAAAACAACTACACAAGTCTAACTTATTTGACTAAACCAAATATTACAAGACCCAACTATTTCCTCGTCTTCTTCTCCTTCTTCGGCTTTTCGGGAGTCGTTTCGATCAAACGTCTCTTCCGAGACCCCTTGCCGCCTTGGGAAGAGGTACTTGAGGAAGGAGGAGGAACCGTGATGGGAATAGACCCACCAGGAGGGATGAATTGTAAATGCCTATTAAGGGGATTATCAACCTCCACCACATCGGGCTCACCCTTAACTTCGAGCTTTGACTTCTCCTCTTTCTCAATCCGCTCCTTCAGGCTGAACTTCGCGGTATGCACAGAAGTACCCATAACTATAACATCATTGTGCTCCTCTATGAGTGATGGGTCTACGTGTTTATCCTCATCTAACGCCCCAATCACTTGAGCATCGGGCCCAGAAATATCTTCGATAGTTGGAGCCTCAGCATCTTTTACCTCCTGCTCCATGGCGACGTCGCTCCTTGGAGTTGACTCAAGACCAGGATGACCTACAAGGTTTCATGAAAAGCATATGTTAGATTATGACCATTGTTCATCGAGAACATCGACTTTTTAGATTAGAAAGGGCTCAAGGCAGTACCAGCATCCGGTTGGCTTTCGGTGGTCATAGGAGTACTCCCTTTAGTGATTGGGGATAACGTACATATGCCAAGTCCAGGCTTCTCCGGGTCATAACCGACATGTTGCTCAAGGGGTTAAGAAGATGAAGTCCCTGTCGTTTGGACGAGAGAAGGATCCTGGGGCTTAGTGCCAGATGATCTAATGATTTCTCCTTTTTCCTTAGGCGGTATGAGAGCTCTACCGAATTGAAGCTTTGCGGCAGCCAAGTCGGATGGCTCATTTCCTCGGAGCACTTCCTGCGCAAGTGTCCCTTCGTCAAGCTCCGCCACCCCCAGCTCCACTTTCTTGATCTTGATGAGAGTATCCCAAGCTTCAACAAGTGACTCAAGATAGCCTTCGCCCAAGAAAGTTCAGTCGTAGTGGAGGAGAACCCTTGCATTATATTCAGCGATGAATGGGTCAAATAGGCACTTGATTTCCTCCCTACCGGACTCAGTCGCAGCCTCGATTCGAGAGTCAGCTTCCGCGAGCACTGCTTTCTTTCCCTCTTCATGAGCGACTTCTTTCAATGCTTCAATCTAGGAGAGTTGCTCGTCGAGCTTCGCTTTCAAATTTCTCGTTTCGATGATCTCCTCACAATATTTCTGCGACTCCTCTTGCACCTCAACTTTCTCCTCCCTTTCCTGAGATAGCAGTTTTTCCAACTCCTCCACGTGACGTGCTAAAATATCTTTCTCCTTTTGTAAGGAGTCTTTTTCCAATGCCAAAGTGCCGCTACGTTGGAGTGCACCGTCTATTTACTTTTTATGCGAAGCCTCCAAGCGATTGACTACCTCAGCAGTCTCCTTTGCATTCTTCTTCGCCTTATCAAGTTGGGCTTTAAGTGCAAGAAGATCAGTATCCTGGAATTTAATAATGTCTTTGTCATGGATGGCCTCCAGCTTGACGCAATCAATCTAGTGTTGGCGTTCGATAGAAACCTCAGAGACTTTTTTGACTAAATGAATGAATGATTCGTGCTATACATACACGTTGTTCACACAAGCCAATGAGTTCTCTTTTGCGGTTCTAGGGATAGGGTGTATGGCCGGGAGGAATTTTAGCCCATCGAAGCAAATCTTTGGAAAGGTAGATTTAAGCTCGGCTAGTTTCTCCGCTGTAGTTGAGTCGTGAGCAGGAACTGGGGGGATTTGTTTCGATGGAATCAGCATTTGTTTACGGTGCTCACGGGACTGCCTAGTTCTTGAGGAGCCGGAATGCTGATAGCGGGGAGTGTCAGACTGAGAGCCTCGATGCGTGGGCTTATCTCTACCGCACGCAAGAGGATTAGTGGGATCGCTTTGACATGAAGTGTGTCCTTGAGATTTCCTTTTGGAGGATGAGGATTATTCTCAAGAATGATAATCTCTCTCCCGACCTTCATCTCTCTCCCGACGTCTTCCAGACTCGGAATCCCGACTTGAACGATGGAAGATAGAAGCGCCACAAAGGCGATCGAAACTGTGTGAGTAAGGCATCGCACCTGTAAAAGAATCAAACGAGAACATATTAGTAGTTGCTATGTCAAAAGTAAAGTGCAAGTGAATGGTAGGGTGTAAGTGCTTGTGTGTCTAAGTGCATCCCCCCAACGGACTAGTGACATTTTCTTTACTCATAGGAGTGCTTTCTCCTTGATTAGGAGGCTGCCGACCTTCGCCGCTTCTCACGGGAGAGTTAAGCCCTTCGACGTTGAGGGTAGTGAAGTCATAATTCAACAAATCGCCTGGAATAGAGATGTCGGAAAGTCCCTTCAATGAGCTCTCCATTTGATGAGAAGATGAAGCCTTTTCAATTGGAGTTAAGACGAATTTTGGGGTCTCCACGGTCTCCTTTTTCTTGATTCTATACACCAAAAATTTTCTCTTTTTTGGGGAAGGCTGCGATTGGCTTGTATGTGGTGCATCGGCTGGTGGCACTTGCCTAAGGCCTACATCTTCATGTTTTAGCCCTGCGTCTTCAGTCTCCTTTATCTCCCCTTCTTTAGTGCCTTCTTGGATTCCCTTAGTAGGGGGCACCAGGGGGTCATCTCGTTCTCTCCTTCTCTCAGCAATAACCTTGGGGTCACTCTACTCCTTGGGAGACCGATTCTGTGGTCATCCTCTAATAGCCCGAATAGTAAAAGCAGTTCGTCAGTGACGAGAAGATTGATCTCTCTATCCTCCATCGGAGTAGCACGAATAGCCGCGACTGCCTCAGAATATCTAACGCCTTCGGGCTAGGAGTGAGCACCTGAAAGGGTTGAAAGAATTCGTGTCATTAAGGAAAAAGATGTGATTTGAGTTATTGGATTAAGGGCAGAGACGGGGATAGTGCTTACGTCCTTCCAACCACCTTTTCGCGAAGCCGGGAGGACATTGCATGTAGAACCATTCATGCTTAAACAAGGAAAGCTTATTCCATGCACCCGTTAGGACTTGACATTTGGGCAGTGGCTCAAGAAAGACGTACGAAGGACTGTCTGCTCATCTTTTGAAGTTATAAATATACCAGATGTCTTCGGGAGTAGGTGGACGGAATAGAACACTCATGAAAAGCAAGAAAGTGCCATGGATAAAGGCATAGATGTTGTGGTGCAATTGAGTGGGAGCGATTCCCATATACTTCAGCACTTCGCGAATAAAGGAGTTGAAAGGTGGCACACACCCGGCCCAGCACATGAACTTATTACATGCGGTGTACCCAGCTGGGGGCAAATAAGGCATGTCTTGTCTTAACGGGACTAAGACATCTTCAAAAGGAATCCCGTGGATGAAGCAAAATCGACGTAGGGCAGCTTCGCCGATTTTTAAAGCCTGTGAATCAGTCGGATTATTCAAAATGATGGCATCATCCACAGCTTCGGGAGCTGGGTTTATAACATCTGCAGGAAGAGTTGGGATATCGGAAAAAAGGTCTCTCTGTGGATCTGATGTCTCTATAACATCTCTTTGCTGGCTGGATTCGGGCTTGTCGGACATGGTGGCGGAACTCGATTTCCTATCTGATCTAGAAGACATCACGGGAGAACGCTTTGTATAACTTGATATCTACGCTAGTTATACTCAATAGATAATCGATAATTAGAAATAATAATCCGTCCCCCCGTGCTGTGTGTGGACTAGTGCAATAGAGTTAGAATAAGTATGAATAGTTAAAGACCAGAAAAAACAAGAGTAAAACGTTCAAGCTCAGCGGTTTCGTCCAAAAGAGACCATCATTGTTGACTGTCTCGGACAACGTGAAAGATGGTCGACGACGAAAGCTTTAGGATTGGAAGTTGACGTTCTAAATTATGAAGTCCATTACCCGAGTTTGTTGGGCAAGTTTTATACTTAAGTCATGTTGAGTGAATTCATAATTTATTAGTTCAGGTTAAGTCCATTGGTATGTATGTGCTAAGTCATGTCATTATTCGTCACTTTATGCTTGAGCAGGGGAATATGTAGTCATATATTTAGATAGCACGAGTTAGAAAAGTTTTGGTTTGTCAACACCGATCCCAGCCATCTACACTGACCCCTGCGCCTTATCCCATAGTCGATCCCTTCCTTTGACCTCTCTACCGATCCCTTTTTTCTCTCCAACTCACATGCCGATCCCACCTTCCTTAGAGAAATATCAATCTCTCTCTCTCCGAACACTATATCGAACCCTCTCTCTCCAAACACTATACCGAGCTCTCCACCTCTGGACTATACCGAACCCTATGCCCAGAATAAAATGTCGAACTCCCCTTTTCTAATCCCAATGCCTAAAAATAGACTACCAACCCCATGTTTGAAACGACTATACCGAACCCATCTTCCTCTCCTTCAACACCCTCCTCACTCTCCTAATCCTTCTTCCTCTCCGCCTCTCATCTATCTCTCGCTGAAACCCAGCTACCTATGCACCTAAACGCCACACAAATCCTCGAGGCCACAAATGTGGGTTAAGGGGAGATTTATACCTATATGCGTTTGGATTGGATGGTTATTATTAGAAACCTTGGATTGCAAAGCAGCGATGAGCGGTGCTGGGGGATTGCTCGAATACGTGTTTAATTTAAGGTTGGAAGTTGAAAGACTTGGGTTCGAGGGGAGAAGGAGTTGCGTGGTGTTGAAAAGATCGGTTGAAGGGAACTTGGGGAAGATGATGGTTTAGAGAAGTGAAGGTGAAAGAGGAGAGAGGCATGGGTTCGGGCTTTTATATGAAAGAAGGAATATGAACCGGTCTCTTCCAAGAGACCTGGTCATCATGCTTGAAGGGGTCGGCCATTGTGCATGCCGACCTTAACCTATGTGGAACCACCGAGGGATCGGCATTCCTATGCTGACCCCTCTTTTTTTTAAAATAATAATAAATAATAAAATAAAATAGTAGGATGATGATGTATGTTTAAACAATAAAAGGGAAAAGGGAGATATGCTTGAATGAAGGATGATCGTGATATTGAAAAGGTTCTTATGAATTCAACCTTTGGAAGTTTAAACCAGGAAAGCCCGACGGCTTCACACGACTAGATTTGCACGTTCAAATGGGATGAGACTTCGTTAAAGGTTGGTGAAGAACAACAATCAGCTAATGACTTGAACAAGCTTGCCTTTGGGAACCTAGATTTTTCACTTATTCAAAGCGTGTCGCATTACTCACAAAACGCACTTTGGGGGCAAATGTTACCCGGTGCCTTGGCCCGGCTACACAAAGGTAATTACAGAGATCAGAATTGACTATTGATGGAAGAATGGCCACAAAACGATGTTTACATCACCAGAGTATGGTTTCCAAGCAGCTATGTCTAGCCATGGGTTAATAAAGTCGACGGGTGGATGAAACAGGATGTCAAGATTACGATGATCAGGAGGGGTCGGCCTTCATGGTTGATGATTTGAGAAATATATGATATCCATGGGGTCGGCATTCCATGTAATATAGATCGGGTCGGCATAGCATGAAGGGGTCGGCAAAAGCATGGAGCATATTGTAGGGCTTGGGTTGGCATTGGATGTGGTGTAGTACAGCTCGGGTCGGTAAAGTATGAAGTGGTCTCACACTACGCCATAAATGGCCTTCTGCAACACAAAAAAAATGTTGGGTCAGGCCCAAAAAATGTTGCCATAGGTCTACGGCAACACTTTTCGGGTGATGCAATTATTGCCGTTGCCTTAGACCTCAAAGGCAACATTTTGACTATCTAAGGCAACATAAGTAATATTGTTGCAATAGAACCCTATTTGTGTCTATAACAAGACCCATAGGTATCTGTAGCAACATTCCAAAATGTTGCTATAGATATTAACTTTCTGAATTTGTAGGGCCCACAATGTAGAGCATATTTGATTTTTTAATAAAAATAAATTTTTATTTAATAAAATGCAATTGCACATAATTTGATATTTAAATAGTAATTTATTTAAATAAATATTTTATTTCAACATTTGAAATAGTACAAATTCCTGACTCCACTATTTTACAATTCAATGATATATAACACTGATATTCACATATACAGATATTCCTCACTACATCACTCAGTTCACTCATTACATATGCAGTTTCAATTTATACAGACACCGACACTGACAAATATATGACAAGCCGAGTGTCAAGCCGAAGGCGAGCCGAGTAGCGGGTCCGGGTGCAGCGCCGGCGGGGGTCTGATGGGCCATTACTTTGTTGAAGTTTCTGGTATATCCTACGTAAAACTTTCACCATCAACAATAGTTGTGTCTTGAATGATTACATATTGTCTGTATGATATCAACACTTCCAAAATAACTTTCAATCTGTTACACAATACCTTACTAATATATTACATTTAAACAGGCAATGGGTCTAACACAAAATTGCAGTATAGATTCAGCCTGTGTATTTGTGGTTCTTATAAGGAATAAAGAATAATAATCTATGAGATATCAATAACTTAATACAAACCGAGGAGGCCGGTATAAGCTACTTAAGATACAAGCCACATGAAAAGGGTAGACCACAAAGTCAGCGAAACAGAAGCCAAGGCATACGTCCATAGTAATATAACTGAGCACTCACTTTCTCCAGCTCCAAATAACTGTGTAATGGTACCTACCATTATCAAAAAATTTGATTATAAATCACTGTTATATCTCGGGAAATATGACTAATATATGTATAAATCTTAAGCATTACTTATGTTCATTGCAGGTGGTAAACAGTACTGCAGTAGTAGGATAAACTAATACAATGGATCAGCATGCACAAGTCCTATATGCACTGCTCCCTTGACTATAACTATGCCGAATAAAGGCAGCAAAATATAACGAATAGCTAGAACTCCAAATATGAGCGATAAGCAAAGGTTTGATCCCCTTAAACCTGAAAATCATATTATTAAAAACATAATTTTTATCACATCATTTTCTATAAAAAAGAAACATTGCTTGACTAATAAAAACTTCACCTTTGATAGGGTTTCCTCCCATTACCAGAGTGGTAGCAGGAATTGCTCCATCACTGCATTGAATAATTTGGAAAATAATCAACACCAGCTAAGTTTTAGAATAATAATCAGCATTTACTTGGGTTAAATCAGTAGAAAATGCCTTAATAATGAAGCAGAGTCTTGAATTACACGAACAGGAGCACCTTCACCAATCAATGTGTTTCTGATTTGAGGTATTAGTCCAATGACAAAACCAACAATCTATAAGAAGACAGTGTGATCAGACATGTTGAATATCATACAATAAACCAGCACTACCTTCATACATCACCATTCAACACTTCCTTCATCCCACCTGAAACTACCCAAATCCTCAAACCACCTCACAGCATTCACGACACCTACATTCACAGTCTACCACCACAACAGCCTTCACTCTGTCTACATCGACCATCTTCTCAGCAATCCCGACCACCAATTCAAAAAAAAACACAAAAAATCCAAACGACCTTAACTGGATTCCATTAGCGACTTCATTCAAACCACAAATCATCAAGCCACAAATCGCCGATTGCATTCGCGACCAGACCCAATTCACGATCTCCAAATCTAAAACCACCTCCGTGCCCCCTCTAATTCCAGAAACTCTTAAACCGCAACCTCAAATTCTTCGAACCCTAAACCTTAAATCACCTAAGTCGCCTGAATCAAACAATTTTATTTTGATTGAGAATTTTGTCTGGGTTCGAACAAGTTTGGATTGAGTGTTTTTTATTTCGATTTGAGAAATACACATTCTTTTCGCGCTTTGTCATTTTAACAAGTTTGGAAGGACGGCAAATCTGGCGGCGGAAGAAGAGGGTGTTGAAAGAGGAGAGGGCTACAGATTCCATGATTTGAACGGTGATGTTTGCGATTCAAATCGATGAACACAGTGCGAGTAATCATTTTAGGATTTTCGAAATTCCATTGAAGTATTCTATTTGCTTTTTGATTTGAGAAATGAAAACCGAAAGGGATCTACTGGAGTTCAGGCGGGAAAACGAAAATTTGGGGCAAATTGTAGCGGTGAGGGCTACAGATTCCATTTTAACAATCAGATTAAATATAGATCGTTGGATCGTATTCACGCGGATTGCTAATTTTATTAATTTTTTAATTTGAATACATCTATAGTAACACTATATAAAAATGTTGCATCGTGTTACACTTGTTTAGCTAGAGCAACACATTTTTATGGCTAAGGTAACACCAAAAATACAACTGTAACAACCCGTAAATTTAACTGGTTTTAATAACGTTATTAATTGAAATTTTGTGGAATTTTAAACGATAAAATTTTGAAATATAAATTTGATATTTTAAATGCGTCTAGTTAAACATAGCAACTGGTAATTTTTCATCCGAAAATATAAAAGTTTATTTCGTGTGTAATTTTATTTCAATTTAATCAGTTAGGAATTGATGAAAATAAAATGTTTTCAAAACCTGAATATTTTTACATAGAAAAATTCTAAATCATCTTCTGAGCAAGACGGCATTTTTCGTTTTTCCAAATTCGGACTTTTGTAGCTCCGCCGATCTTATTCTTCTGCGTTTTTGCTGCATTTTCCGTTAGTAGAAAATTCAAATTTTTATAATTTGATTGTATCACCGACATCTATATACCGTTTTGATCGTCTCGTCGTGCTGATCTTTACGGTATATCCAATTCCGTGTTTCAGTGTCCGATACGTGACGAAACCCGTAAAACGGTTACGTACATCGGGACGATTCAAGTTGATTTGATTTTTTTTTATGACTATCAAATTTTCCTACCGAGAACATCAATTGCCAACAGCTTTTATTACTCTCTGAATTCAACATATGGCTGCCATTATTCCCTAGTTTAAATTAATACAGCTGGATACTTGCACATTGAAACGTTGCTTTCCATTTTCATGTTGTCTTTGTCGCGTAGAATATATATATTATTATGTAAAAGCATGAATTATTTGTTGGAGCCTGTGACATTCATATTCACCCGGCCATTCACTCCCCTGGTTTTCTCTCTTGTTCTCTGCCATTAAATTTTGTTTCTTGTTTTCACTCAGTTGCATTTTTTCGAAACTTAGAAAAAAAAAGCCACGTATAATTCACATTGATTTCATTTTGGATCATCTGCTCACCTTTTGACTGAGAAACAATTCATATAATTGTCATGTTTTGGAGCCTGCTTGTGTTCTATTTACCAAAACAACCCACCTATTCATGTCCAATGTTTTGTTGTTCATCTTGTTCGACCAAGACCCAACCATATCTCTCTCCTCACTTCGGCTATAACCCCACCTGACAGATCTCACAACAACCGCCACCACCTTCATTTGCACCAGATCTCCGCCCTTTTTCTTCCCATCCCACTCGCGCCACCAGAGCAACCCCTCCATAGCCGAGGCAGCCTATAGCCGAGCTCCTCCTTCTTCGACTACTGCGTCCTCCATGCACCTTTCTGAACGCCACTTCCACCATCCGCCTACGCAAGCATGCACCACTTCACATGCACGGCCACAAAATCCTTCTCCACCTGACGTGACGGAATCACCACCTCCTCTGGTCTCGGCCATCTTGTTTTCTAGCCGAACCCAGCCCGAGTTCGTGCATTTTCCTTCCACTGCTCGGCCTTTCCATGCTCACCATCGCCCGGAACTCCAGTCCACCCTTGCCTCGAACCGTGCGCCACTATCTCTATTATTGACCACATCCGAGCACGCTATAGGTATTTGTATGCTGAAAGTTTATCTCTTGTTATTATATATATAAGAGTAGTTATATTGTTTTGTTAGTTTTATATTTAGGCTACATTGCAGTGAACTGATATGTATTGTTTTACATATTTTGGGTTTGCGCATATTTCAAAAATATTTTTTTGATTGTTTTATAAGTTGCTTGTATAAAAACTATACTATTATATATTATAAAGCTTTGTTTGTTTTAAAGGAATATACTACATATCTTGTTTATACTGTTATATTTGCTTATATATTAAACGTTGATAGGTATGGTTTATGAATATTTTGTTCACGAAAACACTAATATATTCTACTTTATATATTATAGTAGTGTATATAAATTCTATAGTTTATTCACAGAATGTACAAGTTTTCGCATTGAGTTGTTTTATTTTTGGTCTATTTCACAATGTGTATATATATTATATTGTAATGGATATCTGTTTAGTATATATATAAGTTTTACTGTATATTATATATATTGGAAGTGTATACATATGTATTTTATGTATGTATTTACAGAAAACGTTGGTTTGAAATTCATGTGTTTCTTCTCTGCAATGTATATATATATTATTTTATAAAAGAATTTATGTATATAGAGCCCGTTTATATTGATTTATATATAATATATGTATGATAGTACACGGGTAATATAAGGGTTTTATTGTTGTTCTGGTAGCATGCATATATTTTTATTATCTAATATTTGGTTCTGCATATTTTAGTTCATATACTATTTATTTTATATAAGTTTTAAATTAATGTTGAATCTATAGTTATAAATATTTGGATGGCTTACCTTTTGTTAAAGGTCTTGATTATGTATGTTTGTTTTAAAATATAAGTATTTTTCATTCATAATTATTTCAAAATATATATATTTAGGTGTGATTTCTTTTTGTGCATTTTAAAAGATTACAATGGATTTTGAAATACACGCTTATATATTTAATTTAATACACGTTTGAATTTAGCGCATAGTTTTATACATATAGTTATATATAAGTTCACTTATATAAGTTATCGTCATCGAAACCGATTTGATTTGATTTCCTTGATTCCTATCTATCAGCCTTGCTCGTCAAATCGGGGTCATCTAACTTTGCTTTAGAAGTCGTGCTTGCGTTCGTAACTCAACCTCATCGTCTATCTCTCTAGCCTCGAAAGGTGAGCAATCACTCACGATTAATGTTCTTTTATTTATTAAATTTAATTTCAATTGAAACGGCAATTGAAATATGCCGCTGTTAGTTATTTACACTATTATATATGCTATTACCTGTATCTGTTCACCTATGACATCTGACACCATTATCTGTTAATTATTTATGCGATGATAATACAGTTTGATTGACAATTGATTGATTGTTGTTTTTATTGGAAGTTAAATTGTAATGTACAAAGTGATAAATATTATGCAATTGAATTTGACGTAGGATAGTTAAAAATTTGAATCGACATATGTGTTGAATTTGGTTAGTTAAATTTGTTTAATATGACCCCTTAAATGTTTAATTATTTAACACGTAGAAAAAATGGTTAATTACCCTTGAACCATTTGAATTTATTAAGTATGAAATTGAATAATTGATGCCAAGTGTAGAACCGCATAAATTAATAGTGTAATAATCTTTAATCTACATGAAATGATAGTGTAGATTCTAGAAATAATTATATTAATTTGCACAAAGAACAATGTAAATTAATACGATTATTTCAGGATTATTTGAATTGATTATTGGATTGTTATTGATTGTTGTTATTGCTTGTTTATTTACTTTGACACCATCCCAGTTATCACACTGCAAGTTCCCTTTGTTATGTTTTGATTTTGAATTGAAATGGAATCGGGTTGAAATGATAAATACCCAAATGAATTTGACCTAGGATAGAGAATTAAATAAAAACCCGATTGGTCAATAATTTGATTTAAAAATAAATTGAAGATTTTATTTGAATAAATAATAAGTTTTGAAAATAAGTTGGAATTTGAATTTAATGAAAGGAAATGTTAAAAATTAAAAATCTGAAACGAAATATTAACATAGTAGTTATTGAAAGAACGTTGTTTTAAAATAAATTATTAACAATAAAATTTGGAATTATTCAATGAATTAAGTTTGAAATGATTTAATAATTAAGTTGAATTTATAATTAAGTTTGAAATTATTAAGTTTTGAAATTATTAATAATTAAGTTTGAAATTATTTAATAATTGAATAAGATTGAATTATTTGATAATTGAATAAAAATTGAATTCTTTGATAAGAGAAATTTAACTTTTGAATAAGTGAATTTGAACTTCGATAATAAATGAAATTGGGTTTCTTTATTAATTAAGCTTTGAAAAATTTAAGTAAGTTAATAAGTGAAATTGTACTTCTTGAATATGTGAAATTTAGTTTCTTTATTAATTAAGTTTTGAAATTTGTAACTAAGTAAAGAAATAAGTGGAATTAATTTCTTTAACAAGAAATAAAATGTGATTTATTGCAATTAACGTAAGACCTGTAATTTAAAGAATTGATTTGATGAATCTAATTTAATTCAATTTGTAAGCTTGATATAATGTTGTTGAAATTAAGTAATTGATTTAATGAATTGGAATTTAAATATAAATTGTTTTGAATGATAAATTAATTTAACGATATTGAATGAAACGATTAATGAACTTAAATTGATTTGATTGTTAAATTAAATTAATTTAAATGATTTTGGAATGAAACTTTTGTACGAACTTGAATCAATATTTGAATTGTTTTAAATAGAAATAGAAATTGAATTATAAGATTTTGAAACGGTAAATTGGAAGTTTTGAAACGTAAATTATGGAAATTGGTTTAGAAAGACAAATGAAATGTTGATTTACAAATTCTAATTGAAATTGAATTTGATTTGGTTTTGAAATATATAAATGACCAATCGGTATAATAATTACGAAAGTTATTAAAGAGACCGGAATCGGTTAGGGACATACTCACCGTCTAAACCGAAAACCACTTTAATAACTATACGCGGAGTGTGATCCAGAATGAAGTGGTTGGAATGATGTACATGATGACTGAAGAAAGAGAACGATAATGGATAGCCTTGACACTTGTGTCAAATTGGAAATGACTAAAACAGGAGCCGTGCCGGGCCAAATGGGGTTAGCCACCTCGAGCGAACACACTTCTTCGAAAAATACTCATTACTTGTTGTCGATTGGTGCACCCTCGAAATTTTGGGAGTGTTGTTTCGCGGTGTTGCGATCGCTGCGGCGATGCGTTCTCACCTGTCCGGATCAGGCAAACGGTAGTTTCACTACCTTGGGTATTGCCTCATGTGCCTTGTCATACTTGTATCCCTATATACGCGACCACTACGATTTGTTTTGTGTTATACCTATGGAGTACTCCATGATATCCCACTAGTTTACGGTGGAGTTTACAGTGCTGTATAGACTATAACGCTTATATAAAATGTGTTAAGGGGGATAATGGTAACGCCTTAACACTATTTTGATATTTTATATTACTGATAGGCATTATCTACTTATCGTACACTACTACATAGTAGATAGTTTGATGGATCCTTAAAGGATGGTTATTCCAAACATCCTTTGGGTTACTTGTATTTCAATTGCTATTTCACTTGAGTTGGGTTTATTGATATAAGAATGTTAATCCTGACTCGAGTGTTTTGTGTTTTGCTTTACGCTCGGGTCAGACTGAGTGCACCAGTATTCGAGACTCACCTTTGGAGTTGGAGCTTCGCTTGGAGATCCGGCTATCTATCCAGCTTTCAGATATTCAGTTGATTCCAGAGATGTATTCTGATATTGTATTTGATTATTTTATTCGAGACATCTGTTGTACCTTATTTAACTCTGATATGTATATAGTAGCTTCATGAACTACTATCTTTTGTTTTTGCTGCAATTATTACTCTGTGTCTGTGATCTGTGATTATTTTATTTACTGTATATGTTCAGTTTTGCCAAAATTTAAATTAACAATTCGGTATTTTGAATTATTCAAGTCCGACATGTGCGGATGCGAATAGTCCAAAATAGCGGGTCGTTACAACAACGTTGCAGTAGGACCAAAATTTTATATCTATCGCAACATTTTAGCTGGCAACACCTTGCAAAAATGTTGCAGAAGGTCATCTATGGCGTAGTGTCAGGTCGGCAAAGCATTCCAATTAGGCCAGGTCGGCATTACCTATGATGAAATTCAGGTCGGCATTGCATAGTATAGGGGCCGGGTCGGCATAGCACATTACAGAGATCAGGTCAGCATAGTACACGATGGTGCTTAGTTTGGAATTACCCATGGTAGACTGGGTCGGCACAACATATAGCAGCGATCAGGTCAGCATAAGACGTGGGCGACTTCGGGAGGACATGGAGTGTGAAGATCACGGAGTCGACATGAGGCATGAAGGCCAGGTCGACATACTATGTAATGAGGCACAGATCGACATTGAGTGTGTTCGAGCTCAGGTCGACATACAAAGGTGGTCAGGTCGGCATAAGGATGTAGGTCTATGTAGTGAGTTGGGCCAAGCATTTTTCACTATGGGCTCGAATGATCAGGCTGAAGGCTGCCTCCATTTGTAAATACAGGGGCAGGGGGCCACTTTTGGGGATCTTTTCGGACAACCAAGGGAATATTCTGCCATTTTTCGTACTAGTTTCTATTTGTTCTAACTTTTATTCAAGCTATTCCTTGTGAATTGTATTTGTAATCAAGTGATTGATAAAGCAATAAAGAGAGCATTCAGAGTGGACGTAGGCAATCAATGCCGAACCACTATAAATCCTGGTGTTTGTACCTTTTGTTGTTCCCGCTTGCAATATATAGTGTTATTCCTCATTTTCCATTTGATTTCTTCATTTATTTCACTACTCAAATCTATTCTCGGGTGTTTGTGACCAACTTGGTTGCAAACAGTACATAATAAGGATGATTACCTAATGTTGTACCATCTATTTCAATAATTATGAAAAAGATAATTCCTTGTAATTCCAAACGTGAAACTAATCCTACTTTTGGTATAAGACAGAAATTTACACTGCCAACCTTTTCTTTGGGAGAGATGTAGTTCCAATGCATTAAAGTACAGAAATCCCTAAGTATAAACCAAAGTATTGGTCATCATGTTTATTGGATTAATATGGCAGAACATCATTCCATGTTGAGTTATATCAACTATGAAATAATTGAAATAAAGTAATAAGAGGTTATGTTTGGTAAAAAGGTCTCATTTATGGGAGGACACCAAGAAATTATAAAGTTGTGGAAGTTCAAACCACAAAAAGGTAACCTAGATAACGTTAATTCAAGAATTTAGGTCTTTATCAAGAAAAATATATATTATTATTTGCACGCATTGGGAGTGCGAAGGAAAAAACGGATTCCTCTCAATCGTCCCACGGATTGGAAGAAGACGATTTACTTAAGAAAATTCATGGAAGACTATCTTAGAATACACAAGTTGTGTGCATATCAGTCGCATGTGAATGAACCACCACTTAGGTGATTATTATCATTGCTAGAGTGATTCTAGGTTATGACTTCAATCAACTTTGTAACTTTTATTGTTAAAATTGAATGGTAAGATATACCAAACTTTCATTAGAAGAACTTAGGACAGATCCTTATAGACGCTTTATCATGATAACTATGTACCATGATTTTTAAAAGACTAAAGAAACCATTTAGAAGTAAAAATGAGATGACTTCAGTAAAATCAAATTGAAAAATAAGTTTTACTGTTTTCAACAATTTAAGAAACCACCAAGTTAGATATCTTTGGGTAAAGTGGAGAAATAGCAAAGAGCTCGATAGGAAATACAATAGAAAGAGACACCGTCCATATTTGAGTTGTCTCACTTGGTATCTAGAAGTTGAAGTGACTACGTATACCACTAGATGAGTTAAGGAAGTATGTTATGCATTAGGGATTTCATAGAGCTATGCTTAAGATATATAATGTGGTGCATGTTGACACCATTTGAGTTAGTAGTAAGGATTGTGGAGAATAACCTATACAGATACATTCGGATTAAAGGTTTATGCCAGCGGGAAAGAGTGAGAAGGGCAGTTGAAAATATGGATAGATTTATTTCATTGAGGGACAAGGACTGAACAAGGTAGACAGAAAAGCAAATGCTGATAGGAGACATATGGGGTAGTCCGAGGAGCTGAGTCCTCTATAGTCTATTGAGCTGAGTCCACAATTAGAAAGAAGAAGAGTAGAAAATCCTCAAGGCAAGATAGAACACGACTAAATTATAGAGAAGTCGTCATTAGGTACTTGCGGAAGTGTCTATGCGATGTAGTTACCAAGGTCAAGTTGTGTCAGTTAGGGAAGTTAAAAAGAATAGGCATGTCCTTTGTTTTCCATGCACCTACCCGTATTTTTAGACATGCGGCAAATCGACTCTGTAATGAAATAATTAAACCAGTTAGAATCCATTAAGGAGACTATCCAGTTAAGAATACATGGGAGCTTGAGGAGAAAGTCCGAGCTACCCACCCCAAACTCTTTTTTGGCACGTTTCCATTTAGTTAGAAGAGATTATTTTTGCAAATGGTTCTAGCTTAGGTAGAGACCATTGGATGGTAGAAATGGTTGTAAACATGTCAATAGGACGTGTTATGGATGATGGACTTTAGTGGATGTATTTGGATGTATTGTTTGGATTGCTTGTTATAAATATTTAGGATAGTATATCCTCTAGGTAGTACACAGATATTTACATTATCCCTTATTATTGTTTAGCTCGATTTATATGATACATATGGATGCTTGATTGTCATTTATCGTGTATATGGATGGACTGGTTGTGCATACATGTAGAATTGCAAGTATACTTATTTAGGATATTGCATAGATTTGGATGCATGGCATAAGCATTTGCATGACAGAAGGTCGAATGGATCGGTAGATCGCCTACATTTTACATTAGTATAAGTTCATGTGCATTTCACATTGCATATATATGTACATATTACATTAGGAAATTTCTAAGGACAATGATTGCTCATGGATGACGGATGAGTAGGTGGTTATAACTATTGGTTGTTTTGTGTATATGTTACATTTTTTCATCCTTTGAGATTTCAAGGACGAAATCCTTTTAAGGGGAAGAATGTAACACCCTAGAAATTTAACAAAAATTTAAATGGAAATGTAATAAGAAAAGTAAATTTAATTAAAGAAGGACTAAATTTTTTTCCACAAACGTTCGAGTTTGGCTACGATACTTACACCGCTGTGTTCGTAGTGATTTTCTGGATGATTTTAATACTTAACACTTCATAATCGGAGTTAGTACGGAGAAGTTATGGGCATTAGAAAAATCTGAAGACAAGATGAAAAAAAAGTATGAACGGTCAGCCCTTGTACTGGAATGGTCAACCTATAGGGGTCGACCTTGGGCCTTGTTAGGTCGACCTTGCAATGTGAAAGAGCGTAAACTGGAGCGTTGGGATGGATGTCTTTGTTAGATGCTTCGTAGCTAAAGTTTTAATGACCATGACCCAAAATATTCTCTAGACTAAATGCAATGGCCTATACACATTCCTATACCCTATAAATTCTAGCCTAAACTAACACTAATTCTCACATAACATTTACTGGAATGAGATGCTTCAAAAATCCAACCTTTCCTCTAACCCCATCTTCTTCAAAAAACAAAATAAAATTCACCTAGAAGAATATAAGTAATTGGATCTAGATGAAGCATGCAAAGCTAGCATACAGAGAGGTGATTCTCAAGCAAAGAAAATAGAAAGAGCTTATGCTTGAGGTGAGTGGAAACAATTTTAGTAAGATGATTGTTACAGTTAGTTTAATGTATTTTATTTTGTTTAGGATACTAGAAATCTAATTTGAATCATATAAACCCTAAATTTGAACATGCAAACTTGACTAGAATTGAAGCATTGTTAAATGTAAAACTTGAAATTGATGTATAATCCCATTACAGTTAAACTTGCAAACCCTAAATTAACAAACCCCAAATTGAATTGCTAATTGGAATATGAACTGATTATCTTGTAATTAGGGTCTAATATCTTTTAATAATAAATAGTTAGGAATGAACTAAAATCGACTATTAAAAATTGCAGAAACATTAATTTTGTTCGCGAACGGTCGACCCTGGACCCCCAATGATTGATCGGTAGTGGTCGACCGTTCTTGAAGAAAATTTTCAAATTGAACCTCATCCTAAGGCTTAATTTTACAATTATAAATAAAATTTAATTGTTTGGGGCATATTTAAGGGCAATTGATGCATGTTAGGACTCGTAGGGAAGCTAGTTCCCAAGAAGCGGACGTTAGGTCATTGCGGTGTTGGATAAATATTGTTTACCTAATTTGGGATCGAGTAATCAAATAGAGGTGATGTATTTTCGTAAATGGCACTCACAGGAGGTTCCAATGGTGGGCATGCAGCACTGGAGTGAATGTTTGATGGAGTGGGTTCAGCACAACGGGAGGTCCATGTATGCACAATTTTTGACACATGTGATACAGTTCGAATGGAGGACCCGGAGCGTGCAATAAGAGGCTAACACTACGATCGAGAGGTGGAAGTGGATGTAGACAATGAGACATACTGGTGAGTTAGCATCTTGTGTTTTTCCTCTTCAGGCATAGGAAATGGGAATTGATTCCCAGAAGCCTAATGGTGGTGATAGTACTAGGAATTTAGTCCCATAATAGCCTAGTGGTGGTGTTTTTATGATTAGTAGCTAAGGGGCGGTGTTTCCACGTTTAGTAGCATTGTGGAGGTGTTTACATGTTTTAGTAACCTAGCAGCATGGTTTATATTGAGTAGCTATAGGAGTTGCGACCGATCATTAGATGTGAGGTTCGATCCTTATTTCGATCCATTGCAATTACCAACACAAATTGTAAATGTATTAGAAAAGAACCCTTAGGTAATGGACCTTGCAAATTCACGGAAACCTGTATTCACCTTATGTCATTTAGAGTAGCATTGAAGTAACTGCATACGATCATCACATATTAAACTTGTACTCTTTCACTAGACTTTTTTATGACCCTCCCCCTTTATTTCCATTTTTCCCCACCATAGGATGACAGGTTAGCAATTGATTAGGCATAATACATGAAGAAATGAGCTTCACATTTGAAATCTCATATTTGTTGTTGTTTATCATGTAGTTACTTACTGTATTAAATGTCTGTAAAACACATATTGTATTTTGAAACAAGGCATATGATAAATAAAGTATTTTGGAGACTATTTTCTGTAATGTCTATTTTTCAGTACTTATATTATAATTCCTTCTGCTATGAGATCTGAAAGTGTATAATGCCTTAGAACTTACCCTTATAATTATGCTTTATAATGTTTTCAAAACCCAATAGCTCGTATTTTTTGGCATGACGCGAGCCCGAGAGTCACGCTAGGCTTTGGATCAGTGGGTTGGAAAGTCCAGGTTGTTACATAAGATTTAGTATATTTCGCCAACTCTAGCTAGCATTCATAAATATAGGAATACTCCAGAAGTTCCTTTCTCTTATCAAGTTTCTTTATATCCATCTTACCCATAAATTGGTATTGGTGGATAAGATCAGTTCAAAATATTTTGACATGGCAGCAAATATTCTACTTTTTTCAAATTTAATATTCCTAGCCCTCCATTAATTTTAGGCAAATGGAATGCAATAGGAATAGCTTTAGAAGAAAAGGGGCCTCCATGCCAATTTTTTTTTGCTCATTGCACTATTTACCATTAAAATAAGCTGATTTGGTAGAATATAATGTCTCGACCAATATGTAGTGGCCATAGCTATAGATTGGATAACAGTCGTTCTACTAGATTGAGAAAGTTTGAAACTCGGCCAGGTGTAAAATTTTGAACAATTCTCTCGTATAGAGGGAGGCAATCATATGTGGTTATTCTAGATGTAAGCAAGGGCACTCTAAGGTATTTAGCACCTAGAGGCATTTCATTAAGAGTTGCTCGGCTAATGATGTTTCTCTTTTAATCAAGAGAGAGACATGTTATAAGGATTTCTGATTTTTGCATACTTATTGTTAGACTATTTATCTTCTTGAATTCAACAAGAGTTTGCAGCAGGCAATTGATATTCGATGGGGTTGGTTTGGTAAAACCAACTAAATTTTCAACAGAAAGAAGACGAGTAATCTTCAAATCCTTGCATCTAGGATGTACTTGCAATAATTTCATGTCTACCATCTCCAGAATCATGGAGTTTAGAATTTCCATTACAATGACAAAAGGCAAGATATAAATGGGGTCAACTTTTCAAACTCATTGAGTTCCTTTTAAATAGCCATAAGAGCATCCATTACGAATGATTGGATAATATGAGGTGGAAATAATAGTGTAAATCCATGCTATGAAAGGTATATGAAAGTTCATTCTTGATAACACAACTGTCATTACTTCCTAAGACATCATGTTAAAAGCTTTTTGAATGTCAAGCTTGAGCGTACATCAAATAGTATTCATTCTATAACCTTTCAATAATTCCTCAGTTAAAAATATGTTGTCACCAATAGATCTCCTATGAATGAAGGCTGTTTGATTCGATGATACTATTGAGTTCATTACAACATGAAGCCTTATGGCTAAAATCTTAGAAATACATTTGTATATAACATTTTCATAGGAGATGGGTCTAAATTGGATAACTGAAAAAGGGTTTTCAACTTCGGGAATAAGTGCAATATTGGTTGCATTAATCCCTGGGAGGAGTTTATTCACTCTAAAGAAGTATTGAATTGCTAAAATAATATCAGGAGCAGTTAAATCCCATGAATCCTTGAAGAAAAGAGTATTATAGCCATCGGGACAACCTGAACTATTTGAATTGAGTGAAAAAAGTGCATCCTTAATTTCTTCAGGAGTAGTCAGAGATATCAAGCTATCCACTTTCTGCAGGTTCAGCAGGGGGAGTTTCATAGAAAATAGACTAGGCACGTCAGCTTTATAGGGAGCTGGAGTTGCCAGAATGGATTCAAAATAATCAATGAAAGCTTTATTAATGCTTTCATTGGTTGATCGAAGATTACCAAACCTGTTATTAAGGGAGAAGAACACTTGGTTGGCCTACTGGAGTTTCAGTTTAAAATAAAAGTAGGCAGTATTTCTATCCGCTATTGTTTCATTCTTATCCTTGTTCTTTTAAAGTGCCGTAGATGCTTTTATATTTGATGCAGCCTGAATATTTTTGCATGGGTATTGCTCTTATTCAGCAAATAGTAAATTCACAGAATCACTGGGAAGGACTGATTGAACTTCGCTAAGCTACTGCTTTAAATTTGTGGAGAGCTTACTGCCAACACCATATATTCCGTTGGCCCATACTTTAAGTGTAAATTTTAGCATCTTCATCTTTTTCTGAAGTTTGAACATAGGGTTTCCTTAGATGATAGTGATCCAAACCTACAAAACAACATTCCTGTATTGTTCATGAGTTTCCTAGTTATTGAAAAACTTAAATGAAGGAACTTATCCATGACATTGTCACCCCATTTTATCAAAAGAGGATTGTGAGCAGATAAGGAGGGTAGAAGGGTTATATAATGAATGGTTGGCCAGATATTTAAAGAGTGGGAGTTATGAAAAACATGGTCAAGCTCGCATAACGTCCTCACTCCAGATCTAGACTTATTAGACCATATGTAAAGAGGCCCACAAGTATTCATAGGAAAACGATTTGAAGATGTTAAAGCTTGATTGAGGGGGACATGTCTTTCAAAGTTAGTTGGTTGCTACCTAATTTCTGCTTGGATTGATGCATACAATTAAAATCTCCAAGACACATCCAACGGCAGGGAGAATGAAGATGGGGAAACTTGTTGAAAAAGGATAGTCTTTGAGCAAGGTGGTTATGATCATAAATAAAGGTAAGACTGAAGTTAGTGGAAGATGGTATATGAGTACATAAAAAATGCATATACTTATCAGTGGAAGAAAGTTTTGTCGGAGAGTAAGTCTTTGGATTCCAAAGTGCTAGAATTTTTCCATATAGGGCATGATCAAGATTGTGATCAAGCATCTATGAGCTCATTACTGAATGCACAGCTTGCATTGTAAGACTATGGTTGAATTTTGTTTCACAAACACCAAGTTTATGGATATTTTGCTCTAAAATTAAATTCCTAATAAATAACTACTTAGAGGGTTGATGAGCACCTCTAATGTTCCATACCACTATATTCCGAGGAGTCATTGGAAGAGAGGGGGAGTTAGCGGTAAGGCATGAAGCCTTGTATACCTTTTGGGGGAGGGAGAACAAGGTAGAGATTTTGAACTAGTTATAGGGAGAGTTTGGGCTGGTGTAAACTCTAAACCAAGGTCAAAATCATCAATTTTTGTCTTTTTAGAGAGATTTTTCTTTCTCCTGCCTCTTTTAGGTTTACTAATAGAGGCACTAGCAGTTTTTATTTGATCATGAGAGATAGAGGGAGGTAGAGGAAGTGTCAGGCCTGTAGGTAACTTGATATCTGCATATGGGCTGTCTATTGGAATTAATAGAGTAGGGGAGATGGTGGAGTTGTTTTACATTATTTGTAGTCTCATGCACTTGATTGGTTACACATAGAGGTGGCAACATGATCATGCAGCCTTGAATTTGATGCATGATAACATTCAGGGTTAGTTTCTCGAGGATTTGTAGAGATATTATCCATAAAGGAGAGTGTATTGTAATTTTCTCCTAATTGAGAGAAAGAATGATTTGTTAAGAGATTGATTAGTGAAGGGTTTGCAGGTTGAGAAAGGCTGTTGCACGTGGATTTTGCTTGCTCAAAAGAGGTTAGTTTGGTTATTGTAGCCAAATTGTTATCAGAATTTAAGCGGTTAATTTCCTTAGGGATTTGAAAAAGAAGTGAGAAAGGGTTTGGGGTATGAGGAATGATTGGTATTTCTTGGGTTGAGCATTTTGCATGCATGGATTCTTGGTGGGTTAGTAAATGATGCATATCATTAAATGATTGAGAGGCACATGGAGGGTTAGATGAACAACCAATTGGAATGGTTATAACATCAATGGAGTTAGTGCTATAATGAATAGTAGATTGAAGTGACTCGTTAATGTAATCATTGCAAATATTATTTGCATCATGTGCTTTGGGGCCCATCACTGCATCACTATTATCTGCTAACATGCCAGTAAGAGCATGATTGGTGGTTGTATTATTTGCTTGAACATTCATTTCATCTAATATGATCGGATCAGTATTAACATATCCATTTTCATCCTTTGAGCATCAATTTTCTATTTCCTACCCATATTTTATTGCCTTGATTTTTTAATGGAACCACTCCTTGCACTTTCTTTTTAATTCAAGTCTGAGAACCAGTATATTTGATGAAATTCCTTGAGTATCAATTTCCAAATTCATTTGCATTTCAATGGATTGGTGGAAATATATCTCCTCATATCTAGGTTGATACACTTTTCCACACTCAAAAGTTTCATGCCCAAAGACACTACAATGGAAACAAATCTTCGGTTTCCAGTCATACTCAATTCTAACATTCGGGCATCCAACACCTAGTTCACTTACAGCAATATGTGTGGGGAGATCATTATCCAGCATAATTTCAATAAGTACTTTTGCATACTCAAATCTCTTCAGCTTTTCGGTGCTTTCAGCAAAGCATCTCAACCTTCCAAGATGACAAGCAAGCCAATTAATACCAAGAAGGGTCGAAGTAATGAGTGGAATGTTATAAAAGTGCACCAAATCAAAAAACTATGAATTTGAGCTTATGCGCACCAATAAGAGGGATTCCATGTAGTTATAATAAAAATCTCCCTTTTGATAAAGATAGGATCGGATTTTAAAACCCTTAAGCAATCCTCCTCATAAGAAAAGGAGAAATAAAAATTCAAGTTATCAAATTTTATATTTACTTCTCCTTGCAGCCTCCGAATTCCACTTATATAAGTTGATACTACTGTTGTATAAGATAACTTAGAACTAAGAAAAAACCAACTAAGTGGTTACACCAATAAGCTATACCTTCATCTCTATCCTCCTTAGGAGGTGCTTTAGGGGTGCCATTCTTAGGGATATTAAAGTGCCTTGGCTGATAAGAGCCAGCATTCTTAGGTCAAGATGAGAAGAAAGCAGCCTATGTAATAGGTAAGGATATGTTTGAGCACGCAAGACGAGTCAATGGAAGAGCAGAAGGAGGAGGATATGGAGGTTCAGGAGGAAGATTGTCAAAGGAAGAGTTTGGTTCAGCTGGAAGAGAGATGGGGTTTGTCGAAAGTGGGGAAAGGGAGATAGGATTTGCAGAAGAAGGCACGGGAGGGAAGAGATTGAGGAATGGAGGTCGAGGTACGGCAGTTGGAGGAGGCAAGGCAGGAAAATGTGAAAAGTTGGAGGGAGAAGGGGTTTGGTGCCATGAATAGAAGATTCCATGAGAAGGCTTTTTTTTTTCAATTATGTTGGTGTTCAACTTCTGATGGAGCTCTTCTACGTAGACCTAGTGGAGCTCGCTAGTAATGGACACATAGCACCTTCTTTTCGAACTTCTAGAGGCGGTTGCTTATAGTAAATGGTGCAATTAGAGCGCATCAGGTGATATGCATGTAGTCTCATATCGGCAAGGAGAAATGATGCCTGACTTCAAATTTAGGGATGCCCACATGGTCAATGACCATACGTCGTATGCCGCCATTTTTGACTCTATTAGCAATGTGACGGAAGGATATATGTTATAAAATGAATGGAGATCAACACTATAAATTTAAGGTATAACGATCAAGAATTATGTTAATGGCAACTGTTTGTGGGCGCACCTTACTAGTCTTGGATAAAGAAATAGTTATCCTTGAAGTCACTTCGCTTGTTATAGATATCCAACACAACTCGATACGTGTCATGCGCTTCAAGAAAGAGAAAGAAAGTGTTTTTTGTTATATGTTTGAATGCAGTTGTGAGAGAGCAATACCCAAGGAATATAGCATTATTGAATATACTGACAAAAAGGTAGAACAACACTAACGAGGCGCATGATCTAGCTACAGGTGTTATAATCTTCAAGTGGATTGTGGGTTTGCTCCCATGGTTCGAGTACCTTAATTTTTCTTTCAGGAGTACCATGTCTTTGGTGGATACATAGGAGATCAGATAGAGTGAGTCTAGGCATTATAGAACATAGAAGGTGTTCCAGCACAAGAACCCCTAGGAGAGGCACCTCCTAGGAAGGATGAAAAGCTTCTATGACTGGAACACCGATAAGGGATGTGTTGAGGAACACTAATGGGATAGTAGCGATTGCTGAAGTAGAAGCTAACATGGAGATAAAAGCAACTACCAGAAGATTCAAAGATGAAGCAGCAACCATAGCAGAGACTCTAATATATCATCATCAGTCCATATCTAATGTGAAAAGCTGGATATAAGCTCAAAATATGGACATCGTATAAGGAACAATTTATGTCTTAAAATTCCGACACACACAATATATACACATACACACACACACATATATATATATATATATATATATATCTGTATATGTGTGATTATTATGGTGACTTTTCCTAGGTGTAGTCGATGTCCAATGTCCAACGGATATTGATGTGTGTCAACGAATCAAACTATGTACATGGATTGGGGGTATGTGGTGTCCTTAATGTGCATGTATTCCATATACCATGTACGGAGTGTGGTAGTATGACATATAATATGAATGTTGGACCATGCTTGAAAAATAATAGGGGTATGGATGAATATGCATTCTTGACACACGATGAAACTATGTTAGTAGTCCTAGATTAACCGCTATAAGCAAGAACACTAGTTCCCGATCGGTCTTTGTTGGTTCACGAGGGTCAGGCAGCAGAGTATTATGGTTGATTTTGAAATAATATTGATTAAATCTACTAAAATTCAATTTCTGTTATTATGAACAAATTTGCAAATTATAATTGTATTTCATCTATTACCATATACCGTATATATTATTTCCCTATTTATTTCTTCCATTGGACCAAACACATTTGACAGTTCCTTTTACCATCATAGGGCAACTATATTAAAATAATTAATATGTATTAACTAATCAATACATGGAATAAAATGTATAGATTATATTACATCACACTATTTGATTAATAATAATAATAATAATATGTATTTTGGGATTTTAATTGAGAATTTTGATGACTAAATACGCTTTTGGAGTTAAATCAAAGAAATTTGAATTCCAAATGGACTTGAAATTATGGAAAATTATTTTTAACTTGATTAAAAACTGAGAAAATAAATGGATGGAATTAGAAAGTAATTTTGGGAATTTTATTGAATTTAATTCAATAAAAGTGATTTTTGGAATTATTTAAAAAATAATAATTAAAAATTCAAATTTGAAGTTTGATTTATATTTTAAAATCCAAAAGTTGTTTGGAAATTTATTTGGCAAAACGAATTATATTTATGAAATTTTGGAATTATTTTGAAAATAAGTCAATTATTTTATATACCGTTGAAAATTGAAAAGCGATATTTTAGTCAAACAAAAACCATTATATAAATAAAATAAAATGCGGGTTAAATGTCTCAAATGGATTTTTAAATGGGTATAAAATAGGCGATTCGATTAAAAGATGGTTATTAGTACAAAATTAGTTAAATATTAAATCAAAATTCTAATGGACCATACTTTTTAATCATATCTCCTTCACCATTATGTTTTAACCTATTACAAACCTTAGCCCTAAAGTATTCCCACCCAAACACTATATAAACAACCACTATTCCTTCTCTTCTTCTCCTGAAAGCCTGTAAACATCAAAGCTTCTATATTTTTCTTCTTCGTCTTCATCTTTAGTTTTAGTTCTTCACTAATGCAAGAGGCATTGAGTATAATTCAATCACCCATACTTATATATATATATATATATTATAATAAATATCAGTATCAGTATATACTATGCTTTAAGTTGTGCATTTCTTCATCTCGTACCATGATCGAAGTAGAATGGATAGTGTATAGCTCAATAAAAACAACCCCCGAAATCACATCGAAGCTCATCCTCGAATGCTAATATACGATGACCGAAGTAACAACTAATGGATCGTGTGATTTCAACATATAAATTGTATACATCTTCAAAAGCCGGGGAGGTAGCGCAACAAAGAGATCATGTGAAGTGCACTCACAACTGGTTGTAAGCAGCTGGTGAAAAAGACTCCATGAGCTTGTTGAGGCAATTAGTCAATGTAGAGGTTACATCCAGATGGAGGCAGCAATGAATATGTAACAACCCAATTGTGTTCACCTTGATTATCGTTTATTTAATTAAAAAAACTAGATTTAATTATGTAAGATTGAATATCTAATAAGCGAGGAATTGTGTAATTGGATTTTTGGGATAAACTGTATTTGAGAAATTAGGTTTAAATTGAGTATTTGTGTAAATTAGAGTGTTATAATCTTTTTAAAGATTAGAATGGTGATTTATAAAGTGTTAGAACTTATTTATAAAATTAATAAGTTTAAAGAATGAGTTAAATCAATAAAAAATTATGTATTTTCTTTAATAAAGGAATTTGGAGAAATATAGTGAAATAGGGATTGAGTGTGTAAATTCTTGGGTAAATTATGTTAGTGCTTTCTAAATAATAAGTAATCTTATTCAGAGAGAAAATGATAAATTTAGTTGCTAAAATGATTTATAGGCATGCTTTCTTATTTTAGATGCAAAATGTCTCATTTTCAATCATAAAAATAAAGGGTTAAATGATTATTAAAATTTCGTTTCACTATTTGATTATCAAGATTAAGCGATGAACTTAATTTTAGAGTGTTCACATAATTTTTTTTATGTTTAAATCATTGAGAAAATATTGTTTTAATTTGTTGAAAAATGAGATAATGGTTTAATTTTTTATTTGATTTAATTAAAAAAGGGTTTGGGCTTAGGCATGTATATCAGCCCATTTATGGACTTAAATGAATTTGAGTTTCTCTAAGTTGAGAAAAATTGCATGTGCGTTCAATTCATAACATACAGTAAGTTTCTCAAGCTACCTTTCTCAAACTCAAAGCTAGGTAGCAAAGCAAATCATCAAATTTAAATTCCAATAAATTGAGATAAAATCCGAGAAAAATCAAGGTAATCTTTCAATCCAAACTATTGTTTTGTGCGTATTTGAGTTTTAAGGCAATTTGGAATAGAAGAAGAGGAATAGCAAGTATAAGAGGCCAAGGAAAGTTGCTAAAAGGCCAATAGGTGAGTTAACACTCACACCATCTATTTCTAAAGTTAGATGCAAGTTGCTATTGTGTTGTTGAATGAATTGATGTTGTATTGATCTCAAATTGATTGTGATATTTGCATATTTATTTGCCTTGATCTTTGGTAGTTGGAACCCTAAACTAGAAATCTCTTATAGCATAAACTCCATGATGTTTGAGTGCTTGCATGCTTCATGATTCATTGCCTTAGAGACCAAATGATTTGCAGCTCGAAAACCATCGTCAATGGACCGTCGGAGGGCGACCTTGAGCTAGAATAGCTCCAGGTTTCACCACCACTGGTGGACCGATAAGTCGCCAGTGGGTCGAAGGGGCACCACCGGTGCACCGGAGGCATGAACTCCTAGAGCTATTTCAGCTCCAGGCGAAGCCCCGTTTCACCCGTTCGTTCGTTTGCCCATTTATTCTATATTGTTATTGCATTGTTTTCTTACCTTATTCCGTGATGATTTTGACACCATTCTAAGGTTCTGAGTTATGAATTTGTGAAATCATCTTGGAATTTATATTCCATAGAAATGCTCTATATGGATATACGATATTACGCACAATTTTTATTACACAATATCAACATGAGTTATCAAAGGAATGATTTCCAAATCAACCTTTTTCGCTTAATCTTTTCAAGTATAATTATATTTTCTTTATAAGAATATTTGGAAGTATATAATATAAATAATTATATTATATTATATAGAGTTGGTAGATATAGTGGATGTTTAAAAGTATGGTTTTTAAAGGAAAAGTGTGAAAACAAACTTTTACATATTGTATTTAGAAATTATTTATATGTGATGAATTTGAAGTAATTGCTTTCAAAACTATGATATCTTCTTAGTATTTTATTGTGTTTTGTCTTTGTCTATATGCCAATCCGGGATTCCTTTTGTGACTTTTGATGAATTTTCGTTTAAATTAGCTTTCAAGCTAATTATTTGCTTTTTCTATGAAATGAGAAATATATTCAAACAATATAGTGGTAACAAGTGATTATGGGACATTAGTTATCACTTCATTATTTAGTTATACGACTTATTTTTGCAGAGTATTTGGTAGTGGAATTTACTAACTAACAGTAATACTTTAGCAACACTCCATGGTTATGGGACACGTGCTTTACTTTAATAATTACTATTAAAGAGTATGTGACGCTGTAGGATTAAATAGTACCTTGGGAATGCGAGTTATTGTACAACACATTATATTCGTTAGTGCATTTGTTAGCTTGACCTTGTAGGTTAGTAGTTCGACCTAGCGGCTTGACGACAGAGGTTGCACCTAGGTCATGGTATTCGTTTTAGCTTCTAACCTTATACCATTGAGCCAGCTGTCTGTACCGCAGGCTATATTTGATATCATAATGATTGTGCCATCTGTTAGTAGGTATGGCACCTTAGCAGTGAAATATTATGTTGAACATATGTTATGGATAACTGGTATCGTTGGACTATAGGAGTTTAGTGGGCTATACTCCTGGAGATTTTCTTATTAGTCTCCCTTTGGAAGAGAGCAATTCACACTAACAATATCCTATTGGTCCAATTATATATGATGGTGTTAGCGACCGATTGAACTGTTAATATGGTGTTAGCGATCGACCAAACTGCTAGTGTAGTATTAGCAATCGACCGAACTATTGGTGTGGTGTAGCGACCGACTAAACTACTAGTATGGTGTTAGCGACCAACAAAACTGCTAGCGTTGAGTTATGAGTATATTCGGGTATCCATTCCCTTGTGTCCTTTGTAGCACTTATGTTCGAGTATGAATCCTTTTTTTTCTTGTGTTTAGTAGATTTTGATATGTTAGCACAATATTTAAGATGATAGTCAATGAGTGACTTGATATGATTTTGTGACATGGTGTGATTTGTTTGTGTTTTATAATTGTACAAGAAGGGACCATACCTTTATGTTTAGTCCACAAAGAGGACAATACCTTTGATAAGCAATAGACTTATATGAATTTATTTGGTTTATTGATTTGAAATGGCTATGTATGAATTACGAAATTTGTATATGATAGTCTTCAATAGACTTGAGTATTATCCAGATCACTTGTATGTTAATTATTGTTAGTTATACTCTATTGCTCTGATATCTGATTGATATCTATATTATTGGGATCTTACCCTTTGATAATCAGAGATAGTCTGATTCGGGTGTTATTTCATTATAATGCTCATGTTAGACCGAGACATTTTAGGTTCATGGACAGTGACCATGGATTCATGAGCGTGTTTGGAGTTTGAAGGGATTTTGCAGTATGCAGCTTTTTGTTACCTCATCATTAGCTCAGCGAGATTTTCATCTGTTATCTATTCAGTTGGTGTGGGTTCTTTGTATATGTATGTATAAGTAATAAGCTTTTATTGATAAATTTAGGGAATTTATATTTATAATTGTTCTTACCTCCAAGATTTGAAAGGGGGTTAAGATTGAAATAAATAAGGAAATATATAAAAGGATTTCCATGTAATGATGAATGAATTGAGAATTTATAGAAACAACAAATTATGTAATTTAATTCTTATATCAATAATATAAGAACAATCTTGGAGAAATGAGTAAATAAATTATATGGAAATAATTTTATTATTTGAAATATGATTTTTCCAAAGGTTATTTGCTTATTTATTTTAACAGAAGATTTTGACAAATATCCTTCAATTCTAAAATTATCACAAGTATTGTAAATTTAAATAAATGGTAATATTGTGATTAATTGTTAAAAATGAGATTTTTCGATTAATAGTCTATTTTATTAAAACTATTGCAAATAAATTTTATTTTCAAAAGTTGTATTTAATTTTTATAAGAGTTTTCAATATCAATAGAAATGAGAATTTTGGGCATGTTATTTGTTTCGAAAAAATAAAAGGAATCAATGTTTATAAAATAAAACATTATTTATGCTTAAATTGATATTTTATAAGTGATAAAATAAAATAAGACTAGTAACACTTCTTCTAAAATTTGTAACACCTTGCTATTGGGTTCATACCCAAACCCTTTTAGCCTATGAAGGAAATAAGAAACAAGTACGTACACTTGTTTCTCGTTTCTCATTTCAGCTCTAAAACCTAAAACAAATCCTCTTTATTTCTAAACCCTAAAAACTAAAATCATTCCTCAACATCAAGTTAAATCAAAGGGTAATTGGCTAATTATTAACGATAATCAACCCAGGTAATCCCTTCTATGCTATATCACATCTATTGGAGTTTTAATTTTAGTTTTATCTTGGATTAGTAATCTTGTTTTTGCAATTTCTAAGAATCAAACCTAGGTTTTGTGGCTGAAAGTGATAGCCTAGGCGAATTCAGATTCTAAGCATTAATTCTATAGGATCGATTTCACCCTAGAGGGGGTGAATAGGGCGATACTATTAATTATAAAAATTTATTGTAGAAGTATATAAAATAATTTCAGCACAGATAATAGTCGAATAATAGCAGCACAGATAATAGCAAAATATTAAAAAGCAGAAAATAGTACACACAGATTTACCCAGCTTCGGCAAAACTAGGCCTACGTGCTGCACCTAAGGTTTCTACTAGAAATTAAGTAGTCAGACGCTTACACATGTAAACTCGCGACACCCGCTATCGACTAACCTAACTCTACGCTCAAAACCCTGCCACAACTCAGCCACTGAGTTGCGAATTCTCGAACTACACCACCGTAGTTCGTCCCCTAGTCACGCGACTAGAAATTACAAAAGTTTAAAAGTAAATTACAAATTAAAAACAATTAAACACACAAAATCCTAATTAAAAAATATAAGCCCAAAAGAAATGTCGGCCCAAAATAAAATAAAAGTGAATTCCCCTTTTCCTTCATTTATTTCTTCGGCCTGACTCCTTGCTTTCGTTCTGTACTTCGTTCCTCTTTCAAAAAGTTTAGGGCTTTGCTAAATTGAGGCGCTGGTTGATATCGTTTGATTGTAGAGATGAATGCTCTTTGATTTGGCTTGCTGATTGATGCTTGCGGCTGCTCCAATTTATCGAGCCCGTATGCTTGGTTGAAAAAATTGATACGTGATGTTCCTCTTGATTTCAATTATGCTCGACTTTTTGATTCGAGTTGTTGGATTGATTTTGATTTAAGAGTATACTCTAAATGTTTTTCTTGAACTCGAATGCCTTGGGAGTGTCGATGATGATAGGGTTAAATATGGTTCGAACCCCTTAATTTTTGTTTGAATTTTTTGTTTGAATTCATCTATTAATTTTGCTCGGCCACTGATTTTTGATTGCATGCTTATGATTGATCCTGACCTTTTCAATACGTATATTTTTAAGTTGCTTGATTATCACGGCTTTCGTTTCTGGCTTGTTCGATTCTTCTTTGGCTGCTCCGTGAATTTCTTTTCTTGGTCATCACGGCATTGATTTTCTAAAACTTCGGTAATTTGGAAATTTCTCTGTGATATTATTTTGTTTGCATTATTGATATGCACTTGTTGTTGGTCTTCATGTAGCTTGTCTGATCTTTAAAAACTCTGTCTTTGTTCGAAACTACTACTTAAAACATGCCTTGATATTCTGACTTCATTGTCCACTGACGTGTTGATGTTGCACTTGATGTTAGTATTGACTTGTCTCAACTACTCATTGCTGTATCACCATATAGTTTGTAGTTACCACTGTTGCCTTTGTTGTTGTGTGACATTGTGTACTTGTTTGAAGTCCTATGTCCAGTAACTTGTCTCATGCGATGTTCATCACGCTTGTTCCATATGCATATGTATACATCCATTGCCTTCATCTTTATGTTGCATGGTCTGTTGGTTCATCACCGTTTATATGTGCACTGCCTATGTATATTTGCACATTTTCTGTTGGTCTGCACTTCAATTGTTCCACATGAGTTCATATTGTATCTGGGCACGTGTGCTTCATGTAGTTAGCTTGGATATTGAACTGCTTTCAAGCTCCACTTTATATTTGTAATGTCTGAACACTTAAGTCAGGTCTGGTGGTAGCATTACATTCATACTTCATATATATGTATACAAGTGTGTATGCATTTTGTCCTTGTTAGCATATTTAGCTGCCTCCACTGTATATCTCATACTTCCATTATAAGTCTGGTCATTTTGTTTGATCATTAGCTTGTTGTTGCCTCTAGTTTCACTGCACATATATGTTCATGTTATACTGCTATATATATATATATATGTAGTTTACTGATGTATGTTGTATCTGGTCTGGTTTTTCTTCATACTGTTTTCAGATTTCGAGTTTCATATCCATTTCCTTACATCTGAAACTTTTGTACTTCCTTTTGTACTTGAATGCATGTTGAAAGTAGATTCTGCATTGTATCTTCATTTGGCCTTGCTCATCGACTTGTATTTGCAACTGTACTGCCCTGGACTGTTTGGTTGATCTGCATTGCTTTGTCCACTGATATTTGAGTCTGTTTGCTTCGAGTACAGTTCATTATTTCTTGTGCGTCGAGTCACTTGTACTTGACAGTTTTGTATTGCACCTGAGTTGAACCTAGTGTTGGCTCGGATTTGACCTTGTGCTCATATCGTGACTTTATTTGTATTGTACTTGAATATTTGTACTTGAGTTGAATCCAGCTTTTTATTGGGTTTGACCTTGTGCTCACCTGTCCCTGCAATTTTGTCAAGTGTATATCGGTGTGCACGGCCTTGTGACATATACAGTGATACACTGTGCATGTCACAAGCTGTTCGTGTATGATGAATTCAAAAATGAATATGATGACGAACAACCCAAATAACTGAGGAAAATAATATTTTCAAAACACATTTTATTTCACACTGCAAAAATATTTCTTTTTCAATTTTACTGCGTCAGTGTGTATTTTGTAGATAACTCAGATGCTGGATTCAATCTGGAATAGAGTTGAAGATAAATACGAGTAAATGAGTGATATGTAGTGAGGTGCAAATGTAAATTGAAAATTGTGATGTAATCGAATTTGTATTGTAATTGAAATCGTGCATATATAGTGAGAGCTCAAATTTGTACTATTCAAAATTGTAATAAATATTTGTTTGAATAAAATATCTGTTTGAATTTAAATTCTGTGTTATTTATTTTATTCAGCAAATATTTATTTAATTCTGTGAAAATAAAATAGTACATTAACAAATACATTTAAATGAATATATATATATATGTTTATTATCATCAAACAAAAATCATATACTTGCATATTCAACAATCTCCCCCTTTTGATGATAAAAAACATATATTTAAGATTCAGAATTTACTAAATGTATTTGATCATTGATAGACTCTATTTGCTTCCCCTATTTGAATGCTCCCTCTCTACACAAAGCTCCCCCTTCATATATGCATGAGAATAAATAAAAATATGCAAATGAACCTAGATGCAAATAGAAAATACAAAACAAAATAGTTGACCTTTATTTGCCAAAATCTTAATTTTTCTCTCCCCCTTTTGTTATCAGCAAAAGAGTAATAGTGTTAGAAAAATAGAGATAAAGTGATAGACATTAATACAACATTAATACTCAATCGGGTATAAATATTAAATTTCAATAAAAAATCAAACAAAAATCATAAATACTCTGTTTGACGCATATTCCACTTTAGAATGATAGGGATGATGTCGGTATACAAAACCATATAGTTGTGTCAATTTGTGGTATATTTATATCAGGAATTTGAATATCTACTAACCATGCATAATCGTTAGGACTTTTAAATAAGATTAGCAGTATTCCCAATTTTTTATAAAAAATGAATTTCAAGCATCTTCTAACCACGCATAACCGTGAGGACTTTTAAATGGGATTAGAATCAGCTTGTCTATTTAGTCAATCAATTTTGATATGCGTTCCATACATGCATAATCGTGAGGACTTTTAAATGAGAGTGAATACTTTGGATGTTTTTATCGCTAAAAATATAATGAAATGAAAGCGCATAATTTCCTATTTAAAATACCACATATTGACATACTATATTGGATTTTGATGAGTGATGGTCGATAGATATATGATAGAATTAGAGATGGCCATGGAATTTTTACCAACAAGAAGATTTTATAACTCTTGTTTAAATTTCTAAAGAAATTTACTAATTATACTATCTCAAGTTATAATATATGATTAATATCGACACTCATCACTTTTTAAATCACTATTTATCCTTTTGATAATCAGTAGGAAGTCAGATTAGTTAATGCAGTCATTTAAAATCAAATCCAAAAATAATTATAAAATCAAATTTTCCAAAATGACTAATTTGAAACAAGGTCAAGAAAAATGATTTTCTAGAAGGGGTTTTATAAGAAAAATGTCTGCTATTTGAAAATTATTTGAAATGAAAAATATGCAGATATTTTCTTTGAAAACAATGCAACTATTGAATATCTCAATATAAATCACGTTCCACTAGTAATTTTTCTATCAACTAGATTACCAGTGTAATCTGCATCCGAATTTTCCTTTGACTCAAGATTATCATTAGTTGAATGTTATAGACAAGACGATGAAGTTGCAACAAATTTCCTTAACAGCATTTTGATGGAATTGAATTGAAGCCGTGCAAATAGTAAACATAGTATCAGTTAAGATAAACAAATATATCCACTTGTATCATGAGTAATCAGCAATCAATAAAACACCATCATTAGTCCAAACAAATCTATATGAAGTAGTTCAAAGATACTAGAGGTACATGTAGTGTTCTTGGCATAAAAAGATAATTGGCCAACGATTTTCATAAGTCAGGATCATAATCAACATCGACATTTATTTCATTTCTTTATAACATAACTGGCTGATTTAAATTCAGATTATGGTGCAGATTATCACATTTAATATATCATTCAGGATAGATGTGTCGTTACCTATTTTACCTTTACGATAATTTTTTGTTGTTGTCCATTGTGATTCTTCCACCTTTGTACTAGGCTAAAGAACATTGATTTGTCGCCCGTTATGTGCCTGGAACAGCCAGAATCCAGGTAACACTGTTGTTGTTCCTTAGCCTGCCACCACACCTACACGAGAAAAGATTTTTGTGACCTATTTGTTTTTATAGGTCCGTGGTTGTTAGTGGCAACGGATTTTGAAAAATAAGTTTGTGGAGACCCAAAACTATTTATATATGTTCCTTTCGGCACCCAGATTTGTTTAACTTTGAGGGATTTTATATTTGTGCCTTTTGGAATCCAAATTGGAATGATTTTCACATGATTAGGTCTATACCAGCAAATATTCTAATTGTGTCTAGTTTTTCCACATATTGTGCACTTTGAATTGACTTGATTAATTTCATTTCTATCATGTTTTGATTGATTATACCCAAGTCCTTGTCTAACCGTATTATCAGTTTGTTTCCCTAATAGTATATTTAACGATATTTCACTTTTTGAAAATTTTCCTAAAGTCATAGACAATTGTTGGACTTGTGTTTTAAGAGATTCATTTTCATTTAATAATTGTGTGCACTTTTTAATAGAATTTTCTCTCCTCGTACTTTCACTTTCTTTCAAAATCAGAATTTCATTTTCAAGCGATTTAATTTTAATTTCTGATTTTTTAATTTCTTCTTCGAATGTTGGACACTTATCACACTTACGGCTCTTGCTTTGATAGTATTTAACTAATTGATCAAGTTGTTTATTTAAATCTATCAAAGTATCTCTTTGTGATTCAATTTTAGCGTATTTCTCCCTATGTCGTTCCAAACAGCCATTTACTTCGTGGAAATATATAAGTAATTCTGAGTGAGTAAGTTTTGATACCTCGCTTGGCTCGTCATCATCGCTATCAGTTATATCACCTCGAAGGCACAGATCTGCATTTTCACTCTCACTGCTAGTGCTTTTATCATCATCACGTTTATTCCACGTGGCTATAAAACTTCTCCTTTTCGATTTCTTTTCTTGGCCGAGTCGATTTTGAGGACAATTGGGCTTGATGTGGCCAGGTTTATTGCACTTGTGACAGATGATCTCCCGTTCTTCTAAGTTGTCTAGTGCTTTGACTATTCTTCTTTTTAATTTTTGATTTAGAGCTAGATTTCTGTATTTTCAGTTCCACTTTTAAAATCCTTTTATTAGTAGCGCCAGCTCAGTGCTCCATCATCATCACCATCATCATCATCATCATCATCACTTTCTATCGTTCCTTTAAGAGCTATTGATTTCTTTCGAGTATCACCTCCTTCGCGTTCTTTCTTGAATTTCATTTTATCTCATAAATGGTGAGATTTCCAATGAGCTCTTCAACTTTGATTTTTTTCAAATCCTTCGATTCTTGAATAGTAGTGACTTTGGCTTCAAAATTTCATGGAAGGACTCTGAGGATTTTTTGGACTATTTCCAACTCTGTGTATGATTTTCTGAGAGCTTTTGATTTGTATACAATATTGGAAAGTCGTCCATACATCTCCTTGACATTTTCTTCCTTGGCCATTGTGAAATTCTCGTATTCGCTACTCAGCATGGCAAGGCGAGATTCCTTGACCTGAGATGTTCCTTCGTGAGTCACTTCAAGTGTGTGCCAGATTTCCTACGCAGTTAGACAATGTGAGACACGATTAAATTCAATTTGATCTAATGAACAAATAATAGAATTCATAGCTTTAGCATTAGCATTATGTAGTCTATTTTCTAGATCTATCCATTGATCCATCGGTTTATCTATTTTCTGATTATCTACCATTATAGTTGAGGTCCTATAACCTGTCTCAACAATATTCCAAGCATCAATGATTTTCAGAAAGATTTTCATTTTATTTTTCCAGTAAGCATATTCACCATTGAACATTGGTGGTCTAACTATGGACTGACCCTTAGCAAAAACATTATTAAAAGAAGCCATTTTAAAATTTTAAATTTTAAAAAACAAAAATTGGTTTTTGAAAAATCAAAATTTTAAAACAACAATTGACTTCTGTTCCTAGCTCTGATACCACTTGTAGGATCGATTTCACCCTAGAGGGGGGGGTGAATAGGGTGATACTATTAATTATAAAAATTTATTGCGGAAGTATATAAAATAATTTCAGCATAGATAATAGTCGAATAATAGCAGCACATATAATAGCAGAATATTAAAAAGCAGATAATAGTACACACAGATTTACCCAGCTTCGGCAAAACCCTGTCTACGTGTTGCCCCCAAGGTTTCTGCTAGAAATTAAGTAGTCAGACGCTTACATACGTAAACTCACGACACCCGCTATCGACTAACCTAACTTTATGCTCAAGACCCTGCCACAACTCAGCTACTGAGTTGCGAATTCTCGAACTACACCACTGTAGTTCGTCCCCTAGTCACGCGACTAGAAATTACAAAAGTTTAAAAGAAAATTACAAATTAAAAAAAATTTAAACACACAAAACCCTAATTAGAAAATATAAGCCCAAAAGAAATGCCGGCCCAAAATAAAATAAAAGTGAATTCCCCTTTTCCTTCGTTTATTTCTTCGGCCTGACTTCTTGCTTTCGTTCTGTACTTTGTTCCTCTTTCAAAAAGTTTAGGGCTTTGCTAAATTGAGGCACTGCTTGATATCGTTCGATTGTAGAGATGAATGCTCTTTGATTTAGCTTGCTGATTGATGCTTGCGGCTGCTCCAATTTATCGAGAGCATATGCTTGGTTGAAAAAATTGGTACGTGATGTTCCTCTTGATTTCAATTACGCTCGACTTTTTTATTCAAGTTGCTGGATTGATTTTGATTTAAGAGTATACTCTAAATGTTTTTCTTGAACTTGAATGCCTTGGAAGTGTCGATGATGATAGGGTTAAATAGGGTTCGAACCCCTTAATTTTCGTTCGAATTTTTCGTTTGAATTCATCTGCTAATTTTGCTCGGCCACTGATTTTTGATTGCATGCTTATGATTGATCCTAACCTTTTCAATACGTATATTTTTAAGTTTCTTGATTATCACGGCTTTCGTTTCTGACTTGTTCGATTCTTCTTTGGTTGCTCCCTGAATTTCTTTTCTTGGTCATCACGGCTTTGATTTTCTAAAACATCGGTCATTTGGAAATTTCTCTGTGATATTGTTTTATTTGCATTTTTGATGTGCACTTGCTGTTGGTCTTCATGTAGCTTGTCTGATCTTTGTAAAAACTCTGTCTTTGTTCGAAACTGCTACTTAAAACATGCCTTGATTTTCCGACTTCATTGTCCACTGACGTGTTGATGTTGCACTTGATGTTAGTATTGACTTGTCTCGACTGCTCATTGCTGTATCACCATATAGTTTGTAGTTACCACTGTTGCATTTGTTGTTGTGTGACATTGTGTACTTGTTTGAAGTCCTATGTCCAGTAACTTGTCTCATGCGATGTTCATCACGCTTGTTCCATATGCATATGTATACATCCATTGCCTTCATCTTTATGTTGCATGGTCTGTTGGTTCATCACCGTTTATATGTGCACTGCCTATGTATATTTGCACATTTTCTGTTGGTCTGCACTTCAATTTTTCCACATGAGTTTATATTGTATCTGGGCACGTGTGCTTCATGTAGTTAGCTTGGATATTGAACTGCTTTCAAGCTCCACTGTATATTTGTAATGTCTGAACACTTAAGTCAGGTCTGGTGGTAGCATTACATTCATACTTCATATATATGTATACAAGTGTGTATGCATTTTATCCTTGTTAGCATATTTAGCTACCTCCATTGTATCCCATATTTCCACTATAAGTCTGGTCATTTTGGTTCATCATTAGCTTGTTGTTGCCTCTGGTTTCACTGCACATATATGTTCATGTTATACTGTTCTATATATATATATATGTTGTATGTATCTGTGCAGTTAAAGCGCTCGGCAGATTCAATATGGCGGAGGTGCAAAAAGTCATAGCGGGGATACAGCGAAGATATAGCGAGATATAGCAGATGACTCTAAAATAGCATATAAAACTCGTACTTAATGTTTATACAAATATATAAACGGTAATTAAATAAAAAATTAACATTCAATTAAATTATTATTAATACATTAATAATTTTAAATAAAAACATGTGCGAATATACTATAGATAAACATAAAACCATTATATAACATAATTGAATTTAGTAGAATATTAGAGTATTTTAATTTTTCTGAATATACACTAGAAATTCAATTAAATAAATTAATTTCATAAATTTTATAATGTATAAATGTCATTTTTCAATTCATTTTTTAAAGAAGATATAGCGGAAATAGCGTAATATAGCGGGAATAACGGGATATAGCGGAAATAGCGGGGCTTAAAGCAGAAAGGCTATATTTGAGGCTATATGAAAAAATCGTAGCGGTAGAAATCCGCTATGAGATATAGTAGGGTTATAGCGGGTTAATAGCGGGGCATTAACTGCACAGGTACGTATGTATGTATGTAGTTTACTGATGTATGTTGTATATGGTCTAGTTTTTCTTCGTACTGTTTTCAGACTTTGAATTTCATATCCATTTCCTTATGTCTGAACCTTTTTTAACTTCCTTTTGTACTTGAATGCATGTTGAAAGTAGATTATGCATTGTGTCTTCATTTGGCCTTGCTCATCGACTTGTATTTGCAACCGTACTGTCCTGGACTGTTTGGTTGATCTGCATTGCTTTATCCATTGAATTTGAGTCTGGTTGCTTCGAGTACATTTCATTATTTCTTGTATGTCGAGTCACTTGTACTTGACAGTTTTGTATTGCACCTGAGTTGAACCTAGCGTTGGCTCGGGTTTGACCTTGTGCTCGTATCGTGACTTTATTTGTATTGCACTTGAATATTTGTACTTGAGTTGAATCCAGCTTTTTATTGGGTTTGACCTTGTGCTCACTTGTCCCTGCAATTTTGTCAAGTGCATATCGGTGTGCACGGCCTTGTAACATGTACAGTGATACACTGTGCATGTCACAAGCTGTTCGTGTATGATGAATTCAAAAATGAATATGATGATGAAAAACCCAAATAACTGAGTAAAATAATATTTTCAAAACACATTTTATTTCACACTGCAAAAATATTTCTTTTTCAATTTTACTGCGTCAGTGTGTATTTTGCAAATAACTAAGATGCTGGATTCAATCTGGAATAGAGTTGAAGATAAATACGAGTGAATGAGTGATATGTAGTGAGGTGCAAATGTAAATTGAAAATTGTGATGTAATCGAATTTGTATTATAATTGAAATTGTGCATATATAGTGAGAGCTCAAATTTGTACTATTCAAAATTGTAATAAATATTTGTTTGAATAAAATATTTGTTTGAATTTAAATTCTGTGTTATTTATTTTATTCAGCAAATATTTATTTAATTCTGTGAAAATAAAATAGTACATTAACAAATACATTTAAATGAATATATATATGTTTATTGTCATCAAACAAAAATCATATACTTGCATATTCAACAAATTCAAGTCCAAATTCGGTGAGTAATCCTCACACTTCTAGACTGCACTGAAAGATTGTGGATGTTGTTGTATTGCTTGAACATATGATAAATTTGGATCCAATTATTGTATGATATCTCTAGCCATATGAACCTCCTTCTTGGCTTGGTATGAGCCCTTGTAAAATGATCTTATAAATCATAAATTTGAAATTGTTTGATTGCTTGCACGATAGCTAATTCAGTGTAGCAGAAGTCTAGGCTCAATTCAGCAAAGAAATTATAGCTAATGGATGATCAGAGCACCACCGACAATGCCTGGAGCTCAGCCCAGGCATGCCAACCGGTGCACCGGTCTTGATGACCGGTGGACCGATCATGACCTGGACTGGGATCCAGGTCATGCTGTTTCGGGCTCCGTTTGCTCCTGTTTGCTCCTTCGTTCGCCCGTTTGATCGCTTGAACCCAATTTTTTGATTTTGGTGCTGTTTTCTATGCTGATTTCAATGTTATTTATGGATTTTGATTTATCAATTTGAGAACTCATTTTGAAGTTATATACCATAGAAACGCTCTATGGGTTTATGGAGATTTTACACAAGGTTTCTAGCACAAATTCAATCAGAATTTGAAAAAGACTTCTAGTACAACATATTTTCCATAATAAGTTTATATACATATTTTATTATTTATTTTGATAATAATGGTTTTATATCGAGATGGGAAAATATTCCAAATTACACTTATTTATAAAGAGATTTGCAAAGGCTTTCCATATATATATATATATATATACATATACATACATTAGCTTACTAAACAACGTCTAAATATATTTATGAATGTAAAAGTTCCACAAACTCCTTTTTCTCATACAAATATTAGCTTATAACCTAAAATATAGTTTAAGAAAGTTTTTCAAAGCTTAATACTTTTATAAAATTGCACAACATCGATCGAATGAGGAATTGATTTAAACAGATTAATAAAACAAGTTGTATGGGACGCTCCCGTTTATTTTTTCGATTAATTCCTGGACTTGTTCGATCGAGCCATTTATATACAAGAGTGGAGTTTACTAACCTATAGTAAACGTTTAAATAAACCCATGTAGTATGGGACACACGGTTGTTATTCATTCGGTTACTATTCGAGGGTATATGATATTTATCGACGAGTTTCAGACTCGCCTTTGCAGTTTATAGGCGTTCGCCTATCTTGGAGTTTATAGGTTTATACCTATCTTGGAATTTTTATAGGTCTTGTGTCTATCTTGTAGTTTATAGGACTTGTTCCTATCTTAGAGTTCATAGGTCTCGCACCTATCTTGGAGTTTTATAGGCTCTCGCCTAACTTGGAGTTATTATAGGAATTATACCCATCTTGGAGTTACATGCATGTAAGTTTATTTATTCACCAATCTTGGAGTTTGGCGCCTTTTTGCCTTTTTATGTGATTTCTAGATTCAATTTTATTGTGTTATCACCAAACGGTTTTGGGGATTTGGCCTTTTGAAGCTATCTTGGGTTTTGATATTTGGTGATTACATTCTTGAAGTTATTGAAATATGCTTGATATTATCGATATTTGACTTAATGATTATATTTGAGATCTAGTTCATTTTGCCTATTAATTATCTTGCTAATTCATCTATTTTAGTCTAGATTGACCCGTTTATTATTCAATAATACTCGGGTAGACCGAGATGTTTCAGGTCCTTCAGCTTTATGCTTTAGGGTGGACTTCCTATCAGTTAGCTAGATGTTTACTTTTGTCATCACTATGTTTATATTCATATTTATAATGTACCTTATATCAAGTCTAGAATCTTTTCTGTACATATTCATTTCATGAGATGTAGTACAGATATATTCTATGGATCGTTTTGACCATAGCCTTGTATTTGATATTATGTAACTATTCGATTCGATCAGCCTGTATCTATTTGTATTCCGTTGTGTATATTCTGTGATCTATGCTTTTGTGATTTGCATATCATATATTGTTCAGGATTATTGTTAAAGCCATCGTAGTTTTATTTTAAGCCTGGGATTGCACATTTCGATCCATATATATATATATATAACATATCAATCGACATATCAATACTCGCTTAAAGCAAAATTTATGGATGAACGTTCCTAACCAGCTCTGTTCTCTACACCAACAGACAGTATTACCCTGTAATACCCTTTGTTAGTGTGGTCTCGAGGTGGGGCATCACAACTTGGTATCAAAGCTAAGTTCAAAACAAAATATGATATTATAGACACAAGCCTTGGCCTAAATGAGTCTTAGAGACCGTCCGTTAGGGGTTCTTGGGGAAAATATTAGGAATCATTCCCTTTAGAAAAAGAAATGTCGTTTTGGATTCTAAGAATGTTTTCCTTCATTTCCACTCTTTGATATTCCTATTGTCGAATCATGTGATTCCTAAGCAATCTTTGATCTATTCTATTTTGGAGGTGTGGATTGGCTGGAGGCTGAGTCACTCGTTCTAGTATTGGGCAGTCTAGCAAGCCCAGTTGAGATGTAGCACTTTTTTTTCCTAGCAAAACATGAAGTTTTTGTCGATCTTTATATGATCGGAATTGCATAGTGGAAGCAGATGGATGGTTCCGCTGGGCACATTATCCAGTAAATTTGTGACTGTATAACTAGTTGATTGGATGTTTGTTTGCATAGGATTCTTAATGACAATTAAAATTCAACTAAGAGTTATCCCTTGATAATTAGAATTCTAATTGAAGACTATTGATTGAATCTTATGGTATCTTCATATTGGAAATCACCGCAAGAGATATTGAATTTCTTGGATATAAAATAATCCAGGACCAAATCTTAAAATTATAAAAATCAACCAATTGGAAATGGGGATAAGTTTTGGTATTTGATTACCTACTAACAAAAAAAATTAAAAAAAAATAAATGACTTATTATTTACTCGAAACAAAGAGTTTAATTAAGAATTATTTTAATGCAATTATCGCATAATTAGAAAATACCATCCTATAAGTTTTTTATAATATGTTTAATGGTGATGATTATAAGTTTGTTATTATATGCATTAACTCAAGTATATATATAAAGATATAAGTATCCCCTATTTTAAAAGAGGATTTTGATATATATATATATATGACTGTTAAATTGCCTGTTGGATGCTTTAAGGATTCTGGTTGTGGACGTCTTACCAACGTACTCGACAGGAATTCCTAAACATTCAAACGAGACAATTGGACATACACTTTTATTAAAATAGTTGTTTTGCAAAGTCATATTTTTAGAAATATGTTAATTCAAGAAGGAATAAAAACATTTTGTAACTAATCTGGTTTAAAATAAAATGATATTTGGATATGCATACAAAGGTATATGATTATAATTATATATTAAGGTTTTCGAAATATAAGGGTATTTCTATAAGATAGAAAGAATAGAAATATCAATAAAGATAAATAATATTTAGAAATCATTTTCTATATGGAAGAGTATATTATTAGATTTCTAAATTATAATCTCATAAGGAAAATATTTTGAGAGCCTTAGTTCTATAATATAGGGAAGTACTAATAATCGACTTAGTGTTACCAATTGGTTTAAATGCTCTCGAGTAATGCTTCATCGAATATAGTATAACTTATTGAATAGAATGTTTGAGTGGAACTTACTATCCTATTAGTGAATACTCGAATTTCACCGTTTAGTATGGGATGCTTTAGTTAAATTCTTGTAATTTCTATTAGGAAGTATTTAGCACTTTAGGATTGTATTTTCTTTTGGTGTTCCATGGGACTGATAGATCCTTAAGGGAATATAGTTCAGGTTTTCCAGCGGTATCCGTAACAAGTAAAATTTACTAGCTTATAGTAAGTACTTGAATTTCACCAAGCGATATAGGACGTTTTGTTTAGGTTCTAGTGATTACAGAAAGTGATAATATTTGGTACTTTAGAGTATATTTCCTTTTAGTATTCGGTCGGGGGACGATAGATCCTTAAGAGGTATGCTTTGGATAGGCTTTGAAATAATTATAATCTAAGTAAAAACACATAAGTGTAAATTCCTTAAATAGCCAAATCAACAAAAGCTAAAGAGAAGCATGATTCTTTTTTTAAAATTAATTTGAAACAAATTCTAAATGCTTAAGCTTAGGTTAAATGATATGTGAGTTAAGATGCTATCTTTAATTGTATTTGAAATTACAATTTGTGGAAATGACTTTATGGATCGATTTATCTCTTGGGTATTAATTAAATATTAAGAGGAAACTGAATATACTCCTAAGAAGAGGTTAGTGAATTGAATCTGTAGGATATGTATGTATTGTGTGTGTATTGATTCAACCTTAAATTAGGTAGTGCCTAAAGTTTCAAACTTGCACAAAGGGTTTATTCCAAAATAAAAATAAACAGGGATCTGGAAATATTTTTGGGAATTTCAAAAATGAGAAAATGTAAATGATTTTCGGATGGGAAAATGAAGTTTTGGAGATTCGGTTATTATAATAATAATTTCTTGGGAAGCTAATTATTTTATTTTTATCACAAAAGAGAATGGAAAATTTGATTAGTAAATTCATGAATAGGATAAATCTAATTGGAGGATATTATTGACTTATATACATACTATGCAAAATAGGTGAAGTGCATAGACAAAAGTAATGATGGAACGTTAAGTGCTTTAACTACAAAAGCCTCTTTTGGAAAATCTTCAAGTTTTCAAAACTTAGCACTAATTTTGGAAATAACCAAAGGAAGTTTCTCTATTTGGGAAATAAATATTTAGCAAAGCAAACTAATTGGGATTACTTCGGTAAAGAGTAATCTTCATTTTGAAATGAAATTTGTAGTGAAAAATTATAAAGGAAATTTAGTTAAGTAACCTGAATACTTTGGAATGAATTCTATAGTTTGAGCCTTTCAAATTAAAAACCAATTAAAGGTTTTATTTGGTATAGAAGTAAGTAAGAGGTGAGTTTGAAAAGAAAATAATGTGTAATTGGGGTTCGTGTGAATTTTGGAAATTTAAAAACCCTTTTGCGAAAGAATTTCACGATGAGATAAAATTATATTAAGATCTTGAAATTTGAATGAGGAGAAATCCTAGAATTACTTTACAACTCTTGAATATGATTAATTTAGAAAGTCCCTTAGAACATTAAGAATGTTAAGTATTTTGAATAGAGAAAATACTTATGAAAATTTTGATTAAAAACTTGCTTGGAGATTTTATTCCAAGGACATCTTTTAGGTTATAACCTTTATTTGATTTGCTGAGGTTGGAATTTTTAAATTTTAAATCCTTTAAAACAAGTTATAGAAGTAATCCATAGTGCAATTTGAGAATGAGGTAACTAAGAAATTTTTTGGAAGTAAAAGGTTATAGAAATTTTGAGAATTCAAACCAATCATTTGAGTTTATCTCAAATAAATAATGAACAAAACTGTATCCTATGGAAATTAAATAGAGAACTCCTAGTGGTTTGAATGTTGATAAAAATCTTGGAAATCAACCTCGTTATTATATTCTTGACTTTGGTAGCATTATGAGGATCGTGTCTACTTTTAATTGAATTTTCCTATTGTTGATAGTTTCCAATCCGGTATCGTCATGGGTCCTTTTGAGACTTTATTTGAGAGGCCATATCGATCACTCTCTTGTTAGCTTGAATCTAGAAGAGAAATTGGTCTTAAGTCCTTACTCTATTCGTGAATCTTTTAAGAAGATCTTGGAATTTTTGTGGAAGATCAGATCTTTGTTCATGTTTCTTCCTTATCGGATGATTGGTATTTCAGTCAATTTGGCATGATGGCTCTTTGAGATGTGCGACCCTATCCATCCATTGAGCGTAGTGGCTATGTAGCTTATCGAGTTTATTTACCAGTCCAGTTCTCTGGCATTCATGGTGTTCTTCGTGCATTCAGATTTGGAAACATTTTATAAATTCTGATTTTATTCTTGGGCATAGAATCCTTGTTGCACTTGAGATTCTTGTTTACATTATCCCTCGATCATAACTTATTTATTTTGAATAGATGCATCATCCATAGTTTATTATTGACTTTCCCTTAAGGAAAATCGAGGGATGCAATTTTTATAAGGTGGAGTCTGTAACACCCTGGTCGAGATTTTTTGGAATTAAATCTAAAATATGATTTAACTAATCATAAATAAATTTTTATTGATAAATTTTGTAGATTTATATTTGTTCTTATCTCCAAGATTTGAAAGGGGTTCAAAAAAGTCAAACAATATTCATGGGGACCGTTCCTCCTTCTTCTTCTGTTCTTCCCTTACCTTCTACTGTTCCTTCTGTCTTACCCATTCCTCCCTTGTCTCATCACCTTTCCATCCCTCTCACAGCTACTTCTCCCATTCTTCCACCACCTACTCCTGACCTTCCTCCTTAACCAGTTGTTGAGCTGTCCTCTCTTCCTCCTTGCACGTTACCTACTGATCTCCATTGCTCCTCTGCTCCTGTCAACCCTTCTTCTACTCTTAACTCTTTGCCTTGGACATCTCTTTTCAAATCTAAGCCTCGTAATTCAGGCTCTTATGTCCCTCAGGAAATTCCTCTTTAGTTCTCTGGTGATGTACTCATGCCAACAAGTGAAATAATAAAGGCTGGTACTGATGTTTGGAAGGACTGCCTTGTGGGGTTTTATCTAGACAAGCCACTACTGTATGCTACTGTTGTGTATCAACTGAAGAAAGTATGGAAGCTGAAAGGTGATGTTAATGTTAAGTCTGATGGGTTTCTCTTTCTCTTCAGTTTTACTTCTGCAGATGACAAACATAGGATTTCTGAGGCTGATCCAATCATAATAAGAAACAAACTTTTCATCGTGAAGCCGTGGGATGTTACAGTAGGTAATAGTTGTGGAACAATACGCTCTGTTCTTGTTTGGATTAAATTATATAATATTCCTCTTTATGCCTGGTCGCATTATGGTATTAATTGGTTGGCATCAAGGGTTAGGAAGTTTCTGTGCATGGATCAGCCAACTGAGAGGTTAGACAGGATAACTTATGCTAAATGTCTTGTAGAAGTAAAACCTAACAAAAAACTTGTGAATAATTTTCTAGTAAAACTGATGGATGGTAGCGACCAACTAGTTACAGTAGATTATTTATGGAAACCAGAAGTGTGTGTATTTTGTAGTGAGCTTGGTCATTCTGATCATAACTGCTTATTTGCACCAAAAGATAATGAGGTCTCTAATCATGATGAAAAAGAATCTCCATGTGTTTATGAGTCAGGAAAAGACAAACAAGAGGTGTTGAGCAAGACTAGAAACCAGAAACAGGTTTGGAAAAAAGTCACTTATAATAAAAAAAGAACAAAGGAATCAGTCTTAATGAAGTTAGTGAAAACCAAAGGGAGGTAATAGGCACTGAGTCGCTTCAGTGTGCTAATGTTAATGATGGGGTGGGTACCAAGGACAGAGCTGAAAAAGTTAATCAAAATCCAGTTTCCCATCATGTATCGGTTAATAGTATGGTGAATAGTTTTCAAGTGCTAGCAGATGACCAAAATGAGGTTTCTGGGGTAGCAGATCTGGTGGATAAGGAAAAAGTAATAGGAATTGACATAGGCATTAAGGAGGGAGAGTTTCTCGAAGAAGGCATGGTAAATTCCACAGTTTGCCCCGAAGTTACTGGTAGTGGTAAAATACATGACAAAACAAGAGTGCAAGGTGTATCTCCTGTGCATGTGCACACCTCCTCTGCATGCAACAATCAAGAATCTTCGCTGTTACAACCTGAAAATGATCAAAATCAAATGGTGGAAACTAATGACACAAATATGCAAGGTTCTCATGCTTCAGAAACAAACATCATCAACTCTTATGCTAATAACATATTTGCACTTGCTTGCTGCATGCAAAATGTCACTTCAGCTTCTTCCTACAAACATTCTCTTCAATCTTCCTCTACTCCTATTTCAGATCCCCATATCTCTCAAATCCTCTCTTCAACTCCTCCTCCTTCATCTTCAGCTCAGTTTCCATATGTTAATAATACTATCATTCCGGGATGGATTGACAAAGGAAAACAGTTGTGTGAAGACACAGCCCTTGGTAAAAATGATAGTAATAAAAGAACAACATCAAAGAAAAATCCAAATTTCAAATCTGGTCCTGCTGATCCACATTCTCCTGCTACTAGGAGCAGAAAAAACACAATCCACCAATCTCTCTAGATTTATGATGATTCAAAATTTAGGAGTTTGGAACATAAGAGGTGCTCATTGTCACTTGAAACTGGATCAAGTTAAAAATCTCATTCTCTCTCATAATCTTAAATTAATAGCTATGCTTGAAACTAAACTCAACCTCACTTTATCTATTAGGGATGCTAATTACATTAACCCTAATTGGAAACATCTCCATAATCTTTCTGATTCTGAATTTGGTAGGATATTAATCCTCTATGATCCTACCGCATTATCCATATCCTCTATCCTATCTTCTAGGCAATTCATTCACACTAAAGTCATCTGTCAGCAAACTCAAACTTCATTCTACATTACTTTTATTTATGCAGATAACTCCTCTGCTTCAAGACAAAATCTCTTTGACTTCTTGCCTTATCTTAGGCAAGAATCACATCCATGGTTGGTCATGGGTGACTTTAATAGCTGTCTTCAGCTTGATGATAAGTATGGTGGTCAGTCCTTATTCCCCAAGCACATCCTTCCTTTAAACATTGCCATCTCTGATTCTGATCTCCTAAATATTCAAACTTCTGGTGCAAGATTTTCCTAGAATAATAGAAGCAGGAGTGGAGTTAGAACTTTCTCCACTATTGATCATGCTTTTTGCAACTTAAAATCTCTCTTTTTGGCCTAATCTCTCTGTCAATCTTCTTCATCCAATCCTCTCTGACCACTCCCTATTGATTCTTTCATCTGGTCCCTCCATGAAAAAGGAAAAAAGAAGTTTCAAATTTTTTAATGATTGGACTCGCTCCTCTGAATTCAAACCAATTGTTGGTAATGCATGGTCCTCACATTGTTATGGTAACCCTATGTTTATTCTTTGCAGGAAGCTCAAACTTGTTAAAAATCAATTGAGAACTTGGGCAGCTGAATTGCATGGGGATGGAACTAAGTAGTCAACTTTATTGAAGATTAGGTATAAACAAGCTCAAGAAGTTATGATGAATAACCCACAGGACCCCGTTGCTGCTGAGGAGGAAGGAAAGCTCTGCACACTACTTAACAAAGCCCTTGATATTGAAAGTGGGATGAAACAACAGCAGTTGCACTGTAAGTGGTTTCACTTTGGTGATCGTAACACTGAGTTTTTTCATTCTTCAATCAAAATTAAGCAAGCTAAAGAAAATATATGTACGATACGTTCTCTTGATGGTACTCTAGCCTCCCCTCCCGAGCAAATTGATGCAGCCTTTCTTAGTTATTTTGAAGATTTGCTTGGTAACTCCTCTGACTTTAATCCGGACCTTGATATGTTGAACGATATTCCCCTTCCAACTATCTCCAGTTTGCAGTCTTCTTTGCTTGTAGAACAGGTTTCTGATGAAGAAATTAAACATACTCTTTTTGCCATGAATAGAAAATCGAGTGGTGGTCCTGATGGTTTTAATGTTCTTTTCTTCATTACATGCTGGGACATTGTTCAACATGATTTCTGCAAGGCTGTTCATAACTTTTTTAATAAATGCTCTCTTCTATCTGAAGTCAACTCTACTAACATTGTCTTAATCCCCAAAATCTCCTGATGCTTGCTCTGTATCTTCTTACACACCTATTTCTTGTTGTAATGTGGTGTACAAATGTATTTCCAAACTCATTGCCACTAGATTAATGCAAGTCCTCCCTCAAATTATATCACAGAATCAAGTTGCTTTCCTACCTAACATAAGTATATTTGACAACATTCTTCTTGCCCAAGAGCTTCTTTGTGGGTATGGGAGATCTAATGCAACTCCATCAGCAATGTTAAAGCTTGACCTCACGAAAGCTTATGACTCGATACACTGGTCCTCTATAGTTCGTATTATGGATTTAATGAAATTTCCTAAGCCTTTTGTAGGATGGGTTTATGAATGTATATCAACTCCTAGCTACTTTATTGTTTTGAATGGTCGACCTGTAGGGTATTTCAAGAGCAGGCAAGGAATTAGGCAGGGTGACCCCATCTCATCTTATTTATTTCTTTTAGTGATGGAGGTCCTCACCAGATACATGAAAATCAAGTACTCTTCTGGTCAGATCAGATACCACCCTAAGTGTAAGCTTACAAATGTTACTACTCTTATGTTCACTGATGATATAATGATATTCACTAAGCCTCATCTTTCATCGATTTAGTGTGTAATTAGTTCTTTGACCAATTTCTACAATATAACTGGTTTGCTGCTTAATTGTTCCAAATCCAGTATTACATTTGCTAGAATTTCTTCTCAAATTTCCTTGTCACTGCTGCAAATTTCTGGGCTTCAGCTTATGGACTCAAATATGACATATCTTGGCCTCCCTCTCTTAACCTCTAGATTAAAGCTCTCTGATTGCCTTCCTCTGTACACCAAAATTGTTTCATTATTAGACAGGTGGGCAAACAGATATTTATCTCAGGCAGGAAGTCTTGTTCTTATCAAATCGGTTGCCTTTTCTATGGTCGTTTATTGGTCAAAAGCTTTTCTTTTACCTGCTCAACTTTTGTATCTGATTAGAGGTGCCATGCTAAGATTTTTTTGGACTGGTTCCATTCATAACAGGAAACCTCTACCTTGCTCTTTCAGTCTTTTTGAAAAAGATCAAAATTCTTGAGGGCTAGGAGTTATAAACATCATGAAATGGAATGTTGCTGCTTTCAGTACACATTTAAATTCAATAATTGCCAAGAAGAACAGTGGGTGGGTTGATTGGGTTTGGGCCCATAGAATAGGAAGGAATAGCTTCTGGAGTGTGCCTATTCCTCAAACTTGTAGTTCGACTTGGAGAAAGTTGCTTGGCTTGCATAACACCTTACTTCCCCTGATAGTTCATAGGATGGCTACCTCATCTGAAGTTAAGTTTTGGTTTGATCCGTGGGTAGCCAATGGTGTGATTTGCAAAAACTATTCAGCTATCGACAAGCTATTCAGTCTGGAGTTCCCAATACTGCTAAGGCATATATATGTCAAGGCAACTTACAGTTACCTTACTCCTCCAACCAATATATTAGGTCTGTTTGGAATGAATTACAAAGTAATAACTACCCTCCTGTTGAGGTTGATGTTGTTCAATGGAGTGCCAAACCCCATTCTGTCTCTTATGTGTACAATCAACTCAATCTTTCTGGTAGTATCCAGGCTTTTAAGTGGAGCAAAATCATTTGGTCCTCTGATTCTGTGCCCAAAGATAATTTAATGCTATGGAAGGTTGTTCAAAATGTCTTGTTAACTAAAAGTAAGATGATGGATATGGGTCTTGATCTAGGTAATTCTTGCTTATTCTGTTCTAACTACCCTGAGACCACCCACCACTTGTTTTTTTGAATGCAACTTTAATCTGATTCTTTTTAGACAAATGATGCAGCTTGTTGGTAGTAATTTTCTGTCAACTCTTAGCCCAATTGATATGGGCATGATATACAAAGCTACTAGGTGGAGAACCATGAAAGCTAGATTTCTTTCTATTTGCCTCAAGAAGTATCTGATAATTGTGTAGTTTGAACGAAATATGATCTGTTTTGAAAAAAAGAGGAGGGATGGGGATGTATTATGGAAGGCTTTAAAGCATGAAATTTATGTTGCATTGACGAGACTGCCTGCTTTTTCAACTACTTTGAGTTATGCTTGGAGGTAGCTGGTGATCTGCTTCGTGTTATGTCTGTTTTCCCTTTTCATTTCTTGCTTTGTATTCTGAGTGTGCCTGTTTTTATATTTTTTCCTTGTGTTTTTTTTGTAGCTTGTATTTGTTACAAGCTTTTTATTTTATTGTTTTTGTTGCAATAAAATCAGGTAGGGGCCCTGTTAACCCCACTAGCCTTTGCTAAAAAAAGATTTGAAAGGGGTTAGGATTGAAATAAATTAGGAAATTTATAAAAGGATTTCCAAGTAATGATGAATGAATTGAGAATTTATAAAAATAACAAATTATGTAATGTAATTCTGGTATTAATAATATAAGAAAAATCTTGGAGAAAATGAGTAAATAAATTATATGGAAATAATTTTATTATTTGAAATATGATTTTTCCAAGGGTTATTTACTATTTTGTTTTAATACGAGATTTATAACAAATATCCTTCAATTCTAAAATTATCACAACAAATGTTATAAATTTAAATAAAAGGTAATATTGTAATTAATTGTTAAAAATGAGATTTTTCAATTATTAGCCTATTTTATTAAAACTATTGCGAATAACTTTTATTTTCAAAAGTTGTATTTAATTTTTATAAGATGTTTCAATAATAGAAATGAGAATTTTGGGCATGTTATTTGAAATCAATGTTTGTTAAATAAAACATTGTTCATGCTTAAATTGGTACTTTATAAGTGATAAAACAAAATATGATTAGTAACACTTCTCCTAAAATTTGTAACACCTTGCTATTGGGTTCATACCCTAACCCTCTTGGCCCATGGAGGAAATAAGAAACAAGTACGTAAACCTGTTTCTCATTTCTCATTTTAGCTCTAAACCTGAAACAAAATCCTCTTTATTTCTAAACCGTAGAAACTAAAATTCTCCTTAAATTCAAGTTAAATCAAAGGATGATTGGAAGATAGTCAACCCAGGTAATCTCTTCTATCCTATATCGCATCTATTAGAGTTTTAATGTCAGTTTTATCTTGGATTAGTAATCTTGTTTTTACAATTTCTAAGAATCAAACTCAGGTTTTGTGGCTGAGAGGTGATAGCTTAGGTGAATCCGGATAAGCACTAATTCAATTTCAAGTTCGGTGAGTAATCCTCACACTTCTAGACTACATTGGATTATTATGGTTGTTGTCATATTGCATGAATATATAATGAAGTTGGGTCCAATTATTGTATGATATCTCTAGCTATATGAAACTTCCTTCTCAGCTTCGTAGGAACCCTTGTCAAATGATCTTATAAGTCATCAATTTGTAGTTGTTTAATTGCTTGCATGATAGCTAATTCAGTGTAGTAGAAGTCTAGGCTAAATTCATCAAAGAAATCATCTCCAATGGTTGATTGGAGCATCGTCAGCAGTGGTTGGGGCTCAGCCCAGGTGTGCTAACCAGTCCACTGGTCATCATGACCTGGGCTGAGACCCAGGTCACGCTATTTCGGGCTCCATTTGCTCCTTCGTTCACCCGTTTGATCGCTTGAACCCAATTGTTTGATTTTGGTGTTGTTTTCTATGCCGATTTCAACGTTATTTATGGATTTTGATTTATGAATTTGAGAATTCATTTTGGATTATTATACTATAGAAATGCTTTATGGGTTCATGGAGATTTTACACAAGTTTTCTAGCTCAATTTCAATCATAATTTGAAAAAGGCTGATTTCCAAATTAAAGTGTTTTATCCAAATCTCTTTTAGTACAACATATTTTCTATAATAAGTTTATATACATTTTTATTATTTATTTTGATAATAATGGTTTTATATTGATTTAGGACAATATTCTTATGTATAAAGAGATTTGCAAAGGCTTTCCAATATATATGTATATTAGCTTGCTAAACAATGTCTAAATATACTAATGAATGTAAAAGTTTAACAAACTTCTTTGTCTCAACTGGTATTGGATAGTCTAGCGAGCTCGGTATTGGGCAAATATTATGTAAATATTTGATTTGATCAGCTTGTATCTATTTGTATTCTACTGTGTATATTATGTGATCCGTGATTTTGTGATTTGTATTTATTATATATTGTTCTGGATTATTTTATAGCCACCATAATTCTGTTTTAAGCTTGGATTGCGCATATCAATTCCATGCGAGAGATATATATATATATATATATATATATTGTTAACCCAAAAAATGGATCAACACCCTGATTTGAGTGTGAAAGCACCAGCCCTGTTCTCACAGGACAATAATATGGATAATAGATATAAAAAGAAAGTAGATATAGAAAGGAGACACGAAGATTTTTATAGTGGTTCGGCTGTCAACGAAGCCTACGTCCATTTTATAGTTTTGATTACAGACTGATCGTTGTCACAAGATGTATTTGATTACAAAGCTCTTGAATATCCTTAGCTAGATTGAATCTCCAAGGTTGGGATCCACTGGAGAATCACAGTGAACCCTGTTATCCCAACTTTTGGCAAAGCCGAGATACCCAAAGATTAACTGAAAATCAATGATTATTAGTCATGAACATCGATTGTGCATCGCAGGTTCACCATGGATATCGATGAATTTTGTCCGAGCCCGGATCGGGCTGCAATTGATAAGACGCGTCAAGCGAAGCCATAGAAACCAACGTTCCAAATTTTGAGTCGATCCGAGTACGTATGCTCAAAATACGAACGTTGCAAGATTAAGGAAATATGTTGTTCATTGTATTCGAATCGACCAAGATTCGAATCCATCACCATGAAGACCTTCGAATCAACAGAGCACGACCTCCGTATCGATCAGAAGGAGCAAAGCTTCGCCTCCGTCAAGTTCGAATCCATCAGGCTTACGTTGCTTCGAATCGATGGAGGGCACCTTTACTTCGACTCCATTACCTCCGAATCCATGCAGTAATAGGAACTTCGACTCCAGCATCTTCGAACCCCCACATTGAGATAACTTCGAATCGATCCACAGTGGCATATCTGGATCGATTCGACCAAGCACCAATTCCATCGATTCGAAGAAACATGCCTTCGAATCGATTGCCTTGAATCTGCCAAGTCCGCCTAGCTGAAACTCCGGGTTTGACTCAGTAAAACTCGGATAAAAAGGGGGGTTGACCCGAAGCACGCGCACCACGTCATTGCCTTCACGTGCTAGGAGATGGAGTCGACCCTATGGATTCGAAGGTATCGATTCGAACGACTCCAGGAAGCGAAAAACACCATATTGAATCAATCATAACTCAAGTTCTACAAGTCCAAACACCATGAAATTTTCACAGAAGCTTGAGCACATGTTGAAGAATGTCCACACCAAATTTTAGCTTGATTGGACAATTTCTTGTTTGATTCGAACCAAGGGTCGAATCGATCCCAAAGTGGGCCCGGATCTCCAGATCTCGGCCATGTGGGCTCCCTCACGTGCCAGAACTGGTCTCCCCTCAATTTAGGCGAAATATCAGCCTCCTACACCTATAAATAGAGCTCCTGGTCATTCAAAAAAGGGGTCGGACAATTTTGAGAGCTAAAGAGCGCCCAGATTCTGCCAGATTTACTCCAGATCACCACCGCTTCCTTGGATTCAGACTTAACTCATAAAATCTGTTGTATTACGCGATAAGAAATTGTAATCTTCAAGCATCGAGCAATTAAAAGATAAAAACTTTGAAGTGGACGTAGGCCGGAGATAGCCGAACCACTATAAATTGCGTGTCACTGTTCATTATTTCTAGATTGTTGCTTGTTATTTGCTTGGATCTATGATTTGCGTGTGAATACTGTTGATTTGTATTCATACGCTGGTGCTTTCACTACACTTGGGGTTTGTGACCATTTTTGGCGCAAACACTTTGGTGCTTTCACTGAGAGGGACTAGCACCCGCTACACCAGATTCAAAGTTTAGATTTAAGATTTTAAGGATTCAGATTTGACTCTACAATGACTCGACAAACAAGTAAAAAACAAAGAGCTGAGAGGAGCCAACAAGGAGGAAGTCAAGAAGCATCCTCTGGCGCTGGAGAAGGACAAGCTTCGATCTACATTACTAGAGAAGAGATGGAGGCTATGAATAACCAAATGCAGGAAAGAATGATGAAAAGCCAACAAGAGATGCTACAGAATTTCTTTGAACAAATGAGAGCTGCAGGAACACAAAACCCAGGACCAACTACAGCGGCTGTGAATGCGGAACAAGGAGCTAGGGCTATGGAACCCAACGTAGGACAGAATACAGAACCAGAAGGCAATCAACAAGGGCTTGGGGGCAGGCCCGCAGGATCCAACGCAGATGGACCTTTGGAAGGAGCTCAACCGGCTAGGGCCAACACAAATGCTAACGAGCCACCCAAAGAGTATGTACCAGAATTCCCTACAAGACTCGGAGGGCAAGACAGAGACATGACAAGGGGGCAACCCCTAGATGGAGATGAAAGAATGATTGGCCTAGTGAGACGACTCATGAGAGGGGGATTGTCAGGAGGAGGATTGGAAGAGGTTAGTCGAAGTCCGTTCGCTCCAAATATCCGAAATGCAAGGAACCCTCCAAAGTTCAAACTACCGATGCTGGATCCTTATGACGGAAAGTCAGACCCGACCATGCATATCACCAGATATATCAGACACATGGAAGTGCTGGGAGCATCCGAGGAAGTAATGGCACGATGCTTCCCCTTATTCTTATCAGATTTGGCTGCGCTTTGGTTTAGACAGCTGGAGACAGGATCAATCAGGACATGGGGCGAGCTTGTGGATTGTTTCATGAAGCAGTTTAGGGTTCACATAACGCGACCCAAGAGCGTGATGACTTTGGCATCAATAAAGCAAAGGATCGGAGAGTCCATAAAAGATTTTCTGTTACGATTTAATGCAACGGTGGCTTCTGTAGATCGCCCGGACCCATCGATGATTTTGATGGCGGCAGTGGCAGGAGTTGGAGAAGGCACCGAGTTCAAAGACTCTTTGACTAAAGATCCACCGCAAGATCTTGGAGAGTTTTTCCATGAAGCTGAAAAATTCATTCGATTAGAGGACTCCCGAGCCGAGAGACAGGAAATAAATGTTGCACAAGGCGAAGGAACCGCCAGGGAACAGTCCAGGGCGGACAAAGGAAAGAGAAAGCAGGATGACGCACATGATGGTCCTGATAAACGGAAGAAATTCTGAGAGCCCGGATTCAGGCAATACACAGACTTGGTGGCAGGACTGGAACAAATTTACACCGAAACTCGGGGGCAACTCCCCTATCGAAAACCACCGAGGAGAGATCCCACGGAGCGGGAACGTAGAACCGGAAAATACTGCCTATTCCATGAGCTGGATGGGCACACTACCGATGAATGCCGCCACCTGAAGGATGAGGTGGAAGAACATGCCAGGAGTGGTAGATTGCCACAGTATGTCAGAGAACGTACAACGGCGGTTAGGCCCGAACAACTACCGCCCCAACCTAACAGGAATGATCCTGGATCGGGATCGCGACTCGTCATCAACTGATTGTGATGGCAAGGGCCAAGTTCAATATTTGGACTCTGGTCGATTAGTTTTCTTAGATTTGATTTCCAAAATAAAACGGCTATCCCACTTACTCATGTACGGGAACCAGAGAGATCCCTAGGCATGCTCTAAGATGGAAATAGACCGCTTCGCTCGGAGAGGCATTGTCTTGTTTTTCTTGGTGTTTGAGATTGAATATCTAGGATTTGAATTTAATAAAGAAACACTTATTAAAACAAACCTTTTAACCGGAGAGTTAAAAGATGAACATTAAATATCAATATAAACATGATCGCTTTATGACCTTACCCGGAGAGGCGGGGTCCGGAGTGCAAGAAGTGAGTTGCTTCGCCAGAGAGCGACAGGATCGACTCACTTAAGCATCGTTTCACATTCACCGGAGAGTGATTGGATCGGGATTCGATAATAGCCCGGAGAGGCTATGATCGGCCCACGATTTGGGCCATGACATCGCTTAATGTTCAGATACACTGAACCGGAGTGCAGGGGGTGTAGCCGCTTCGCCGGAGAGCGACAGGATCGGCTCACTCATCGTTGTTTCCCCTTCACCGGAGAGTGACATGATGGGATCCAGTAAGAGCCCAGAGAGGCTACGATCGGCCCAGAATGACCAAGACATCGCTATACGCATTAGCTGGGGCCAGAGTGCAAGGGGTAGAAAGCAACGCCAAAGTGCAATAGGATCTTTCTATTCAATCGCTAAATCTAGAATGGGTTTGACAAGGGTCCGGAGTGACCATCAATAGTACGGAGAGACCGTAGAATTTCATTCTTAACTTCCACTGGAAGGAATTGATAACAATTCGGCTTCGAAGCCATGGACTTGATTGAAAATGCTATAAGCTATGAGATACACATGAACTCACTGCATTTAATTTGAGACTGATCAAAACACGCCTTTTACCAAAAGGCATGTTTTGGGGGGAAAAATGTTATCCCAACTTTTGGCAAAGCCGAGATACCCAAAGATTAACTGAAAATCAATGATTATTAGTCATGAACATCGATTGTGCATCGCAGGTTCACCATGGATATCGATGAATTTTGTCCGAGCCCGGATCGGGCTGCAATTGATAAGACGCAACAAGCGAAGCCATAGAAACCAACGTTCCAAATTTTGAGTCGATCCGAGTACGTATGCTCAAAATACGAACGTTGCAAGATTAAGGAAATATGTTGTTCATTGTATTCGAATCGACCAAGATTCGAATCCATCACCATGAAGACCTTCGAATCAACAGAGCACGACCTCCGTATCGATCAGAAGGAGCAAAGCTTCGCCTCCGTCAAGTTCGAATCCATCAGGCCTACGTTGCTTCGAATCGATGGAGGGCACCTTTACTTCGACTCCATTACCTCCGAATCCATGCAGTAATAGGAACTTCGACTCCAGCATCTTCGAACCCCCACATTGAGATAACTTCGAATCGATCCACAGTGGCATATCTGGATCGATTCGACCAAGCACCAATTCCATCGATTCGAAGAAACATGCCTTCGAATCGATTGCCTTGAATCTGCCAAGTCCGCCTAGCTGAAACTCCGGGTTTGACTCAGTAAAACTCGGAGAAAAAGGGGGGTTGACACGAAGCATGCGCACCACATCATTTCCTTCACGTGCTAGGAGATGGAGTCGACCCTATGGATTCGAAGGTATCGATTCGAACGACTCCAGGAAGCGAAAAACACCATATTGAATCAATCATAACTCAAGTTCTACAAGTCCAAACGTCATGAAATTTTCACAGAAGCTTGAGCACATGTTGAAGAATGTCCACATCAAATTTTAGCTTGATTGGACAATTTCTTGATCGATTCGAACCAAGGGTCGAATCGATCCCAAAGTGGGCCCGGATCTCCAGATCTCGGCCATGTGGGCTCCCTCACGTGCCAGAACTGGTCTCCCCTCAATTTAGGCGAAATATCAGCCTCCTACACCTATAAATAGAGCTCCTGGTCATTCAGAAAAGGGGTCGGACAATTTTGAGAGCTAAAGAGCGCCCAGATTCTGCCAGATTTACTCCAGATCACCACCGCTTCCTTGGATTCAGACTTAACTCATAAAATATGTTGTATTACGCGATAAGAAATTGTAATCTTCAAGCATCGAGCAATTAAAAGATAAAAACTTTGAAGTGGACGTAGGCCGGAGATAGCCGAACCACTATAAATTGCGTGTCACTGTTCATTATTTCTGGATTGTTGCTTGTTATTTGCTTAGATCTGTGATTTGCGTGTGAATACTGTTGATTTGTATTCATACGCTGGTGCTTTTACTACACTTGGGGTTTGTGACCATTTTTGGCGCAAACAAACCCCTTTGAAGATTGTTCTGTGGGAGATGAAGAGTGAAGAAAGCTTCTAGTAGAGTTTCAGCCACCAATCTTCCCGATCACGTTTATGTTGTAGGTGGAAGAGTATTTATAGAGGTTGGAGAGTTACTAGGCTAAGCTTGTTCGCCAACCACTTGCAGATGACTACATGAAGGAGCACTGGAGTATGCCTTGCGACCCGAGCTAAAACCATGGATAGCTAGCAATCCATGGTCTATGGATTGCTAGTGATCCATAGTTTATGCTCAAATGCGAGTCAACCCCTTGGTATTTACTCCCTGCTTTGTTCCGTTTGAATCACAACAACCCTAAGAGGATGTATGGATCGCTGGCGATCCATAGTGTATGGATCGCTAGCGATTCATGCACTTAGCCTATTTTTCAACTTTGGTTTCTGGAGTGCCTTCGTTGTCTTGTATTGATGTTATTCATGTAGTCTTGTTGCATGTCACCTTGTTTTGATGGCGGTTTACTTGCTAGTTGTATTCAGCCGCTGATTGAACTGGATGGATGCTTGTCTCTTAATTTGACTAACTCGGAATCTCATCAAACTCATTTATCGCTTCTAGAATATGTGTTTGGATCATGAAGCAAGAGAATCAGTTGAACCCTGAGCTAACCCCATGGATCGCTAGCAATCCATAGGCCATGGATCCATTTCCTTAGTGGCTTTTCTCGTTCCTTATTCCTGGCTTCCTTTGGCTTGTTACTCTAGTTTTTTTGGTTGACTTCTGGGCTGTTCTGACTTGACCAAGTTGTTCCGACTTCTCTTGGATCCTGCTGGGTTAAAAACCCGGATAACACACACACACACACAGGTATATATGTATAGAGAATACTAATCGACATATCAATACTCGCTTAAAGCAAAATTTACGGATGGTCTCTCCTAATCAGCCCTATTCTCTACACTAACAGACAGTATTACCAAGTAACACCCTTTGTTTTTGTGGTTCTCAGGGTGAGGCGTCATAATTTAGACATCTAAGGTTAAATCATTGGCCACAATCTAATATTTTCCTTATTTAGTTGTGAAGTTGAGCTTCGAATGTACTTAGTTCATTCGATAACAATTATCTATTATCGAATTTACTTTGGCTAGAGATTTATAACTTTGAGTCAAAATCCATTTATGGTGGCACCAACCTTCTATATCGAAGAAGATGGATTATTTCCTAAGTAGTGTTTCAGTTCAAATATTTAATCTCTTGCCCAACTTTGGTTTTAACATGAAGTCATATCATGTGATTAACTACCGTTAAAGTAAGGTCTCAATAAACAAGACTTATAATGCTCTCTAGTCAAAAGACCACTGTATATCGTCATATAAGATCATGTACTTCAAATTAAATATAACTAACTTATAGAAGACTCTCAGTGAGTCATGCTATAGTTGACACACAATAATTATAAGTATGTGACCTCTTGGTGTTCCAGCGGTCATGAGGAAATAACCATGCATCATATGAAGTGCGCTACTTATGCTAGTCTAGTAGGAGAACCGATATTCCTTTCTTGATCACCTTGACTAAGACCATTTATGGGTAAGCATTTATTTATATGTATTGACTCATTACTCATGTTTACGAACGTATTTATAATTGCAGTTGGTTAAATACCTATTTCTAGGTATTTCTTATTGTGTGTGTAAAATGTGATCATCAACATTTAATTATACATATATGCACACATAATAAAAACTATAACAAGAAAATACACTTTCATTTTGAACAAGGTTCGTACATAAGAATTAAGTGTACAATTTACATAGTTAACCCTAAGACATATCATCAACTCTATCAGTCTCCCACTTGAGAATAAGGCCAATTATGGTACCTTAAACAATATCTTTCGATTAGTCTTCATAGAGAAGAACATGAAAGTGCCTTAGTGAGTGGATATGCAATAATATCCTTGGTATCCATTTGTTTGAGGACCAATTCTTTGTAATTAACTGTAAAAACCTGGAATTTTTAACATTTTGAATGGGAATATTCAATTTATTTAAATATTCAAATTTTATTCAAATATAATAAATAATAAGAAAAATCAAATGTTAATAAAATGACTTAATTTTTATGTTGTATTTTTATATGGATTTATAGGAATTTTCCATAATTTTTTATTTGAAAAAATTTAAATGATCATTTGACGCATATTGCAGCAAATGATGCTATTTTTGAGAACTTTACAGGGTAAGATAACCAGTGTATTTTGTTGCTTTGTGATCGTGTCGCATTATTGCGAGTAATCGTATTTTATTTCTTTCATTCCCAGTCCGTATGCAAACGTGATATTATGTAGCAGGGTACCCAAATCAAAATCTTGGTTTGGTTTTGACGAGTCACATCAGTTCTTTTGAAATGATGGTTGCTTAGATTGGAAGCTTTATGTTGCCTTGATTTATATACCATATCTCTCCCCTTCACTTCACTTCATTCCACATCTCTTCCTCTCTTCTTTTATTTTCACATTCCTATAAATGGTAAACTCTCCATCCCTCCACTTTAAAAATCATTATCTCCTAATCTATTCATTTTCAACCAAAACTTCCAACATAAAAGTTGTAGAGTTAGGCCCCTAGTATTTTCTAAAAATAGTCGCTCGCTATTTCATCAAGTGTGGTGGCAGGAATTGCTCGATAACCGTAATTGACGAATAATGATAGAATTTCGACGATCGCGAAATAGAGAATGGAGGACATGGTTGCGTTCGTTTCAATGAACCATGATTTTTGGAGGTAGTCATAGGATTTTTAGTAGCCAAAATTGTTGTGGAGAGGTGGGTGAATGATTTCCATTCATCTTGCAATTTCTTACGGTATGGTGGTTGAGGGGAGCAACGACGATGTTGGGTGGGAATTTGGGTTAAGGTGGAGGCATTGGAGGTGGTTGGAGGAGGTCCGATGGTCGAAGGTGGTGGGTCAAGCTGATTTAGGTTTTTGGATGTTCATTTTTTGGGTTCATTTATAGCGTTGCTGGTGAAGGAAGAGGCCATTGAGTTAGCTGTGATTGGGCTTGGAGGTGAGGAGTGGAGATGGTATTCTGATGGTGGCGGCGGCGTGGGCCAGGAGGAGCTATAACGGTGGTGGTCGCAGGTTTATTGAGGCGTGCTCGACTTTAATGCTTGGGTGCATTTTTGAATTTGGAGATGGAAAAATACTATAGCATACGGGTTCATATTTGGAAGTTTAGGCTTGGCCTTGTTTGGTTTTGATGAGAAATTATAATTCATTTAGTTGTTTAATATTATTAACTAAATGTGTTGAATTTTAAAGGGGGAATTAATTTAAAGGACAAAGATTTGTATATTTTTTGCCTCAAGGACACAACCTCAATATTTTTACCACAAGGACAAACATTCTCCTAAAAATTATTCACAAGGACAAACATTTTCCAAAATTATTCATAAGGACAACAAAACTGCTACCAAGCTAAAAACTGCTACCGGTAACTACAAACTGATACCTAAAAACTTCTATCAATGACTAAAAACTGATACCTAAAGAAAGTTGTCCTTCAGGATAAAATATTGAAGGCCTGTCCTTGAGGCAAAAACGCTGAGAAATTTTGTCCTTGACAATAATTTCCTGAATTTTAAATGGGATATCTTATTCATTTTAGATCCGTTTAACTCGCGGATTTTTGCATTAGACTCGTATTGACGAGTATAACATTAGCGAATGAATATTATTAAGTTGATTTACATAATAACATAGTTAGATTAATTATTCTTCACTTATGATATCTATTTGGTAGAATAAAACACCATTCTGATATAATTAAATTGAATAGATTATTTTTGACATTCATCGAGCAGAATAAATCTCCCATTCTATGCTTACAGAGTAAAAGGATGATTTGTGAAATTAATTAATATATGCTTTAATTAATATTGGATAGATGATGTGTTAAATATTGATTGTTAATTATTGATAATAATGTATTAGTTATTATTATTTGCTTAGTTGTTGGGTTTTGTTGAATTCCCGTTTTAAAGTGGATGTCATATGAAATGATTTGCAAGGGCCTTATATGACGTACATGGAAATTTTGTAGAGGGATCCAATGGGATTCCTCGCCATGGTTGAGTTTAATTTTATTTAGATGCTTGTATAAATTATTGAGTACCGAAAGCTTGGTAGCGTGCCATATTGGATGTGGCTTTGATACGGACTGTTGCACCCGAGGAGATATGGAGTTTCAGTTGAGGTCACATCCCCTTCTCGATCCAGGGTATGCACGCGATCCACCTCTTTATCTTACGGTTCTGAAGAGGGTGCTTTCCCAGAATGGGAAAGCCCGTCCGACTTGTCGGCTAAAGACACTCATGAGGGAAAAGACGCTGCGACCGAAGCTAGTTGTTTAGCTAGAATGCCCCTGATTTCGAAAGAAGAGGAAAATGAGTTTAATCAAAGGGAAGGCAAGGCCGCGATGGGCATAGAAAAAGAGGAGGGAGAGATTGGGAGTATTAGCGATGAGTCCACTTCTAGTGATGATTTTTATGCTGAATCCAATGATGGGGATTCTAAATCATGCGAGGAAGTCAAAAAAGCGCATGCTGGAGAAGTTAAACTACAAGCGGAACTTGAAGACCGTGATACCATCTTTGAAGCTTAGAGGAAGACTATTTCCAACCATGACAAGATCGTAGAAAATCACAATAAGACGATCATTGAATATGAAGAAGTCATGAAGTCGTGCGATAAAACAATCTCCGACCAGGCTGAGATGATTACCGTGCTCCAGGACTTAGTCACGCAGCTTAGCGCCAATAAAACTTGTGTCGAAGTTGAGAAGGCTGCCATTACGATGGATTATTTGGAGCTTCAGAATACTTTTAAGTGAAAGATGGAGAAGATGGATGAGACCATCTTGAACTTCTATGTCAACTCCCTGCTTCACTAGGGGAGTCTCAACTACTTAGGCCCTAAATTTTCGCGCACTCTCGCTGTGGTTTGTGAGGAAATCTTGACCATCTTTCGTTATAGCGGGGATGTCTATGCCGAGCAAGAGTTGGAGGATGCCTACCTCAACGAAGAATCACAGAAGGCATTGCTAGAGGGCCGGGAGATTTTGCGCATTGAGAGAGAAAAGGAGGCTGCCGATGTTACCACAACAATACCAGCCAGAGCGCTTCCGGAGCCTTTTATTTCCCGTGCCGGCGAACCATCGGGGCAGCCCCACGATCCGTTAGCAAGTTCTGGGCTTGAAACTTCCCCTCGGATTGTGGAACCGTTGAAGGAGGGTGAAGGCGGTGAATACGAGGTTGACATTCTTGGTCAATCTTTTGGTGCAGGTAATCTACTTGCTTCTCCCGAGTTTGAGAATTTTCACCTCACGCTGCAAGAGCAGGATGAATTTAACACTTTCATTTTTAATCTTATAGGTCCGTCCTCCTTATCTACCGATCCGCCAGTTTCTTCGATGCCTGGACCTATTACTATCTCTACCGCTTCCGTGCTCGTTTCTGTACCTGCTCCGGTCGCCGAGTCCGTGTCTGGTTCACAGCCGGGGCCGGAATCTGAGAAGATCGCCACACTGCATGGCTTGGATGACCCTTCCGTGTCTTTGGAAGGTGAATTCACGGCGGCCGAAGTTTGGGAGCAGGAAACTCAGATTGAGCAGCCATGCAAATCTCAACAAGAACTGGTCGCCGTTAAGAAAGAGAAAATCGAAGCGATCACGGCCTCTAAGAGCTCCCATAGATCTCGAAAGCGTATAACGAAAGGCGAGTCTTCTGAAAAAGTCACAAAGCAGGAAGAGGACATCAACACCGAGGAGATCGTCGACATCACTAGTAGCGACACCACTCCCAAGGCGAAGCAAAAACTTCGAACAAAAGGCGGGAAGGGGAGTGGTGGAAAGAAGCGCTGAGAAGCTTGGGTGGTAGCTGGTCTGGTTTTGATTCATTTTGCATTGTTTTGTTCAAGTGCAGAGTCTGCACTTAGTGTTTCTGTTGAGCTATCTGTACGTTTTCTTTTGATGGCCGGTATTGTGTGGGTATGCCCCCCACGTTTTGACCTTGTACATAAGAAAATTATAAGTAATATACTGTTGATATTTTTACTGTACCTTTACTTATCTTCTTATATGTGTTATGTGCACTTAAGTCTATTTTGTTTAGTTCCATTTCACTTTATCTAGTCCTGTGATTACTGTCAAAATTCTTTGTTTGGAGTAACAGAATTTTTGAAATGTGAAATTTTTGTTTTTAAGAAAAACGTTTTTGTTTAAGTGCTAGTGTATGCCCCCCGTTCACCAGGCTGTTTACTTCAAACACTTAACAAACGACCGTTAACTTATGGCTCAAATAGTTTGCATGCCAAAACTTGGAATTTGACTAAGTCACAATTCGATTTCTTCCTTTTACAAGTTTTGCAAATTATGTTTTAATGCTATTCTGGAAAGTATATAACATATACATGTTTAAAATGTGCACGAATATGTAAACTTAGTGTGGAACATATGGTTATGAGATTAATTATTAGAAAATTCATAAGCATACAGTTATGAGATTAACTTAATGAATAATCTTTGCAAATTTTTGGAAGTTAAACCACTCATCACTTCTCAAAAACATGAGTTGGTACTCATGAGTATTATTTCTTCGAATTTTTGCAATCTTCCAAAATGCACTTCATTGCCCCGGGCATGTGAGTCATACGAATTACCTGTAAGCAGCTACACGTTATTCATGTTAAATGTTATAGCTTATCATAGGGTGTTAGCAATTGGAGTTTTCTGTTGGTTCATAGCACTCCGACTTTTTTGGAATTGCACCCGTTACTCTCAATAATGGGAGTGGGTTGATCTTCATAATTCCTGTGAAAGAAGAGTTTCCCGGTATTTCCGAGGAAACTTCGGTACTTAAAATACTTCTCAATGTTGCCAATCTTCGGGCAATGTGAGGAGTTTATGTTTTAAGAGCATGATTTCACAGCTCGGAGAGTTAGTGCGTGGCTTATGAAATGTGCGGCTTTTGATACTTCTCAGCATTGCATATATTTGGGCAACGCGAGGAGTTTGTGTTTTAAGAGTTAATGCACGGCTTACGGGATGCACGGCTTTTTATTTGAGCCTTCCCGACGCTGCCAGGGCAACGTTGGTTCTTAGTAGGTGGGGATCAGGTTCTAGCGATCCAGCGGTTTGAGTCGATTTGCTTCCGTCGACCCAGCGAGTGGGTGAGGCATACTTGAGCGTGATTCCACTTTCTTAAGTAGCAATTGTATGGTTTTGAGTCAATTTGACTCCGTCGACTCAGCAGGTTACTATTATGAACACAATTTTGTTGGTTCAAAAAGCGAATTAATTTTAGTAATAGAAGTTGGGCAAGTTTTTGCCTATTTACAATGCCCCCGACATCTCAGGATGGCTTGTTTGCTGAAAAATAGAAAGTACATAAGGTAGTTTTCAGGTGAAGTAGCGGCGCAGCGATTCGCTATTCCAGAATTTGGATTCCATTGACGGTTGTCAATTTGAAAGTTCCATCCCATAACTTTTGATTGATGACATACGACCCATCCCAGTTTGGTTCGATGGCTCCCGGCATGGGGTAGATTCGTTTGAGGACGAGGTCTCCCACTTTGAAGATTTGGTTGTGAACCTTAGAGTTGAAGTATCGTGCGATCCTTTTTTGGTGGGCAACGGCTCTCAACTCGGCTTATTCCCTCCTTTCATTAATCATATCCAGTGATTCGAGCAGGAGCTGCTTGTTTTGCTTCTGATTGAAGTTTTGCCTTCGGTGAGAGGGGACTTCTAGTTCGACGGGAATCATTACTTCTGAGCCATATGCCAAGGCGAACAGAGTGTGTCCAGTTGCCATTTTGTGAGTTGTCATGTAAGCCCATAGTGTGAGTGGAAGTTCATCAACCCGGTTTCCTTTTTCTTTAGTTAGTCGCTTTTTGATAGTGGACTTGATGATCTTGTTTATTTCTTCCACTTGCCCGTTTGCTTGCGGATGAGCAACTACGGAGAAGCTCTTCTCAATTCGAAAGCGTTTGCAGAAGTCTTTGAACTCGGCGCTTTCAAATTGGGTCCCGTTATCAGTGATGATTTTTTGTGGCACACCAAACCTGCAAATAAAGTTTTTAGTAACAAAATTAATGACTTTCTTTGTAGTAATGGTGGCTAGGGGTTCCGCTTCGGCCCATTTCGTGAAATAGTCAACAACAGCTATAGCGTATTTTGCCCCTCCTTTAGCCATTGGCAACACGCCAATCATGTCGATTCCCCATATTGCAAATGGCCATGGGTTGACCATCTGTGTCAATTTTGTTGAGAGAGTTCTTTTAATTTTGCAGAATCTTTGGCAACGATCACATCGTCTGGCATAGTCTGTTGCATCACGGTTTATTGTCGGCCAGAAATATCCATATCGGAGAACTTTCTTTGCAAGGGTTTCCTCTCCAGTATGGTCTCCGCATTCACCTTTGTGCACTTCCTTCAGGATCCATTGAGCTTCGTTGGCGGTCACACATCTAAGAAGGGGGGTTGAGAATCCTCTTCGATAAAGTATCCCATCCCGTATTACGAATCACGGTGCTTTTCAGAGAAGCATTTTCCGTTGATTCCAGTCAGTTGGAAGGGTCCCTATAAGTAAGTAGTTCTTGATTGGCGTCATCCATGTTTTCGGTAAGGTGGTGGTCTCGAGAATCCAGTCGATGCCATTGTACGTAAAAACTCTGGAAATATCGAGGGGAAACACGGGGATTATATGGTATAGTTACCATTGGTGGTGCTATATTATACGTATAAACTCGTTTTGTTCTTCTAGGACAAATGATAAGGAGATCCATCCACTTAAATGGTTAGGGGGTGATCCCCGCTCTTATGTATTGTCTGATTTTTTCCTAAAGAACCGGTACTGAGCATTCCGAAAATCGGCGTTCGGTTTTGCGGAGCACCCGAGAAGTGGAAGAGTGTACTTGTAAGAGATGACTCGATCCCGTAGCCACTCCAAAAACCATATATGGTTATATGGAGGAGATTCATGATATATTTAAGACGTTGGAATCCATGTGCGATTCCAAAACCGGTTAGGGTATGGGGATCCGTGTGTGATTCCAAGATCTATTTGAGATGTGGGAATCCATGTGTGATTCCGAGGCCCGTTGGGGTATTGGAATCCATGTGGGATTCTGTGATCTATTTTTATGGTGCATAAGCTGGAATGCCGTATGTAGCCTCATCAGCGGGAATGACTAAACCAGAGATAGGAGGCATGGCCAGTAGGGTTGGCAAACCCAAGGGTGTTGTCGGCTCCTCCTAGATGTCACTTACAGTTGTTATGCATGCATGGGACGATGCACTCGATCTTAGCGAGACCAGCCATGCTTTTCCTATGGTACATCACTAGGGATGTATGTTGCTTCGGAAGTATATCTCTGATCCATGTGCAGGAGGACCGTTCCTCGAAGTACTGAGGGCACCTCCATGGAAATCCTACACAATTAGCGAACGTGCCTTATCGATTTTCGATTATATACCTAGTAATGTTGTGATGTACACTCACGAGCATCATAGCTACTTGATTATTATTATCTTCACCCTTAGGCATTATTATAATAACACTGGATTTTCTATAAAGAGGTTTTGGTTATCGTAAGGTAAAGCTTTGTCCATGTTTACGTGCGGCGTGGTCTTACGGGATACCTTTGTTTCAAAAGGTTTATTTAAACTTTAAGAATCCATTTGATTGTTTTCTCACGCTGGTTTTACCAGACTAACCCGGCGTTTTTTTCCTAAAATGCTCGGGTCAGACCGAGCACATTTCCAAGTTTACTTAGATATTTGGAGCTTCAGGAGACGAGCTGGAGGCCCAGAGACGTATTCACGTACATGATTATTTTTTTGTTGCATTCATTGTTGTATTTATCAATAATTATGAGGATAGGGTGTTATAACTATCCGGGCTGAAATAGGTTAGTGTACTCTAATTGATGTTTGCATATACATATAATATAGTTTCATTTTTGTGTAAAGATTTGTTATCTATTATAGATTATTCGTTCCGCTGTGAGATTCTGAGTTGTTTAGTTTCTTCTTATCTTCTTTCTTCTTTCTTTTTCCTAACTATCCGCTTTCCCGTTCAATTTGGGTCGGACATGTGTTGCTTATTGTCTGCTTAAACTGTACGAAAAAGTGGGTCGTTACATAATCTATTGAAGATTCATAATCTATAATACATTTTGAGTGATATCGATTTAGGGAGTAATGAATTTCTTATGAAATACTCTTCTGATTCGAGTATTTAACACATCTGAAATCACAGTATATACCATGCATATGTAAATATTTCAATAACCTATTTGGGTTTCTTGTAGTTCCACATATATTTTTATTTATACATATTATTGTATAAGTTCAATTTTTTTATAACTACTATAATTTAATTTTATTATATAATATTTATATGTATCCTACTAGGTAAATCATATTTAATTAATTTAATTTTTAATTTTAGAAAATTTATTTTATTAATCCTAAACTATTTTAGATGAAGAACTAATTATAAACTTTATAGTTATATACATAGGCATGTGTGTGTGTGTTTATAATATATATATATATATATATATATTTCAGCATATATACATATACTAGTTAATTACATTTAATTATGTATTTACGAAATAGATTATTTATTTAACTAAACATTTTAATTAAATATTTTTAATAAATATCAAAAATTTTATTTAATTTACTTTAAATAATTTCAAGGTAAATACAACTATAACCTTAACAGTTGTACACATACACATATGTATGTATGTATGTATCTACAAATATATAATTATTTAATCAATTAATCAAATTAATTAATTATCAGTAAAAAATCCAAAGTTTATTATAATAATCTCTTGAAGCAATTCTGAATTTTTTATAATTCATTTTATAACATTCATAAATTTTCCTTTTATATTTTAAACTTAACATTCAAATTTAGAACGTATATTAAATTTTCAAATCTTAATTCAAAAATTAGTCCAAGCATCAAAATACTCCGGGCTTTACATCTAGGCCAACTTTCAGACTTACTTTACCTATTGGGCCAGCCCAGTAGCCAAGGAAGAGAGCATACTTTTATCCAACCCCAAGCCTAGACACTACTATTCTAGACATACATCAGATGGAGAAGATTTTAGTTGGCCATAAATGTTGGCTGATTAGACTGCATTGACCAGATGGGATACGGTACCATTGTTAGACCTGGTCCATTTCCCAATGGGTGAAATGGGTAATTTCAAAATTTTCCTTAATTGGATCTTAATAGGCCCATGTAATCTATTAATTAGCACTAGATTTAATTTATCTACATAAAATAAAATCATATTTTATCTTATAATACTCAGTATTTAATTAATTAATCTTATTAATTAATTTAATTTAATGTTTATTTGAACATATCATTTAAATATTCATAACATGACATGACAGATAGAGATATATAAGCATGTGAGTATACACACATATATCAGAATTAATATCTATTGTGTATACATATATATTATACTTACATATGCATAAGATAAATTCAAATGCTTATCAGAAATATAAATGCATAAGTGTATACATATGTTTAAATATACTATAATATATATATATGACTTGTATGCACGTACTAATAGTACTATATATATATCAATGTATGTATGTATGTATTTATATAGTTTGAACACAAACAAACACAGACACACACACACAGATATATATATATATATATATTGTATGTGTGTGTGTATCATATATATGTAAATTGCTATATATACAAAATTTACATAATGGTGATTGAAGAACAATTAATGAAACAAATTTCAAATTTAACTCTTGGTCAAGGAAACATCTTATTAGTATCTAAGAAATATGAAAAGGCTTTCCAACTTCCTCTCTTGTATACAAATCATATATTGTAATTTGGACATTACATATTTATTTGTAGTCTAAAATATGTGATGAAATATTTGATAATATTTAAATTGTAACTTGCACAAAATGATAATCAAGCGGAAAGGCAGATATTACATACATTAATTTGGGACAAGTTTGAACATCTATAAGTGTATAAAACAAATATAGATCTACATTTGCAGATTCATACCTTCATGACACCTTGATCTGTAAATTAACTTCTAGACTCCTAGAAGCACCACTTTATCTTGCTAAAATTGAATGAACCATATTGTTTTAATTTTATTTTATGTTGTTTTTAGGAAAATCAATTTGACTTAGGAGAGGATGTCTAAAAGTAGTTGCCGTGAAAGAAGCAAGGCAAAAAGGAAAAACTAAAAGAGAAAGAGCAAGGAAATTTCAGTATTTAATGAGGGAATAAGACTTACCCTGTTCAACTCTTTTAAACCCTTCATATTATGTAACAACCCGCATCCCCAGACATACCGATTCAAATCTCAAAAGTGGCTTCTCAACCATCATCATGCCAAGAAGTACGAATCATTGGGTTTTAAAATGGTGTTAGCAGGGTTTTTAACCAAGCAAAAGTCAACGGAAGTTAGAACATTAAGACGAAGATGAAAAGACTCAAAAACTTTGAAGCACACTTAGAAGTAGTAGTGAAACAACTACAAGAAGTTTGAGAGAGATTGGAGTAAGAGACATAGCTCGGTATTGAGCTATATAGGTCGGTACCTCGGTACCGACCTGTAATTTCTTTTCAAGTCATCTCCCAAACTCCATACTTCTTATATACATCTCCAATAGCTCGTGATCAAGTGTTTTTCCTAAAGTTTGGATGATCAATTCCAAGTTTGATTAGAAGTAATCCAAGAAAGTAGGTTAACTCAATCAATAGAGGGAAATTAGTAGAATCAACCAATAATCAATGAAAATAGCATGGGACACATCAACATGAAGATTAAAGAGCAGAGCAAGACTCAACGTTGGATTTGCACCAACGTTCATAGCTTGGTATCGAGCTACATGGGTCGGTACTGACCTATCTCCTTGGGTCATAGTGCTTTAAATTTTCTTATATGGCATTTGGCTATCTCCTAGACCTCAGTGCAAGCGGGCTTCTGACCCAGTACATTTGTTTCCCTATAAATACCAACCTATCTATAACGAAAGAAGGATTTGGTTTTTGTTAACTCCATATGTGGAAGCTCTGCCTTTTCTTCATCTCTTACCTCTACATAATAGTCACATAGGCTGCTACTCTTAGCAGTTTTAAGCCATAAAACTTATCAAATCCTTATACTAGTGACTTGTACTCTCTTAGATTCTCTGTAATCCAACACAAACCCTATCAAATCAATCAATAAAAGCTACAAGGTGGACGTAGGCCAGTGATTGTCGAACCACTATAAATTTTTTATGTCCCTCTACTTTATCTATGTTCTATTTCTTTTATTTTCAACCATTATCAGCTAGATCTAGGTCTCATAGGTTCCCTACAACTCAATCTTTGGTGTTGATCCATTTTTGGCATTAATATTTTAGTGCTTTCACTAAGAGAACTAAATCCAGGCTTAGATCTAGCTCTCTACTTTGGACTAGATAGATCCAAATGTTAGATCCGAAAGACTTACTTGAAGAACTTGAAGAATTACTAACAAAAGTCATGGCACCAAGAAGGTTAAATAGATCCTCAGGAGCTGTGGCTGGTGGGGGTGAAGTGAATGCTTACCAAAATGAAGTAAACAATCAATAGGCAATTGTAGGATCCTCTATTAAACAAGAAGTTGTCACTTGAGGAGATCTTAATCAGATGATCAATGAACTTAACCAGAGGTTTACAGATATTCAGAAAGCTCTCATGGATAAGATGAATTCGTTGCTAACTTTGCAACCACCAACGATAAGAAGAGTTAGAAGAGAAGCTTCTCCTACAATAGAACAAGAAAACTCTTCAGTGTCTAGCTTAAACATGAGAGACAGAAAGTGAAAGCAGAAGGAAGTGACTGCCTAAGTTGTAGGAAATGTAGCAAGAGGAAGTTGGAGCGCTCCCCCCGTAAGAAGACAACTGGGTACCGACCTAAATGTCCCACTTGATGATGTTCAGGAGGGAGATTGCTGATTTCTGACTCTGATGATGACATGCAGCTGGATGATGATAATAATGGGTTGAATATTGGTTCTAATAGAAAAAATGCTGGAGCTGGAGTTCAAACTACCACGGCAAGACCAACCGAACACCAACGGAACTCTACAGAATTGGTTAGTCCGGAGAATGGAGAACCTAGACTGAAGTAGGCAAGCCGAGATCATTTATGGAGCCAAACACTCGGTGCAACCTCTGACAATCGACATACAGATTACCATGCCAACGGGGAGTACATCGCTGACATGGTCAAACGGTTGGTGAAGGAGAGCAAAAGCAGGTAAAATGAAGATTGGGGTTCCGCACCAAGCCGAGCTCCATTTTCTTAAAAGGTTTTGAAAGAAGAATACCCCCAGAAGTTCACCATGTCGACAATGACATCCTATAATGGAACTACTAATCCTAGACAACACTTACTCAAATATGAATGGCATATGGATGGAGCTAGAGCTACAAATGAGGTTCATTATAGGTGTTTCCCTATCTTCTTGGAAGGAGTTGCTTCCATGTGGTTTACCAGGCTAACACTAAAGTCTATTTCCACTTTTGATGAATTGGCAATGATGTTTCTGGAGTAGTTCAGGCTCCACACGGCATGACTGAAGGACGTTATGTCATTGTCTGGCTTGTCACGAGGACCCAAGGACTCACTGAAAGCCTTCTTGAACTGATTTAACATCGCTATTAGAGAAGTTAGCAACCCGAAGGAAGATCTTGTATTCATGGCACTTGTTCGGGCCATTCACCCGGACACGGATTTTGGTAGGTGGGTAAAAATGAAGCAACCAGCTACATAGAGGAATTCCACTGAAAGGCAAATCAGTTTCTAAGACTAGAAGAAGCAAATATGATCAAGGGAAAGCCCGCCGATGAGCAGTCGAAGGAGGTGATTCAGAGTAACGTGGCGGTTAAACAATATGGAAATAGTTCCAAAGCTGTTGTATGAAATGCAGAGAAAATGACAAATCAGAAGAAGAGGAGTCGGAATGCTGGTAGGCGTGATGGGAATAGGAAATGCCTTAGGAATCTGAGACTCGAGGCTATACACCGTTAAATGATAGTCCGATTTTTTTTTATCTTGCTGCCCAAGGAACTGAGTGGTATAACAAACTGCCCAAGAGGGAAGCGACTGAGAAACAAAAGAGATCGGGGAAGTTCTACCGTTTCCACGAGATTCATAGGCACAACACAAATGAATTTCGACATCTGATGGATTTAATTGAAGAATTGAAAAGAAACAACATGCTCCATAAGTATGTGAGGAAATTGCAAAACCCTGATCAACCTGCTGGACCCCAAGCGTTGAATGCTCAAGGAAATCAACCTAGACCCAATAAAGAAGGGCCCAAGCAAACTGATGGATGACTGGTTAAAAATACCATTACTAAAGGACCTTACCTAGTGCAGAAGAGTTGGTGCGAGATGGAACGATATGCTAGTTCCTTGAAACATGCACCACATGAGAGTTGCTACGCCGTCGAAGATGGAGCTCCGATAAAGCAATAAAGGTTAACCGATGACGTTATGTTCTGGAATTAGGATACTGAAGGCGTAAAAGCACCAGCTCTTGACCCGATAATAATAACAGTTGGGATTGGACCGGCAGTTGTGCATCGAGTTTTGATTAACAATGGAAGTTCAATCAACATTCTATTTCGGACGACGTTTAACCAGATGAAGATTCTCATGAAGGACATGACCGCATGTAGAACAAAGATTCAGGGATTTATAGGTGAACCTAAACAGCCAGTTGGAACGATCGACCTACTTGTAGAACTCGGTGAAGGAGAACAGAGGGTGGTTCTCATACAAACCTTCTTGATCGTTGACGAGTATTCTGCTAAAATGCTTTCTTGAGCTGACCGGCCCTTGCCGATTTCAGATTCGCTTTGGCTCCATGGTATCTAATAATGAAATTCCAAATAGAGAATGGGATAGGAGTGGTAAGAGGAGACCAAAGTGCTGTAAGGGATTGTTATGTTGTTGAATTACATGAAGCTAAATGCCGCGAAAAGGGAAAGAATATGAGGAAGACTCTCCACATTCAGGAGCCACAAGCATAGCAACTACAGAAGCGCCCCTGGCTCGAGGACCATAGTCGTTTCGACAAGACTATGAACTCTAGAAAGGGGAGTTCAGGGGAAGTGCAGGCAGCACCGATAGAGATTACGATAGCTGTCACTGTTGACATGGATAACCCAACTCGGGTCTTGAAATTAGGTTCGCAGCTTGGGATTAAGATGCGAAATGAATTGATAAACTTTCTTTATGCCAATCTGGACGTGCTCGCTTGGACAAATTCTGATATATGTAGGATATCGTTGGAGATAGCATGTCAGGTCCTTAATATTGATCTTAAGTTCATGCTAGTAAGGCGAAAGAGATGCAGCCTGTAACGACCCCACCGCTATGCCCAGTTTAGCAAAGAACATTTCAAGTAATGTCATCTGCTAATCCGGTGAATACGGCTGGTTAAGGGCGATCGAATTTGAATATATTTTTATACTAACACTACACGTCTTATTTACCTTTTTAAGGATCTGAACTGAAATATTGACGTGTGTAGTATTAATACAAAGTAGTAAACACACCGATTAAAAATATTTAGAACAGTACATAATATAGATAAACCAGAATCAGAATCACAGATTTCAGTGGACTTATATACAACATATTTCATAATAAAATGTGAGTCTACAAAATGTCAATACTAGACTCACTCTAGTATACATCGTATCTCATACACTATTTCAGAGCAAAGTGACTACTGAATAATATACATGCCATAGCTACTAAATGTCAATATACATAATGATGAAGTAAACCGAAACTGTCAAAATAGTCTACTCCAAAGCTAACCTAAAATCCAAGAGTCAATGAGTCCATGTACCTGTAAAGTCTCGGCCTGACCCGAGTATTAAAATAATAAATGGGTCAGACTATATCTAAATAAAAGGTGAGATACTAATATCATAACTTTATGACTAAAAATAATAAGCCATATTAAATATGCCGAATAAACAATCATAATAAGACACATTAATTTAATTCACTAGTTTATAAATCCATAAATGATTTAACTCTAAAATAATTCATCTCAAAATATGCCTAAAAACCAAATAATCAAAATAAGGCATATTGATCAAAATCACCATTTCATAAATTCATATAAAGTCTCTAATGGACTATCTTCTCAAAACATGGTGATAATCAATTCAAAATTCGCCAGAGCCAAAAAGATACTAACATCTATCCCAAAACCTCCGACGAAATAATCATCACTAATGAAATAATAATGGTAGTCATCTATCAGTTTAATACAGTGACACGAAATCTACCGAAAGAGACCCACTACATAGAAAGAAAGCCTTCCGAAAGAGACTGCAGATTAGGGACACCGCTCAAAGAAAAGAGCAGCCATGTACCTAATCTTACCTATGCAAATTTACCTTCCGAAAGGGGTAAACATAGTCTAATTGTATAAAATAAAATAAACCGATAGATTGTAGTATCTATAGACTACGATGCATGTAAAAATCTTCCTTCTGAAAGAGACAGCCGTATTTACACCATAACAGATATTCTGAAAGAGATCTACCTACCCAAATCTAAAAATGTATCGATTCTTAGATCGATGAAAAATAAGTTATCTTCTCTCGTGGATCTATCGGTCTGAAATCCGGACACCCTAAGATAATACAACTCTAAGTGTTAATTACTATCACTCCAGTAATCACAAGAATTTAACTAACTGTCCCATACCAGATAGTAAATTCAAGTATTTACTAAAAGCTATTAATTTCCGCTCGAACTCTATTTAAAAAATTATAATAATAATCGGAAGAATTGTACAAAGTGTCCCATATCACCCGACAATTCAATCGTTTATTAAATTCTTTATTTCATAGAAAATCATGAAATTCAACAGAAATCCAATTCAAGCTTGCATAAAAATAGTCAAAAGGTAAATACAATAAAAGCCAACAATAGTTTGTAGGGTTGAAAGTAATTAATATAATTTTGTCATATAGAAACTGATTTCAAAAATATTTTATCTATAATTCACTTTTAAACTTCTCACCTTCGTTAATCCCTAATAAATAAAATAAAAGAGCTTTAAATTAGTTTTTTTATATATACCTAGATATAATTTTTCCAAAATCACTTTTAAATACATAAACTCATTTTAAAGAAGAGTTTCTTATTTACAAATGCTTTTGAAACTCTTTCAAAAGCATTTAAACCTCTTCTATAACTAAAATTACTTGAAACTGAAATTATTACTTTCATAACGGCTTTTATAAAATAATACTATATTTTATATTTTGCCTCTGAAAAAGTTCCAAACTTATGTACTTAAAATAGTAAACTTAATAAGGTTTTACAATTGAATATTACTAAATTTTGAAAGTTTTGAATAGAAATTTTGAAATAAGAATAAGTTAAAGAATTTAATAAAATTTTAACTATATTTTATATAAATTAAATTTCAAATAAATATTTGAATAGATAAAATATCATTTTAAAAATCTTTTAAATATATTTAAATATTTCAAACAATAAATCCATCAAAAAATAATTTTCTAAAGCCATTATCGCTCCATAAAATATCATTTAATAATATAAAATTTCTTAGAGATCCGAGTTACTTTCTGACAACTCCGATCACATGACGATATATATACAAGTATCGACGTACTATAAAAATTTAATTTACAAACGGACGAAATTACGTTTGTAAATTTTCACTATCAAACCATTCAAGGAATCAACTTCCCAAACCAATCAAGTTTTTTAAACTATGTGCAAAACATAGAATAATTCCTCGCATGCATCCATACTTTAACTAATTCAATAATTAAAAATCAACAGTTATCACCCAAAAAATCATATCATGACATGCATAAGGATATTCATTTATGTAGATATAGCGGTGTGAGTTAAAATAACTCACTGAAATGGAGGATGTAAGAATCAAGTAGTGTTCTAGCGTCCAATCTTTGTGCAATTTCCATCGCCACTAGCAGCAATGCTTACTGTCTCAATGCCATCCCGATAGTAATACTAGCTATACTTTTACCCTCCCCCATGTCATGCTCGAGACCATTCTCTACCCAAGTTGCGCCTTGTCGCCTATCACATTGCGGCTAAAGCAACTGCTTCTCTATCCTCGTGCCCAGCTTCGACAATGACCAAGTGAACATTAATTATAGACGCACGAAATTCAACCTCCAAGCCTAGTTGTCTGCACGCGATTGTTCGCTTATTCTCAACGTCAGCCATCGTAGACTCATACATCGTCATCCTCGAATCGCTTGCATGAACATGCCATCGTCGAGATCACTTCTCCTTCACGACGAGGTTGCCTGGCATGAGTATTTGAGCGCCACGATTTTCTTCTGTCTTTTTTTCCTCCTCGATCGATCGCGAGAATGAGCTAGGGCAAAAATTCACTGGAACGGGTTGATTTTGGGAAATGCAAATGGAATTTGGGGATTTTGGGATTAAATTGGGTAGGGGAAATAGAATTGTTATTAATGGGCTTGAGTTCACTCAATTGGGCTAGAGTTTAAATTCAATTTGGCTTTAAATTCTTTTCCTTTGCATTTATTAGCTATTTCCTTTTGCATTTAAATTTAACTATTAATCATTGCCATATACTTACAATTAAATTTCCTTTTGCATTTAAATTATATCCCTACCAAATTTGAATTTGTTCACACTTCATTCTGTGAAATATAATTTGATGGCAACACAACATAATTTAACTCAATATTGTTTCATTGTATTTAATTATCCAATGAACTGATATAAATAAATTTATTCATCTTTGTCAATTTATCGATTTTAGTGAATATCGAATAGAACTTCTTTTCGTCTATTACGATATATATGTTTATTTATACCTTAAAATATTTTATATTCAATAATAACACTTTAATGTAGTTTAATATATCTTCTAAAAATTATTTTATTAATTAATTCAATTTGTTAAAAATAAAAATCCATTATTAACTAGATTTCATTTAAATAAAACCTTATTTCCAAAATACTAATGATCAAAATTTAATTCGAATACTTTTATTTTGATTAAATTTATATAATATCACGTCTTCGAAAATAGGGCTGTTACAGACCTCCCCCCTTATTAAAATTGCGTCCTCGCAATTTCTTATTGGAAGATGCCGCACTAAACTCTAACGTTAACTCTTTTCGTATTCTCTAATTGGTAAATATTGAAATCAAACTTATCGTAAGTTATAAACTTAATTAGACTCATTTATTAACCTTTATTTCTTCGCATACGAAATTTATTGAAAAAAAATTCTAAGTATTAGGATCTACGAAAAAATTCGGCAGAGTCTTCTTTGTACGGAGAGCCGTTTGCAATTTCACAAATATAATATAAACAATATACATCGACCACACGGTCGGAAACACAATATATATCAATATTTTTAACTTTTATATTTAATCTGAAAACGTACCTTTATTTAGCATTTAAAGTGACTTGTTAAATTTTAATGCGAGCGAGAGCGAGTTTGTGCCATATTCCAATCCAGGTGGTATTCTTGTACCTATATTTAACTCAATTCAAAGTATGTCTCATATAATTAAATTTTAATAACACAACATATATTCATTTAATAATTGATGTTTGTTTCCAATTTATCAAATTCAAACTTTTACTCGATTGTAAACAAATATATATACTATTATTTCCAATTAGAAATATAATCAAATTTCTAACTATTCATTAACCTATCAAACATAATTTCAGATTCATTTATTTTGCATTTCACAAAACGAGTACAGATCGATATTTCTTTATGCACCATTTAAGCACGTGCAAAACAAATATCACATTTAGTAAAAACAAACATGCTGCTATGTAACAAATTTAATATGCCATGTAATTTAAAGTAAGAATACACTGGTTTATGACTTAAAGCATGAAATCATGATGCCTCGAACTTTCATATTTATAATTTAAAAAACCAAAAACATGTTAAATGACATGTTCAATAATACCTCACAATAACATCTCAAGGCAAGTGTCATTACAGTAAAAAAACATATAGGCCATTTTCGAATATCTTATATATATGTGTGTGTGTGCATGTGCGCATATAGTTGGCTATATTACAAAATATATTAAAAAAAGTATTTTCAAGTGGCTACTAACATGTATAAAGAGATGTCCAAGTTGAGGTTACTAATATTTGGTATAGGCAGCATTAGGAGCAAAAGTTAATGTAGGAAATGCGGATTATGGATCTTAAGGCGGAATTAACACTAGAGGGGGGTGAATAGTGTTTAATTAGTTTTATGAATCTTTTTGAAATCATTTCAAATTAAATCCAAACAGATGCAATTCACAAACACAGAAACAACCACAGAATCAGACACAGATGCAAATAGTAAATAAAAGCAGTAAAGGAAAGAACACACCGTAATTATATACTGGTTCGGAGTTACCCTACATCCAGTCCCACACAATTTCATTTGCAGATTTCTTTTCAAATATAATGTCGATATTACAACCTCAATTTCAAGGTCACGAGATACACCCTCCAGTCTCCGAGTCCAGGGCAAACTCTCTTGATTTAACCAGGCTACAAGATCACCTAATTGATTTACGGGCTACAATCACACTCAATTGATTTGGGGCCACAATCACACCGTTTCCAATCACACTTTGATAGAGAGAGACCCGATACACTTCGATCTTTCGATCTTTGATTACAAATGATCCTATAACTTTAAATAGCACTGAGATCTTTGCTGTGCAGTTAAAGCGCCCTGCCGCTCCATAGCATTTGAGGTGCAAAAAGTTGTAGCGGAGATATAGCGGAGATATAGCGGGGATATAGCAAGATATAGCGGACGACTTTAAAAAGAGGAACAATTATTACTTATTATTTCCCATTAAGAAAAACAAGTTATAATAAAGTAAAGATAAACAAAGTTGACACTTAAAAAGTTAGAACTAGTTATAATAACCAACAGCGTATATCATTGTTACATCAACTTTAAAGTTACCATAAAACTTTAAAGCAAGACATCATGCAAAATGCTTATTTATAGGAAAGGGGGATATAGCGGGGCAACAAAATAGGGGATATAGCGGATTATTGCCCCAATATCGGGGATAATAGCGGATCCGCTATATTGGGCCACTTTATAGGAATATCGTTGCCCCAAAAGTCTGCTATGGGATATATCGGGGATATATCAAGGAAGTGACTGCACAGGATCTTTGAGAGAGTGGCAGAGAATCAAACTAGAGATGATCGAGTTTGATTCACTTAGAATTTCGGTAGAGTTTTGTTAAAGCATTTGAAATATAAGAGAATATTTGAGTGGAGAAGAAGGAGTGAAGAAATGAAGTAAAACTAACTTAAAATTAGTTGAAAACAACTGGTATTTATAGGAGAACAACGATCATGTCCATTCACGAGAGGTTATGACGAATAGACACTTCTTTTGAAAATTTGAAATTTGAATTCTACGGCTACCATGTCGACATGCCTATGTTAATTTTGAAAATAGATTTTGCTTTAAAATGATTTCTATTCTAAAACTTGTCAAAACAATTTCTAAACTTTGTAAACCATTTTGAATATAGTTTAAACTTATAAAAGAGTTTTTAGAAAGTAATCTTAAAATATATAATCTATAATATAAAAGTAATATTAAAAACTAAGTATACATTTCTTTAAAATATATTAAAGCTAAAATATCAAAATCAAGAGATAGTTCTAAAAAACAAGAGATGATTTTGAAATTAATATGATTAAAAATAGTTTTTGAATTAAGGCTAAAATATTTAAATTGATAGAGATGACTTTAAAAAGATAGTTTTAAAAAAATCATTTTGAAAATTTCGTGGATTCCATTCCACTAGAGAAGGTCGTGGGTTCCATCCCACTAAAGAGGTCGTGGGTTTCATCCCACTATTAAAGAGAGAAGGTGGATTCCATCCCACAATTAAAATCTGAATAAAGATTTTAGTGCTATTATGAAGTTTTAACATAAATCTAGACTCTATTACTTATCTTGATATCTTGAACTCTTGATAATCTTGATATCTTCAGCCTTGAATTCATCAGTTTTGAATCTCTATACTCAGTCTTGAATCTTTATATTGTACAGTCTTCATTCTCAGTACCTGCATATATATATATATATATATCCTGCATATACATATATATCTAGACAAGAATATTAGTATTTATATCTTATAGCAAGTCCTAAGGTTGTTGTCATCAAAACCATCATCTGAGGAACTAACAACCTCCCCCTTTTTGATGATGACAATCTTTGTTTATAAAATCTACTCCAATTCCCCTTAATCCAACAACTCCCCTTTAATCTACTAACTCTCCCCCTTAATCTAATGACTCCCCCTTAATCTAATCCTATCTAACCTATTTTATAATTCTCCTCCTTTGTCATCAACAAAAACTAAGTCGAATCTACAAAACTCCCCCTTAAACTAATACTATGGAACTAAATGCTAATAACGAAGTATAATAAGCAAAACATAAATATAATTTTATTTTATATGATGTTACATTACACATAGACACAAATATATACAAGTACACAAAATATAAAAACATTAATATAATAACAACCTAACGAGAGTCCTTGACAATTGGTGACTTGTGAATCGAACAATTAAGGTAATGGAGACAAAAGTTTCCATGTTGTTCGACCAATTTACCATTGTTGTCAAAATAGACTTCTCCAATGCAAATAACTTTATCGTCTTCGTCCATTTTCGCATCTTTCTCTTCTTCTTCTTCTTCGTCCTCTAATGGATTATGAATACGTATCTTAGAGGAATCATCTTTAATCACAATAGGGTCTGCATGATTATCCATAGAAATTCTTGCAAATTTCTAAGAATCTTGCCCTATTTCTCTTGTTCCTTTACCATCCTTATTTGAGTGAGTTGTAATTCAGTTAGCATTTGCAGAGAATCCTTCATAGTTTCCTCGATCTTCATTACTCGAGTCAATGTAGTACGTTGAAATGGACCAGAATTAGGAGAAGGGAAGGAAAAGGTTGCATTTTGGTTTGATTTAGAAGAGGAGGCCATTATTTTATATTTTCAGAAGTTTATTACAGAGAAAATGAAGTAAGAAGACAGAAAAATTAGAAATGTTGTGATTATATAACCACCAAATTGATTTTAGAGGGAAAATCAAAATTTTAAATTTTACCATTGTATGTCGACATCGGGGTAGGGGCATGTCGACATCCCTTTGAAAATTTTGACAATTTTTTTTCTTTATTTATTTAAATATATATTTTACTATATCTATATTCTATATCTCAGTTATAGAACAAATACCTAGTTCTCTTCTTAATTTAATAAAGGTTGATTGATTCAAGGGTTTGTTCAAAATATCAGCTATTTGATTCTCAGTGTTGATAAATTCAAGAGAAATAATCTCTTTACTTGTATTATCTCTGAGAAAATTATGTCTGATATCAATATATTTGGTCCTGGCATGATGAGTAGGATTTTTGGATAAATTTTTGTATTGTCACAATAAATCGGTGATTTTGAAATATTTAATCCAAAATCCTTTAGGGTCTGTTGCATATAGATAACTTGAGAACAAGCCAAAGCAGCATAGATATATTCTGCTTCAGTTGTTGGTAGAACAGTATTTTTCTTTTTACTAAACCAGAAAACTAGAGGATATCCTAAAAAGTGACAAGTTCAACTTGTACTTTTTCGGTCTGATTTACAACCAGCATAGTCAGCGTCACAATATGAGATTAAATCAAATGAATCATTTTTAGGGTAAAACATGCCATAGTCTAAAGTGTGTTTAACATATCTTAGGATACGTTTAACAGCTTTTAAATGGGTTTCTTTGGGTTGAGATTGGTACCTGGCACAGAGACAGACACTATGCATGATATCAGGCCTACTTGCAGTTATATAGAGTAGCAATCCAATCATTCCCCTGTATAGTTTTTGGTCAACATCTTTTGACATGTCTTCTTTATTTAAGGCTTCATTGGTTGCCATAGGAGTGGGTTTTCCACTCGCAGTGGTCATACCAAACTTACTAACTAGATCCCTAGCATACTTTTCTCGACTAATAAAAATACCACTATCTAATTATTTTATTTGCAATCCTAAAAAGAAAGTAAGTTCACCCATATGACTCATCTCAAACTCTTTTGTCATTATTTCAGAAAACTCTTTGTTCATTTCATTGTTTGTTGATCCAAAAAATATATCATCTACATAAATATGTACTAATTGGATATCATTTTTGTTTCTTTTAATAAAAAGAGTATTATCTAGTTTACCAATTTCAAAATTTGACTGTAATAGGTAAGATCTTAGTCTGTCATACTAGGCTCTAGGAGCTTATTTCAGACCACATAAAGCTTTCTTTAATTTATAAACATGATTTGGAAACTTTTCTTCTTCAAAAAGTGGAGGTTGTTCAACATAAACATCCTCTTTAACAAAACCATTTAAAAAGGCACTTTTGACATCCATTTGAAATAATTTGAAATTGTTGTGGTTTGCGAAAGCAAGTAGAATTCTAATGGCTTCTAATCTTGCTACGGGTGCAAAGGTTTCATCATAGTCTATTCCTTCTTCTTAACAATAACCTTGCGCGACTAACCGAGCTTTATTTCTAACGACCTCACCTTGTTCATTCATTTTATTTTTATAAACCCATTTAGTTCCTATTATAGTTTTGTCCTCAGGTCTAGGAACAAGTTCCCATACATAATTTCTGGTGAATTGATTCAGTTCTTCTTGCATAGCAAGAATCCATGAATCATCAGATGATGCTTCCTTTGGATTTTTGGGTTCAATAGTTGATATAAAAGCTACATTACTCATCTTGTTTAGTTGATTTCTAGTTCTAACAACAAATTTAATATTTCCTAGTATATTTTACATAGGATGATCTTTTAAAAGCCTGATCCTTTTATTAGGATGAACAGTTTCACAATTTGTTTCATTTGATTCATTATTTAAAGTAACAAAATCATCTTCATCGTTTATTTGAACAAAATCTTTTAAATTTTCATCAAAAGATACATGCATTGTTTCTTCAATGGTGTTAGTTTTTAAATTGAAAACTCTGTATACATTACTTCTATTAGAATATCCGATAAAAATTCCTTTGTCGGATTTAGGATCAAATTTATCTGAATTGTCCTTTGAATTTAGAATAAAACATTTACTTCCAAAAAATTTAAAATAAGATACCTTTGGTTTCTTATTGAAAAGAAGTTCATATGGTGTTTTATTGGTTAGAGGTCTAATTAAAATCCTATTCAAAATGTAACAAGCTATAGCGACTACTTCAGCCCAAAAATTTCTTGGTAATTTACTATCTGAAAGCATAGGTCTTGTACACTCTTGAATCGTCCTATTTTTTCACTCTACCACTCCGTTTTGTTGTGGAGTTCTTGAAAAAGAAAAATTATTAGTTATTCCTTTTTTATTACAGAAATTCTTAAAATTTTCATTTTTAAATTCTCCACCATGATCACTACGAATAGTTTTGATTTTTAAAGAAAGTTGATTTTGAATTCTTTTTGCAAAATTTTAAATAAATCAAAAGCATCACTTTTATGTTTCAGAAAAATTGTCCATGTAAATCTAGAATAATCATCTACAATTACAAAAACATATTTACTGTGATTTATTGACTGAATTTGAGATGGACCAAACAGATCTAAATGAAGTAACTCAAGAGGTTTTGAAGTTGAAATCATATCTTCAATTTAAATGAACTCTTTCTAAGTTTTCCTAATTGACAAGCATCACATATACTATCTACTTTAAAATCCATTTTAGGGAGATCTCTTACTAGATCAAGTTTTGAAAGTCTAGATAAGAGTTTGAAATTCAAATGCCCAAATCTTTTATGCCAAATCCAAGGGTCACTTGTATTAGCCAAAAGACATAGGTTATCATTTGAGATTTTCATACTGAGAATATAAATATTTTTCTTCCTAATTCCTTCAAAGATAATATTTGATTTGTTATCTTCGATGTGACACTTATCCTTTTCAAATTTAATTTTGAAGCCCTTGTCACATAGTTGACTTATGCTAAGTAAGTTGTGTTTTAGATTCCTAACTAACAGAACATCAGAAATAGTAGAAGTTTTAGAGTTACCGACATTGCCGATGCCAATCACATATCCTTTTGAATTGTCTCCAAAGTTGACCATTCCTCCATCTTCATAAATTATGTCATTCAGTATCTCCAGATTACCAGTCGTGTGTCTTGAATATCCACTATCAAGTATCTATTTGTTTTTCTTGATTTGTACCATTTGTCCATTGAGTGTTGATTCTTCAAAAGCCATATAACACATCTGTTCTTGCACAACACACCAATTAGGTAGGTAACTTGATTTTCTATAATAATAATATGCAGACTTATAAGACAATGTTGATTTGGACAGTTTTGAACTAGTGTTAACAGAATCTCCAAAAATTGCCATTTTAAACTTTTTCAAAATTCAGATTATGATAACTTTGAGAACTAATGCTCTGATACCAAAGTAGGAAATGCGGGTTACGGATCTTAAGGCAGAATTAACACTAGAGGGGAGGGGTGAATATTGTTTAATTAGTTTTATGAATCTTTTTGAAATCTTTTCAGATTAAATCCAAACAGATGCAATTCACAAACACAGATCCAAATAGTAAATAAAAGCAGTAAAGGAAAGAACACACCGGAATTTTATACTGGTTCGGAGTTACCCTACATACAGTCCCACACAATTTCTTATGTAGATTTCTTTTCAAATATAATGTCGATATTACAACCTCGATTTCAAGGCCTCGAGATACACCCTCCTGTCTCCGAGTCTAGGGCAAACTTTCTTGATTTAACTAGGCTACAAGGTCACCTAATTGATTTACAGGCTACAATCGCACCCAATTAATTTACGGGCCACAATCACACCGTTTCCAATCACACTTTGATAGAGAGAGACTCGATACACTTTGATCTTTCGATCTTTGATTACAAATGATTCTATAACTCTGAATAGCACTGAGATCTTTGAGAGAGAGTGGCAGAGAACCAAACTAGAGATGATCGAGTTTGATTCACTTAGAATTTCGGCAGATTTTTGTTAAAGCATTTGAAATATAAGAGAATATTTGAGTGGAGAAGTAGAAGTGAAGAAATGAAGAAAAACTAACTTAAAATTCGTTGAAAACAACTGGTATTTATAGGAGAACAATGGTTATGTCCATTCGCGAAAGGTTATGATGAATAGACACTTCTTTTTAAAATTTGAAATTTGAATTCTACGGCTACCATGTCGACATGCCTATGTTAATTTTGAAAATATATTTTGCTTTAAAATAATTTCTATTCTAAAACTTGTCAAAACAATTTCTAAACTTTGTAAACCATTTTGAATATAGTTTAAACTTATACAAGAGTTTTTAGAAAGTAATCTTAAAATATATAATCTATAATATAAAAGTAATATTAAAAACTAAGTATACATTTCTTTAAAATATATTAAAGCTAAAATATTAAAATCAAGAGATAGTTTTAAAATACAAGAGATGATTTTGAAATTAATATGATTAAAAATAGTTTTTGAATTATGGCTAAAATATTTAAATTGATAGAGATGACTTTAAAAAGATAGTTTGGAAAAAAATAAATCATTTTGAAAATTTCATGGATTCCATTCCACTAGAGATGGTCGTTGGTTCCATCACACTAAAGAGGTCGTGGGTTCCATCCTACTATTAAAGCGAGAAGGTGGATTCCATTCTACAATTAAAATCCGAATAAAGATTTTAGTGCTATTATGAAGTTTTAACATAAATCTAGACTCTATTACTTATCTTGATTTCTTGAACTCTTGATAATCTTGATATCTTCAGTCTTGAATTCGTCAGTCTTGAGTCTCTATACTCAGTCTTGAATCTTTATATTATACAGTCTTCATTCTTAGTACCTGCATATATATATATATATATATCCTGCATATACATATATATCTAGACAAGAATATTAGTATTTATATTTTATAACAAGTCCTAAGGTTGTTATCATCAAAACCATCATCTTAGGAACTAATAGTTGAAAGCAATAAAAATGTTCACTTTTACAAATTTATGTACAAAGCTTCTATACCATAAATGTAAGTGACTTCCTACTAATTTATGTATACAGCATAGTTATTAAATAGTTAGTCTATAATCTATAAAAATAAACATGGACAACCCATTCTTTTATTTGAGTGACAAACCTTATAAGTTTTGAAACACGCATATATATATATATATATATATTTAATATAACTTTATATACACACACACACTATACTTAGACTAAAGAATGAACAATTCCAAATATCTATCATTTTTGTCTTCAACCTCTCTTGAATTTAGTAAGCTATATATATATATATTTCTGCCTATTTATTTACTTCCCACAATTCAATTAAATACTAGTTTACTTTCATAACCTCATTAAACTATAATATCGACATAGAGTATATTGCAATTAACTATGGCAATAGTTATACAAAACTGGTACTCATCTTCTTGTGAATATATTATAAGAACACCTACATCTACCTATTGCCATCTCATTTCAAATAAGTTCTCAAAAGAGTGAATTAGAGATACTTATCCTTTTACCAAAAAAAATTGAACTTGCTACACAACTTAACAAATTACAAAGCATACACGACAAGGAAACATGCTTCAAAGTTTATTCAATGTTACCGCTAATGTAACCCAGCCTCTACAAACATACGCAATAACAAAATTATGTCTCAGGTCATTGAATTTTGAAACAACACAGCCATGTCATATTTTAAGGGATATCAAATTCAAAAAACCACAGCCAAATTACCAAGCATCACAGTAAAAATCTTGTCTCAGGGTCATTAGTATTTCTGCTAGTACAATCCTAAACAGGTCACAATGCTACATAGCAAAGAAATGTCTCAGTGTCAATACAACAACCAATACATATTTCAGTAAACCTAATTGTAGAGTTCATATGTGGAAAAAGTAAAATTCAACTCATTTAATATTCTCTAAATAAGGAATATATAGAAATGACAAATCAAGAGAATCCAATGTTTTCTTTCTTTCAAGTTAAATTTCTATATTTGCAATTTAATAATTAGAAAAGCCAACTTCTAATAAGAAGTATATATATAAAACCAAGCAGAAATTTCTTTTACCAAATTTCATCTTAAATATATTTTCAAGGTTTATTTATTTGTTGGTAAAAGCACTTTTAGATCTCATTTTATATACAAAACTATATTTAAGAAAAATACTTTATTCATCAAATCAAAGTTTTCAGCATTTGATAACTCATTACCTTCATAAATGAATTATACTTTCATTTCGGACTTCAGTTAAATTAGAAATCCATTTAAATATTTATCTCACTTTGCACTTTATTAAAAATATAAATCCTAACATTTACTCCTACTACAATATTATATACACAATCAACTAAAAGTATCATATAAAATTTAATTTATCATGCTTCTTTGCAAATGAATATATAAAATTTTACAATTACTAAATAATACTTGAATTCCCACTAAAATATCTATTCAAATATACTCTAATTTTCCAAATAATGTACATTCTCATTTTAATAATTTTATTTTATTTATCAAAATATCTTAAGATACCTCCTTTCAAAATATAGCTTATATATTTCTATACAATATTACTTTACCTCTAAAACAATCTTTCCAAACGATCCATTTTAATATATATAATATTTAAGTTATTTCAAAATCCTATTTTCTTTAAAAATATTATATACTTACAAAATATTATTACCGAAAACATTTTATTGTCCAAAACACTATGCCTGAATGTCTCGTACGAGTGATTAGGAAGCTCTATCGATAACGTTGATCAGGCGCATCGACCAGAATTCTTAAAGCACTCAACAGGCAATTTAACACAAAATTATTTTCTATATGATATACATATATCCTTTAATACTTTATCATTCTACAAAATATTTTCCTATCTATAATAACATAATCAAATTTTACATATAAGTATATCCTTTATCAGAAAGATTTTAATTTAAATAATCAATTAATCTTGCTATTAACATATAAGAATAATTCAAAGATGGCAATTTCATAACACACTCGTGCATTCATAAATACTTCAAGTAAACATCAAATTTTAAATTCATCTTAACCCGTGATTAATTGTACCTATGAATGAAAACTTCATTTTATTTATTAAGTATACTTTCGATACATATTATTTATCATTCTATATTTTATAACTATTAATTGCTTACACATTTTATTATTCCCCAGTGATTCTATTTTGTAGAAACCGCCGGCTTTTATTAATAATTGGGTTCATAAATTATTTAAATTATAACTTTTTATTCAATTCCACATTTTAAACTAAGTTTAAACAAAAACAAACATTGACGCAAACAACATACATTTTAAACAAACAATCGCCTTCAACGGAAAACTATCTTCTAGTTTCTGCTGTGCAACTCTCATCACTAATAGATCATGATACAAAAATTCAATTCTAAGTCATCTGAGGTCTAATATACACTATCCATTATATCTCACTTTTTTACATAAGTGAGATCCAATATTTTCATAATAATAAGTTATATAGTATTATCAAAAGATTTTTCAAATACATACCAATGATTTTTCCCAATAACCATTTACATTCCTATTCCTAAATAGTTAATTAAATTACTAACAACTACACACCCAAGGGATGGGACTCTAAGTCTTACTAGGTTTATATCTCAACTTTGTGTTAATTATATTCTATAATGTTCTGAACACAGCTCTGATACCAAGCTGTAATGACCTCATCGCTATGCCCAGTTTAGCAAAGAACATTTCAAGTAATGTCGTCTGGTAATCCGGTGAATACGGCTGGTTAAGGGCGATCGAATGTGAATATATCTTTATACTAACACTGACACGTCTTATTTACCTTTTTGAGGATCTGAACTGAAAATTTGACGTATGTAGTATTAATACAAAGTAATAAACACACGGATTAAAAATATTCAAAGTACTATATAATATAAATAAACCAGAATCAGAATCACAGATTACAGCGGACTTATATATAACATATTTCATAATAAGATGTGAGTCTACAAAATGTCAATACTAGACTTGCTCTAATATACATCGTATCTCATACACTATATCAGAGCAAAGTGACTACTGAGTAATATACATGTCATAGCTACTAAATGTCAATATACATAATGATGAAGTAAACCGAAACTATCAAAATAGTCTACTCCAACTACCCCAAAATCCAAGAGTCAATGAGTCCCTGTACCTATAAAGTCTCAGCCTAACCCAAGTATTAAAATAATAAACGGGTTAGACTATATCTAAATAAAATGTGAGATGCTAATATCATAACTTTTATGACTTAAAATAATAAGCCATATTAAATATGTCGAACAAATAATTATAATAAGGCATATTAATTTAATTCACTACTTTATAAATCCATAGTGACTTAACTCTAAAATAAGTCATCTCAAAATATGCCTAAAAACCAAATAATCAAAATAAGGCATATTGATCAAAATCACCATTTCATAAATTCATATAAAATCTCTAATGGACTATCTTCTCAAACCATGGTGATAATCAATTCAAAATTCGCTAGAGCCAAAAAGATACTAAATATATATCTCAAACCTCCGACAAAATAATCATCACTGATGAAATAATAATGGTAGTCATCTATCAGTTTAATACAGTGACACGAAATCCACCGGAAGAGACCCGCTACATAGAAAAAAAGCCTTTCGAAAGAGACTGCAGATTAGGGACACCGCTCAAAGAAAAGAGCAGCCGTGTACCTAATCTGTCCTATGCAAATTTACCTTCCGAAAGAGGTAAACATGGTCTAACTGTATAAAATAAAATAAACCGATAGGTCGTAGTATCTATAGACTATGATGCATGTAAAAATCTTCTTTCCGAAAGAGACAACCATATTTACACCATAACAGATCTTCCGAAAGAGATTTGCCTACCCAAATCTAAAAATGTATTGATTCTCAAATCGATGAAAAATGAGTTATCTTCTCTTGGGGATCTATCTATCTGAAATCCGGACACCCTAAGATAATACAACTCTAAGTGTTAATTACTATCACTCTAGTAATCACAATAATTTAACTTACTGTCCCATACCAAATAGTAAATTTAAGTATTTACTAAAAGCTAGTAATTTCCACTCGAACTCTATTTAACAAATTATAATAATAATCAGAAGAATTGTACAAAGTGTCCCATACCACCCGACAATTCAATCTTTTATTAAAATCCTTTGTTTCATAGAAAATCATGAAATTCAACAGAAATCCAATTCAAGCTCGTATAAAAATAGCCAAAAGGTAAATACAATAAAAGCCAACAACGGTTTATAGGGTTGAAAGTAATTAATATAATTTTATCATATAGAAAATGATTTCAAAAATATTTTATCTATAATTCACTTTTAAACTTCTCACCTTTATTAATCCATAATGAATAAAATAAGAGAGCTTTAAATTAGTTTTTTTAACCAAGATATAATTTTTCCAAAATCACTTTTAAATCCATATACTCATTTTAAAGAAGAGTTGCGTATTTACAAACGCTTTTGAAACTCTTTCAAAATCATTTAAACCTCTTCTATAACTAAAATTACTTGAAACTGAAATTATTACTTTCATAACGGCTTTTATAAAGTAATACTATATTTTATATTTTGCCTATAAAACAGTTCTAAACTTATGTACTTAAAATAGTAAACTTAAAAAGGTTTTACAATTGAATATTACTAAATTTTTAATGTTTTGAATATAAATTTTGAAATAAGAATAAGTTAAAGAATTTAATAAAAGTTTAACTATATTTTATAAATTAAATTTCAAATAAAGATTTAAATAGATAAAATCTCTTTTTAAAAATCTTTTAAATACATTTAAATAATTCAAACAATAAATCCATCAAAAAATCATTTTCTAAAGCCATCATCGCTCCATAAAATATCATTTCAGAATATAAAATTTCTTAGAGATCCGAGTTGCCTTTCGACAACTCTGATCACACGATGATATACAAGTATCGACGTACTATAAAAATTTAATTTACAAACGAATAGAATTACGTTTGTAAATATTCACTATCAAACCATTCAAGGAATCAACTTCCCAAACCAATCAAGTTTATTTAAGCTATGTGTAAAACATAGAATAATTCCTTGCATGCATCCATACTTAAACTAATTCAATAATTAAAAATCAACAATTATCTCCCAAAAAACCATATCATGACATGCATAAGGATATTCATTTATATAGATATAGCAGCGCAACTTAAAATAACTCACCGAAATGGAGGATGTAAGAATCAAGTAGTGTTATAGCGTCCAATCATTGTGCAATTGCCTTCGCCACTAGCATCAATGCTTACTGCCTCAATGCCATCCTAACACCAATACTATCTATACTGTCACCCTCCCCCATGTCGTGCTCGAGACCATTCTCTGCCTAAGTTGCGCCTTGTTGCCTAGCACATTTTGGCTAAAGCAACTGCTTCTCCATCCTCGTGCCCAGCTTCGGCATTGACCAAGCGAACATCAATTATAGACGCACGAAATTCGACCTTCAAGCCTAGTTGTCTGCACGCGATTGCTCGCTTATTCTCAACGTTAGCCATCGCAGACTCATACGTCGTCATCCTCGAATCGCATGCGTGAACATGCCGTCGTCGAGACCGCTTCTCCTTCACGATGAGGTTGCTTGGTTCGAGTATTTGAGCATCACGATTTTCTTCTCTCTTTTTTTTCCTCCTCAATCGATCGCGAGAATGAGCTAGGGCAAAAATGCACTGGAACGGGTTGATTTTGGGAAGTGCATATGTAATTTGGGGATTCTGGGATTAAATTGGGTAGGGGAAAAAGAATTGTTATTAATGGGATTGAGTTCACTTAATTGGGCTAGAGTTTAAATTCAATTTGGCTTTAAAATCTTTTCCTTTGCATTTGTTAGCTATTTCCTTTTGAATTTAAATTTAACTATTAATCATTGCCATACATTTACAATTATATCCCGACCTAATTTGAATTTGTTCACACTTTATTCTACGAAATATAATTTCATGGCAACACAACATAACTCAACTCAATATTATTTCATTGTATTTAATTATCCAATGAACTAATATAAATAAATTTATTCATCTTTGTCAATTTATCGATTTTAGTGAATATCGAATAGAACTTATTTTCATCTATTACAATATATATGTCTATTTATACCTTAAAATATTTTATATTCAATAATAACACTTTAATGTAGTTTAATATATCTTTTTAAAATTATTTTATTAATTAATTCAATTTGTTAAAAATAAAAATCCATTATTAACTAGATTTCATTTAAATAAAACCTTATTTCCAAAATACTAATGATCAAAATTTAATTCGAATACTTTTATTTTGATTAAATTTATATAATATTACGGCTTCGAAATCAGGGTTGTTACACAGCTTAGGTCTAGAGCGATCTGTTGCATTAAAGTAAGAAGTGGATAAGCTATTGGCCAATGGCTTCATTCGCGATTCAACATATCCTGAGTGGGTATCAAACCTTGTGTTGGTCCGAAAATCGAACGGAAAGGGGAAACCTTGTGTCATGACCCACTCTTTCTATACAAATTAAGCGGTCAATAAACCACACATGGCCCACTCAAATTGAATTGTAAAGCAGATAGTTAGGGTAAAGAAAGAAAGAAGGAGGTAGAAGAAAAATAATAACACAAAATCTCACAGCGGAACGAATGATCTATAATATATAACAAGTCTTTATATAAAAACAAAACTATAATATATACATATATAGACATCCATCAGAGTATACTACCTATTTCAGCCCGAACAGTTATAACAACCTGTCCTCACAATCACTGATAAATACAACAATAAATGCAATGGAAAAATAACCATGTATGTGAATACATCTTTGGGCCTCCAGCTCGTCTCCTAAAGCTCCAAAAAAAATCCAACTAAACCTAGAAATATGCTCGGTCTGACCCGAGCATTATAAGAAAACAACGCCCGGATCAATCTGGTAAAACCAGCGTGAGAAACTCAAATCACAAGGAATTTTATTTATTATAGCTTGTAAAATCCTTTAAAATCAAAGGTATCTCATAAGACCACACCGCACATAAACACGGACGGGTTTTTACCTTACAATAACCAAAACATTTATATTAGAAAATCCTGTGATATTATAATAATGTCTAGCATACAAATACAAATTAATCATAACCGAAATTGTTACATTATTAAATTCTAGCATAATAGATTTACAATCAAGTCTGCACGACACTTATTGGAGAATGGATCCCAACAAATGGCAAGGTAAGGGACTACCTTCCGTGTAGTACACCTCTAGATAAAATGTACTTAGGGTTAGACCCAGAATTTGGTCCACCCCTGCTAACACAGAACCGGCCTACCTCTGAACTTTGATAGTACCGAATATGTCATCACCCCGGTTGCTTTCCAACCTTAATCGAGAGCCCTCATGCACAACCAAATCCATAATATGATGATCTAGAAAGGTGATGACACACCCTAATGGGAGCGAACCACATAGCGTACTGCTTCTACCCTGTTTTAGCCATTTTCAGTTAGTGAGGCTTGAGGCTATGATTACCTTTATATAGCAATTCCACTTGGAATGCTAACACTGCCTTCTAGGCAGCAATACAGTGCTAGCATTCATCTATACAAGTACGTTGTGGGTCTGAATGAAACCCAAGGCACTACTTCCACTACATCCATTTTTGGAACCATCCTCAAGATTAGTGGAAAGCAGCTCTTGCACTTCAAAAGCTCAGTCTTCGATTCCATCTTCGATTCCATATTCTTCCAGATGTCTTTAGTTCGAAACGCTTGAGTTGGATCGAAGTGGTTTTCGGGTAATTTATACTTATCTGATCCCAGTCTCTTCGAAACAACATTCGATAGTTCCAGTAAACTCAACCCCGGTTCTTTTGGAAATAATCGACAATACATAGAAGCAGGGATCACCTATAACCGTTTAAGTGGACTGATCTCCTTATCATTTATCTTAGGAGAACATAACGAGATTTATACACACAGTACAACCTCATTGAAGATGACTGTGCATATAATTCACGCGTTTCTCCTAGATATTTCCAAAGTCATATTTTGGTACCGATTTGATAGTTGGTTATATAACTATCAAATAAACAAACATTTCAAACAGAGATTACATTTCCCAAGGAAATAACTAAGCCTCTTAAATTAATCTTTCATTAATTTAAATTCACATTTCAAATACTTGGAAATCATTTCCGTATACTCATCTCCACAGGATAAGTATATTCACAAACCACCATATTTTCGATACTTAGAGAATATAACCATACCCTTATCTCAATGGTATAAGTATATTCACGAACCTTTCACTTAAAAACTCAGAAAATTTTCCATGTACTTAAGTAATAGTATAAGTGTATTCACGAAAACATTCGAAAAGATTTTCTATTTCAAATCATATTAAACGACCAAAATTCCATATGTCATAAAATCGGAGATATTAATAATCCATGCACTAGTTTTTTTTTCCATAAAACACTTTTATTTTATAAATAAATATCTCCCTTATAACTTTCCAAAACAATTTATAAAATATTTTATAAATCTTCAGTCTATTTATAAACATTCTTTATAAATCTCCAAACTCCATTTATAAAACTTCTCTTTTTCATATCTTTAAAAAAACTCATTTATAATCCTTTTATAAATATCGAGAACCATTTATAAAACTATTCCCATATTTAAAAAAACTTATTTAATAAACTCTTTAAGTCGGTAAAGTTCCCTGGATAAACAATGAATTATTTAAAATAACTTTAAATAGTAAATTATTATTTAAACATCCTTCTGTTTCGCTTAAATTAGATCTCATTTAAAATAATAGCTTCAGAATCTTATTAATAATATATGTAATTAATTGTAAACACTATTATTGAATTATCAAGTTAACTTCAAAACAATATTAATATAATAATTAATTAACTTTAAAACGTTATTAAAAAATCAATTTACTTTTAACTAATATTAATATGATAATTGATTAACCTATAATATAATTAAATAACTTAAATCAATATAATTAAATAACTTTAATTAAAAATTAAAGTATATTTAAATCGCTCTAAATAAATTAATTAATTAAAACATTTTAAAACAATAATTAAATAACTATTAAAATAATAAATAAAGATTCTTAAATAACTTTAAGAAATAACTTTTAATAATCATATTAATAAAGCAATTAACTTTGAATCATTATTTAAAACAATTATTAATTATCTTTAAAACATTATTAATAAATAGTTATCACCTTTAAAATCTCATTACTAAATAATAATTATTATCTTTAAAATAACTTTCAAATCAAAATTTAACTTTTTAAATTTAAAGGAGGCTCAACGATCTCTAGGGTACTTAAACAAGCTACCATCTCATTCCATTTAACTTTCCAAGTCAATAACTGATATTTACATAATCAATGACTATATAAATAAATTTAATGCTTAACTGTCATTGGTTAACATATCATTTATTCAAAGTGACGTATCATTTTACGATATATAATCAAATGTCCAAAACTATAAAATAGTAGAACGGAGATTTATTCTGCTAATTAAATGACCAATTAATTTAATTAACGGAACGATGATTTATTCCGCTAACAAGTGTTTAGATTACCACACTAAATTCAATCTAACTCAACACAATTTTATTTGGCCAAATAAACATCAATAATTAAGGTATATAAATTTAAACAACGTTATTATTAAATAATGTCATTAAATTCTATCCATATTAATAAGTCATAAATTTATACTTAGCCAGAACTATCAACAGGTTCCACTAAAAAGTTGTGCTCGTCCATACGAGTACAACGCAAAAATTCGTGTGTCGGTCGGGTTAAATATGAGAAAGATATACAATTTATAACTAAAACATGTTTTGGAATTAATTAACATATATAAAGATTCTCACAAATAACATGATTGGGCCAAGCCCAATGCCATGCAACCCACAACCAATTCAAACAGTGCCTCCTTCCCAAAATCTTCATTTCCAACCCAAATGCCTGTAACGTCACCAAGTGCACGACGTGCATGTGCATGCGTCATCGCGGCCACCAACCATCCATCCAAACACATTGACAAAACCGCCTTCTCCTTCTCGACTGAACGAACCCCTTCGCTCAAGCCCCGGCCGCCCATAGCTCCGATCCACCTTCCTACCGAACACAATCGTGTCTAGGCAACAGAAAAAACCCACGATACTTTTCACCTTCGATTCCCACCAAAACTTGCCACGACGAAGCACTCTCCAAGCCGGACAACACGCCATCCTTCGATATCTCCATTGATAACCATAGCTCCGACAATCCCTAACCCTAGTATTCGATGATTCGATCATCATCACCAAACATCGCCGAAACTTCATCAAAAGTCCTACGACTTGCTCGAACTCCATTGACGCTAATGACGCAGATTAATTTGAAGCCGTTTGAGAGAAATAAAATTTTGAAGTTATGAACATATATTTCCATTTTTGCTGCTTTTATGATTACATGATCGATACTCGACGAAATCGAGTGCCGTCAATTTCTAAAAATACTAGACACCAAGACTAACAACTTTTGTCTTGGACAATTATGCTAATTGTGTGTGATTTTAGGGTTTTGGATTTTTGAAAGTCGAAGGTGAAGTTTGTTTTTCATCTTTAGGCAAAAAAAAGTAAGAAGGAGAAGGAGATGACTATAGGAGCAACCATGGCAGCAAGGAGAAGATTCTCCAGTAAATATGTCGATGAGTAAAAGATATTGGCAAACATATTGGTACTGGTAAGAGACAGGATGATGGAACGAAGATGATGGAAGGGTCAGTCATGATGATTGATGGAGATAGAGTTAAAACCCACGCATGATATAGGCTCAAAAACGGAAGATGGTGTGAAGCAGCAATTCTGATGATGGAGTTCTAGTGGACAGTTTTGGTGATGGTGTTGTTCTTACTGGCATTGAGTAGGTGGCGGAGACGAGTTCGATAGTGGTAGATAATGCTGCCCGTGTGCGAAGATATAGATGATAAGGCTGATGGTGGTGACGTGATCGATTTGGGTGTAGGCAATGGAGAAAAGGCATGAACTACTGGTGGTTGATGGTGACGAGGCTGCTATTTATGTGGATGTTGGAGCATGACAAAGATAATTGCAAAAACGAGGAGTAATGATGTAGTTGATGATTTGGTTGAACGAGCATTGCTTCGGTGAGTATTTCTCACTCACAATTATATTTAATTCCACTTGCATACATACACACACATACAGACACACATACACAGATATATATATATATATATATATCATTATCCTGATTAATTCGCTTGCTTGAAATGTTGTTTGGGTTATTAGTTGAATTAGTTGTTTGTGATATTGGATTGATTGTCACGATATTAAATATTATTTTCGAGATTAATAATGGAGTTTTATGTTTGTTGGATGTCCAAAATGCAAAGGAGATGTCATCCATTTGCATTTTGAACTGTGTTGTTTATTTATATTGTGTGTATAGTTTATCGACGGTCGATATTCGATGGAATTCGATTCGGCCATATGTAAAATTTATATTGTTGTTTTGTTGTTGATTTATAGAGAATATTATTCCATGGATTTTGTTTTAGATGATTTATTGATTTTCCTATTTTATAATATTTTTGAAAGCTTTGGAAATCATTTATGGGAACTGTTTTAGAATAAAAGTTGATTTTGGAAAATAAAATATAGCATTTTCAATATATTGGAATGTATGGAATTTTATAAATATAAATGAGAGGTATTTATTAATGTTTTCCAAAAGGGAAATTCTTTTGTAATGTGCATATTTAATAAAATGGGTCTAGGAAATTTTTAAAGGTAATTTAAAACGGGGATATTGATTATAAAAATTTATCTTAAGAGTTTTGAAAGTTATTTTCCTTTTTATATAATTATTAGTTCAGAATTAGTTTATTTGATGATTTTGTATAGTTGAATGGTTTTAATAATATTTCTTAAAAGGAATTTATTTTGTAAAATGATTTTGAATGTTATAAATATTTATATTTGAATATTTGATCTAATTGTTAAATAAATATTATTTCGGACTTTATATTTTCAATGTTAAAATTAAAACTGTTGTTTATACATGATTTCTACGTCTTTTTATTTCTCATTCCTTATACAAATTAGATATCATGAATTTCTTCAATAAAGGATTTTCTAATACTGTTTGTGAATACTAAATTATTTTTTAATTTTATAAAAGATTGAGAAATTAGTTATTTACTGTATAAAATGTAATATTTAATTAATTCTAGAATATGAATTTATTATCCATTTCTTGGAATTTGTTTATATATATGTGATTATATGTTTTGATTGTTTCATTATTAAGTATAGATTTGCTTAATTATATTTATTTGAATACTCTATTTTTATATAAGTTTTTGATTTCTGATTTCTTATCTTCTTTATATTGATTCCGATGATATGAGTGATTCACCGTTGATGTTGATTTAGTTGATGATTTTGATATGATATGTTGATGTCATCCTTCTGTGATTTTATGCTGTTTTGTTCTATATGACGAGAAATCTGGATGAACATATTAGTGGTATAGTCTGGTTTGGTACTTTTGGTAACACTTTTTCAGTTATTCTTTGACTCGTTATATAGAATAAAGAAGGTCGAGTGTGATGTATAAGCATTAAATAAATGGACTAGTAACACTCGATGGTATAGGACACCGCGGTATTATTTATTTAGTTATTATTTGGTGGTGGATGACACTCAATATAGGGTTTGTTGTATGTGACACTCGTCACTTTGAGTATTTGATAATCACGAAGTGACTTACATGAAGAGTCGCGTGGTGGCCATTATGTATACTTTATGTGTCTATCTACCTTTGTCCAACTCCCTTTATTGTTCGGGTGTAAACTAGATTAGCCAGTATCCAACCTGGCGGCCTGATCATGGGGTAGCGCCCCAGATTCACGACAAGAGTTATTATCTAATCTATCGGATGCACATCATAGTAGATGGGTAGGTGCCCATAGCCCCTTGTGTCGCTTAGACTAGTAGTCTGTTACTTATAAGGGAAAAGCAGGGTCATGACCAAGGTTGTGGGTTGATGAGCCACTGGTGGATATGAGTCATGATTTCCGTCGAGGTAACTATGACTATAGGAACATATCTGACGACTACATGCATACGGTAGTAGACCCTGGGGTTCTGGAGCTGGCATATGACTATCGGTCTCTCGTCTGGTTTCGGTTCGCGTTGACCAATGTTGTAGAAATAGATTCGGCTACATAGCATACATCATAGTAGACCTTAGGTTCCTAGAGCAGCATACAACCATCGGTCTCATGTTTATTATTGGTTCACATGTGGTAGATAGGAATATATAAGATAAGATTATACCTGGGACTATGTCCAGAGTATAGTGAACCCCGTATCCTTCTTTGGCGGACAGCCTACTTATTATTGATTATATTCAGACATTATTATGAGCTGGCCCCGATCTTTCTTATTGGTTTTAGGTATGTGATGGTTATATTTTATAACATAAGATTGAGGGATATTTGGGCATTGCTTCTTGCTAACCCGATATACTTAGTGATATCTCACTTATTGATGTTTTATGGATTTAGACGATGGTTTTTGAATATGTATGATTCACCCATTTGTGTTGATCATGTGATTTCTGATTTGATGTGTTTCTAAGTGGGTGATGACATCGTTTGATATCAGTTCTAATTATTTTATATTGATTTTAGATATTTGGACAATGTAATGCCTTGAGGATTATTCTATATTTATATATATACACTTTAACATGTTGTCTGGATTTTTAAATATCTTTGATAGTGATATCATATTATTCTTCCTTGTTTATACAACATCACCTCATTTATGATCCTTGATTAGATATAGTCTGACTCGTGTATTATTTATATAATACTCGGGTCAGTCCGAGATATTTTAGGTACATGGACGATATGGCCATCATTTATTTTATTGGGCTTAGAGGAGTACTATATTAGGATTCTTATTTTATACTTGTATGACATTGAATCATTGTGTATGTGTGTGTATGATATTGAGTTGTATACTGTTAGTTTATTACATTATAGCGCATACATCATTTAGGATATTTTGTATTTATATAGACCATTATGTTACATATTATATGTTGTCGCTACGACTGACTTTGTGTTCTCTATTATTTATTGTATGTTGTGTATTGTTTTATCTTGGAGGCACACGTGTTTATTGCTTTGTATCGATATTGTGTATGTATAGATTTGTTATTAATTTAATGTTTTAATATGTACTAGTATTAATCCAAGGGAATATTCTTGTGTGTACCCCATATAGTCTCATTCTTCGTATTATCTGACAGTATTACTTTGTAATACTCTTGGATAGTATGGTTATAGATGTGGGGTGTTCACATTTTCTCTCCCTTTTGGTTCCCACCAGAAGGAGAGTTGCCTTCTGAGTGAGCGGAATCCTCATCAACAGTATAAATAGGCTCTAAGGACTTGATGGCAGGATCACCGGTATGCTTTGATGCCCTGGTCTTGAATGAAGGAACTTTGCTTTGGACTTGACAGTTTTGAGGATGCTGGCTTGGTGGTCCCGAGCTCTTTCTTCACTTTGATCTTCTCTATGTCCTTCTTCAACCTCTCGACCATTGTTTCATGATCGGTCGGGTAGGAAGCATCGGTGATGAAAACATCCTCCTCTTGAGAGATAGAAGTGTCCTCCAAGGTCTCTAAAGCGGTGATCTTCTCGGAAACACAACCTGGGCCAGAATTGGAAATAAGAATGGATGCAGAAAACCCTACCGAAACGGTGGTTGATGCAGTACAGATCGCTTCAGCCCCTGAATCATGTGTAGATGGAGGCAGAGGTGTCAAGTGAGGTTGACCCACAAGTTGGCAAATCGAGTGATAAAGTTTAATGATGGATTCTAGTGAGAACTGAAGTTTCTTGAAGATAGGAGAAATAAGAGATATACCTGTATCAAGATCCTGTTGGGATACAATGACTTCACTTGCTTCAGTCCCAAGCTCCCCATGTATAACATCCCCCATTTTGAGCCCCGAAACTAAGCGCTATAAATGCTGCAGTTATCTATAGTATTAATTTTTGGTGATAAAACGTGGTTATGTTAATGGTATCCATACTATCATATGCATAAGAATATAAATTAATTTAAACACAACTTCAAAACAAGCTTTCTCATTTCATTTCAAATATAGTATTTTGTATTCATTACATAATCCTATAATGTGTCCCAAGTTCAGATAAAATATAATTATTACAAATTACGCCAAGAGAAGATGCCCCCTTGGATGATCAGAGTTACTAAATTGATTGACATATCTACTGTCAATAAATTCATACAACAATTGACATAACACATCGGATGATAATACTAGATAGACTCCTACATAGCTAGCTTTGCCTTCTGCATGTCTCTGGAAGCTTTATTCGTCAAAACCTACTTAACTTGTAAAGCCCTTACTCTCAAACTACTCAAATCAAATTTTGAGCACCCAAGAGTTTAAGTTAAAATATAAACTTCGAGTCAGACGAAAAGCCTAGTGTGAATAATAATATGCCATCTCGATTAATGGATATCTAGCGAGACCATGCCGCTGAGCAGAACGGGTTTTCCCCTCACCGGTATCCTTTAAAAACATATCTTTTGCAAATCAAAATCTTGTAACCAAACTGGTTAAACTAATAATACAACAATATCACAACAATAGGTATGCATGCAACTTAGGTAATCTTGACTATCCGTCAAATCAGTGGTCTCTGTCATATTGTTTAGTTTTCACACAATAACTACCAACCTACATGGATTACTCAGGCCTACCAGATATACCAAAATTTATAACTGGCTGTTAAAAGAAAAATGGACAGTCTGTCCAAATAAACTTATCCTAGTGTATACCTGACTATCTATCAATCTCATAGTTTTGTTGTGCTTACTATGAACCTAAAATTTTTAAAGGCCAACCTATAACCTGTCTTATCTTTATGTATTTCTTTTTGTGTGTAAACCTACTTTATGTCTTACCCTTGAAAAAGCCCTACACACTGGAATTTTGGACTTAAATCAGCTAGGGGCTAACAGACAAAATATAGGGTGCTACCCTACACCAGTCCTATATGGTTTTCTAATCTCTGAGTCAATTTTATCCTATCACAATCTATCCAAAAGTGATAAGAACAATAATCTCCTTAATAAAATTCTAGGCTAAATACCCTATTCATTTCCTTAAAAACATTCTTCTTTACCAATGATTTACCCCTTGAAATCATACTTTCAAAGCAAGGAAAATTATAGCCCTTTACCTAAAATAATTATACCATGATATATGCTTTATGAAGTTCGAAATCATTTGAGGTCATCGTCTCTCAAAACCATAGGTTATAAGGCCAAAACAATATAAAACCTTTATAATGATTAAAGCAACAAGGTGTATAGTTGAAGAGGGTCTTCGCCCCTCTTCGCACCTCTTATGGTGTCGAAGTTCAGGAGCATTAGTATAATTTAAAACCTTTTAAAAGGACAAAGTCAAAGTGGCAAGTCTCGACGTCACTGCCATAGAGAATATAGCAGCTTCATTAGAGCCGTAGTCATTATGGGCGGCACCATAGCCATCTTCGAAACCATACGGCAATGTTTAAAGTCGAATTCATTATAAAAATATGTAGCATTGTTAGCATCACTATAAACCAATTCGAAAGCATTAGGGTCGGTGATGTTATAAGATATGCGGCCTCAAGCCTCTTTATATAAAACGTGGTACTTAAGTCATACGGCAAGACTACGTCGAAGACCATCTCTTCGACTTCGATGCCACGTCTCTGACTTCAACCAAGACTAATCTGTTCCATACCAACTCATGTTGATATCATACGTATCGTTCTGGTTAACGTCGAAGACGGTAAAAGTGAAAAGATAGAGGGCAACATCGTCCTTGTCGGCATGGCAAAACAGTAAATAACATTAAAACTGCATTTTTACTAATAAAAGCAATTTCATTCAATCTATGCCATATGTTTGTCAAACCCTTATTGGTTGATAAAACTTTATCAGTTTCTTTTCCAGAAAATTCTACCGCTCCCTTGTTTTCTAAATCCCAAAACATTTGCAAACAATATATTTTTGTATTAATATTTAATAACGAATTAAGCCCTTCTAGCTCAAACAAATTATTAATCATCCTAAAAACTTAGTAAAAATCCCCAGAAATCATAGTAAATAAAATCAACCATATTCTTCAACATATAAATATTTCAAAGCCAAAAATTAACTTAATTATTTTTAATAATTAAAACCCGAAATAACCCATTTTCTATACTTAGAAAATTCATAGAAAATTCATGCTTGCTTGGAAAATTATGAAATTAAAAACTCACTTCTAAAATAATGTTTCTAACATCATACTAAAATCTCAAGTTATTTGGATGTCATATGATAGGGTTTCCAACTCAAACATATCATTAATTTTCATAAATAAATTCTATAAACTCACCAAAAAGCGTATAATCTTTCAAAGTATCATAGCATGGCATAATAATAGCAAAAGATTTGGATTTGAACTTAAAACCGAAAATAACAACCAAAACATGAGATGCATCTAATATTTTCCTTGTATTGATTAAGAAGTTTAAGATTTGTATTGTTGATTTGAATCCCCTAAGCTTTGATCTTGGTTCTATCTTATCTTCCCCTTGAATACTTGGTTAATGACCGGCCTATTCCTCTATTTTAATTTTTTTGTTATGAAGTGAATGAAAGTGAGGGAGGAAATGAGAGAGTGAGAGTTTATGTTGAGGAGTTCAGGTATTTTTCCATTTTTTCCTTAACCCATATTCCTCATTCATATTTTTATTTTAATTCGTTCTTATTAACTCATTCCTAAGGAACAGCCTCTATTATTTACCAAATCTCAATCTCCATATCATTCTACATTATTTTATTTTATTTATCCAATTAAATATCCTAAATAATGTTAAGTAAAATTAGGTTTGTTACACCAGGCTGGACCATGATGGGAGGAATGTATTGTTCGTGAGGAGTACTGGTTAATGAAGCTGGAAGAACGCGAGTAGATGCAGAGCTAACTCCTATAGAAGCAGGTATAGTTGCTGCCGACACTTGAGATTTGGAAGTAGATGTTTCACCCTGACCCAAAAAGCTCGCGCCAGCATGAGCTTTGGCGGCAGCAGCATTGACACCTCTTTAGCAATGATATCCTTTCCAATGGAATGAGATTCAATATCTTCAGCATCAAGATAGGTGGCCATCAGATCCTCGTAGAAGTGATTGTCTCCAGCCACTGTAAATCTACATAGCACATCATTCCAAGTGCCACCAAGCGCCTCGAGATAGTCATTCTTTAACCATCGCAAGTTCTTGAACACGACGACATTAGTATAAAAGTATAGCATGTTGGCATCAAGCCCAGCCAGGATCGTGGACTTCTCATCTTGAATCCCTTTGAGCTCTTGCATTGACATTTCCAGCTCAAAGTCACTACCGAGCTTTGCCATGGACAGTTCATCCACCACCTTGAAGAGTTTCTCCTTTTCGTCAACAAGCTTTTGATTCTCTTCGCAGAGTCTGGTGAGTTTAGCTATTTGCTCAGCAACGGTCAAATCCCAGGTCAAGATGGTCTAGTCCTTAACGGCCTATGTAGTTAAAGTGCTTAGTGGTCTTATAGCGACGAAGGTGCAAAAAGTTATAGCGGGGATAAAGCGGGGAGATAGCGAAAAATAACGAAGGTGTAAAAAGCTTCATTATATATAAAACTAAATATTTAAAGTTAAATTATTATTGTTGTCACATGTGTAGGAAAATGAAATATTATTTAATCCTATATAACAAAACTAAAGAATATCATGATTTTTACTGACTAGATTTGGTGACTATAATTGATTTCTAACTTATATTGAGCAATTATACCATAAAATTAGGTCTTTAACTTAACTTTGTCGATTTAATTTAAAAGAAAACCACTCAAATCAACCTTTGTATAATAATATTGCTAAAGCGGGAGCTAAAAAGCCTTGATTTAGCAGGTGTAGTGAATAATAGCAGGGCTTAAATCAGATCTACCATTTAATAGTGCTAAACTGAAATAGCATAGCAGTTGGAGAGCGATATGTGCTATAGTGGGGATTTTGCTGGGCTTTAGCGGGTCTTTAGCTGCATAGTTAGCGGCAAGTTGCTTCTTTAACTCAGCACTCTCCTCATATGCGAGCTTCAGATTGTTGTGTGTTACCATTTCAGTTTGCTCATGAGCACGCTTTAACACTATCATCAGACTGTCGGTGTTTGCTTTTTGTTTCTGTGTGAGATCTCTCTCTCTCTCTGTCTCTCTCTTGTAACCTTGAGAAATTCATCCTCCCGCTCCTTAAGCATTCGCTCGAAGGCACTCTCTTAGACTCGAAGGATTGGATGTTCGTATAGTCTATCTTGTTAACTTCGGAGAGAGCTGTGCACAATTTCTTCCATCAATACCCTTTGTCGACGCCATGCTCGACGTTCTTCAGAGTTTGCATCACCACCTTTTTTGGTGTTTTTGAGATATCTTGATCGAACTTGAAACCATGTAGGAAGAGATTAGGGAATGTAGCTGATAAGTGTAGAGGACCAGCTGAAAGAGTAAAAGAGGGAGTAGAGATTCCCCTAGAGGAAGACGGGATGGTCATAACCATAGCTTGGGAGACCAGAGCTTGTTTGACAGAATAAGTTTAAGCCTTTGTACGAGGCAGAATATCTGCATATGTAGACCCACGACGCTATAAGGAATCTCTGACGTGCATAGCAAGGTTGTGAGATAGCTCCCCTTCATCATCTCTCTTCTTTCTCTCCTTCTCTTGCTCTCTATTAGCCCAATGAGCCCATCGTACGCACGGTCTTTCCGCCTTCTCCTTTCTTCCTTAAATTTATAGCGACACTATGGGTTTGGATCAGGAGTCCGGCCTTTGCGTTTTTGGCATGGTGGGAGAACTTTTTGTAATAGCCATGGCCCATGGAACCTAAAATAGAAAGAAAGCGAAGTTGACAGTGAAACTATGAAGCTAGATTGAATGAAAGAATGAGTGTCCATGATCCTAGTGAAGTGTATGCTGCCAGTGACCCCTTAAGTACTCTACCAACATTATTGGCAAGGATTTATAGTGGGGGTCTCTCCATCTTTGCTTACAAAGCTCATTGGTGAAAGAGAGAATTCTAAATCGGCATCCCCTAGAATGTCGCTAATGATGAAGTTGATCTCACCAATGTCACTTAAGCCAGTGATAATATCGCCAATGAGGCAAGATCAAGGTGAAATCACCACTGAAGGCAATGCACATTAATCTTCGGCTATCTTGGAAGTTCCTATGGCAATTTGTTTCCGATGAGGCAAGTATGGGAGGTTAAGACTCATCCCGGGCGACTCGCCAAATGATTTATCCCCTTCCTTACTAGCATGGTATTCACTATCATCATCGCCAAAATTCTCTCCTTCCTCCTCCTCTACCATCGTCTCTTTGCCTTCATCATTGCAACCGTTCACCTTCCTCCGAAATTAGGGGCATTCTGGTTGTTTCGCCTCTATCTCTCAAGATATCTCCTCCTCTAATCTCCTCAGTCGCTCTTTCAAGGACCTCTTCTACGAGTGCCTTGGTAGAGGGACCCTCTACTTCCCATTGAACATTCTCGTCGGATCTACGATAGGGGCAGAGGAATGGGTATGAGCCCTGGAGCCGCTTTGCATTGGAGACTCAACAATGACAAATCTGTCCTAGCGAAGTTGACCAAGCCGCCGTAGATTTTCATTTGTAAGAAGGAATGCAATGATGCGCCAATTGGATTTGACTGGTTTTAAAGTATTGAGTGTCCTCTCATGATCATCTTTCTCGTATCAGGCTGGGGTGCTTATGAGGAAACACATATTAAGTTAAAAACTTCAAAATTCTAGCACATAAGAGATTAGAGAAAAGGAACATACATCCAGATAGCCAAGCGATTGAATCCAACTGGGTATCACATGAAGAAATACTTGTTCTTGAAATAAGAACCCTTGTTTTGGAGCTTCTCAATCACTTTACATCCCTTCCAAGCTTCGATGTTCAGAAAAGATGGGGAATCTTGATTTTTATTGAATCGAAGGAGATATGTAAGCTCATTGAATCTCGAGGGCTGGTTGAATCTACTTATGAAAAGGACATATAGCGAGCTCAAAAGATAATAGCCTTTGGATGAACTTGAAACAAAGCTAGTCCTAGTTCTAGCAGCACTGTCATAAGAAAGGGATTGAATGGCGAGATAACACTGCCTAAGCATATGTATCAATTGCATGCTGTGAAGTGCGACGGTGGACTCAAATTTAGAACTTGTTGGCAGATGGACTCATCCTTAGGGATGTCGTGTTGAAGACATATGTTCTAGAGCGACCTAGCAGAAAAGATTGAAGGCACCGGCTCTGGAGAGTTATTCAAAATTCTCAATCTTGGAGGTAGCTGACCCATCATTGGCTCAACCAGAACTATTTGGCTTTAAGATCCAGAAGTCTTAGGATGACCTGGCCCGACAAGGATAGATGGCGAAGCAGGAACTGTGGAGGACCTAGCTTCGGTAGGAGTAGATGTTCTTTCGCTGGACTTAAATTGAGGTGATCGATGAGTCATTCTAAACAATAAAACTTGGCATTCAACACGGTTGTGTAAGTTTTACTTCGAACAATAAACCCGTGTGACCAACGATCGGAATCCAAAGGATGTCAATGTATGTTGACTAATCGGGTTCTAAGCATTGACCAGGGCAAGCATAGTGTGTTAATCTATGCAGTGTTAGTCAAGTGTCCCGTACAACACAAATGGACCATCCTGTGTAGATAGCTCACTTGTGTTAGAAAAATGAGCCGTGTCGTACTTTGAAATTATATTTTAGAACTTACCCATTATCGATAAGTAATCGATAATGGAGCCATTGTCTGGAGCGACGCAGAAAGCTTTTCTTTCCAGGTTCACTGGAAGTGCAGAAGAGGCTAAAGTGATATGATGGGATCATCTACTATGTTCGATTTTAGAACAAATCATCGCACTAGAATTTAGTCAGCGATAGAGACTTAGCCAAATTTCGAAGAGGGACAGTTGAAGCTGGAGAAAAAGGCTTGTCTCCAGAACCACATGCATTCAATCGGGACAAAATGTCGCTTCACAACTAATCAAATACAATCCAAAATCCAACCATCTCCCTTCAAAACTACCATCAACCAAATCCAATCGCCATCACCATCGTCGTTAGGGCAAGATCAACCATTGTCAACCTAAAGGTCATACAAAGCTAGATCGGTGCTAGGGTATTGAAGTTGGATCGGGCCCGAGCTTTTCAAGTAACAGGTCTAGTGGCAACGACACTAATGAATGATGGTTAGTAGCTCTAGGCGACCATGGTAGATGGTGGAAATAGCAGGAGTTGGTTGGCGGTGGTGCTAGTTAAGTCGAAGCAAATAGGTTGGGTCGTGAGAAGTTGGATCGGTTGGAAGATAAGATAGCTCAGGTGCAAGGCAAGTAAGAATTTTTTTCTATGTTTTTAACTTATAGGGGAAAGGCATATAGCTCGGTACCAAGCTACATAGGTTAGTACCGACCAATCAATTCGAAGTAGCATTGTCTTCTCTTTCCTCTCGTTGTTCAAAAGGCATGGCAGGGAATGTCTATACCGACCCAAAGCGTGAAGTGAGCTCCGAAGCACAGACAACGATTCAATGCAGAAGGATAAGATTCCAATTATGACCAAACTAAATAGTTAAAGGAAAAAATGTTAAGCAATAACCATGTCTCGAGACAACACTTGAGCAATCAACCAGAGTTTACAGAATAGCAGTCCAGAACTTATTAAGATCTAGAGCGTGCTTTATTTTCAACGAATGCATACTTTGGGGGGTAAGTGTTAACCGGGTTTTTAACCAAGCAGAAGTCAACAGAAGTTAGAACATTAAGACGAAGATGAAATGACTCGGAAATTTGGAAGCACACTTAGAAGGAGAAGTGAAACAACTTCGGGAAGTTTGAGAGAGATTGTTGCAAGAGACATTGCTCGGGTCCAAGCCACATAGGTCGGTACTGACCTATAATCTTTCTCCAAATCAGCTCCCAAACTCCATACTTCTCTTATACATCTCCAATAGCTTATGATCAAGTGTTTTTCCTAGAGTTTGGACGATCAATTCCAAGGTTGATGAGAAGAAAGCCAAGAATGTAGGTTAACTCAATTGATAGAGGGAAGATTGCTAGAATCAACCAATAATCAATGAAAATAGCATGGGACACATCAATATGAAGATTGAAGAGGGGAGCAAGAGTCAGTGTTGGATTTTCATTAACGTTTATAGCTTAGTACCAAGCTACATAAGCCAGTATCGACCTATCTCCTTGGGTCGTGGTGCTTTGATTTTCTCATGCGGCATTGAGCTATCTTCTGGACTTTAGTGCAAGCGGGCTTCTGACCCGGTACCTCTATTTCCCTATAAATACCAACCTACCTACAACTAAAGAACGATCTGGTTACTACTAACTCCATATGCGGAAGCTCTGTCTCTTCTTCATCTTCTAGCTCCACACAATAGTCATCTAGGCAACTACTCTTGGCAGTTCTAAGCCATAGAATTTGTTAAACCCTTATACTAGTGACTTATACTCTTTAAGATTCTCTATAACCCAACATAAACCTATCAAGTCAATCAATAAAACTATAAAGTGGACGTAGGCTAGAGATTGCCAAACCACTATAAAAGTCTTGTGTATCTCTACTTTATCTCTGTTCTATTTTCTTTTATTTTCAACTGTTATCAGTTAAGATCTAGGTCTCATTGGTTCCCTATAGCTCATTCTTGGGTGTTTATCTAATTTGGCGTCAACAAATGGTTTACATGATACAGAGACAATTATACTTTACACAATTCTACACTTTCAGATCACACAATGAATGGAAACAAAATATAAGTATAGAAAATGATCCAAGTAACATAGCCTCAAAATAACCATTGTCTATACAGTAATTGACAAAACATAGTCTCCAAATGCCAATACAACATAAGTCTGATAAAGGTAAAGTCTTCCAATGATACCATAATAATAGTCTGACTAAAAGATACAATAATTTATATAGAGAAAGACTGCAAATAAATAAATCTCTAATGTTATGCCGCCTTCTCCATGCACCTTGACCAAATCACCTCACATATTGTCCTATCTTTCTGTAATAGGTAATAAGAGGGAGAAAGGGAGGGGATCAGAAAAAGTCTAGTGAATGAATTATATCACTAGCTGTATGGTATAAACAAATATTTGAAGTTTAGTTATATCCTACAACTAGGGTGCTCCTTAGTCTGTGTTATAAGGAGCTAGTATTTTTCATTTTAAGTTGACTAATCTAGATGTCCAATTATAGTTTATTAAAGTTCCACTCATAGGTGGAGCATACTAAAATAGATGATTCCTAGAGGCATCTCTAGTGTATGGTTCCAATAGTAGACCACCTAACTATACATCAACTAACATCTTTAGTAGAAGTTTCTATGGTTATTCCTAATCGAATATACGCCCAGTGCCCGGCCCGTTCATCGAATCACTGCTCGATGGTTCTTGCCATCTATGCCATGGTCCTCATAACTGAATATACATCCAATGTCCATCCCATTCATCGAATCACAGTCTGACGATTCTTGCCATCTTACGTTGGCATGCTAAGGGAGTATGCATTCAATGCCCGACCAATTCGTTGGATCACTATCCAACAGTTCTTGCCTTCTTGCATTGGTGCATCTCCTTGCTAATAGGCTTTTTAAGTTCTATAACATTACGCAAGTAGCAATCAAGGGTCGATCTACCGTTCATTTAGGATTTAATAATCTTTTTCTAATGAATGTCTTCATCCACTCTTTCCAGCTTCCACTAATTTATAGCTAGGATTGGCCATGAATGATATGAACTTCTAGTTAAAATATGATCGCCCACCACACTGAGTGTCAAGTTCCAACTTCATGGAGTGAGAGCCAAGGACTTTACCCAAAGGCAGTATCTTTCGAACATGTTTCCCAACTCCATTCAGGTGAGCCCACTCTCAAGTAACTAAGAAGTTGGAACAAATTTCCCCGATCCTTCCCACTTGGCCTGTTCCAGGTCCAGGTTCAACCTTACCTGATACAATAATTCAGACATCTAAAAATCCACTTCAGATGTCAGGTTGCATGCTATTATAAAAAAAATATCTTTAAGTATTCAAACGTCTGGCTACGCTTTTTAGACGTCTGACCCTAATATTCAAACATCTGAAAATAGGTTCAGACATCTAATCTAAGTCGGATTTCAACCTAGGCTCTCGGGTTTGATTTCCTGAAATCCAAATGTCTAAATATGATTTTTAGACGTCTGATCATTTTTTCATACGTTTGGTCAGACGTCTAGCCTATTTTCTGGATTTTTAAGATCTATTTACTTTATTATTTCGATCATCTTCTTGGTCGATTTGAACATAGGTTTCAGGATTTATCTTCGTAGTATCATCGATATAGTTTCTACTACTTTCTAATATTTATTCCAACGTTTATACATAGTTTTTCAGTTGCTTATCAGTATATATTAAAAGGAATTATCCACATATGTTCGAATCTATTATAGTGTATATTTCTACGTAAATTGAATCTGATCTAAATACAATCCAGCAGATATGCTTTATTCATCCAAAACAAATCCAAATACATTATATAAATTAGATCTACAAGATTAATGGTAGTTTCAATTGAAAATAAGTTCTTATTCATTAAAATCAATCCCATACTAGTTATACAATTTAGATCTAAAAGATTAGAGATAGTTTAACTTTCATTTGTCAATTCAATAATTAGATCTATCATTTCCTAGGGGTTTACAATCATTTCAATTCATTTGTATAGAATAATGGATAGGTTGAAGAATAGAAGTCAAGGAGAAAATCATGTTTTTTATTGCTAAAAGGTATATAATTGAAAATCAATTATTTATTCCCAACATATCATTGCGTAGATAAAATTCACTTACCTTTTAAGCTTCCCTCTTATAATTAGGTTTGAATTTACTACTGTTAACTGGGTTTTCTAACCTAACAGAATTCAAAAGGAGTTAATACATTCAGATCAGAACGACTCAAAACTTGACCTGAAGGCCTAAAAGTACAAAACAAAGAAACATAAGAAGTTTGGCCCAAAATTACGCTAACTATTCGGATATGTACCGATCTGATCCAATTGGATTAGTAACGATCTGAAATGCTGGCTCATGGTTCCTTCTGACCACTTGCATTGCACTCCTATGTCTCTACTAAGTTCACCTATCAAGTTTGGTAACATTCTCAGCAACCTAGTTCAAGAAGTGAAGACTCATTCAAATACCTACCCGCTTTTGGACTGTAGCAACTTAAAATGGACCTACAGAACTCATATGGATTCAAATTGACTTGAAATTAGGAAGGGAGACTTAGAAGACATAAAAGAAGGCTCACACCAAAAATGAAGACATTTGGCAAGCCAATTTGAATCGACGCCGATCCAAACTCATGAGATCGTTCGATCCATTTATGGTGGGCCCCACCACCTGTGATCCATACTGTAGGTCACCCACATCCTCTTAAAGCTACCTGCAAAGTTTCTTTTGATTCTGATAAGTATTGAGCGAGTTATAGATGGATCACCTCCAAATTGAGCTAGTTTGACGGATCAGGTCCGACCCACCTAGGACGAGCCCCACCTCATGAGATCTGATTTGGAGGCTATCCTACTCATGGACATTGCATGTATGAAGTTTTGTGTCATTTGGTTAAGTATCGAGTGAGTTATGGATGAATCTCCTACGAAGAGATGGATTGGATGATCTAATAAGATGGATGATCAACCTAACTTCAAACGACTTGATATTTGGGCAAGGCACTCAATTATGGGATAGGAAGACAACCAAATTGAGAAGACTCAAAAATTGCACAACTTTTCGGATCGGTATCGATTCGAAATGTTAGCTCCAAATGCCCCCCAAACTTCTTGAGTGATCTCTGCATGATAACTACAGGCTTCTTGCAAAGTGCCTCTGGCCCAAATGCTCTCTAACCCCTATAAATACCATCCTATCTGCAACTGTAAAAGGGATCTGACCTCTACTGAAGCTCTGCCATTATTTCTTCACTCTTCTTCTTCCACACAACAGCCATGAAGGGACAATTAAGATCCTCATTTTGTCTCTAACATTGGTGGCTTGATCTAATCTTGGAAAGGAGAATTATATTATAATCCAAACTCCTCTGTAATAGCAGTTGATCAATAAGAAAATCTATAAAGTGGACGTAGGCTTCATTAACAGTCGAATCGCTATAAAAATCTCTTGTTTCTTTGCTTTTTCGACGATTTACTTTTGCTTTTTCTATATTATTTGCCTTGGTAAACAGCGCTGATGCTTTCACACTCAATCCAGGGTGTTCATCCATTTTTTGGATTAACATTTTGGTACTTTCACTGAGAAGAAAGGTAGATCCGAAAACTTGAAGCTTGAATCAGGGTTTGGGAAAAATGAAGAGGCCTAACAGTAGATCTAAAACTGAGCAAGTCAACTAGAGCCTGGGGGAGTCAGGAAGTATCCTCAAATTCTCACCAATCCAACTATGTAGCTAGAGAAGAAATGGAAAGGCTAATGAAGTAGATGCAGGATGGGATCTTGGCTAGGCAACAAGAGATGATGGAGCGATTTTTCCAAAGGATGGGACAACAGGTAATTGTAGGGGCTGCAGGAATTCAGACCCTAGGAAACAATACAAGAGCCACTAGAATTGGATTAGAACGAGATGGAACATTGCCTCTATTCCCAGAGCAACCGATAGTTGGGGGCAACATGGGAGTCAACCTGGGAATCAACATCGATGATGGGATCAATATTGGAGCTGGCATCGAAAGGATCAACAATGGAGTGACTGTTGAAACTCCAGGAACTGGTGGTGCGGGAGCGAATCCGAACACTAGAGTGCAACCGGTAGAGGAATATGTGCCAGGGCTACCTCGGAGGAGCGGAGGACGGAATGAAACTAGGAGAGCAGAGCAGAACACTAGTGTGCAACCGGCGGAGTATGCGCCAAATTTCCCTTGCCATGGCAGGGGGAAGAACATCACTTTCAAACGAAGGCCTTCATTGGATGGTGGAAATCGAATTGCTGAATTGGTAAGAAGGTTGGTTAGAGGAGGACCCATAGATCAGGGTTTGGAAGATGTGAACAAAAAACTGTTTACTGCTAATATCCGAAACGCGAGAAATCCTCCCGATTTCAAGCTTCTTGCGCTGGAAATGTACAATGGAAAGACCGATCCAATGATTCATCAGATGAGATATATTCGACATATAGAGGTGTTGGGTGCTTCTGAGGAAGTAATAGGGCGGTACTTCCCGTTTTATTTGACAGGTTTGGCGGCGATGTGGTTTAGACAGCTGGAGAATAGGACCATTTGCATGTGGACCGAGTTAGTGAACAGATTTTTAAGACAATTCCGAGTTCACGTCTCGCAACCGAAGAATGTGATGGCGTTGGCAAATGTGAAACACTGGCTCGAGGAGACCTTGAGAAGTTATTTAACAAGATTCAATGCAGCAGCACCTGCGGTCGATAGGCCTGACCCATCAGTAATTTTGATGGCGGCAGTGTCTGGAGTCACAAGCAAGACTGACTTCAGGGATGCACTTAAGAGGGATCCACCAATGGATCTTGCTGAGTCTTACTATGAAGCCGAGAGATATTTACGTTAGGAGGATGCTGACGCTGAAGATGAAACTATAGACGCTGAAATTTATGTTGTGGATGGCAATGGATCCTCTGGAGCAAGATTTGGAAAAGACAAAGGGAAAGAGAAGCTGATGATGATTCTAGAGAACCAAAACGACAAAGGAGAGAGCCCAAATTCTCTACCTACTCTGAGCTGACTGAAACTCTAGAAAGGATATACCTAGATGCTAGAGGGCAAATTCCCTATCGGAAGCCTCTGAGAAGAGAGCCCACTGATTGAGAGAAAGGATCTAGAAAGTTTTGCATCTTCCATGAGCTGGGTGGACATGAAACGAATGAGTCCTGACACCTTCGTGATCTGATAGAAGAACTAGTTCGGAACAACCAGCTGCTGCAGTATGTGAGGAATAGAGCTGCGATAGCACAGTTGGAGCAGCCACCACTTATAGCAGATGCTTCAAGAAATACCCTAAGATCCGGGCCAAGATAGATAATCCAATAACCGGGATGGATGAGAAGTCAGATCCGGTTGCTACTCTTTGCTTTGGTTTCTTTTTTGCACTTTTCTTTTCGTATATTAGCGCTAAAACAATAATGACACCAGACCGCTTAGACGTGTGCTAAACCTAGATTGGTTCCTAGTCGCACTCTAAGCCGGATATCTGGGATGACTGCTTAGGATAATAATCTCACACCATTTGGACGTGCACAAAACCTAGATTGGTCCCTTGCCATGCTCTGAGTCGGATGTTTGAGATAAACATTCAGGATTTCTGCTTATTTAATTTTGCTTGTTTGCTTTGATTTGAAATTTGAATTTTGTGATATCCATATTTAATGTGATGACTGATTTTAAATGTCATAGAGTCCCAACCAGAGAGATGGGACTGGAGTGCAAGGTACAAGTCCCCTTGCCGAAAAGCAAGTGGATGGACTTATACGATATCGAACGCTATAAAGTCTCGACTGGAGAGACGGGACCGGAGTGCAAGAAGTAAGTCCCCTCACTGGAGAATGAGCGGATAGGCTTACTTAACCCCCCTTTACTTAGTAAGCAAATGATATGGAGATATCATCTCCCTGAATTGAAACAACAAATGATTCGGAGAGATTGTCCCCTAAACTAAACATAAACGATCTAGAGAGATTGTGCGTTATACTTAAACGGTCTGGAGAGATCGAACTTTAAAACAGATTTGATTTTGCAAAAAGGATTTGAATGCCTTATAAATAGAATTAAACGAATAAATCTTGGATGAACATAGGATTATTTTGATATATGATGTGATATGATGTGATTTTGACATATAATATTATGATTTTGAATTAAATCTGAGTGGTAATGATGTAAATCTCGGATGAAACACGAGACAATTAGAGATGTGTAATGTAATTATAGACATGTGATGTAATAACTCCGAATGAAATCGAAATGATTGTGATGTATAGATTTTAGTTAGGTAGTATCTAGAGTCTTAGGCTATAACAGGTTTGAAACAACTTGTGATTAACGAAAGAATCCAAAGGAACTGGACGATTCATTAAGGCTAAAATAGCTGGAAAGCTCAACAATCAAAGACTCGTTACTGGAAGTTGTTCTGAAGCAAAGCACAACTTTCATTCAAAAGGCGTACTTTTGGGGGCAACTATTAACTAGGTTTTCTAACCCAACGGAATTCAAAAGAAGTTAACACATTCAGATCAGAATGACTCGAAACTTGACCCGAAGGCCTAAAAGTACAAAACAAAGAAACATAAGAATTTTGGCCCAAAATTACGCTAACTATTCAGATCGGTACCGATCCGAAATGCTGGCTCATGGTTCCATCTAACCACTTGCATTACACTCCTATGTCTCTACTAAGTTCACCTATCAAGTTTGGTAACATTCCGAGCAACCTAGTTCAAGAAGTGAAGACTCATTCAAATACCTACCCGCTTTTGGACCGGCGCAACTTAAAATGGACCTAATAACTCATACAGATTCGGATTGACTTGAAATTTGGAAGGGACACTTAGAAGACATATATGAATGCTCACACCAAAAATGAAGATATTTGGCAAAGCCAATTTGGATCGACACCCATCCAAACTCATCAGATTGTTCGATTCATTTAGGGTAGGCCCCACCATCTGCGATCCATACTGTAGGTCCTACACATCCTCTAGAAGCTACCATCAAAGTTTTGTCTAATTCCGATAAATATTGAGTGAGTTATGGGTGGATCTCCTCCAAGTTGAGCTAGTTTGATGGATCCGGTCCGACCCACCTAGGATGGGCCCCACCTCATGAGATCCGAATTGGAAGCTCTCCTACTCATGTACATTGCACGTATGAAGTTTCGTATCATTTGGTTAAGTATCGAGTGAGTTATGGATGAATATCATACGAAGAGATGGATTGGATGATCTATGAAGATGGATGATCAAACTAACTCCAAACGACTTGATATTTCGACAAGGCACTCAATTATGCGATAGGAAGACAACCAAATTGAGAAGACTCAAAAATTGCACAACTTTTCGAATCGGTATCGATCCAAAATGTTAGCTCTAAATGCCCCTAAAACTTCTTGAGCGACCTCTGCATGATTACTACAGGATTTTGGTAAAGTGGCTTTGGCTTAAATGCTCTCTAACCCCTATAAATACCATCCTATCTGCAATAGTAAAAGGGATCTAATCTCTGCTGAAGCTCTGCCATTATTTCTTCACTCTTCTTCTCTCACACAACAGCCATGAAGGGACAATTGAGATCCTCCTTTTGTCTCAAACAATGGTGGCTTGATCTAATCTTGGAAAGGAGAATTATATTGTAATCCAAACTCCTCTGTAATAGCAGTTGCTCAATAAAGGAATCTATAAAGTGGATGTAGGCTTCATTAACAGCCGAACCACTATAAAAATCTCTTATCTCTTTGCTTTTTCAGCGATTTACTTTTGTTGTTTCTATATTATTTGCCTTGGTAAATAGGGCTGGTGCATTCACACTCAATCCAAGGTGTTGATCCATTTTTTGGGTTAACCACTGCTCCTTTCCTTTATCTAGTTTGTTGATCCGCTTCTCTCTCGTTTTATTTTATTTTGATTTGCTTCTTGTTTTGTTTTGTTTGGAATTTGAATTTCTTTTTGAAGAAGAAGAAGAAAAGTTTAAGAGGTGGATGTTGTGGTTTTTGAATTGAAGAGTGGAGGCTTATGCCATTATTTATGTTTGAGAATTAGGGTTTCTAGTCCAATTTTCTAAATCAATAGTTAGAAAATTACCACTAGCAACATTTTTCACTATTTTTGCTCCGTTTTATCAAATTTAGCAACTATAATGGTTTCTGACTGTAAACGACGTTCCAGACACAATACAACAGGTCTCGAGGCCTAATTCCAATTTTTTCTAAAATTTATTATTTTGTCCTTTTATTTAAAAATTACATATTGTCTTTATTAATATTTTAATTTATTATTAAGATTTTTGAGCTATTACATATTAACTCCTAATTAAGTCTTGATCTTACCCAAACCTTTCCCCATTCTTATATGGCCAACCAAACATATGCTCTTACATGAATCAACATTTTCCAAATCATGTTAAATAATTAAATATATTTAAAGTCTATATATATATATCAATATCATATATCAGATATCGATACATGTATACATAACTTTTATATACTCATCCAAATAATTATTAATAACACCCTAAACATTAAATACTTTAAAAATTAATATTTCTTAAATATTAATTAACTTACAATACTTTATAAACTAATTAAATCATGTGTTTTTTCAAATAATTTAAAAATGCGGTTGTGTGACTTAAAGGTGTGAACTCTTTAGCAATTAATATTCAACAATTTGAATATTAATGTTCATAGGTCATCTTTGCTAGTGGTGTGATTGTTTGGCCGAATTCATCGCTTGTAGAGCCATTCGGTAAAAAAAAAATCATATTTTACATTATTATTAAGTGGTTCCAATCATGACAATAATTCACACATGCTCCGTTCGTCGACCCTATATCACTTTAAGAAATATAAAGTCCGGTACAGGTCAAAACTCCAATGTTATCCACATTTAATTTGATCAGCCAAAAGTCCTTAGCTCAATAATAACATTTATTATTAACCATTCCACTTCGGTCTGAGATTTTGACTTTAAGTTGGCAGTGATACTAACCTCTTACAATTAAGAAGGCAGATTATCTATTAAAAAGTATTTCACTTCCAATGCTTCAACTTAGACCAAAATATAATAGCCTGATGGTCTCTATGCCATGGTTTAATAATGATCAAAGTGGAGTATCTTTATTGAAGTTCCATGGTATTCTTAAGTCGAGAGAACTTTGTAACATCGTCACATTGAGATTCCTTGTTTGACCTAGTCGGCTCAAGAAACTATCAGAAGAGTCATTCCATAGTTATCCAATAAGTCCAAGTATGTAATCTCATGGTACCCCAGAAGCCAAGAGTAATTCACTATCCAACATTCAAAGAGCGTTACATACTCTAGTCTCAACAAGTGTATCAATATGCTTGCTCGAAACATCTTGGCCAGTAATATTTAAAACAAAATGTTATTTCATATTGCGATTAATTACTCACGATTGCAAACATTTGCAATGAAAATTACATGATATTTTATTTTTGGTTTTCTTATTAATAAACTTTGAATTAATTGCTTAATTAATTATAACATAATGTAACAAAATATATAGTAAAATCAAACTTCAAAGGGAGTAGATGCATGCAATGCAGTTCTACTTTTGCTATAGACTATACGATTTAGTGTGATCAAATGGACTAACATCACCTACCATATGTATATGAGGTTCAGTGGGATGGCCCTCGGTGAGGAGATCCTTGAAAGTGACAAGGTTGGAGAAGTCGAATCTAACATCAGCGAGATCATCACGAATGGGTATCTCGAAGGACCACGAAATCACATTTTTTGGAGTGCAGGACAATCGATATTGGTGCGACTAGATGTAGGGCTATGTGCAACCTCGACGATCACTCTTTGGAGATAGTTGTACCGAGGAACAAGAATTTCAAATTTTGAATTCTCTTCTTTTTCATTGTCCCTTGTTGACTCAACATTGTAATTCTAGCTTCCCTCTTCTTCTTCTCTTTAGTCTTCTTTATCCTCTTCTTCTTACTCTTCTTTCTCCTATTGGTTTTCAACTCTTTTTTTGTAAGGTACGATGGGCAAAGGGTGCTAGTCCCATATATTAAAATATATAAACAAAAAAAGCTAATGAGCCAATGACAAAAATGGCCCATAGAAGGAAATAAAAGAAACATGTAAGAAGAGAATAAGAAAAATATGAAGGTGGATTTATCAACCAATCCTAGTTCTGGATGCTGCTTGAGAAGATCGACCCATTTTCCTAACATCTCGAATAACCAACCCAAAAAATTTAGTGATATACTCACTCATGTTTATGATAGTAGCATTAAAGACCCTATTATTTCTCTCAACCTATATAGTTGCAACAAACTACTTCAGGAAAGTAATCAAAATCATGGAACGTTATGTATTCCATTGTGTGTTTCTAAAGATTGTGTTCGACTCAAGCCAGCTATTAATAAAAGGATAATGATAGAAACCATTGGCAAGCAGTCTTTTCCAAAATTAAAATGCAAATGGGCAGGCAAAGAATAAGTGAATATTTGTTTCATTTGAAGTGTTACATAAAGCAAAGTTAACCTCATTGATATGACCCCTCCTATGAAGCTTATCCTTAGTTTGGATAGCATTCGACATTATTTTCCAAAGTATGAGGTTGTTCCTCATCACGCCTTAAGAGTTCCAAATTCTTCCCACCGAAGGGAATATTTCTTGCTGACCTAAAATATACATATATAGAGCAGAAGTGGAGATTTACTGTCTGACATATCCCATTTAACTACATGTATAGAAACAGTATAGGTGTTCTTTGAAATCTTTGACCAAATTCCTCTAATAATAGACAAGCTGGAATATGGGAGGTTCATACTTCCATTAGCAATATAATCAATAGCTTTTGCATTTGTAGGAATAGTAAAAAGGATTTGAAGGTTAAGGGAAATGATGGTAGATAAAATAAGTCCATAAGAGGCCCAACAATAATTCCAGAAGTCAATAGAGGGGTTGTTGATTGGGTTACACTGAATGAGTGGTAGAAAAGTTGATATAAGTTGTATCTCCCTGGAAATTTAACAAAAATTTAAACGAAAATTTAATAAGAAAAGTAAATTTAATTAAAACAAGGACTAAAAAGAAAATTTTGACAATCATGTAAATTTAGTTACGAAACTTACACCATTGCGTTCGTAATGATGTTCTAAACGATTTTCATATAAAACACTCCGTAATCAAAGTTAGTACGGAGAAGTTGCGGGCATTAGAAAATCAGAAAACAAGATGGAAAAAAAGTTTGAACGGTCGACCCTTGTACTTGAACGGTCGACCTATATGGGTCGACCCTAGGCCTTCTTAGGTCGACCTTGCAATGTGAAAGAGCATAATGTGGAGCATCGGGATGGATGGCTACAATCGTTCCTTTGTCACTAAGTTTTTGATGACCGTACCCGACGATCCAAAATATTCTCTAGACTAAATCCAATGGTCTAAACACATTCCCAAACCCTAAATATTCTAGCCTAACCTAAACCTAATTCTCACACAACATTTACTATAATGAGAAGCTGCCAAAATCCAACCTCTCCTTTATCCCCAAATCTTCTTCAGAATCAAAATAAAATCAACCTATAAGAATAGGAGTAATTTGATCTAGACGGAGCATGCGAAGCTAGCATACAGAGAGGCAATTCTCAAGCAAAGCAAATAGGAAGATCTTAGGCTTGAGGTAAGTTGGAAAATTTCTAGTAAGTTAATTGTTATAGTTAGTGTTATCCCGCTTTTTGGTTAAAGCTGGAATATCAATAAATTGGTTGGATATCAGGATTGGAGTTTAATAGGAAACAAGGCTACAATGGATATCGTCAAAATTTGACCAGGCTCCGATCAGGACGGAATCGATTGGAGATGATGATGAGGACTAGGAGAGGCTACGTTTCAAGTTTCAGGTTAATCGGAGTTTGAACGGAGGAGATACGATCGATACAAGGTAGGAAGAATGCTTTGTTCGAATCCAAAGACCTCACACCTAATGGTTCGAATCCCCTAGGGTCGAATCCATCAAACTCGACTCCAGCAAAGTTCCCCTGATGACTTCGAATCCAGGAGAAGTGTCTTAGCCTTCGACTTCATCGTCTTCGTATCCATTAAGCATCCCTTCCTTCGAATCCGCAAAGGCTACTCGCTTCGACTCCATCGTGGTCGAATCCATCGAACGAGGGTCCTTCGACTCCATACAGTTGAAGGAGCTTCGACTCCATGCCACGATTGTCTTCGAATCCCAAGACGGAGGGTACTTCGTATCGATCAGCCATGACCTTCCACGATCGATACGAAGGAACGCGAATTCGATCGATTCGAAGGAACCACCCCTTCGAATCGATAACTTCGAATCCACCAAGCAAACGCAACTGAAACCCCGGGTACGAATCAGTAAAACTCGGAGAAAAAAGAGGGATGACCCGAAGCAAGCGCGCCACGCCGTTGCCTTCACGTGAAGGAGAGTCGATTCGAACGAATCGATTCGAACGAATCGATTCGAACGAATCGATTCGAACGACTCCAGGAAGCAAAAGTCTTCAACTTGAATCGATCATAACTTGAGATCTACACATCCAAATGCTATGAAATTTTCACAGAAGCTTGAGCACATGTTGAAGAATATTCACGCCAAATTTCAGCTCGATTGGACAATTTCTTGATCGATCCGAACATAGCTTCGAATCGATCCCAAAGTGGGCCCGGATTTCCAGAAAGCGGGCATGTGGGCCCCCTCACGTGCCAGAACTGGTCTTCCTTCAATTTAGGCAAAATACCAGCCTCCTACACCTATAAATAGACCCCCAGGTCATTCAGAAAAGGGGTCGGATAATTTTGAGAGCTAAGGAGCGCCCAGACTCTGCCAGATTTACTCCAGATCACCATTGCTGCCTTAGATTCAGATTATAATCATAAAATCCGTTGTACTACGCGATAGGAAATTGTAATCTTCAAACATCGATCAATAAAAGATAAAAACTTTGGAGTGGACGTAGGCCGGAGATAGCCGAACCACTATAAATCTCGTGTTTTTGTTCATTATTTCTGGATTGCTGTTTGTTGTTTGTTTAGATCTGAGATTTGTGTTTGAATATTGCTGATTTGTATTCATACACTGGTGCTTTCACAACATTCGGGGTTTGTGACCATTTTTGGTGCAAACACTTTGGTGCTTTCACTGAGAAGGAACTAGCACCCGCTACACCGGATTCAAAGTTTAGATTTGAAATTTTAAGGATTCAGGTTTGGCTCTACGATGACTCGACAAACTAGACAAAGAACCGAGAGGAGCCAACAGGCAGGAAGTCAAGAGGCATCCTCTGGCGCTGGAGAAGGACAAGCTTCGATCTACATTACTAGAGACGAGATGGAAGCTATGGCAAATTCATTGCACGAGAGGTTGCTGAAGAGTCAACAGGATATGATGCAGACTTTCTTCGAGCAAATGAGAGCTGCAGGAACACAGAATCTTGGACCAACTATAGCGACTGCAAATGTGGAACAAGGAACTAGGGTTGCAGAACCCCATGGAGGACAGAATACAGAACCGGAAGGTAATCAACAAGGGCTTGGGGGCAGGCCCACAGGATCCCATGCAGAAGGACCTTTGGAAGGAGTTCAGCAGGCTAGAGCCAACGTTGCAGCTAATGAGCCACATGAAGAATATGTGCCAGAGTTCCCTCGGGAGCATGGGGGGCAACCCCTGACAGGCAACGCTGGATTAATGGAAATCATTAGGAAGACTATGCGTGGAGGTTTGACCAACAAGGATTTAGAAGGGGTGAACAAGAGTCCGTTCGCTCGAGAAATCAGGGTAGCTCAAAATCCACCTAAGTTCAAGTTACCTAGCGTGGAAGCATATAATGGCAAGGCTGACCCGACAGATCACTTGATGAGATATACTAGACACATGGAAGTGCTGGGGGCATCGGAGGAAGTGATGGCCAGATGTTTCCCTTTATACTTGACAGATCTAGCGGCAATGTGGTTTAGGCAGCTGGAAGAAGGATCTATCAGGACTTGGAGGGAATTGGTGGATAGGTTTTTGGGACAGTTTCGGGTTCATATCAAAAGACCTAAGAACGTGATGACGTTAACATCGGTAAAGCAAAGGACGGATGAATCACTTAGAACATTTTTAACTCGATTTAATGCGGCGGTTGCTTCGGTGGATCGGCCGGATCCATCGATGGTTTTGATGGCGGCAGTGTCGGGAGTCAGAGAGGATTCAGATTTTAAGGTATCTTTAGTACGAGACCCGCCACTGGATCTCGGGGAATTCTTCCATGAAGCTGAAAGGTTCCTTCGGCAAGAAGATGCATGTATGGACTTAAAGTTAAAGGAGGTGAATGTGACTGGGGGTGGAGGACCATCCAACGGAAACTCGGACAAAGATAAAGGAAAAAGGAAGCTGGATGACGATTCAGGAAAAACCAGGAAGCAATGGAAGGATCCAAAGTTTTCCACATACACAGAATTAAACGAGACGCAGGAGCGGATATACATGGAAACTCGGAATCGCCTTCCTTACCGGAGGCCGGCTAGGAGAGAACCATCCGAGCGGGAGAGGGCATCAGGAAAGCATTGTCTCTTCCACGACTTGGACGGGCATGATACCAACAGCTGCAGGCATTTAAAGGACATAATTGAGGAGCATGTGAGGAATGGACAGTTGAGGCAGTATGTTGGAGTACGGAATGCAGCGGTGGAGCAGGAGCAACCACCGCCTACCTCAAGCCAAGATGGTGCGAGGCCCAGGAATGATGGTCGATTGGTCATCCATTGACCAGGATAATATGAAATAAGTAACAAACCATTGGCGAGCAACTGAGCCATTTACACATGTATGGGGACGGAGATAGCCCCTAGGCATGCTCTGAATGGTGATAAACTGCAAAGCCATGGTTTGCGAAATCTGTTTTTTGTTTTTGATTGGACACTTGGTTTTCTGATTTGGTTTTTGGAGTTTTGATTGAACTCCTGATTTTGCTTGTTTTCCTGGTTTTGGCATTCATTCGGATGATTGTTCTCCGTTTTGGATGATGGTTTCGATTTTTGATATGGATTTCTGGTTTTCCGATTTGATTTGGATTTTGGATTGGATCTTGATTGGATTCTTTTCGGTTTTTGATAAACGGTCGTCAGGCATGGATTATGCCTGGCAAGGGGTGAGTCGTTCTGCCCGAACGCGGTAAAGTGACTCATTCAGGTCGTCGAGTATGGACTATACTCGGCAAGGGTCCGGAGTGACCAGGACTTGGCCTAGGACTTAGGCCCCCTACCATCGATTATTGTTTCAGGTCGTCGAGTATGGACTATGCTCAACAAGGGTCCGGAGTGACCAGGATTCGGCTTAGGACTTAAGCCACGGCATTACTTACGTCCAGGGACACTGGACCACGGTCGTCAGGTGTGGATTGCGCTTGGCAAGAACCCGGAGAGGTTAACTCAGCGTCCAGGGACACTGGACCACGGTCATCAGGTGTGGATTGCGTTTGGCAAGAGCCCAGAGAGGTTACGGATTTGGATGTCGACCCGGAGAGGTCTTGGATTCGGTTGTTGGATAAGGATGGATTAATAACTCAGTCTTCGAGTACGGATAGGCATGGAATTGGCTATGGTCTTTGCACATCAGATACGGAATTATTCAAAACACGCCTTCTTATCACAAGGCATGTTTTGGGGGGCAAATGTTATCCCGCTTTTTGGTTAAAGCTGGAATATCAATAAATTGGTTGGATATCAGGATTGGAGTTTAATAGGAAACAAGGCTACAATGGATATCGTCAAAATTTGACCAGGCTCCGATCAGGACGGAATCGATTGGAGATGATGATGAGGACTAGGAGAGGCTACGTTTCAAGTTTCAGGTTAATCGGAGTTTGAACGGAGGAGATACGATCGATACAAGGTAGGAAGAATGCTTTGTTCGAATCCAAAGACCTCACACCTAATGGTTCGAATCCCCTAGGGTCGAATCCATCAAACTCGACTCCAGCAAAGTTCCCCTGATGACTTCGAATCCAGGAGAAGTGTCTTAGCCTTCGACTTCATCGTCTTCGTATCCATTAAGCATCCCTTCCTTCGAATCCGCAAAGGCTACTCGCTTCGACTCCATCGTGGTCGAATCCATCGAACGAGGGTCCTTCGACTCCATACAGTTGAAGGAGCTTCGACTCCATGCCACGATTGTCTTCGAATCCCAAGACGGAGGGTACTTCGTATCGATCAGCCATGACCTTCCACGATCGATACGAAGGAACGCGAATTCGATCGATTCGAAGGAACCACCCCTTCGAATCGATAACTTCGAATCCACCAAGCAAACGCAACTGAAACCCCGGGTACGAATCAGTAAAACTCGGAGAAAAAAGAGGGATGACCCGAAGCAAGCGCGCCACGCCGTTGCCTTCACGTGAAGGAGAGTCGATTCGAACGAATCGATTCGAACGAATCGATTCGAACGACTCCAGGAAGCAAAAGTCTTCAACTTGAATCGATCATAACTTGAGATCTACACATCCAAATGCTATGAAATTTTCACAGAAGCTTGAGCACATGTTGAAGAATATTCACGCCAAATTTCAGCTCGATTGGACAATTTCTTGATCGATCCGAACATAGCTTCGAATCGATCCCAAAGTGGGCCCGGATTTCCAGAAAGCGGGCATGTGGGCCCCCTCACGTGCCAGAACTGGTCTTCCTTCAATTTAGGCAAAATACCAGCCTCCTACACCTATAAATAGACCCCCAGGTCATTCAGAAAAGGGGTCGGATAATTTTGAGAGCTAAGGAGCGCCCAGACTCTGCCAGATTTACTCCAGATCACCATTGCTGCCTTAGATTCAGATTATAATCATAAAATCCGTTGTACTACGCGATAGGAAATTGTAATCTTCAAACATCGATCAATAAAAGATAAAAACTTTGGAGTGGACGTAGGCCGGAGATAGCCGAACCACTATAAATCTCGTGTTTTTGTTCATTATTTCTGGATTGCTGTTTGTTGTTTGTTTAGATCTGAGATTTGTGTTTGAATATTGCTGATTTGTATTCATACACTGGTGCTTTCACAACATTCGGGGTTTGTGACCATTTTTGGTGCAAACACTTAGTCTAATCTATTCTATTTGGTTTAGGATATTAGAAATCTAATTTGAATTATATAAACCTTAAATTTGAACATACAAACTTGACTAGAACTGAAGCACTATGTACTTTAAAACTTGAAATTGATGTACAATCCCCTCTACAGTTAAACATGCAAACCCAAAATCAACAAACTCCAAATTGAAATGAAATGATTATCTAGTAATTAGATTTTAATATCTGTTAACAACATACAATTAAGAAAGAACAAAAAATTGACTATTCAAAATCGTAGAAACCATAATTTTGTTCGCAAACAGTCGACCCTGGATCCCGAGTGGTCGACCGTAGAGGAACAACGGTCGATCATTCTTGAAGAAAATTGCCAAATTGAACCTTTGCCTAAGGCCCAATTTTATAAATATATAAAATGTTAATTTTTGGGGAACTAATTAAGGGCAATTAGATGCATGTTAAGACTCATAGGGAAGCTAGTTCCCAAGGATAGGACGTCAAGTTGCTGCGGTGTTGGGTAAATATTGTTTACTCGATTAGGGATCAAGTAATCAACTAGAAGCAATGAATTTTCGCAAATAGCACTCAAAGGAGGTTACAACGGTGGGCGGGCAGCACTGGCATGGATGCCTGATGGAGTGGGTCTGGCACAATGGGAGGTCCATGTGTGCATGATTTCTAATGCACGTGATACAGTTCAAATGGAGGACCCATTGTGTGCAATAAGAGGCCAACACAAAGATTGAGAAGTGGAAGCGGATGTAGACGATGAGATATATTAGTGAGTCGACATCTCAAGTTCTTCCTCTCTAGGCGTAGTGAAGGGGAATCAGCTCCCAATAACTTAGTGGTAGTGATAGTAGTGTGAATTTAGTCCCATAGTGGACTAGGGGCGGTGTTTTCATGTTTAGTAGCCAAAGGGCGGTGTTTCCACATTTAGTAGCGTTATGGCAATGCTTACATGTTTTAGTAGCCTAGCGGCATGGTTTACATTGAGTAGCTCTAGGAGCGGTGTTCGATCATTAAATGTGTTGTTTGATCCTTATTTCTATCCATTGCAATAGCCTACACGAATTGTAGTGTCAGAATGTATTAGACAAGAACCCTTAGGAATGGACCTTAGGAATTCACAAACACTTGTATTTCACTCTATATCATCAAGAGTAGTGTTGATGTAACTGCCTATGATCATTGCATATTATACTTGTACTCATTCACTAGACTTTTGTTCGATCCACCCCCTTTTTTCGTTTTTCCCCACCATAGGATGACATGTTAGCAATTGATTGGGCATAGTATGTGGAGAAAGGAGCTTCATGTTGGAGTTCTCATATTCCTTATTGTCTACCATGTAGCTACCTACTATATTGAAAGTCTGTAAAACCATATTGTACTTTGAAACAGTGTATATATAACAAATAAAGTATTTTGGAGACTGTTTTTTGTAATGTCTATTTTTCAGTACTTATATTTCAATTCTTTCCACTGTGAGATCTAAAAGTGTAGATTGCTATAGAATTTACCCTTATAATTATGATTTATAATGTTCTAAAACCCAACGGCTCGTATTTCTTGCCTTGACATGAGTCCGAGAGTCACATTAAGCTTTGGATCGATGTGTTGGGAAGTGCGGGTTGTTACATTTGGTATTAGAGCTTAGGTTTAAGATCCCCTAGGATTTAGGTGCATGTTGAGAGGACATGCTTAAACTTTTTTGAATAAAAGAGTTTTCCATTAAGGTTTTCATAAGATTTTTCAAAATGGACTTTCAAACGATATATATATAAGTATAGATAAAAGGTTTCAAAGGTTTTACATATATATACAAAAGTATAAAAAGAAAGAATGATATCAAGTAACCTTGCAATGTACTATCTTTGGGGAAAATTAAAAATAATTTCCAATCACAGATACTGAGAATGAGTACAAGTTCTAGAGGAATGGCTCTAGAAAGCTAGCTAAGATTTCGAGCGTGAACATCCCTGTATGGTTTCGTCGGTATCTAAAGCAAGGAGACAAGACGAGCCTGACTCGACTAAGGGAGCGTAATTAAAAAATTCTAATAAGTGTATTAATACACAACATCGTATATATTTTGACTCATAAGGTAATTGTTGGCTTATCCCTTATAGAAGCAAACAATTGTGGCTCAGAATAAATGTTACGGCTATAACAGTTGAGGTGAAAATAAAATTTTCTCATTTATTGGAATTTACGCCATAAAGAAAGGCTAGTAGAGGGTTGATATACTAACTAGTGATAGCAAGTAAATTATGAACTTAAGGGTGAGTAAATAAGATTTGTACCATGAGACCCATATAATAGGAATATGATGTTGATAGCGTAAGGAGAACTTTATAAATTTAAGGAAGATTTTCCAATGAAAGTAGAAACCTTATTCACATATTGGTAAAAGTCGCAACGACTCCTATTTATTTCAAGGTATGGCTAGAGTATTTTCATGTTGAAGTTAGACATTGTATTGGAGAATAAACTTGGGTTAACCATCTTTGAAAAGAAGGATGGAAACCTTATGCACTTAAGCATCGTTGGGTATAAGTGGGCCTAGGTAATTTGGTTGTTATTGTCTAGTCCAATTTATGTGATAAATAATTGAAAATGTTTTCTAAAAATTAGAAACTGTAGATGTCTGATATTTTAATAAAGAGAGAAAGTCAGTTTATGATTTTATATAAACTAATCAGACAAACTTTATGGAAATTGTTTAAGAAGAAAAAGGGGAGTATATGATAAAAAGCGATTTTTCAATAACTTTTTTAAAGCTTTTGTTTTGGCCTCTTAAACACATTGTTGGCTTACCCTCAACGTGAACTTACTACTTTAGTAAGAAGGAAACGTTTGTTAAAAATGAAAAGCGAGTTTTACAGTTTTAAAACTTACTACTTTATGGAAATAAAGTTAAAATCAAAGGTCTTGATTTAAAAAAGGGAAAAGTTAAAATAGTATGACTATCACTTAAACTTAAAAGGGAAAGAGATAGATCAGGGTTAGATAAATAGGATTAAACAGCCAACTAGGAAAAAATTTGACTATGGAATTTGGAAGCCTTGAAATGGTTGGTATAGAGATAAAAGGGAAACATAGGAATTTAGTGACCTTTTCAATCAATGGTTGAATTGGAAGGATAGAATGCTAGGTCAAACTTCTTGTAGTAGTGAAGGGTGCACACCACCTTATATCTTCTTATCCAATTATGGTTTGAATCATAGATCTTTCTGTGAAGAAGTTTGGAAAGTATGATTTGGGTAAAACATATTCCATAATTAGGAAAAAGTAAGCCAAGATGGTTATTATGAAGGGATGAAATATATGCAAGGAGTTTTATTCGGTTTGAAGTGTAAATGGGCCAAGTAGGGTCTACTTCAATTCTTATTAGTAAGTTAAGTGACAAAGGGGCAATCCAGATATTGGTCGGTACCATATAAATAAGGATAGGATTCCTGTAGGCTGTCCAGGTATTGTATTGTTTCACTGGAAGCTATAAGTGGATCATGTTGACATGCGTAGGAAGTCATATTAGTGGGAGACCAGTCCCTACAGTAGCATTATGCAGTGGTATTAGTGGAAATTAGTTTCTGCGGTAGCCTATGGGTGGTGTTACCATATTGGATCTATCATTGTAGATGTTTTCCAAGTATGCCTAAGTGAAATGTGGAATTATATGGTTAGAAATTTAGACCTATTTGAATCGGGAAAATGTTGGGTAGTGGTTGTCCCTGAACTTAAAGATTGTGCAATAGTTCCAGATTTGTAGATTTGAAGGACGTGTATATGTAAAATGTGAGTTATCATTGTAAATTGTTAGGATTTAAGTGATCCCAAATTTTGTTGGATAATTGATATGGGTAGTAGACATAACTGAAAGTAATGATAAATTAGGAATGTGATTTAAGTAGTATTTTAATTCATTGGAATGTAAAGGGTTGCAATGTACATTCCTATGAATTATCAAGTTAAGAATTACAAATAAAAGTGCATCGTTAGAAATGACAAGGAATATACCCAAATGGAAGAGATGTACAAAATAGGGATGATTACCTAATATTGTATTGTCTATTTCAATAATAATGAAAAAGATAATTCCTTGTAATTCCAAATGTGACACTAATCGGCTTTTGGTATAAGACATAGAAATTTACATCGCCAACCTTTCCTTTGGGAGAGATGTAGTTCTAATGCATTAAAGTGTAGAAATCCCTAAGTATAAACCAAAGTATTGGTCATCATGTTTATTGGATTAATATGGCAAAACATCATTCCATGTTGAGTTATCTTAACTATGAAATAATTGAAATAAAGTAATAAGAGGTTATGTTTGGTAAAAAGGTCTCTTTTATGGAAGGACATTAAGAAATGATAAAGTTGTGGAAGTTCAAACCACAAAAAAGGTAACCTAGATAAGGTTAATTCAAGAATTTGGGTCTCTATCAAGAAAAAATATATTGTTATTTGCACGCATTGGGAGTGCAAAGTTGATTTTCATAGAAAACTAAATCAGGAAATTTTTTATAAGAATTTAATGAAGGAAAAAACAGATTCCTTTCAATCATCCCTCGGATTGGAAGAAGACAATTTACTTAAGAAAATTCATGGAAGACTAACTTAGAATACACAAGTTGTGTGCATATCAGTCGCATGCGAATAAATTACCACTTAGGTGATTATTATCATTGCTAGAGTGATTCTAGGTTATGACTTCACTCAACTTTGGGACTTTTATTGTTAAAGTTGAATGGTAAGATATACTAAACTTTCATTAGAAGAACTTAGGACAGATCCTTATAGACGCTTTAACATGATAACTAGGTACCATGATTTTTAAAAGACTGAAGAAACCATTTAGAAGTAAAAATGAGATGACTTCAGTAAAATCAAATTGAAAATAAGTTTTACTGTTTTCAACAATTTAAGGAACCACCGAGTGAGATATCTTTGGGTAAAGTTGAGAAATAACAAAGAGCTCGATAGGAAATGCAATGGAAAGAGACACCATCCATATTTGAGTTGCCTCACTTGGTATCTAGAAATTGAAGTGACTAGGTATACTATTGGATGAGTTAAGGCAGTATGTTATGCATTAGGGATTTCATAGAGCTACAGTTTTGTGGAAGCATATTCATGCTTAACATATTTAGTGTGGTGCATGTTGACACAATTTGAGTTAGTAGTAAAGATTGTGGAGAATTACCTATGCAGATACATTCGGATTAAAGGTTTATGCCAGTGGGGAAGAGTGAGAAGTGCAGTTGAAAATATGGATAGATTTATTTCATAGAGGGATAAGGACTAAACAAGGCACGCATAAAAGCAAGTGCTGATAGGAGACATATGGGGTAGTCCGAGGAGCTGAGTCCTCTATAGTCTATGGAGCTGAGTCCATAATTGGAAATAAGAAGAGTAGAAAATCCTCAAGGCAAGATAGAACACGGCTAAATTATAGAGAATTCGTCATTAGGTACTTGCGGAAGTGTCTATGCGATGCAGTTACCAAGGTCAAGTTGTGTCAGTTAGGGAAGTTAAAAAGAGTAGGCATGTCCTTTGTTCGCCATGCACCTACCTGTATTTTTAGACATGCGACAAATCGACTCTGTAATGAAATAATTAAACCAGGTAGAATTCAATAGGGAGACTATCCAGTTGAGAATACATGGAAGCTTGAGGAGAAAGTCCGAGCTACCCACCCCAAACTCTTCTTTGGCACGTTTCCATTTAGTTAGAAGATATTATTTTTGCAAATGGTTTTTAGCTTAGGTAGAGACTATCCAGTTTACTTTTCTAATTTTCTTTTTATTTATGTTTTGAACTGATTTTTGTGATGAATCATTTCATATATATATAAGACTTATATATTGTCTATAGAGTTTTAGTATAAAAATTTATAGAAAGTTTATTTTATATATGCCGAATTTTGTGTGTACCTTTTGCTCTGTAGTGTCTTATTTGTTATAATGTAAGTTAGCCTGTTACAAAGTTAGAAAAGTAGGCTATAATCCAAAACAGTTATAATATATAATATATATAATGTTGTATATATAAGCACTGATATTACAGAACCTATGTTTTGCTCCGTGTTATTATGCTTTCATATGTTTACGTATGCATACTTATTTCTAATATATATGTTAGTATATCATATAAAATATACAAATGTTAATTTATATATTTATACTAGTATTGACTGGCTTTAGACTATATATATTAAGTTTTATGCTGTACAAGTTCAGACATTGGGTTAGTTAATATAATTTATATATTTAATGGTTACAGTATTTATTATATATATATTTCAAGTATATATGTTTAATTTAAAACAATGATTTGGAAATGTGTGTGTGTGTGTATATATCTAATTTAAAATGTGTTTGGATTTAGAATATGATTTATGAAAATAGTTATATATAGTTATATATATAAGTTCACTTATATCAATTATCTTCATCGATCCAGTTTTTTTGATTTGATTTCGCCAATTCTTATTTATCAGCTTCGTTCGTCGATTCGAGTTCAATCCTGCCTTATTTTGAGATTCATGCCTGAATTCATAGCCCAATTCTTTGTCAAATCTATCTAGCCTTGAAAGGTGAGCAATCACTCACGATTAATGTTCTTTTATTTATTAAATTTAATTGCAATTGAAACGTCAATTAAAATATGCTGCTGTTAGTTATTTACATTGCTATATATATACTGTTATCTGTATTTGTTCACCTGTGACATCTGACACCATTATCTGTTATTTATATTGATGATATATGTCTTTATATTATTATCATATCTGTTATCACTCTGCAAGTTCCCTATTAGTATAGAATTCACTATGGATTGAAATGATACATACCCAAACGATCTGTAGAATAGGAGAAAATCATTATGGGTTGAAATGATAAACCCAAGCGATTTTCATTGAACTGAATTTGGGATTGCGGGTTGAAAAGATATATACCCGTATATATATAAATTACGGATCGAAATGATAAATATCTGTATCACTTGACCATAGGGTAGAAAATTTTATACAGACACCGTTGGTCTATATATATAAATATTTTGAAAAATGATTTCTATGGTTTTGAAAAGAAATATATGGTTTTAATAAATATTGATTTTAAAGATTTATTAAAGTTGATTTGAATCAATATAAAAATATGTTTTGAGTATTTATGTAAAATTTATATTTTCAAATATAGAGTTTATAATGTTTCAGGTTGAAAGGTAAATTTGAAATTGATTTGGAATTCTTAATTATTTAATAATTATAATTAAATAAGTTTGATTTGAAATCTATTAAATTTGAAATTTGAAGATATGTTTTATAACTTGAATTTGATTAAAAAGTGGCTTAAATGAATATTTCAAACTTATATAAATTTAAATGGGATATTTTGTTTATATAAATTTGTAAATTGAAGTTGTATTTAGATGTATTGAAATGATTAAAGAAATATCTCAGAAACTAAATGTAATGAAATTAAATTGAGATATAAATGGAATTATCAAATTTAGTTTTTGAAATGTGGAATATTTAAAGCTTTGAAATATATTGAAATTTAATGGTTTATTTTTTGTTTCAAATCTGTATTTGAAATCGTTATAATTCGAAATGATTTGTTGAGAATTGAATTGAGTTGAAATTTATGAATTAAGATTGAATTAAGTTGAATTTGGAAGTCGATATAATTTGAATCGATTTGTGAATTTGTGGAAGCTATTTTATTTTATAAAGTATTTTTAAACTATACCTACAACTATTTATATTTTACTTTATAAATTATTTTAATATAAACAATTTTATATAAATCATTTTCAATATATATTATTTTATTATAAACTATTTTAACTTATAACTATTTTATATAAACTATTTTTATTTTATAAACTATTTTATTATATACACTAATTTTAATATCTAAACTGTTTAAGAGGAAAGTGTTATGAATTCCAAAATGTTATGATTTCAAACTATAGTTTCAAAGTGTTATGAATTTCAAGTTTTTGATTTCCAAAGTGTTTTGATTTTAAAAGACTTACGATTTCGAAAGCGATATAACTTTGGAAAGTGATATGATTTTGGGAAATGGATTTATTTGAAGTGAAAATGATATCGTATGGATATGGTTTTGAAATGGCAATGATATTTCGGTTTTGAAATATAAACTATTTTGAAAGTTTATTAAATGACCAATCGATATAATAATTACGTAGTTATTGAAGAGTCTGGGATCGGTTTGGGACATACTCTCTGTCTAAACCGAAAACCACTTTAATAACTATTATACTCGGAGTGTGATCCAGATTGAAGTGGTTGGAATGATGACGTTGCTGGATTTGAAGAAAGAGAACGATAATGGATGACCTTGACACTTGTGTTAAATTGGAAATGACTTAAACAGGAGCCGTGCCGGGCCAGTGAGGTTAGCTGCCTCTAACGGACACACTTCTTCGTAAACTACTCATTACTTGTTTTTATTGGTGCGCACCCTTGAATTAGGAGTGTTGTTTCGCGGTGTTGCGATCGTTGCGGCGATGCGTTCTCACCAGTCCGGATCAGGCAAATGGTGGTTTCACTACCTTGGGTATTGCCTCATGTGCCTTGTCATACTCGTATCCCTATGCGCGACCACTATAATTTGTTTCGTGTCAACCTATGGAGTACTCCCTGATAGCCCACTAGTTTACGGTGGAGTTTACAGTGTTGTATAGACTATGACGCTTATACAAAATGTGTTAAGGGGGATAATGGTAACGCCTTAACGCTATTTTGATACTTTATATTACTGATAGGCATTATCTACTTAGCGTACACTACTATATATAAATAGTTCAACGGATCCTTAGAGGATGGTTATCCCAAACATCCTTTGAGTTACTTGTATTTTCAGTTGTTATTTCACTTGAGTTGGATTTATTGATATAAGAATGTTAATCCTGACTCGAGTGTTTTGTGTTTGCTTTACGCTCGGGTCAGACTGAGTGTACCAGTATTCGAGGCTCACCTTTGGAGTTGGAGCTTCACTTGGAGATCCAACTATCTATCCAGCTTTCAGATATTCAGTTGATTCCAGTGATGTATTCTGATCTTGTATTTGACTATTGTATTCGAGACTTCTATTGTATCTTGTTTAACTCTGTTATATGTATATAGTAGCTTCATGAACTACTATTCTTTTGTTTCCGCTGTACTATTGTTATATTACTCTGTGTCTGTGATTTTGTGATTATTTATTTACTGTATATGCTGAGTTTTGCCAAATTTAAATTAACAATCTGATATTTTGAGTAATTCAAATCCGACATGTATGGATGCGAATGGTTGAAAATATCGGGTCGTTACAGTTGGTATTAGAGCTTTGGTTTTAGGCAAAACTCAACATATAGGGTAAACTTAATTACGGAATCACTTTCGTTCGAGCTTGTATCCCTTCCTCTTTGACTCGGTTTCCTTTGAATTTTGGAACGTTCTCATCAGTTCCAAAATCCATCCTTATCTCTCCCTATTCGTGCTTCTTGATTTTGGAGTACTTAATAACTCCACTTCGAATGATCTCTATAATAACTCGGCGGTCTCGCCAATCTTCGAATGATTTGTAAAGGGGTGAAACTCCTTTACAATAGGCATTGATTTATCGGAGATTTCTGTATCCTCGGTTTACGATGCTATCTATCTCCTGCTATGCCTGAATTCTATCTCTTGCGATTGAATGTCGATTTGCCTCGGAATTCTGCATCGATCTTATTCTTGAAGTCACGGTTGATCCGGTTAAGGTTGCCCGCAATTTATATAAACTTATCTATCTTCCTATTTTGTTATTTAATTATCTTATCTTTGTTTCAGACTTATCTTCGAATCAAAATCCTCTTTGATTTGAGTCCATCAATTTTTGCTTTGAAATCAATTCTTGTATCATCGAGTGAGGGAGTGTAATTGTAATTAATATTAAGATGTTTTATATATATATTGTGTTGTTTGAGTTGTTGATGTTGATTTGGATTTTCGATCGGTTCGTCTGATCAACGCTATCAGTAGGATTTCCAAATCACTTGAACAGAGCAAACTGACACAATTTTATTTTCAAATTTGGTAAATTTAATAAATTTTGTATGATTACATCTATACAAGCATAAATTTTTCTGTAATTTAATAGTCAAATGAAATGGTTATTAGAAATGATAATATTTGATTTTCATTTATTGTTTTATAAACCATTGATTTTTACCAACATAAATAAATGAATTTATAAATATGGTTTATAATTTGATTGGAATTTGAAAAAAATTTAAATTAAGAATTTGAGAATTTAATTTCCGGTGATTTCAAACTTTGATTGGAAAGTTTTAAAGTGTATAGTATTAAAATATTTTCAAATAGAAATCATTTAAAAGAATTTAAAATGATTAAATCTGTGCTCTTCTCTTTGTCACTGGAAAATAATTTCGGTGATGGCGGCTGCATCATCGACATTCATTTTCGAGTTTTGAAGTGGAGAGACCATTCTGTAGCCTTGCTACACTATTATGTTGGAAAATAAATTGATTTTAATTTCTAAATATGACTTGATTTATAATATATATTGAAGATTTTAAATTTTGATTTGATATATTATGTATATATATTTATTTTATCTCTATATGTTTGAAGAGAAATCAGAAATTAATTCTTAAATTTTTTAAATGGATGATTTCAATTATTAAATGAAACCAAAATTCATAATAAAAATTTAAACTTGAAATAATTGAATTGATAAATTTTTCCTGTATAATACCCAATTTCATTCTAATATAACTTACCTAAATTATTCAGAAGTTGAATATGTAATTGGATAATTTACAATATAAAATGATTTTATAAATAAAATTTGAGTGTTTATAATAAATGTTATACACTTAAATTTTAATTATAAAAAAATGTTAATTGAGATAAATAGAATAATAAGTTAATTAAGTGATAAATGAGATAAATAAAATAAATTTTGTTTTGAGGAATTAATAAATTGAAATTAGATCAACTTATTAAAATACCTTGAATTTAAAATCAATTATATGGTTTAGATATATGTGATAGGATATATTAAGTGGAATAAAGTTAATAATAATTTGGAATAAAGGAATTAAATTTGTTGAATAAAATATGACTATAATAAATGATTATACAAATTGATGATATCAGAAATTGTTGATTTAGAATAAATTGGATAATAAATAATGAATAAATAAATATAAGTTTAGAAATAGCTAAGATTGAATTATAAGCTGAATTTAACTTAAGTGAAGTCAAATGGATTAAACCAAATTATTGAATATAAATTGATTGAAATTTATATGGTTTGAACTAGTTGTTTTACTTTGTATATTAATCTATTTTCTTTCTGGTTGTTTCTATTCTCCTATCTCCTTCCTTTTCGGGGACGAAAAGTTTTGAGTGGGGGAGAGTGTAATGACCCGTAAATTTTAATTGTTTTATTTATATAATTTATTGAATTTTGTGAAATTTTAAATAATAAAATTTTGAAGTAAAAATTTGATATTTGGAATACGTCTATTTAAACATAGCCACCAGTAAATTTTCATCAGAAAATATGTAAGTTTATTTTCTAATGTTATTTTATCTAAATCTATATCAGTTAATATTTGATGATAACTAAATGTTTTCCAAACATGAATATTTTTCAATAGAAAAATTGTAAATCATCTTCTGAGCAAGACGTCACATTTCGTTTCTCAAAATTTTGACTGTTATTGCTCCGTCGATCTTATTTTCGATGAAATAACAGTTGAATTTAAAAGTGTTCCGAAACCTAAATATGTCAACATGAGAAAATTTATTTAGAACACTCTGAATAAGACTGCGTAATTCGTTTCGCAAATTTCGGACGTTTCTAGCTCCGTTTGGATTTTTCCGTACGGAATAGCAGAGTTTATCGGTACCGATTGTCGACTTTTGATCGGATGCTTGTACCACTGATATATGTATACCTTTTTGATCGTCTCGTCGTGCTGATCTTTGCAGTATATTTATTTCTGTGTTTTGAATTCTGGTACACAGCGGAATCCACGAAACTGGTATCCTTATCGGTACGGATCCGTGACCTTTTGTTTTCTTTTGCGTTCCAAACTTTGAAACATGCTGCCCAAACAAAATTAATTGCTTTAAATTTTAGCTGAATCAGTGCTTGTGACCGTTGCCCTCTCCTACGTTGAAACACTCGCTGATTCATTCTCTTTTCCCTTTTCTCGGTTCTGTCTCTTAAAAATAAAAAATTTATATTAAATGCAAACTTATATTTTGCATTTTCTAAGTCATCTTGGAATCTGAAAATTTTAGAAAACCAAACTAACCCCAACCTGTCCCCTTATTTTCCCAAGGCAAACGTAAATAAATAAATAAAGCTATAAAGCCACTGCTGAACATCCTCTCCACTTTCCTGAGATCTACTTCATTTCTTTTAGAGAAAAAAATTTTTTGTAACCAAAGTTATATATTGCAGTGCTCTTTCTCTTGCCTTCCCTTTCCCATGGCCAAACTCAAAGCCATGCGCATGTCTTCCCTTTCCTTTCAAAACCTGAAACAAGAACCCAACCACTTCCCCATCAACTCGCGCACACCCAAAGCCTCCACTATCCCGTCCATCACCGTGACCGCTGCCACAACCGCCCTACCGAACTCCTCCCTCACCTCTCCAAGACTTGCCATGAAATCCACCACCATCTCCGTCCTGTCAACTACCCTGTCCCCTCCAATTTGCCTCGAACCCCACCACGCCACGTCGCCCACAAATAGAGACGCCATCACCTCGCAACCGATCCACCTCCGCCTTCACACCTCAGATCGGCAACTCACCCACCGGAACACCCTTACCTCCCCACGTGCTCAGCCTCTGCGCACCGTTCACGCGTCAGACCCGTATTTCTCGTGTTCTGCTCACCCAAGCCGCCTGAGCCCTCCTCACCGCAAGCCCGGATCCAACTCGCAACCACCGTGTTGCCGCTATGCACAGTCGGCCTTCCCTTCGCTCCGCACCGACGTCGCTGGCTGTCCCGTTGACCCCTCATGCGCAACCAGATATTTCCTCCTCTGTAATTGATATAGGTGAGTGTAAATATAATTATATATACAGTAGTTATATATATGCGTGATAGTGTAAAGTAAATATATGTTTTAAAATTTGTTTGCAGTACATTATAAACTGCTATATATATATCACCGGTTTACTTTTCTAATTTTCTTTTTATTTATGTTTTGAACTGATTTTTGTGATGAATCGTTTCATATATATATAAGACTTGTATATTGTCTATAGAGTTTTAGTATAAAAATTTATAGAAAGTTTATTTTATATATGCCGAATTTTGTGTGTACCTTTTGCTCTATAGTGTCTTATTTGTTATAATGCAAGTTAGCCTGTTACAAAGTTAGAAAAGTAGGCTATAATCCGAAACAGTTATAATATATAATATATATAATGTTGTATATATAAGCACTGATATTACAGAACCTATGTTTTGCCCCGTGCTATTAAGCTTTCATATGTTTACATATGCATACTTATTTCTAATATATATATGTTAGTATATCATATAAAATATACAAATGTTAGTTTATATATTTATACTAGTATTGAATGGCTTTAGACTATATATTAAGTTTTATGTTGTACAAGTTTAGACATCGGGTTAGTTAATATAATTTATATATTTAATGGTTACAATATTTATTATATATTCAAGTATATATGTTTAATTTAAAACAATGATTTGGAAATGTGTGTGTGTGTCTATATATATATATATCTAATTTAAAATGTGTTTGGATTTAGAATATGATTTATGAAAATATTTATATATAGTTATATATATAAGTTCACTTATATCAATTATCTTCATCGATCCAGTTTTTTTGATTTGATTTCGCCAATTCTTATTTATCAGCTTCGTTCGTCGATTCGAGTTCAATCCTGCCTTGTTTTGAGATTCATGCCTGAATTCATAGCCCAATTCTTTGTCAAATATATCTAGCCTAGAAAGGTGAGCAATCACTCACGATTAATGTTCTTTTATTTATTAAATTTAATTGCAATTGAAACGTCAATTGAAATATGCTGCTGTTAGTTATTTACATTGCTATATATATACTGTTATCTGTATTTGTTCACCTGTGACATCTGACACCATTATCTGTTATTTATATTGATGATATATGTCTGTTATATTATTATCATATCTGTTACCAATCTGCAAGTTCCCTGTTAGTATAGAATTCACTATGGGTTGAAATGATACATACCCGAACGATCTTTAGAATAGGAGAAAATCATTATGGGTTGAAATGGTAAACCCAAGCGATTTTCATTGAATTGAATTTGGGATTCACTACACCAAAACAGGTGATTCCCAACGAGTATAACTGTCGCAAACAGTTTCAGCAACGCTTATTAGCGTCGCTGTAGGGGCGTCGCAATTTATTGCCAACGCTTATAAGCGTTGGCGAGTTTAGTTTCCCAATGCTTATAAGCGTTGGAAGGTTGTATTCGCCAACGCTTATAAACGTTGGTGTATATTATTTAGCAACGCTTATAAACGTTAGCAAATTAACCATCCAACATTGTTTAATTTTCTATGCTGACGCTTATAAGCGTTGGTATATTTTAATTGCCAACGCTTTAACAGCATTATTATACTACATTCAATAGGAACTCAAAATTTACAATATTCATGATCAAATAACAACATAAATTTCATAGTCAACTACTTCATAACAATGTCAACTACTTCATAACAAGTACAATACATAATTAAGTTGGTTAATTCAATACATAATCAACTACTTCATAATAATGTCAAATTGGAATACAAAAGACAACGTAAATTCATAGTGAAATTCTACAAATACCGAATACGAAAAACTGTCGGAACTGTTTGATAACATAGAAGTAATTGCTCGACAATAATTTTTCTTCGTGTCGGAACTAAAAACTTCCGCAATTGGGTCATCTTCAAGATCTTCGACTCCACCCTTCCAACTATCATCCAAGTGCCTGCATTTAATATCACGTTAAATTGAATTTGCAGTTCCTTTATAAAAATTAAATTGAACATTAAATTAAGTTGATAATTAATAATGAAAACTCATGTTATAATTTTGAAAAAAAAAAGATGCATGCTAAAAGCAATGTAATTCAAGAGAAAATGAACATATTTAACATTTTCCTACAGGGCACTTCACCAGTACCAACACACTTCAGCAAACCAACAAGCAGTCTAACCTTGGTCTTAGACCATAATAACTACTAATTAGCAACAAATAATAATTTCAGTACCTATCTAAACTTGGTCTTAGACCATAATACATGTGATCCACTCAAATTTTGAGTTTATGTAAAGTTGATTAGAAAAATTGATACGAGTTGAGTGGGATTGTACAATGTCCGCATAAATAGTGAAGTACTGCAAGGGAAATTCCCAATTTATTTTTGCAAGAATCAAAATATTAAGAGGAAGGTTTGAACAAAATAAATAAGATGGCTAGTTCCTTTGTAAGCGATCGACCAACACATGAATACTTTAATATTACATTTGTTATAATATTTTCATTGTTGAAACAAAATGACATGTATTTTCATATACTGTTTTGCAGAATAAGGAGGTTATTACAGATCCAGTTTTAGGTTTGGGCACAAAAGCTAAGTTGCGTTCAAAATTCCATAAGAACTGGAGATCACTCTACAAAAATTTAATCTATAATTACATCTGGTTCATCTGTTACCTTCTAGATTTATGACCTTTTATCTAACAAAATGATAATTAACTAATTAATAGTGGCCGAAGTACTTTGAAGCTAGATTTAATTATAAGCACAAATATATGAAGCAAAACATGAATTGTATTACAATAGAAAATATATGGTATTGATATCTCTCTGAACTAGACGCCAACATAATATTGACCGAAAATAATGTATTTTGTAGTATGCCACCTGAACCAGTTAGATAGCAGGGTGAAAGTTCTTGGTTAAGCTTGTAATCAAATAACAAAAATCAGGATAAACCAAGCTTTCTTTCACAAGAAAGTTAAAAGCCCAGAGAGTGAACCAACAAAACACATAAATTAAGTGATAAACACGCTAAGAGATTACTGAACTGATCTTTGCAATGTGATAACTGAATTGAGTTTCTCTTACCTCGGATAATACTTTTAACATTTGATCAATATACCAGAGCTTGTCAAAGGAAAACCTATAAGGAAAAGGTAAACAGAGATATTAGTGGAGGTAATTGGGCGGAAAATTTGCAGAAAAAAAATCATGAAGATAATACCATTAGAACAGAATTAAGTAATTGAGATGCAATTAAACTAATGCCACAAATATATAGTTAACTAAAAATTGTGTTGGGAAAAGAAATCATATTTCTTTTATTAGAATACTGGATTTGTACTTCATACAGAAGAATACCGAGACAGATAAATGCCACACCCTTGACATGTATATGGTTTCATCAACTCCAACCTTGGGATGATCAATGTGTGGATATAAGTTCATTACCTCCATCAATGGGATGCTCATGGCCCTTAGAAAAATCTAAATGTAATATGTGCTGTTAAGTATCAAATTAGATTAAGTGAGTTGTAATTGGTACATAAAACAATAAAGAACACTTGTCTTCTAGGCAATCACCAACCAACACATCTTTGTGTAGCAGACCACGATATAGACATACTAGAAGCATGGAACTAAACATCTCAGACTATGGTTGATTCGAGAACAGATGCTTGGAACACAAAATCAAAAACTCAAAAATATAGTTAAACAGAAACTTACTTGGTGAAACTTGGTAGACTAAAGAAACAAACATATGAAACAACACAAAAAATTGAAGATATCCTAACATTCAAATTTTTGGTCCAATTGAAACCATTAGGCTGAACCTAACCAAATGTACTTAGACGATCAATGGACAAGTAAGATACACAGAGTTGAGGTGTTCTATATGATTTTATTTGTGCATCAAAATTTACTGTAAAGTATTAGGGTCATATGGGCACTAACGTGCATGGATAAATTGTGACTAGAATATATTATTTAAGCAAAAAATGGTATGTGTTGGCTATGTTGTTCTCTGGTCAAGGCAGGATAGGGCGAGGTGCTTGGCGTAAGCTTGTAAAACCTAAATGGAGTTCCACAAATTGTTAAATAATATATCAATAGTTTGCATCAAATAGTTTATAAAACAATCATTGATTGTACAAGATCCGATTAACCGGATACAGACTCCCACATACTTATCATTCGTGTATGTAGCAATCTAAACATCAACAGACCGAACACGACGTAAACACGTCAAATGTCCAATACAAATAGAACAAACCTATAACAAATTAATAGTATACACATCCAACAGAAAAAGAATTAATGTTGAAAATGCCTAAGAGCATATAGGAGCATCCGAAAGCATCTAACAATTTGTAGTTGGTGTCTGAGAAAATAGTCATAATTAAGCAAATACAATTCAAGAGTTATGGAAAAAAAGTCATTGTCTAGAAAACGCTCAACTGCACCCGAGTGGTGTATCATAGATGTACATCTATTATGCACTTAGAAATTTATATTCAACAATAGGGGAAAAGAAAAAAACAACGATAGAGAAGTGTCGGCAGAGGCACAACTCAATTCAGACGAAATATTTATTATTATATAATAATAATGTTAAACAAATTTGTGACGGTAGTTTAATTCAAAATGACATGACTAAATTTATAATCAAGGATAGAGAAAGGTAAGCGGAGGCACAATTCAAATAAGAGAAACAATTATCATGACATACATATAGTAAAACTGAACAAATTTGCAGCATTAATTTTATTCGAGATGACAAAGCGAAAAATTAGTAGGTCTAGCCCAAGAGTCAAAAATAAATTTAAAAGATCTCAAAAGCTACTAAATTTGTAATTCAATAACTTTTTTAGGTATTTGATAGCCAAGGAAAGTCAAACACAACATACACAATATAGATGGAAAAAAAACTATATTGCACTAAAGCTATGAAGGAAAAAAGACCGTCAATAATAAAAAGAATAAAAAAATATTCTGGGTTATTGCAAAAAAAGATCAAACTGCCCCTACTGAGGTCAACTCTATTATTTACCTAGCATGGGAAATTTGATCATTTCTGCGCATTTCACATAAAATTTTATATGTTATTGAAACAGAGCCGGTTTGCTCAAACAATAATACAGATATTGTCTTTTCAAAAAGAACAATAATGTCTTTTCAAAAAGAACACCGAATGTACCACTTTATTTTATTAAAGCTCAATGGTAAATAGCAAAGTGAACAAAATTACCGTTTGTTGTAAGGTTAGAACTTCTAGTTATTTCAAATCAGTCTCTCTTTCTTTTACTTTTCATCCCACCACAATGCACCTGATGTATAAAATACATATTTGACACATCAAAGTTCATACTGAATGATGAAAGAGAAGAAATTAAAAAAACATAACAAGCCTGCTTCAACAAAAGACGTATCAACTTAATAAACAAAAAAAACTACATGTAGAAACATATAAATACAGTAAATGCTAATATCATCACTTGACAATATTACCACACATATGCACATAGATAGCTCTTTAATCTTTTCAATTCATCAAGTATTCAAAATTTATTTATGTTAGAAAAGCATATCATTTGAAACTCAAAACATAAAGCAAAATAGAGTCGGAAAAAGATATGACTAATATGTTATGCCATCAATGATATATGCATTGTTTTTTATTATAACATTTATGAAAACATGGGTACTATTCATATAAGTTGGCTCCATATTATCTTCACAAAACATGCCTTTTATTTTAAATTACCGTCACCGTTTTCATCTTAGGGAATTTGATGTAAAGGAGAATGAATAGTGATAGTCCTAGTGACTATTGACATGGACATAACCTTAATATGTATGAAATACAGAAACTACATGTATATAAATCACTAGAATCATCTAATGAAATGAAAATTCATCATTTCTAGTTTTCTTGGGTTTTATCAGTAATTTAATTATCTTATATATAAATCACTAGCCGTTATTACTGGATGTGACTAAAATTAAAAATAAAATTAAAAAAATGAGCATTCTTAAGAGAATTTAAATAACCAAAGAACACAAAGGGAAATAAAACAATAGGAAGTAGATGAAAATAACAAAGATGTACACAAAATTATAATGTTGGATTGAGCTAACAGGAAGTATTGAGTTTACATATATGATAGTGTGTGTTTCTATATAATTCTTCCAGAACACATGCCTTCTAAAAAAAGACTATTAAACAATGAGCAGACAATTTTCGCACAAAGCAGGTAAATGTTAGAAATCATTAGAAGAGCAAAGAAAAGTCAGATGCAATCAAACCTTATACTTGGAAAGCTCCACAATTGTGTCAAAGTGTTCTTGACTTAAAGAATAAGTGTTCATGAATTCCACAACCGTTTGAACAGCAGCATCCTGATATTCATGAATTTACTATATTATTCCTACATTCTTAGATTAAAAATAATCACAAAATTAATCTGAAAAAGAAAAAACCTTAGGCATCACTTTAAGAGGTTCCATCAATTGTTTTAGCAAAATAGAGAAGTATTCCATCCGCAAAATAGACCTGCCAAATTTACAGCTTATGTATATCAAATACTAGAACGGTTATGTAACAAAGATATTCACATTCTCACGTAATCAACTTACTCGGAAGTTCAACTTGAACTCGATAATAGACGCAACATCAATGAAACTAATATGTATCAAAATTTAGAAGCAAGCATGCTCATCCAGTAACCACAGCCGCGTTTAAGCAGTGCAATTTCATTACATTTACAAGAGCACGCTGCTTCAAATATCAACTGATAATCCAGACTTCAACGTTACAAAAGTAAGCCAAACAAAGCTAATCGAACTACTCCAAAACCCAATTTATATAAACCTGAATCAAACCTGCTAATCTTCTTCAGGAGCAGATTTGGAAGCGCCAGTCTTCTTTGGAAGCAGTAGATTGTGAATGTTAGGCATTACTCTACCATTAGCAATTGTAACTGTACCCAAAAGCTTTGATAGCTCTTCATCGTTCCTTACAGCCAATTGAATATGTCTAGGCACGATTCTTGTCTTTTTGTTGTCTCTTGCTGCATTACCAGCAAGTTCCAGAACCTCGGCAGTAAGATACTCGAGAACGGCGGCGAGATAAACAGGAGCACCAGCACCGACTCTCTCGGCGTACTTTCCGGCCTTCAAAAATCGTGCGATTCTACCGACTGGGAATTGAAGGCCGGCCTTGCTGCTTCTAGAAGTGGCCTTCTTCGCCGCTGCAGACCCAATCGCCTTTCCTCTTCCTGCCATTGCAATGTTTGATTTGGGGATTTTATGAATTAGGGTTTGACCGTCCTTTAAGATTAGGGAGCGACCGCAAGGAGTTGAAGGCAGATTCGAATGCGCGGTGGTGCTTTTAAGGTTTCCGACGGTATTTTTCTGCGAGTGCGTGGCGGTATATTGCTTGTCGCAGGTGGAAGGTTTGATTAACATCGTTGGGGTTGATGATGAAGGAGGGGCGGTTGGAGAATGAACGTCAGGGAGGGAAACGATTTGGGGAAAATGCGGCAGGGATTAGCGTGGGTAGGGTTAAGCGTGACATGTTATTCAATTACAATTTTGCCCTAGTATATTTCAATTAACTCCAATTAAACCAAGGCTTACAACGAAAATAAGTGTCGTCGTATTTAAAAGTGTAAATTTTTATTTTCAGTAACACTTATATTGGATAGCGACACTTATTAGCGAGACTAAAATGCAACCCATATAAGTGTCGCCAAATGGAAAAAAAAAGTGTTGCCAAATGACTGTTTTGGTGTAGTGATTGCGGGTTGAAAAGTTATATACCCGTATATATATAAATTATGGATTGAAATGATAAATATCCGTATCACTTGACCATAGGGTAGAAAATTTTATACAGACACCGTTGGTCTATATATATAAATATTTTGAAAAATGATTTCTATGGTTTTGAAAAGAAATATATGGTTTTAATAAATATTGATTTTAAAGATTTATTAAAGTTGATTTGAATCAATATAAAAATATGTTTTGAGTATTTATGTAAAACTTATATTTTCAAATATAGAGTTTATAATGTTTCAGGTTGAAAGATAAATTTGAAATTGATTTGGAATTCTTAATTATTTAATAATTATACTTAAATAAGTTTGATTTGAAATCTATTAAATTTGAAATTTTAAGATATGTTTTATAACTTGAATTTGATTAAAAAGTGGCTTAAATGAATATTTCAAACTTATATAAATTTAAATGGGATATTTTGTTTATATAAATTTGTAAATTGAAGTTGTATTTAGATGTATTGAAATGATTAAAGAAATATCTCAGAAACTAAACGTAATGAAAATAAATTGAGATATAAATGGAATTATCAAATTTAGTTTTTGAAATGTGGAATATTTAAAGCTTTGAAATATATTGAAATTTAGTGGTTTATTTTGTGTTTCAAATCTGTATTTGAAATCGTTATAATTCGAAATGATTTATTGAGAATTGAATTGAGTTGAAATTTATGAATTGAGATTGAATTAAGTTGAATTTGGAAGTCGATATAATTTGAATCGATTTATTTATTTTATAAAGTATTTTTAAACTATACCTACAACTATTTATATTTTACTTTATAAATTATTTTAATATAAACAATTTTATATAAATCATTTTCAATATATATTATTTTATTATAAACTATTTTTAACTTATAACTATTTTGTATAAACTATTTTATTATATACACTAATTTTAATATCTAAACTGTTTAAGAGGAAAGTGTTATGAATTCCAAAATGTTATGATTTCAAACTATAGTTTCAAAGTGTTATGAATTTCAAGGTTTTGATTTCCAAAGTGTTTTGATTTTAAAAGACTTACGATTTCGAAAGCGATATAACTTTGGAAAGTGATATGATTTTGGGAAATGGATTTATTTGAAGTGAAAATGATATCGTATGGATATGGTTTTGAAATGGCAATGATATTTCAGTTTTGAAATATAAACTATTTTGAAAGTTTATTAAATGACCAATCGGTGTAATAATTACGTAGTTATTGAAGAGTCCGGAATCGGTTTGGGACATACTCTCTGTCTAAACCGAAAACCACTTTAATAACTATTATACGCGGAGTGTGATCCAGAATGAAGTGGTTGGAATGATGATGTTGCTGGATTTGAAGAAAGAGAACGATAATGGATGACCTTGACACTTGTGTCAAATTGGAAATGACTTAAACAGGAGCCGTGCCGGGCCAGTGAGGTTAGCTGCCTCTAGCGGACACACTTCTTCGTAAACTACTCATTACTTGTTTTGATTGGTGCGCACCCTTGAATTAGGAGTGTTGTTTCACGGTGTTGTGATTGTTGCGGCGATGCGTTCTCACCAGTCCGGATCAGGCAAACGGTGGTTTAACTACCTTGGGTATTGCCTCATGTGCCTTGTCATACTCGTATCCCTATGCGCGACCACTACGATTTGTTTCGTGTTATTCCTATGGAGTACTCCCTGATAGCCCACTAGTTTATGGTGGAGTTTACAGTGCTGTATAGACTATGACGCTTATATAAAATGTGTTAAGGGGGATAATGGTAACGCCTTAACGCTATTTTGATAATTTATATTACTGATAGGCATTATCTACTTAGCGTACACTACTATATATAAATAGTTTAACGGATCCTTAGAGGATGGTTATCCCAAACATCCTTTGAGTTACTTGTATTTTCAGTTGTTATTTTACTTGAGTTGGATTTATTGATATAAGAATGTTAATCCTGACTCAAGTGTTTTGTGTTTTGCTTTACGCTCGGGTCAGACTGAGTGTACCAGTATTCGAGGCTCACCTTTGGAGTTGGAGCTTCGCTTGGAGATCCAGCTATCTATCCAGCTTTCAGATATTCAGTTGATTTGTGATGTATTTTGATCTTGTATTTGACTATTGTATTTGAGACTTCTATTGTATCTTGTTTAACTCTGTTATATGTATATAGTAGCTTCATGAACTACTATTCTTTTGTTTCCGCTGCACTATTGTTATATTACTCTGTGTCTGTGATTTTGTGATTATTTATTACTGTATATGCTGAGTTTTGCCTAATTTAAATTAACAATCTGATATTTTGAGCAATTCAAATCCGACATGTATGGATGCGAATGGTTGAAAATATCGGGTCGTTAAAGTTCCTAAAGAAAATTTTCAAATTCAACCTCGACCTATGGCTTAATTTTACAAATATAAATAAAATTTAATTGTTTGGGGCCTATTTAAGGGTAATTGGATGCATGTTAGGAATCGTAGGGAAGCTAGTTCCCTAGAAGCGAACGCTAGACTCTACTACTAAGTCTTCCAACCCTATCGGAGGAATAGTAGTCTATGGATCATGCACATACTTGCGAAGATGAGATACATGAAACACATTGTGGGCACCTGCCAAATTGCTTGGCAACTCTATTCTGTACGCGAGCTTTCCAATCCTCTCGGTAATCTGGAATGGACCTACATATCTTGAGGCTAACTTCTCTGGCTTTCCAAATTGTATCACACCCTTCATTGGTGATATCTTAATGAAAACCTTATCTCCAACTGAGAATTCTAGGTGCTTACGCCTCTTATCTACATAACCCTTTTGTCTTGACTGAGCTTCCTTCATCATTCCTCGGATTAACTCAATCTTCTCTGACGCCTCTCTGGCTAAATCTGGACCTAAGACTAGTCTGTCTCCAGTCTCCGATCAACATGCTGGTGATTTGCAGGGTCTTCCATACAAAGCTTCAAACATCGCCATTCCTATGCTTGTCTAATAACTATTATTATAGGAAAATTCAACCAAATGTAGGTGATCCTCCCAAGATCAAGCAAAGTTTAATACACAAGCTCTCAGTAGATCCTCGAGTACTTTGTTGACTCTCTCTGTCTGACCATCTGTCTGAGGGTGATACGCAGTACTCATATTAAGCTTGGTACCCATCACTTCCTATAGACTCTTCTAGAACTCACTAGTGAAAAAAGCATCTTTGTCACTGATTATACTACTAGGAACTCCATGCAGTCTAATTATGTTTTTCAGGAACAACTTAGCTAAAACAGGTGCCTTTCTGGTTGATTTAACTGGAATGACATGGGCACTCTTGGTCAATCTGTCCACGATAACCCATATATTTTGATTACCTCTATTTGACCCCGGCAACCCGTCTATAAAATCCATAAATATCGAATCTCATTTCCATACTGGAATCTCTAAAGGCTGAAGCAACCCGCTCGGTTTCTGACGTTCGGCTTTCAATTGTTGATAGTTTGCACACTGCTTAAACCACAAGCCAACATCCCTCTTCACGCCTTCCCAACAGAAGATCCTCTTCATATCTTGATACATCTTGGTCCTCTAGGATGAATCGTAAACTCGGACCGATGACATTCTCCAAGAACTTCTTTCCTTAAGTCCTCCACATTAGGAACACACAACCATCCCTTCTTTCTCAACCATCCTCTCTGGTCAAGGCTAAAATCCTTTAGATCATCGATCTTAGTTCCAATCTCAAGCCTTCTCATTTTCTCGGCCAACACTGGATCATCCTTCTATTTAGAAGCAATTTTCTATTTCAATACTAGTCGAACTTCTAAACAAAACAACCTGGCGAAACTCTAACTAGAACCAATAGTTGATCTTAACTGCACATCACAACTGACTAAAGCTTCTAAATCCTTCCGCTCCACCAACATAGCTAACACCACGTTCTGATGTTTTCTGCTAAGAGCATCTTCCACCTTATTACCTTTTCCCGGTGTATACTTTATACCAAAATCATATGTCGCCAAAAACTCTAACCATCTCTGCTGCCTCATATTCAACTCCTTTTGAGAGAATAAATACCGTAAATACTTATGATCAGTATAAAGCTCAAACCTCTCCCATAGGAGATAATGTCTCCAAATCTTCAATGTAAAGATCACAGCTGCCAACTCCAAATCATGAGTAGGATATCTAACTTCATGCGATCGAAGCTGCCTAGATGCATAGGCAATGACTTTACCATTTTGCATCAACACTACTCCTAATCAAGTTCCACATGCATCAGTATACACCACTAGCCCTTGGTTTCCGTCTTGAACTACTAACATGGGTGCATTAGTCAAAAAATGTTTTAACTTAAGGAACACTTCCTCGTATTTGTCGGACCAAACAAATCTCACTTCCTTCCTGGTTAGCTTAGTTAAGGGTGATGCTATCCGCGAGAAATCCTTAATAAATCTTTGCTAGTAGCTAGCAAGTCCAAGAAAACTCCTGATCTCAGTCACCGTCTCTGGTCTCTTCCAATTATTCACGGCTTTGATCTTATCTGGATCGACAGACAATCCTTTCTCTGAAACTATATGACCAAGAAATTTTACCTCTTTCTTCCAAATATGACACTTGGTAAACTTCGCCTTTAGTTGATTCTGCCTCAGCGTCTCAAGTACCACTCTAAGAAGAACTTCATGCTCTCTCTCATCCCTAGAGTAGACTAGAATGTCATCTACAAACACCAATACAAACCTATCCAAATACTCTCGGAGAACTCGGTTCATCAAATCCACAAAGAAAGCAGGTGCATTTGTTAATCCAAATGGCATAACTAACCACTCATATGAACCATACCTTGTTCGAAACGTTGTCAAAGGAATACCGTTCTCCACCACTCTTAACTGATGGAAACCTATCGCCAAGTCCAACTGGGAAAACACTCTGCCTCCACTCAACTGATCAAACAGATCATATATTCTTAGCAAAGGATACTTATTCTTAATTGTCCTTTTGTTTAACTTGCGATAGTCAATGCATATCCTTAATGACCCATCCGGTTTCTTTACGAACACCATGGCCGCTCCGCAAGGCGAACTGCTTGGTCTAATAAAACTCCTTCCTTCTAGATCCACTAGCTGCACCTTCAATTCCTTCATCTCAGTTGGAGTCGTCCTGCTAGGTGGTCTACTTATAGGTTCAGCTCCTGGCACAAGATCTATTCTAAACTCAACAGCTCTTTTCGGGGATAGTCTAGTGACTGGCTCAAAGACATCTGCAAACTCTCTTGCTACCCGAACCTGACTTAACTCATTTCCTACCTCCATAGTATTAAGCATAGCACTAACACTCAGGTTAGTATTCTCTACTGAGAATATCACTCGGTTATAACTATTAGGATGTCTCAGTGATATTTCACTATCCTAGCAAAATATTCTAGCCTCTAACCTACCGAACCAATCCATACCCAAAAAGATTTTGATATCTACGAAATCAATAACATACAAACTGCATGCAAACTTATGACCTAACAAGTCAAGTTCTAACTGGTCACATCTCAACCCTAGAGTTTCATATCCTCCTATTGGATTCGCAACCCTTAAGGAAATAACAAGCTAGGTGGGTTCTGAACATAATCTATCAACCAAACACTGAGATATAAATGAATGTGATGCACCGGTATCAAAAAGTACTCTAACTGGAATACCCTGAATCAAAAGCGTACCTTCCATCACAGTCTTTCCTTTATCAGCTGCGGTAGGCCTAGTTGGTCCTATAGCATAAACTATTCCTTTGTCCTCCCTGTCTGGCTCTAGACACTGATTCTTGTAATGCCCAACTTGATCGCAGTTGAAGCACTTCACATTCTTCTTATTTGTAGCTTTCTTCCCATTCCCTGACCGGCATTCATTAGAAAAGTGGCCCTTCTTGTCACACTTATAGCAAACTACCTTAGCCTTTGACTTCTTAGCAGTATCTCCCTTCTGGGTTCCCTTCTTTTTAAAGAACTTTCTTTTCTTCCTTTGAGAACCCTGAGTTTCCACTGACTTCTCTTTAGCTAAATCAGCAAGTAACTCCTCATGGCGGATTGCCACCTCCACCACTATATTACAAGGATCACGGACATCTATCATGGTCATTCTAGCAAGCTCGGACCTTAATCCCCGAATGAACCTCTCATTCCTTCTGATGTCAGTATCTATAACAACATATCCATATCGAGATAGCTCTTCAAACTTAGTAGCATACTCGACTACCGACAACTCTCCTTGCACTAAATCCATAAACTTCCTCATCAGCTCATATTTAGCAAACTCAGATACAAACTTCTGCTCAAATCTCATTTTAAAATCAGCCTAAGTTAACAGCTCTTTCGGAACCCCGGCTGTGACACTATTCCACCAATGTAGTGTTGACCCTGCAACTGTCTAGAGGCCAACCTCCTCTTTTGCCCATCATTCAGGCCCAAATTAGTAAATATACACTCATAATGCAACAACCAATTCTGAACCTCTATGGCACTCTCCATTCCCAAGAATGGCTTCCGACCCAAACTGGTGTAATCTCTACTCAGCAAAGCATAATTATTCCTAACTAGAGCCATAGGATTAGCTCCTTCTGCATTTCTAGCAACACCAACAACAGCTCCTGCTTGCATCAAACCAACAAAGAACTGATACATCGCCCCCATATATACTGGTGGATTTCCAGCACTCATATTGGCATCAGCATTTTGATTACTAGCATTAGCCTGTCGACCCGGGTTTCTCCTGATAGTGGGTCGAGCATTTCCATTAGTTGTGGTGCTTCCACCACCGAGATTTCCTCTTTCGTTTCCTGCTTCCATATCTCCTTTCTCGTAATCTCCATACGAGCCTTAGTAAGATATAGAAGAACGGTCTAAGAGAGCAGGAAATACGTACGTATATATATAACAATATATAACAAATACAAGTATGTTACTATAGCATTAACCCAAACCTTGATCTTATTATCTGATTCATTAGATTATGTTTGGAAAATCTTTTAGGTTTAAGTTTCATTTAAAGTTTCATAAACCTATGCTTTGATACCAACTTGTAACATCCCCCTACTTGGAGGTCCAAAACTAACGGCTACAGATGCTGCAGTCATCCATAATTATTAATCCTCGACGACCAAATACGGCGACATTAGATACATTGATACACAGAAACACAAGAATATGGAAAAAAATTAAACAGCAAATAAATTCCACATTCCATTTCAAAATATTCCAAATTGATTACATAATCCTAGTTCGCAGACCACGTTCAGATAACATACAATTATTACAAAATATGCTAAGAGCGACATATGAAGATGCCCTCACGGTAGATCAGAGTATATAGATAGACAAGAAAACAATTTTCCTTTACAAAAAAAAACACAGCGGAAATAAAAGAACTCTAATAACAAGCTTGCCTCCTGCACGTCTTCGGAAGCTTTATTCGTCTAAAAGAACACCTAGAAACCTTAGCTCTCAACCTACTCAAAATAAATTGAGCATCCGAGAGCCTAAGGGGAAAACAAAAACTTCGAGTCAGACATAAAGCCTGGTATAAATAATAATTTACCATCTCAAACCATTTAGATATCTAGTGGGACCATGCCACTTAGCGGAACGGGTTTTCCCATCCCTAGTATCCTAAAACATTTACAAAACCATATATTGTGCTCCTACATCCACAATGGTTAAAACATAGCATTTCAAAAACATTATGATGCAAAACAAGCAAATCAATTCTGGATTACCCATCCTCATTCATTTTGATTATCTGTCTCAATTATAGTTTCTAGGATTATTATTAACCCGTTAAATGTTTATGGACTATCTGTCCAATACCATAGTTTTCATGGGATCATTAAGAACCTATTCGTAACTCCAATATCTTTCTTTTATCCTAGTTTTCATGGGCTAACTAGGAACCTACTGACTAACTGTCAATATCATAATCCGGATATAGTTTTCATGGGTTAACTACAAACCTTCTAGCCCTTGCCAGTATCAAATCAAAGTTTTCATGGGCTGACTATGAACCTATTGGCCCCTGCCAATATCATTATTTATATACAGTTTTCATAGGCTTACTGTAAAGCTATTAGCCCCTGCCAATATCTTTAGTTTTAAGGTTTTAACATTTCTTAATTTATGTTCACTACTGAGTCAACCTATCTGGTTATTCTGCTCTCCCCTAACATACATTTATGGGTTGATAACAATATGAATAATATTTTCAAAATCTTTATTTATGCCATGGTATTTCCTTTTAAAATGAGAATGGGTCATTTGTTTTGAAATCTTAAAACATCACTTTCGAAACCACTGGATGACCTCCTTCGAAAGCATAGAAAACCTCTTTTCGAACTCTAGGTATATACCTTTTTATGCTCTATAAATCAATCCTTTTGAAACCAATGATACATTTCGATGGTATCAGAAACATTCTTTAATACATAGCTTCGAAACAAATAAAAGCATCCTTTCGAAAGCATTAGGTTTACTCTTTAAAAACATTCTTTGGGTTAGAATTGGTTATATATGAAAGTATATCTTTCGGAACCAATTATAAAATTGTTTTAGGAAAAACTTGATGGTGTCGGAACCATCTAGTTGAAAGTAGTAACCTTTTAAATTAAAACATTGAAGGACAGTGTCGAGACCCCCTTTCGACACCATTGCCTTTGAAACCCTTAACCCCCTTTCGAAAGTGTTTTGGAAGTGGCTTAACTTTGGTTAAAATAGAGATAACCTTTCGATAGCATAGATGGCTTCAATGCAGTCGAAAGGTAAATAAGTGGCTTGGTCTCGACTTGATCGAATCCAATCCTTTCGGAAGCTCTTATTTAAGGAAAAAGTTCCTCTTTGAAAGTTATTTATAAAGTCCCTTTCGAAAGCATAACTTTCGACTATGTTGAAAGCTTAAAGTAAAACAAGGTAGGAATTTAGCTTTAGAAAACAAACTAAAATTTTGACTCTATAGGGTATCAACTCAATTGAAAGCCCCTTCAAAACTAGGCAGGTGCTTATCTTTTCAAAAGTGAACCTTGGTTTCGACCCTGACGAAAGCATAGCTTTCGAAACATTACCTTCCGCTACTTACCAATTCTATTGATACTATGTGCCTTGGTTCCGACTATGTGGGTTTCGATAGAGATGGTTTCGACTTAGATCGTGCGGAGGTGAAGGAGTCGAAAGGTGCCTCCGAAATAGGCAGAACTACCTTTTCTGAAATGCTGATTTTTAACGAAACATGACAATTGCTTTATAACTAACCTGCCAATTGTAATTCCTTGATTGGTTACTTTAAAAATTTTCAAATACTTTACAATTAGAAACTGCCGCATTAATTTTGATCCAAATCAAAGAAACATAACTTTTTAAGCCCTTCCATATAACAAAACCAACATTTGCAGAAAAGTCCCTCTTTAACAATAATTTATTTTTCCAAATAAATCAACCGTGAAAAATCCCCAAAAATCACAGAAAATCAATTTTATCATGTAATCAAACATATTAAAATTTCAGACCCAATTTCTTCCTGAAATTCTCAAAATAAATTTTAAATCCAATTATTTTATACTTTCCTTTAGAAATTCATAACAAATTTTCTATAGCTTGGAAAAAACTAAAAATCAAAACCCATCTCCAAAATCATGTATTATTCAACATAAAATTTTTCCATGCCATTCAAAAATCATAAACCCTTGATTTTCCCTTAAAACCGAGCTAATTTATACATATATATGAATTAAAATAAATCGATCGTAACGTAATTCAAGCATATCATCATCCATATCATTATAAAACTCGAATTTAAACATAAATTAGAAAACACATAATCATAGAATAAAATAGAGATGGTATAAAATTATTATTCACCTTAGATATGATAAGGAATTTGAGAATTGTTGTTGATTAATCCTTCCTAGCTTTGATCCTTAGCTTTTAGATTATAATCTTCCTCTTTTCCTTCTTGTTAATGGTCAACTCTTAGGGTTTTTATGTTTTCTTTTTTATTTGAGAAAATGAATGTTAATGGAAAATAGTGAGAAATGTATAGCCGTGTAAAATAAAGAGACTATTTTTACTAATATGCCCATGTTTGAACTAATTATCCTTTAAACCAATTAAAGCCCATTTATTTAATTATTAAGCATGACCCTTTACATAATTTATTCAAATCTCAAACCCCTTATCATCATTATTCTATTTAATTTATCTAATTAAATTTCCCTGAATAATGTTATCAAAATTAGGGATGTTGTAACCGGTGAGTAGGCCACCAAGTAGGATGACCCCTTAAGAGATGAGGGAGTTAAAGGGGCAAATGGTGGATTTAGAAGGCAAGAGTTTTATTAGGTCGAGTAGTTCGCCTTGGGGAGCAGCTGCAATGTTTGCTAAGAAGCCGGACGGATCGTTGAGGCATATATCGATTATCGTAAGTTGAACGAGTGAACGATAAAAAATCGATATCCATTGTCGAGGATTGACGATTTGTTTGAACAGTTGAGTGGAGCTAAGGTATTCTTGCAGTTGGATTTGGCAACAGGTTTCCATTAGCTCAGAGTAGCAAATGATAGTATACCTTTGACGGCATTTAGGACCAGATATGGGTCGTACGAATGGTTAGTTATGCCGTTCGGACCGACTAATGTGCCAGCTTTCTTTATGGATTTGATGAACCGAGTTTTCCGAGAGCACTTGGAAAGGTTCATATTGGTTGTCATAGATGATATCTTGATATACTCTATGGATGAGAGAGAGCATGAAGTTCATCTTAGAGTGGTGCTTGAGGCGCTGAGGCAGCATCAGCTATAAGCAAAGTTTTCGAAGTGTCACTTGCAGAACCATCGATACGAAGCTATTGATACAAACAGCATCGATACGAATTCAACCGCCTTCGAAAAATCCAAACTTGCGTCGATCATAACTCAAAATCTACAAGTCCAAATGCTATCAAATTTTCACAGGAGCTTGCGTACATCCTCAAGAACGTTCATGATCGATCTCGAGTCGATTGGATGAAATACTGATCGATACGAAATTCGTTCGTATCGATCACGGATCGAGTGCAAATGGTATGGGATCGATCGTATGGGCCCACCCACGTGAGAGAAGAGGTCTTCCGAGATCTGAGCGAGATATTTACAGCCTACGCCTATAAATAGCAGCCTAGAACCTACTGAAAAGGGACTTTTGGCTCTTCTACGTCCATACTCTGCCGAAATCATTGTTGTATTCGAATTCTACTATTGTAACACGTTGTAACTAGCAAGCAAAAATCAATAAAGTTAATCATTTCATAGTGGACGTACGATATACGCCGAACCACTCTAAATCCGTGTGTTTCTGTGCATTTTCTTGCTTATTTTTGGTGTGTTTGTTAGATTTTCCTCCTTTTCCATTTATATTCTTCATTTTATCTCTTCAAACACATCCGAAGAGTGTTGTACCCAATTTTGGTACAAATACTTTGGTGCTTTCAATGAGAATCCAGTTTTTCTCCAGCTTGTTGGATCTACTATCGATATCGGATTGCGTAAATCTAAGAAGAAGATCCAGATTTTAAGTGTAAAGTTCTTCCATCCTATTCAAATTTGCATCAAGTCTAGGAAAGAGCTTCGCTATCCATCATGGTTAACACTAGGACTACTTCAACTGCCGCAGATCTAGAAGGACGGGACAGACAAAACCCCGTACAACTACCTCCTGCCGATCAGAATGCTGCCGGACCATCAGATCCGCAAGGCCCTGTAACCAGGGAAGAATTTCAATTGCTAATGCAAGAGCTTACTCAAAGCCGCCAACAGCTTACTCAGCAACTACGTGCCAATGCAGAACTAAACAATCAACTAAACCGTCCAAGACGAAGGAGATCCAGAAGGGATCAGGCTTCCTATTCATCCACTGAAAGTTCAGCCTATTCTGACTTTAATCATAGATCCACATGCCCACGGCTGGATGGAAGTTACACACAAGCCACTGGGCATCAGCGCACATTGAATCTTGGGCAACCGAGAGTTGGCCCGTCAACCAGCCATCAGACTGGACCCTCCTCCTGAGGAGGTGCTGCCCCATATCACATTACCGACAACCGCACTACCACTGCTACTGAATTGGGAGTTGATGCCCGAAACCGGACGGATCCGACCCACCGCCAATGCAATCATACTCCTGAGCCTTATGTCCCTGAAGACTTAGAACCAAGGAGGCAAGACATGGACCATCGACCACGACCGGCCCCTCCTCGCATTGTGGAACCCGACCACACCTTGGCTCAACATGCCCAGAACGTCCAGATGCCGGATATCCCGACAATGATCCGTCAAATGATACGTGAAAGTCAGGGTCTTACTAACGATGACTGGGGAATCTCCCAGAGTCATACCCCTTTCACTGACGATATACTCTATGTTGAAGCACCTCGGTGATTCAGGATGCCGACTTTACCTGTTTATGAAGGGAGCTCTGATCCCAATCAACACATCTTAAAGAACGAATGGTTGATGAATGCTGCACGAGCCAATGATGTCGTTAAGTGCCGAAGTTTCCCGATTTCTCTAGAGGGCATAGCAACTATGTGGTTTACCCGTTTACTACCTCGATCTATCTCGTGTTTTGACTAGTTGGCAAAAAAGTTTATTGAGCAATTTCCCATGCATGTTACAAGGCCGAAAGATGTTAATACTTTGTCCAGTGTCACTCAAGCTCCTGGAGAGACACTTAGACGTTATTTGGAGAGATTTCATGCTGCATGCACTGAAATTAGTAATCCCAATGATAACTCTATTCTGATGGCATTAACTAAAGGGATCGATCCCGATTCTGAATTCGGCAACTGGTTGGCCGGAAAACCTCCTACGTCATTGGACGGTTTCTATTCCAAGGCGGCCCAATTCTTGAGAAGGGAGGATGCGAAACAGTCTAGGAAGAAGATGACACAGGACCCAGCATGGAAGGAATCCAGAGCAATGTTGCTGTTAAGCAAACCGGGGAGAGTTCTGGAAAGGTACAACTGAATATACAGAATAAACAGAATCAACAGAAAGGCAATGGTAACCAAAACAGGAAACGGGATTAGAATCGTGGGCCACGATGTAGGGCTCCCATGTTTGATAACTATACTCCTTTGAATACGTCGCTGGAAAATGTGTACTTACAAACTTGCAATACTATTCAGTATAAGAAACCTGCTCCGAAACAGTCATCGAAAAAACAGATTCAAACGAGGAAGTTTTGCAGATTTCATGATTGCTATGGCCATAACACGAACGAATGCCGTCATTTGCAGGATATTATTTAGAAGTTGATACGTGAAAGAAAGTTGGAGCAGTTTGTGCGGGCGCCGCAGCCTGAAGGAGCAGGTCCATCGAATCAGAACCGAATACCAAATCAGGCGAGACAAGAGGAACTCGCTCGTACTGGTGGGAGGTTGGTAATTAATACTATTAGTGGTGGTCCTCATCCAGCAGACCAAAGCTGGAAGGAAATGGAGTCGTATGCCAGTTATGTTAGGCATGCGAGCTTCGAATGTTGTAGTAGTTTGGAAAATGGGGCTCCGGCCAAGCAACAGAAAATGATGACTGACGACATCGTATTTCAAGATAGAGATGCCGACAGGGTCGAAGCCCCAACTATTGATCCACTTGTCATATCAGCTCAGGTAGGTCCTGCTTGGATGAAGAGAATCTTAGTAGACAGTGGAAGCTCAATGAACATACTGTTCAAGCAAGCTTATGATCATATGAAAATGGAAACAAAGGATTTGAAGCCTTATCAATCTCGTATTAATAGTTTCAATGGAAGTGCTACTATACCCACTAGAGTGGTGGAGCTGCCAGTGGAGTTGGGAATCGGAGAACGCCGAAGAGTTCGGATGTTACAATTTATTGTATTGGACATAAATTCGCCATACAATGCTTTCTTGGGCCGACCGACCCTAGTTGAGTTCAGGGATGCCATTGCCCCTTAGTGTCTGACTTTAAAATTCCCTACCGACAATGGAGTTGGAGTTGTTCAAGGAGACCAGGCTGCTGGACGAGCCTGTTATGTTGCTGAGCTGCGAGAGGGCAGTGAAAGGAAAAAAGGAAAGGGCGTAGAGGAATCTCTCTGCGTCCACTTTGCGGAAAATTGAAAGCTAACGCCTGGGCCTAGGCTCGGGCACCCCAACCAATTCCCAAGGGATCGTGACCTGAGAGATACTGAAAGTGAAGATGAATGTAAAGACAGTCAAGCTTTCCCGGCCGAACTAATGGTCGATGTTCCGATCGATGATAATGATGTTCCAAAATGATAAAGATTGGATCTCAGCTAAGCCAACGAATGCAAGAGGAATTGGTTGAATTTCTCCGGGCAAACCTCGATGTGTTTGCCTGGACGCACTCTGACATGTGTGGGATCTCGCCAGACATCATGAGCCACATACTGAATATTAACCCTCGGCACATCCCGATCAAGCAAAAAAGGCATGGTATGGATCTGGAGAGATCTGCCGCCTTTAAGGAAGAGGTAGAAAAGCTCAAATCGAACGGGTTTATTCGAGATGCATTATACCCAGAATGGGTGTCCAATCCTGTACTCGTCCGAAAGCCAAATGGGAAATGGAGAACATGTGTTGACTACTCAGACTTGAATAAAGCTTGCCCTAAAGAAAGTTTTTCACTTTCCCGAATCGATCAACTCGTAGACTCAACGGCTGGACGTGAACTCTTATCCTTCATGGATGCGTATTTTGGCTACAACCAGATACCCATGCACTTACCTGACCAGGAGAATACCAGCTTCGTAACTGATTTGGGACTTTACTGCTACAAAGTTATGCCTTTCGGACTCAAGAATGCTGGAGCAACTTATCAACGGTTAGTTAATCGAATGTTCGCTAACCAGATCGGAAAAACCATGGAGGTATATGTGAACGACATGCTCATGAAGTCACGATTCTCCACTGATCATATCAAAGACCTAGAATCAATGTTTAATATCCTCCGAGAATATAGAATGAAGCTCAACCCGTTGAAATGTCACTTTGGGGTCACATTCGGAAAATTCCTCGGGTTTATCGTCAATGCTCGAGGGATCGAAGCCAATCCCGAAAAGATCTGGGCAATCAGAAATCTTGAGACTCCAAGAACTATAAAGCAAGTCCAAAGCCTCAATGGGAAAGTAGCAACACTGAGCAAGTTCATTTCAAAATCCACTAACAAATGCATTCCCTTCTTCGACCTGATCAAAAAAGGGAAATGAAACTTTGAATGGACTACGGAATGTTAGGATGCATTTCGAGCATTGATTCAACACCTCTCCACACCACCTATTTTGTCAAATCCCATTGATCATGAGAGATTATACATTTACTTGGCGGTGTCAGAGAACGCTATCAGTGCTGTCCTAGTTTGGGAGGAAGATCGGATACAACGGCCAGTATATTACATTAGCAAACGACTGATCGGGGCAGAGAGAAATTATCCGAAGCTAGAAAAGTTGGCTTATTGTCTTGTTATTACCTCGAGGAAGCTCCTTTCGTATTTTCAAGCTCATCCTATCATTGTCTACACCGTCCAGCCGTTACGACAGGTCCTTACGCGGCCTGAGACGTTTGGAAGGTTACTTAAGTGGAATATCGAGCTAAGTCAGTTTGACATTACTTAAACTCCAAGGCGAGCCATTCAAGGACAAGTCCTAGCAGATTTCATAGCTGAATTCACTATCCCGAAGGACTTGCCCGAAACCAGTGAATCTCCCAAGTATATCTGGAAGCTGCATACTGATGGTGCATCAAATGACCATTGCTCAGGTGCAGGGGTTGTACTTGAAACTCCTGAAGGCCGATCTATATGCTATGCTTTAAAGTTTGATTTTTATGCGACCAACAATGAAGCCGAATATGAAGCCCTGCTTGCCGGATTGAGACTTGCCAGAGATTTAAGAATCATTGCTGTGGAGATTTATTGTGATTCGCAGTTGGTCGTATGTCAAGTTCGGGCGGAGTACCAGGCCAAAGATCGAAGGCTGGCTGCTTACCTAGCTCGGGTCCAAGAGATATTGAATTAGTTTGATTATTATACCATTTATTGTATACCCCAAGAGCGCAATCAGAAAGCTGACTCATTAACAAAGTTAGCTAGTACAGGTGAGGCACAACAAATGGGAATCGTTCATGTGGAACATTATCTTCCCCGAGCATCGATCAGATGGAAACAGATTGGTTATTTGAGGTCATTCCCGATAAGGAGTCATGGATGACTCCGTTCAAAAACTATCTCGAGCATGGGACCCTGCTGGAGCGCAGGAGGGAAAAGAGACAAGTTCTTCGAAAAGCTTCGCAGTTCACTATCCAGAATGGAGTCATGTATAGAAGAGGGTACTCTGTTCCTTTACTCCGTTGTATTGCTCACGATGAGATCAAATGAGTATTGCATGATGTACACGAAGGAGAATGTGGCGATCACGTCGGGGGGTAAGCTCTTGCCAAGAAAGTGCTCCGATATGGATACTATTGGCCGACCGTAAATCGCGATGCATCGAATTACGCCAGAAAATGTGACAGATATCAGAAGCATGCTCGAATTCCAAGAGCCCCATTTACCGAAATAACTCAGATGGTCAGTCCATAGCCATTTGTAGTATGGGGCATTAACATTATTGGCTCTCTACCTCTAGCCAAAGGTGGTGTGAAGTACGCCATCGTCGCAGTTGATTACTTTGCCAAGTGGGCGGAAGCTGAACCCCTTGCTACAATCACGACAAAGAAAGTGATCAACTTTGTAGTGCGCAACATTATCTACCGATTTGGTCTCCCACATACCATCGTCACAGACAACGGAGCTCAATTCAACAGTGTTGAATTTAAGAATTTCTGTCAACGGTTTCACATCCAGAAGAAGTTCTCTGCAGTTGCACACCCTCAAGCGAATGGACACGTTAAAGCTGTTAATAAAGTTATAAAGTCTATTCTGTAGAAATGACTGGAAAAGGCCGGGGGCAAATGGGTCGATGAACTTCCTATGGCCCTATGGGCTTATCGGACAACCCACGAATCCGCAACCGGCCACACTCCATTCTCTCTTTCCTATGGTTCAGAAGTCGTTATTCCAGTCGAGATGGAAGTACCTTCTCATCGTGTGACTTATTATGATCTGAAAACAAATGCTATATTACTTGGCGAATCTTTGGATCTATTGTATGAGAAGCGAGAAGAGGCTAATTTGAGGGCAGCCACATACCAAAGCCGAGTCGCCCGGCTATACAATGCCAAGGTCCGACCCTGAACCTTTAAACTCGACGATCTCGTCCTCAAGAGAATTTACCCGGTTCCTTCACATATGAAACCAACGTGGGAGGGGCCATATGTCATTGAACGAAAGCTCGGAGATGGCACATATAAATTATCAACCGTTGATGGTCTCCTTCTACCAAGAGCCTGGAACAGCGAAAGTCTACGTCGCTACTATACATAACAAACTCTGTTTATTTATTCAGTCTATTTTTCATTTGCAATTTGTTTATGCATTTCGAAATTTGAATTTGTAATAAGGCAATTGACTTTGCCATATTTTCTTATTTCAGCAATAAAATGCAATCTCTTTGAGCTAGAGCTGTGATTTATTTGAAACGTCATACGACCATCACTATGCACGGAGAGCTAAGTTCCACCATACGGTGGGATTTATTCAAATAGGGAGTGACTGTGATACGACCAGTCACTCACTAAGTGAAACCCGAGCTCGGGGATAAGCCATCACACTGAATCTAGAAAAGGATTGATACACGACGATCCTCTAACTAACTCCAGATTCCCAAAGTGCGAACTGGAGTATAAACTTATAAATGCGGTTTCGAAGAGGGTGGATCCGTCCACCTAACGACATCGCCCGTATTCAAACCAAGTTCGAGGAGGATGGATCCGTCCATCTAACGACCTCACTTGTTAACTCAGGGTGGATGTGAGTCGACCATCCACGATCTTGATAGATCCGTCATTCCCGGAGTGCGAACGAAATCCTAAAGCCTAAACAGATGTGACTGACCATCTGTCGGCCGACTCCAGACTCTCGGAGTATGAGCTGGAGTATAAATATAAATACCAAATGGGTGTAATTGACCACCCATCAACTAACTCCGGATTCCCAGAGTGCGAATCAGGGAATAAACATTAAGTAACTCCAGATTCTCAGAATGTGAACTGGAGTATAAACATCGAATAACTCTAAATCCCCAGAGTGCAGATTGGAGTATAAATGCAAGCCAGGTGTGACTGACCGCCCATAAAATAACTTAAGTCCCCGGAGTGTGGATGTATCTCAAAACCTTGTGCGGGTGTGACAGACCACCGATCTACAAGTGCAATCCCCAGAGTGTGGATGCGATCACCAGTAGATGAGCAAGTGTGATTCGACCACCTGAACTCGTCTTGTTTTAATTCTTCTTCAGCGAAGTTAAGCCCGATATATTAAAGGCAATCAACGATTGTTAACCAATCTTTTCAATTTCTTCCCGGAATAGGGACAGAACTTAAGTACCGGCCACTGATTGAGACAATGCAATATTGGAATTCAACTTAGCGCTCGATCGCGACCCGAAACCGTGACTCCGAAACTTAGCAACTAAACCCGGGTCCAATTTAAAGACTAAAACTCCATAAGTGTATTGAATGAAAGTTCGAACGCTGAAGCACTTAAACAAATGAACACAAATTGAGCTGAAGACAAAATGAAATTTTATTTCCATTATTCTTTGGAAGAAAAAGGGTAAGTACAAAACTATACCAAAAGTCCTACTAGCAGGGGCCGAACCCGCATCTATACACGGCCTACAAAAAGAAAACAAAAGTGGATTCCTAACTATCTACCAAAAATGAGCCGAAGAGACATATCTATTCTTTCTTTTTTCTCGGCTTCTTCTTCGGTGTTGACCCGCTGGATTCGCCGCTTGGTTTCCTCTTCGAACCCTTGCCTTTTGGTGGCTGACCTCAAGTTGGGGGCATTATGTTAACTTCCTCCTCCGAGCTCAAGTGAATAGGAATGCTTCCCGAAGGCGGACTCGGAGGAATAGGATCAATGTTAGCAGGCGGAGGAGGCACACTTGTATCAACGACCGTTCCTCCCGGGGAGATCATCGGCAAAGGGGCTGGGCCAGATCCCACCATTCCACCTCCAAAGCCACTACCTCGCGCAGCTGCTTCCATCTCAACGTTGATTTCAACCAGTATCTCCTCCTCATGAATTGTTTAAGCCTCGCCGAGAACGCTAGCCATTGGTCCTAAAGAGCTGGTCACAGGTACGCCCCCACTCATGACAAACGGCAGATCAGCAAAGGGGTCACTATGATGACCGAGAAGTTCCTCCATCATCTGTTCATCGAAAATGAGTGTGCTCCTTTGTCCCCCATCCATAGGTGCAGTAGTCGTTGTTGTGGTCGCTTCCGTTATGATAGCCTCCTGCTCGTGATGCAACTCTTGGGTTGCAGGAGGCATGGCAAATGTAGCTCCTATCACTGAACAGAAACAAAGATAAAGTTATTAGTGATTTCTTCAAATAACACTTCCCGCACTGAATGAGCACAAGAGATGTTCAGAATACCTTCCTCGGAATAACTTGCAGGCGGAACTGGAGCAGCTTCAGTGACGTGCTCGTGAACTAGAGATAACCGCGGTTGATCAGGATTATATGCAGGAACGGACTGAGGATCAACCACAGATGTAGATTCAGGCTGGGTTGGCACAAGAATTTCAAAACCCGCATCATGGTGCTCGACACCAGAACCTTCTCCAGCCTCCGAGTGCTGAGTGTTAAGTTTCTCCTTTTCATATACAATCATGATGTCGTGGAGAAATTTTCCTTCAACTTCGTTTAGCACCAAGTTTTCAAGTTCGAACTCATTAACTGATTTCGCTTGTCGTTCAGCTTTCTCATCCTGCACCAACCGGCCCCAAGCGTTATATAGGTGTGTTGGGTAATTATCGAGCCAGGTTAGATCCCTGTACTTCAATACTCTAGCGTTGTATGTGATCAGAAGATCTTCAATATCGACCTCTAACCTGGCCTCTGCCATCTTAACTTCATCCTCAACCTTGGCCTCAACCTCCCGAATTTTAAGTGTTGCCGCATCCCTTTCACCCCGAAGCGCCATAGCTTGTTCACACGCCTCCTGGGCCGCTTTGTTTGCATCATCCTTTTCTTTGATGATATCGGAGAATTTGGCCTTAAGGTCCTCAAGCTCCTTCAGCGCGGCATCCCTCTCGATCGTAACAGTTGTGTTTCGATGGCCCATCTCCTCGACCAAAGCAAAATGCGTCTGTTGCATCCTTTCCATGGATTGATTTGCCTCATCGGCTTTCTTAGTGGCCTCTATTTCCGACTTCCTGGAAGATTCGGCCTCATCGTTAAGCACTTGTATTATACGGTCCTTTTGAGCGATATCGGTCTCTAACTTCTCGATTACTTTTGCCCGCTCAAAGGCCATTGCTGATGCTTTGCCCGCAGTCTTCATCCACTCCCGATACTGGCTATATATGTCATGGATGTAATCATGCATGGTTTGCTCTTCCCTAACTAGAATTCTCTTTAAATGCGAAGGGAAGATGAAGTCATCGAAACAAATATTTGGGAAGTCTTTTTTCAACTGGGCAATTCTGATTGCTCCTTCACCAGTGGGCTCGGTGACCGCTTGTTCAGTAATAGCGGGAGTTTCAGCCTCAGTTCTACGGCACTGCGAAACAGATCTAGGAGTTTGAGAAGACGGTTTTTGGCGTGGAGGCTCTAAGGATTGTTTTCTATGGCCGGTGGGTGGTGTTGGAGCTCGAGGAGGTAGAGAGCATGATCGGGAGCGGTATCTATATTCTCTATCTCTATCCCTCTCCCTCTCATAACGTTCTTGACTAGAATAATCGCGATCGCGATCTCTATCCGCTTCCCTCCTACGGGGCTCATAGTATGAACTGGATGACTGGCGTGCAGAGTGAAGGCTTCCTAACATAGATTCTCGCCTAGTCATTGTATCTGTAAAGTAGAAAGAAAAGAAGAATCGGTAATTTCCAGAAATGAATAACTTATGATTGAAATCGTGTAGTGCCGTGAAGTGTATGCATGTGTTAAACCCCCCGACCAACCGGATATGTCGGCCACACTTGTAGGAAGTGAATCGCTTAAATCTAAGACACTTTGAAGCCCTTCCAATCCGATGTTGTGTTGAAGCGACACATAGTCTGGAATTGGAATGTCAACGAGCCCATCGAAAGGATTCTCTATTTGCGAGGGAGGAGCCTCCGAAATTCAAACACCAGAGGCTGGCAGGGACATGATTATGGATTTCCATCTCGAAGACTTATGGCGCTTATGTGCTACTGCCTTACCTTTTCTCCTTCCCTCTAAACCCTGAAAGCTGTCAGGAGGCCCAACTACGGGTTCGTCGTCAGTAGGCATGTTCTCTTCATCACCCTCCTCAGCTATAACAATCTCGGGTGCTCTATGTTTAGCCCGTCTCACCAGGGCTGCCCTAAGCGCTCCCTCCAGTCTTATGCTTTGATTTCGATCGATTAGCTTGACAATCCTCAAGTTTCTATCTATGAGCACCGAGTCCATGTCTCTCATCTCGCCCGGCACTTCCTGAAGAATCTGTACTGTTTCTTTGAAATGGGCACCTTCGGGTCGTGGAATTGTGGCTGTAAAGGAAAGGAGATATTATTTCCAAGGTCAGCTATGATTATCTCGCTAACTACTGGAAAAATTGCAGCACTTACATCTGACTAACCATCGGCTGGCGAACCCTGGAGGGCATCGAACGTAGAACGACTTCGTCTTAAAGTAGCTAAGCCTGGTCCAGGATCCCGTGACCACTTGGCAATTCCTAACTGCCTCCAGAAACGTGAATGAAGGGTTGTCTCCCCGACTCTTGACATTAAACAAGTATCTGACGTCTTTCAGAGTCGGGGGTCGAAAGAGATGTTCCATGAACACGATGAATAGACTGTTCAACTGTGCATATCCATTTGAATGTAATTATGACAGAGCGATTCTAAAGAAAGACAACACTTCTTGGATATACTGGTTGAATGGAGGAAGTGTTCCCACTATGCACGAATGTCGATTAAAGGCTATGAATCCTTCTGGGGGAGCATGTGGCCTGTCATTTGGCCCGGGAAGTAGAACGTCGTCTAATGATAGACCGTGCCTTAAGAATATTCGCCCCAACATATCTTCCAGAGACATTAGATGGCACAAATTCTTGTGGATTCACGATAAAAGTTGCTCCTGGCAGCTCGTCCGGAGCTGGACTTATAACTTCAGCTGCAATGGCCGGGATCTCTATTATCGGAGAAAATGAACTTTGAGGCTCATGCTGCTGTGAACTCGTAGATTCCATAACTAATCAATTCATCAAAAGCCATCATTAGATGATAATAGGCCTGTATGTTCCCCAGTGTGAAGTGCATGAATGTGTTGTGCAGTGTAGTGCTACATAGTGTTTGAAAGATTCTACAGCATTTAAGAAATGTTCAAACGACGAGACTTCAGAATTCAATTGGAGTGACCGTCATCGTAGACCATTATAACCATGCCATCCAGACTTTAGAGACCGATCTGAGTTAAAGTTTGTTAAAATTTTGTCAAGTTACAGTTCCATCGATGAGCTTCGAAGGGCAGTCAAATATGCAGTTTAACAGTTAAGTCCAGATATGCAAGGCTGAAGCTCATCGGAGTCAGGTTCGAGTATGCACAAGATTTCGTATCCATCAAGATTTAAACTTAGATCGTTTAACAGAAGTTCAATTTCGCATCGGTCAGGTAAGACTAGGATTCATATCGATCTGAAACCTTAGTCTCCACATTGATCATCGATCTATACTTCGTATCGATCACTAGGGGCAGGACTTCGCATCGATCACCGGCCTAGTCTTCGTATCGATCACTGGAGTCAGAACTTCGCATCGATCATGTGGGCTAAGTCTTCGTATCGATCGCTCCAGATCGATACGAACTCCTACCATCCTCGATCGATACGAATCTAGCCCTTTTCATTCAGCACTTCCAGGATCGATACGAACTCCTAGTGTTCCCAGATCGATGCGAATTACTTCCCAATGTTACAACACTCCTCCTCGTATCAGTCAGTCGACCTTCTTCCCCAAGCTGTTTGAACGCCATTGCTCCTCCCTCAATCTTACTCCAATCCAACTCTGGTAGCGACGTCGTCGGAATCGACCACGACCTTGAACGAATTGGCATGGAAACTCGAGTCTCATCGTTCTAGAGTGGAATGGATGGATTAATTACCTAAGTTGAGCAATCGGTTCGAAGGAACAAAGAGTTAGATGATTTGGGACGAAGACGGTTTTCATTTCCTGAGTGCTCTATCGATATGAACGCAAAAAGTAAAAAGTAAGCAAGTGAAAAAATTCTAAGTACAAAACGTATTTATATGGGTGTATAGCTAGGAAGAAACGATTTGTCTCCCAGTGCCAGTGACCGATAGAAGCAGTTTGCACATCACCGATACAAAACCTCATGTTTGTATCCACTTACTATCAACCTGAAGCCATAGATATTCGTATCCGTTACTGATCCATCGATGCGAAGAGACTTTCTTCGTATCCATACATCATCCATCTAATTCAACAGCCATTAGTATCCATTGGTATCCATTATTACGAAACAAGCACTCCAAGATCCTACCATCATGTATCGATGACTATCGATACGAAAGTCACTACAAGATCATGTTAAAGCCACTCAACTCCATCGATACGAAACGACAATTTCGTATCCCCTATTCGAAGACCTCAAGGTCTTGTATCCATCGATACGAACTACATTAAAACAACAACTAATTTCATGTCGATCGACATCGATACGAAGACAATTTTTCGACCTTTTACATTGATCCAAGAGAGGATCAATGCGAAGAGACATTCTAAAACAACCACCAAGCATTGGTATAACTCGAATTTCACATCGATGCAGGAGAGGATCAATACAAAATTCAATAAGAGAAAACTGACAACGACTCGTGAGCGTGCGAACGATAACGAGAGTCAGGTTAACATACGTACATGTATGATAGACTAACATCAAAATTTTTAAAGTGTTCACAGGAATTGAATGCTCACCTAATGACAATTACGACAACAAACAATAGTTTGCCACCATTCAACACTCAGTGACAACAGTGCGCAGTACAAAAATTGGCAGCAAACAATTCATTATTTATATTACTAAAGGTCAATCAAAAGTTACACCTTTCGACGAGAAGACAACAACTGTTCAGACAAGTTAGATAAAGCTGTTCTGAATGAAAATTGCAGCTTTTCAAAGCATGCCATGTTCTCACAAGACGTACTTTGGGGGGCAAATGTTATCCCACCTTTTGTCAAGGCCGTGACACCAAGAAATTGGCTCGAAATCAAAAGCAGATCATCCCGAAGAACGGCTGTACACAGGTTTTCTATGGATGCTGGTAAATTTTGTCCGAGTCCGGATCGAGCTAAAATCAACATGACACGACAAAAAAATCTATGGAAGCCAACGTTCCAAATTTCAAGTCAATCCGAGTTCATATGCTCAAGATACTGACCGATCAAAGTCAAGGGGAAGAGCTAAAATTCGCATCCATCGAGGAAGCAACATCACATTTGTATCCATAGAAGACTGCCTCGTTCGTATCCGCTTCACTCTTATACTTTGTATCCATTAGACGCCCCTCATTTTGTATCCATCGCACCACCCATGTTTCGTATCCACACCTAAAAATATGTCGCATCGCTCCCACCTATTGCCCAAGGCGTATCGATCATTTCTGGAACAATTCGTATCGATCAGTGAGGTATCGATACGAATCCACCCACCAACTACACAAAGCAACATTAAAGACATCGATACGAAGGCAGAGGTCTGGAACGATACGAATGGAATTGTATCGTATCGATACGAAATACACTTCCTCCATAATCGATACGAAGTAGCACCCTATAAATGAATACTAACGAGCATGAACGTATCGATACGAATGGCGCCTACAAAGAAGGAAGACTCGGTCACTCGGCATAAAAAGTGGATCAATCCTAAAAGCAAGCACCACGTCATCAGACATCACGTGCAGAACCATCGATACGAAGCTATCGATACGAACATCATCGATACGAATTCAACAGCCTTCGAAAAATCCAAACTTGCATCGATTATAACTCAAAATCTACAAGTCCAAATGATACCAAATTTTCACAGGATCTTGCGTACATCCTCAAGAACGTTCATGATCGATCTCGACTCGATTGGATGAAATACTGATCGATACGAAATTCGTTCGTATCGATCACGGATTGAGTGCAAACGGCATGGGATCGATCGTGTGGGCCCACCCACGTGAGAGAAGAGGTTTTCCGAGATCTGAGCGAGATATTTATAGCCTATGCCTATAAATAGCAGCCTAGAACCTACTGAAAAGGGACTTTTGGCTCTTTTACGTCCATAATCTGCCGAAATCATTATTGTATTCGAATTCTACTGTTGTAACATGTTGTAACCAACAAGCAAAAATCAATAAAGTCAATCATTTCATAGTGGACGTAGGCCATATGCCGAACCACTCTAAATCCGTGTGTTTCTGTGTGTTTTTCTTGCTTATTATTGGTGTGTTTGTTAGATTTTCCTCCTTTTCCATTTATATTCTTCATTTTATTTCCTCAAACACATCCGAAGAGTGTTGTGCCCAATTTGGTTACAAACAATTACTGCTTATGATTTTGGGATTGAGTACACACCGGGGAAAGGCAATAAGATTGCAGATGCACTTAGCAGGAACCATCAGAATGCAATGTTGGCGATGATTGTTGAGTGGAAGGATTTGGAAGCATTGGTAGATTGCAGAGTGCAGTGGAGATCCGAGGCTGGTCTAGTGGAGAAATAGTTGTATTATCTTGTTTGGAAGTTCGACCAGTGATGATCGAAAGGATTGCTTCTTAACAGAAAGAGGATCTAGTGTTAGATGAATGGATCAGGAAGTTGAAGGATGGAATCGAGAGCGATGACTTGAAAGATTTCAGTCTTGAGCAGAATGGGTGGTTGAGAAAGAAAGGAAGAATATGTGTTCCGAGTATAGGAAACATAAGAAAAGAATCCTTGGAGAAATGCCATCGTTCAAAGTTCTTTATTCATCCAGGAGGTACTAAGTTGTATCAGGATATGAAGAGGAGTTTCTTCTGGGAAGTTGTGAAGCGGGATATTGGTTTGTGTGTAAAGCAGTGCTTGATTTGCCAGTAGGCAAAGGCCGAACACCAGAAATCAAGTGGATTGCTTCAGCCATTGGATATTCCGGTATGGAAGTGGGATTCTATTTCCATTATCTTATTGATGGGTTGCCATGATCGAACAGAGGAAATGAAAGTATATGGGTTATAGTGGACAAATTGACCAAGAGTGCCCCTTTTATTCCAGTTAAGTCAACCAGAACGACACCTGTATTAGCATAGTTGTTTATGAAGAATGTGATTAGACTGCATGGAATTCCTAGTAGTATAGTTAGTGATAGAGATTCCTTATTCACTAGCAAGTTATGGAAGAGTCTACAGGAAGTTTTGGGAACCAAGCTCAAGATGAGTACCGCTTACCATCCGTAGACAGATAGGCAAACGGAAAGAGTTAACAAAATCTTAGAGGATTTGTTAAGAGCTTGTGTTCTAGATTTCAGCGGATCATGGGAAGACCATCTATACTTAGTCGAGTTTTCGTATAACAATAGTTATCAAACTAGTATTGGGATGGCACTGTTTGAAGATTTGTGTGGAAGGCCATGCAAATCTCCCGTATGTTGCTTAGATACCGGGGATAGGTTAGTTCTTGGTCCAGATTTGGTCAGAGAAGCTACAGAAAAGATTGAGTCATTCGGGCTTGAATGAAGGAGGCTCGGTCTAGGCAGAAAAGTTATGTAGATAAGAGACGGAAAGATTTAGAGTTCTCGGTTGGAGATCGGGTTTTCGTCAAAGTGTTACCGATGAAGGAATGATTAGGTTTGGAAAATCGAGGATGTTGGCATCGAGATTCGTTAGATCTTTTCCTATTGTTGAGAGGATCGGGAAATCGCATATAGAGTTGAGTTACCGAGCAGTTTGGCAGGAGTCCACGATGTTTTCCATGTTTCTCATCTCAAAAAGCGTGTTAGAGACCCGGAGACTACTATTGCACCGACTATGCTAGATGACTTAGTAGTAGAACCAGATTTAACTATACCAAGGAAGCCTATTTGTATTGTTGCGAGAGATGAGAAGAGGCTTAGAACCAAGACGGACATATTAGTCAACGTCTAATAGAGTGCCGATGACAGGGACTGTACTTGGGAGGTTGAGAGCAGGATTAGAGATACTTATCCTGACTTGTTTGATGGTATGTTTTACCTTCATGTTTGATTTCTAATATACCTTATTGTAATTTCAAGGACGAAATTCTTTAAGGAGGGGAGTTTGTAACACCCCAGATTTTTGGTAATATTATTTAGGATATTTAATTAGTTAAATTAAATAAAATAATATGTGGATTAGGGGATTGAGATTTTATTTTAATTAAGGTGTAGCCATGCCATTTAACAATGAATTAAGAACGAGTTAAAATGAAATAGAGGAGGGGTAGGAAAGAGGCCATTTCTATATCCCTTAAACTTGGCTGTGTATTCTCCTATGCACGTTCACTTTCATTTTCAAAATTTTAAACAAGAGGCCAGCCACCATTAATAAGAAAAAGGGCGAAGAAGATTAAGGGAAAGCTAAAGAAAAAGCTCATTCAAATCAAATCCATTTACATCTCAATCTCCATAATCTCTAAAGCTAAGGTGAATAATGTTTACATCTCAAATTTTTATTGTTTCGGTTTTAAGATAAATTCCTAATATTTTGCATTAATTTGCCATGTTTTTGAATGATGGAATGGTTATATATACTCGTTGACGAATTATGGTTGTTCACATTGAATTTATGATATTTTTTAAGGTGAAAACCCTATTAAATGACATCCAAATGCCTTACGAATTTTTATGAAGATCAGAAATGATATTTTAAAGATAGGTTACAATTTTCAGAATTTTTTGAATTTTTGTGGAATTTATATGAATTTTCTAATAAAGAAAATGTTAATTTGGGTTAATAATTATTTACGGTTAAATAATAAAAGGTTTGGGTATGAAATTTTTATTTGTTGGAAAACATATTAAAAGAGGTTTTCTGGAATTTTTGTAGAATTTTCCTAAGTGTTTTAATGGTTATATAAAATTATTTAAGGTATGGGACTTAAATGTTTATATAATTAAGGAAGGAGAAGGTACTTTTTGTAAATTAATTTAAATTGTTAAATCTGGAAAGTCGGTAGCACTTTTGAAAAAGTACATTGGTAACCAATTAGATTTAGACAAACAAGGCAGGTTAGGTACAAAAGAAATCGTTTAAAAGGACTAATCTACATGTTTTTCACTGTTTTAATGCTTTCGGCACCGGGTTCCGCCTCCTTACCTTCACCCCCGACACTATCGAAACCAATGCACATGGTATCAGTTAACTGGTACGTAGTGAATTGGATGAAGGCGGAAGGTATAGAGTGGAAACCAGGGGTTCCGAAGGGGTTGAGGCATTACTTTGATTTTAAAGGGAAATGTGCCTGCTTGCTTTCGACAAAGTAGTTTTCGACTTGGTTAGTTTTCGACCAGTTCAAATAGATTTAAAGAAATGGTTCGGATTGGGTTGTGCTTTTATTTTAATTAACTGCTTTCTACTAAGTCGAAGCCTTTAGCTGCCGCTTCCTACCTTTCGACCCAGATGGTTTCAAAAGGGTTATTTTGTTTTCTAAAAAAACCCAGCTACTTCTCCAAGGCTTTCGAAGGGATGGTCTCGACACCATCACTTCTTTACTTAGGAAATGGTTTCGAAACATATGCTTTCAACTTAAATGTTTTAAATACCTTTTTCTATAATTGAAGTAAAACCCAAATGGTTTCGAAAGAGATAGTTTTAATGGTTTCGAAACAGATGCTTTTGACTTTAATGAGTTTTTGATCGTTTTTCTCTACTTGAAGGCATAATCCAAAGGGTTTTGACTGAAATGGTTTCCAAAGGTTTCGAAGGGGCAAATTTTTGAATGGTTTTGAAAGGTTTCCAATGTTTCAAATTGAACCCAAAGTGCTTTCGAAAGGATTGAATTTTGACTGTTTCGAAAGGTTTTAATGAATGGTTTCGAAAGGGGTGGTTCCCAAGGGTTTCGAAAGGGTTGGAAGGAAAGGTTTTTCCTATGTTTTCGAAAGGCAATTTGAAAAGTTTTAAAAGATGGATGTCTAGGATTTTGAAGCTTTCGAAGGGAAGGTTTTTATGCTTCCGAAAGGAAGAATTCGAATGGTTATGAAAGAAAGGATTTGGTCTTTTGGCCTAAGATAAGTAAAGGGTTTTACTTGGTTTCGAATAGGGTACTTTCAATGGTTTTGAAAGGGTTACTTTCAACGGTTTCGAAGGAGTTGTTTAAAAGTTTTAAAAAAAGGTTTTGAATATATTAAACAGGCTGAATAGCCTAAGTGTTTCAAGTTAAAATGGACTTTAACTTATTCTGAGAGGATAGTTAATCCTCATTAAATCTCATCAATGTTATTTTGAGTAAAGTATATATAACATGGCAAAATAGCTTAGAGTAAGATATATTTTCCTTGTATAAGTATGATTTAAAAGGTTAAATCATTTTGAAAAGGTTTTCAAGGAAAAAGATGAAGGGTAGTTAACCATAAGAAAATGATTCGGACAGATAGTTCATTTTGATACGGACACTTAGTCCACTTTGCGGATAGTTAGTCCAGTTTGCGGACAGTTAGTCCAGTTTGTAGGCAGTCAGCCCAATTTTCGGACAGATAGTCCATTTACTACTTATGGACAGATAGTCCATTAGTTACCCGATTATAGCTTAACGGACTTAGCTATTATTATCATTATTATATCAGTTTGATTAACTAGTTTGGTTGTAGGAAATGATTTGCAAAATATATGTTTTAAAAAGGATATTAGTGAGGAGAAACCCGTTCCGCTAATTGGCATGGTCTCACTTAATATCAGTAAATAGAGATGTAACAGTATTATTCGCATCAGGCTTTATGTCTGACTTGAAGTTTTTGTTTCCCCTTAAACTCTGGGGTGCTCAAAATTGATTTGAGTAGAATGAGGGTTAAGGTTTTCAGGTTTTTGTAATTTTAGCGAATAAAGCTTTCGGAGATGAGCAGATGGTTGATGGATAGCTAATTAGGAGTATGGATTATTTTGTTTATTTTCCACTGTGTATATTAAGTCAGATATGACTATATTGACTCTAATCAACCAAGGGGGCATGGGCATATGTCGCTCTTGGCGTATTTTTGTAATGATTATAATTGATCTTTACCTAGGAAACGTTAAGGGATTATATAAGTTGGATATGAATTGTTTTGGAAAGTAATCAGTGAAATATTGCTTTTTTAAATGTGTGACTTTTTTCATATTTAAGTGCTTCTAATATTATGGATTACATTAGCATTACCGTATTTTGTCACTAGAAATTAATACTATGGATGGCTGCAGCATCTGTAGCGCTTAGCTTTTGGCTCTAGATAAATGATGTAATAACTTGGTATCGGAGCATAGGTTTATGGAAAACTTTAAACTAAAAAATGGTTTTTGAAAAAAACATAATCCTAAATAATTAGAGTAAGATTGGGGTATGTGATAATGCTATAGTAATGTACTTGTATTTGTTATATATAAGTATACGCTTTATCTCTAGTCTCCTATCTTTGTTGCGTTATTTTTCTGTATCTCATGAGGTTTGAATACAGATATGGATGGTAGAAGAGGAAGAGTAAACCTAGGAGGGGAAGGCACCGATGGGAATGCCAGGCCTAATGTGAGAAGAGGTCAAGGTCAGGCACAGACAGAGAATGTAGGTGTTGGAGTCCCGCATTAGAATGGAAGCTATGTTTCAGTTTTTCAGGAATATGGTGCAAGCGGGAGTTGCAACCGGAGTGTTAGGAGGAAATGCTGCAGGAGCAGGGGTTCCAGAAGTTCTGGTAGTTAACCATTATGCTAAGATGAGTGGAAATTACACTAAGCTTGGAGGTAAGCCGTTTATTGGAACGAAAGATGCCAATGAGGTAGAGAATTGGTTGCTGCATTGTGAGAGGATCTTTGCAGATTTGGGGCTCAATAATGAGCAGAAGAGGATGTTGCCATCTAGACAGCTTCAGGGCGCAGATTTGTTCTGGTGGAATAGTGTGACCGTGGCAGTGGATGAGGAGACTATGACATGGGAAGATTTCAAGGGGAGATTCCAAGAGAGGTTCATGTCTACGATGGCACAGTCAGCAATGATCAAAAGTTTGCTGAATTAGAGCAGGGAGAGATGTCTGTTTTGGAGTATGCTAGAAAGTTTGAGGAGTTAGCCAGATTTTGGTATGCTTCAGTGAATACAGTGATGAAGAGGAACGAGAAGTTTATCAGGGGGTTGAAGCCTGAATTAGCAAGGGCCACATTACCTCATATTAGAGATCCTTCTGATTTTGTAGTGGAGATGGCCTTAAGGCATGAGGAGATGCTTGATTCTCTAGAGAAGAGTAAGGCTAAAGAAGTCCAGGTTGGGTAGAATCAGAAGAGGAAGTTCTTTCCTAAGAAGGGTGCTCAAAAGGGTGGAGCAGCTAAGAAAGGGAAGTCTGAGACTGTTTACTTCAAGTGCGACAAGAAGGGGCACTTTGCTAATGAGTGTCATGCTGGAAAGGAAAAGGATGTAGCCGGGAAGAAGAATGTCAGGTGCTTCAACTGTGACTAGATAGGCCACTACAAGAACTAGTGCAAAGAGCCCGCTAAGGATGGAAAGGGCAAGGTGTATGTATTGGAACCTACCACTTCAAAGCCAACAGCTTCGGAGAAAGGAAAGGCAGTTTTGGGAGGTACACTTCAGATTCATGGTATGTCTGTTAGCGTTTTATTTGATACTGGTGCATTGCATTATTTTATATCTAGATTTTTGATAGATAATCTTAACCTTGAACCCATATATTTAGTTACTTCTTTACGGGCTGCAAATCCAATAGGAGGGTATGCAACTCTAGGGTTGAGATGTGACCAGTTAGAGTTTGATCTGTTAGGTCATACTTTGTGTGCAGTTTGTATGTATTTGATTTTGTGGGGTTCGGAATCATTTTTGGTATGGATTGGTTAAGTGAGTACGATGCTAGGGTATTTTGCCAGGATAGGAAAATATCGCTTAGACACCCAGATTGTAACGACAGGATTGTTTATACCATAGAAGGTTCTTGCGGTGAGATGTATGCCTTGTTGGGTGCTATGGAATTGGATAATGAGCTGAGTCGAGTTTTCATGGTTAGAGAATTCGCAGATGTTTTTGAGCCTGTAGTAGGATTGCCATCGAAATGAGCCATTGAGTTTCGAATAGATTTGCCACTGAAAAGTAAAGGTCACGAAGTCATATGCTTATCGATCATCTAGGTGAAGTCCTGCTTCACAATTGTTTTAAAGTCGTATCCTTATGCAATAATACTTGTTTTCACTTTCCTAAAACTATACCACTTAGACATCTAGGATTAGTTCATTGATCAAAACCCTAATAATTTCCTTAATTAATTGTGAAGTTTAGCTACGAAGTTACTTAGTTCAATCGATAACAATTATTGATTAACCAAATTTACTATGATTAGAGATTTATAACTTCAAGTCATAATCCAATTATAGTGGTGTTAACCTTCTTCGAAGGAAACAAATTATCTTTCAAATATTATTTTACTTTGAATATCTAATCATGTACCCAATTATAGTCTTAACAAGAAGTCATATCATGTGATTAACCATCATTAAAGTACAGTCTCGATAAACAAGATCCACAATACTCTCAAGTCAAACACTACTACCCATTGTCATGTGAGATCCTCTATTTTGACATATATAACTAATCCATAAAAGACTCTCGATGAGTTGTCACGTAATTTATCCACAATAGTTTGTAACCTCTTGGTGTCCCCAATGGTCATGATTAAATTATCATCCATCATATGTAGAGCATTATGTATACTAGTATCATAGAAGAATCAATGTCTTTTCTTGAATTACCTTGACTAAAAACATTGTTAAATATTTATTTATATAAATATCGATTCACTACTCATGATTTCGAACACATCCTTAACTAAGGTTAGTTAGATTCTTATTCCTACGGATTTCTTATTATATGTATAACATACAATCATCAATATTTATACATATAGATATATGAAAATACAATATAAACAAAAACTGGAAAAATAAATAAGAGTTAAGTGTACAATATATAATCAGAATCACATAATCGCCCCTAGAACATACACTCAACTTTATTAGTCTTTGCCTAATAAAAGATTGAATTTTTCAAGAATTAAAGATTATGCAATCAGTGGCAGCGAGTGGTGATGGAACGTGTGTTCAAGGAATATTCAACGAATAAAATTTATGAAGTCCTCGAAGTCAACTTATATCATCAACACCCATTGATCTAGGTGTAACACCCCTAATTTTGGATGACATTATTCAGAAGATTTGATTAGATAAATTAAATAGAATAATGTAAATAACTAAAGTGATAAGGAGATTGAGATTTTAATAAATGATAAGAAGGCTGTGTTTAGTTAATTAATTAAATGGGCATAAGAATGGCTTATAAGCTAATTAGGTTACATAAGGGTATATTGGGAAATAGCCGCACATAACCCTTACCCTTATATATATATATATATATATGTTCTCATTCCTTATAGTTTCATTTCCCATTCACGTCATTTTGGAAACAAAATACAAAGGTAAGAAAAGAGGAGCCGACCATTGTTAAAGAAGAGAAAATTCAAATAAAAAACTAGGGATTCAAGATTAGGAGAAATTAATCTCAATCATATCTCCTTATCTTAATCAAGGTGAATAATAATTTATACCATCTCTATTTTATTTTATGATCATATGTTTTCAGATTTAAGATTAAATTCATTATTATGATGATTTGGATGATGATATGCTTGAAATATAATTTATTTGATTTAAACAAGATTGTTTAAATGGGGATTTATGCGGTTTTAGGACAAAACCGATTGAAATTGATGTTTGAATGCCATAGAAAAATTTTGTGTTATGTAAAACATGATTTTGGAGTTGGCTTTTAAATTTGATAATTTTCCAGGCTATGGAAAGATTATTATGAATTTTCAAAGGAAGATTTAGTTAATTAAGTTTAGAAATTTATTTCAGAAATTCTATTGAGAATTTGGATCTGAAATTTTGATATGTTAGATAATATGATGAAAGTGAATTTCTATAATTTTTGGGAATTTTTTCTAAGTGATTTGCTATGGAAATTAAATTATTTTAGAAGAAGGACTAATTTGCAAATAGTGATTTTGCTTAATGGAAGGGCTTATTTGTTAAATTAAACTTGAATTAGATCTGAAATTAAGCGGAAGTTATTTTTGTAAAGAATTTGAAAAGATGGGGCAACCAATCATATGCTTATACGTAGGCAGTTTTGTTATAAAGTGTTTGCTTTAATTGGCATTAAAACAGATTTACCCAAAAAAGCGGGTTTCGCCTCTTTCAAAAGTGCCTTTCGACTTCAATACTTTCGCTTCAACTCAGTCGAAACCCACCTCGGCCGAAACCAATACACAAGGCATTAACGAAATTGGTGCGTAGTGGATTGGAGGAAGGCGGAAGGCATGGTGTCGAAAGCATTTCTTCGAATGGGGTCGATACCTTTGTTTATTTTAAGAAAGATAAGTGCCTGCCTTTGTTTTACTAAAGCTTTTGACGTAGTCGAAACATATGTTTCGTTTGTGTATCTTTTGAGGGTTTTGAAGTCATCAATGCTTTTGAAGGGTTCCTTTGTTTTAAACTTATGCTAAGCCACTTCCTAAACGCTTTCGAAAGGGTCCAAGGGTTTCGAAGGCAATGGCTTTGAAAGGGGGTTTCGATGCTATCCTTCGGTGTCTTGCTTAAATGATTTGAAGCTTTCGAAAAGAGTGGTGCCGACGCCATCAAGTTTTCCCCAATACTTTTATATGATAAAGAATGGTTTTGAAAGAGATACTTTCGTTTATGTTCACTTTGACCCAAAAGATCTTCTAAATAAACCTAATGATTTCGAATGGGATACTACCAAGGGTTTCGAAAGGGGTACTTTCAAAGGTTTCGAAAAGGGTACTTTCAATGGTTCCGAAGCTATGTTTCAAAGAGTTCATAAGTAATAATTTATTACATCCAAAAGGTTTTGAAAGAGAGGTTTAAAGTGTTTCAAAAGGCAGGGGCCTAATGTTTTGAAAAGAGATTTATATGCTTTCGAAGGAGGTTATCCAATGAGGTCGAAAGCAAAGTTTTGAAGGTTTCGAAAGCCTTAGTTTTCAAAACAAATAACCCAATCTCATTTTAAAATAAAACCATGGCATAAATAAAGTATTTTGAAATGGAGTTTTGGAAGAAGTTTTCTTTGATTAATAGGTTAAAGGGATTAACCAAGTTATTGTGTTTGCTTCTTCATATATGTATATATTCACATTGTAATGGACCCATAACTGTATTTTGGTGAAAGGCAGAATAACCAACTAGGTTGACCCAGAAGTGAATATAAATTAAGTTAACACTCATTCCAGGAGGTCAGGAAGACTAGAATATATGATGCTAAAATATTAAAGGAAGAAATTGGCAGGGGCCAATAGGTTCATAGCAAGCCCATGAAAATTGTGTATAAGAAAAGATATTGTTAGGGGCCAATAGGTTCATTGTAAGCCCATGAAAACTATGTATAAATGAAGATGTCAGGAAAACAGGTTCATAGTTAGCCCATGAAAACTATGATTTGATATTGGCATGGGCCAATAGGTTTATAGTTAGCCCATGAAAACTATATCTGGATTAAGATATTGACAGATGTCAATAGGTTCCTAGTCAACCCATGAAAACTAGGATAAGAGAAGGATATTGGAGTTACCAATAGGTTCAGGAAAAACCCATGAAATAATAAAGGTATTGGCGGGGGCCAATAGGTTCTTGGTGATCCCATTAAAATTATGAAATTGGACAGGGAGTCCAAAAACATTTAACCGGTTATTAGTCAGCTCATGAAAACTTTTAGGTTAATAGTAATCAAAGAAACTATAACTAAGACAGATAGTCAAAATGAATGGGGATGGGTAATCCAGAATTGACTTATTTGTTTTACATATCATCGTATTGTTTTGAATTTTTTTAACCATTGTGGATGCAGGAGCATAGTATATGGTTTTATAAAGGTTTTAGGATACTAGTGAGGGGAAAACCCATTCCGCTAAGAGGCATAGTCTCACTAGATATCTAAATGGTTTGAGATGGTAGATTATTATTCATACTAGACTTTATGCCAGACTCGAAGTTTATGTTTTCCCCTTAAACTCTCGGGTACTAAATTGATTTTGAGTAGTTTGAGAGTTGACGTTTTCAGGTACCTCATCAGACGAATAAGCTTCTGAAGATGAGCAAAGGCATGATAGCTATTTAGAGTTCTCTTTTATTTTGATTTCGCTGTGTTGTTGTAAGGGCAAAGTTGTTAAAATTGCTTATATATATACTCTGATCATCCAAGAGGGCATCTCATATATCTCTCTTGGCGTATGTTGTAATAAATATATTTTCTCTGAACATGATTCTCGTATTGGGATTATGTAATGAATTTGAAATACTTTGAATTGGAATGTGGAACTTGTTTGGTGTTTTAAATTTTTTCCATATTCATGTGTTTCTGTGTATCAATGTATCTAACATTACCGTATTTCGTCACCAAGGATTAATAACTATGGATGACTGCAGCATCCGTAGCCGATAGTTTTGGGCCTCCAAGTAGGGGATGTTATAAGTTGGTATCAGTGCATAGGTTTATGAAACTTAAAAGAATTTTAAACCTAAAAGCTTTTTGAAACATAATCCAATGAATTAGAAATATGATCGGGGTTTGGGATAACGCTATAGTAATGTACTTTTATTTGATATATATATATATATATATATATAAGTACGTATTCCCCTCTCTCTTAGACCGTTCTTCTATATCTTACTAAGGCTTGTATGCAGATTTACGAGAAAGAAGATATGAAAGTAGGAAATGGAAGAGGAAATCTCGATGGAGGAAGCACCATAACCAACGGAAATGTTCGACCTAATACCAGGAGGAACCAAGGTCGGCAGACAAATGCTAACCAAAATGCTGATGCCAATGTGGTTGCTGGAAATCCACCAGTGAATATGGAGGCAATGTATCAATTCTTCGTCAATATGATGCAAGCAGGAGTTGCTGATGGAGTTGCTGGAAATGTTGGAGGACTAATCATGTGGCTCCAGTTGGGAATAATTATGCTAAGCTGAGTAGAGATTACACTAGTCTTGGTGGGAAACCATTTATGAGAACAAAGGATGCCATAGAAGTATTGGATTGGCTATTACGTTGTGAGAGAATCTTTTCTAATTTGGGTTTGGATGATGTGCAGAAGAGAAGGTTGGCCTCTAGGCAGTTGCAAGGGTCAGCACTTCATTGGTAGAGTAGAGTTACTGCCAGAGTTCCAGAGGAGGAGTTGACTTGGGTAGATTTTAGAGGGAGATTTGAAAAGAGGTTTTTATCTGAAGTTGCTAAGTCAGCATTGCTGAGAAATTTTAAGGATTTGGTGCAGGGAGAGATGTCGGTAATCAAGTATGCTACTAAGTTTGATGAGCTATCCCGATATGGACATGCTACTATAGACACTGACATCAGAAGAAATGAGAGGTTCATTCGGGGATTGAGACCTGAGCTTGCTAGGGCGACCCTGACACATATCCATGATCATTATAATATGGTTGTGGAGATAGCAATCCGCCATGAGGAGATGCTTGTTGTTTGTGCCAAAGAGAAGCCATTTGAAACCCTGGGTTCTCAGGGAAAGAAAAGAAAGTTCTTTAAGAAGAAGGGAGCCCAGAAGGGAGATGCTGCCAAGAAGGCAAAGGCTGATTTAGTCTGCTACAAGTGTGACAAGAAGGGTCATTATGCAAATGAGTGCCGGTCCGACAAGGGGAAGAAGGCGGCATATAAGAAGAATGTGAAGTGCTTCAACTATGACCAAGTTGGACATTATAATAATCAGTGTCTAGAACCGGTTAGGGCGGAAAAGGGAAAGGTTTTTGCTGTACTATCATTTGCTAAGCCAACTGCAGCTAAAAAAGGAATGACTATGATGGGAGGTACATTTTTGATTCATAGTATACCAGTTAGGATACTTTTTGATACCGGAGCATCACATTCATTTATATCACAGTGTTTGGTTGATAGGTAATGCTTAGAACCCATATACCTTGTTACTTCCTTAAGGGTTGCAAATCCAATAGAAGGGTATGCAACTCAGGGGATGAGGTGTGACCAGTTATAACTTGATTTGTTAGGTCATAAATTTTCATGTAGTCTGTATGTTTTTGATTTCATAGATTTCAGAATCATTTTGGGTACGGATTGGTTGAGAAGGTATGAGGCTAGGATATTTTGCCAGGATGGGAAGATATCACTAAGAAACCCTGATAGTCATAACCGAATTATATTCTCAGTAGAGAATTCTGACCAGAGTAGTTGTGCTTTGTTAAGTGCAATGGAAGTGGAAGAAGAGTTATGTCAAGTTTGAGTAGCAAGAGAGTTTGCAGATGTCTTTGAGCTAGTCACAGGATTACCCCCAAAACGAGCTATTGAGTTTCGGATGGATCTTATGCAAGGAGCTAAACGTGTGAGAAGACCACCTAGCAGGATGACACCGATCGAGATGAAGGAATTAAAGGTGCAGCTAGTGGATCTAGAAGGAAGGAATTTTATTAGACCAAGTAGTTCGCCTCGGGGAGCGGCTGCGGTATTCGTGAAGAAACCAGATGGGTCGTTGAGGATGTGTATCGACTATCGTAAGTTGAACGAGAGGAAGATAAAGAATAAATATCCTTTGCCGAGAATTGATGATCTATTTGATTAGTTGTGTGGAGCTAGAGTGTTTTCCCAGTTGGATTTGGCGACAGGTTTCCATCAGTTAAGAGTGGCAGAGGACAGTATTCCTTTGACAGCATTCAGGACTAGGTACGGTTCGTACGAGTGGTTAGTAATGCCATCCGAGTTAACGAATGCACCTGCTTTCTTCGTGGATTTGATGAACCGAGTTTTCCGAGAGTATTTGGATAGGTTTGTGTTGGTGTTTATAGATGACATTATGGTATACTCTAAGGATGAAAAAGAGCATGAAGATTATCTTAGAGTTGTGCTTGAGACGCTGAGACAGCATCAGCTAAAGGCGAAGTTTTCCAAGTGTCATTTTTGGAAGAAAAAGGTTAAGTTTCTTTGTCACGTGGTTTCAGAGAAGGGGTTGTCAGTCGATCCAGATAAGATCGAAGATGTTAATAATTGGAAGAGACTAGAGACGATGACTGAGATTATAAGTTTTCTGGGACTTGCTGGCTATTACCGGAGATTCATTAAGGATTTCTCGTGGATAGCAATGCCTCTGACTAAGCTAACCATAAAGGAGGTGAAGTTTGTTTGGTCCGACAAATGTGAGGAAGCGTTCCTTAAGTTAAAGCATTTGTTGACCAATGCACCTGTGTTAGTAGTTCCAAACGGAAACCAAGGGTTGGTGGGGTATACCGATGCATGTGAAACTGGATTGGGAGTTGTGTTGTTGCAGAAGGGTAAAGTGATTGCATATGCTTCACGACAGCTTAGACCGCATGAATTGAAATATCCTACTCGTGAATTGGAGTTGGCAGCGGTGATCTTTGAATTGAAGATTTGGAGGCATTATCTCTTAGGGGAGAGATTTGAGCTATACACAGATCATAAGTCTTTAAGGTACTTATTCTCTCAGAAGGAGTTGAATATGAGACAGTAGAGGTGGCTGGAGTTTTTAGCTGCTTATGATTTTGGTATAGAGTGTACACCAGGGAATGATAATAAAGTAGTAGATGCTCTTAGCAGAAGACATCAGAATGTGGTGTTAGCTATGTTGGCAGAATGGAAGGATTTAGAAGCTTTGACTACTTGTAGTGTGTAGTTAAGATCGACTACTAGTTATAGTCAGAGTACTGCCATGATGTCTTGTTTAGAAGTTCGACCAGTGTTGATCGAGAGAATTGCTTCTAAGCAGGAGGATCCATTATTAGCCGAGAAGATCAAAAGGCTTGAGGTTGGAACTGAGATCGATGATCTGAAAGAATTTAATCTTGATCAGAAGGGATGGGTGAGAAAGAATGGACGGTTGTGTATTCCGAATGTTGAGAACTTGAAGAAAGAAGTTCTTGGAGAATGTCATCGATCCAAGTTTATAATTCATCCTGGAGGGACCAAGATGTATCAAGACGTGTATTGGGAAGGTATGAAGAGGGATGTTGGCTTGTGGGTTAGGCAGTGTGCAAACTGTCAACAAGTGAAAGTTGAACATCAGAAGTCGAGTGGGTTGCTTCAACCTTTAGAGATTCCAGTTTGGAAATGGGATTCGATATCCATGGATTTTATAGATGGGTTGCCAAGGTCAAGTAGGGGAAATGAAAGTATATGGGTTATAGTGGATAGGTTGACCAAGAGTGCCCATTTCATTCCAGTTAAGTCAACCAGGACGACACCTGTTTTAGCTAAGTTCATGAAGAACATAGTTATACTTCATGGAGTTCCTAGTAGCATAGTCAGTGACAGAGATGGTTTGTTCACTAGTGAATTCTGGAAGAGTCTATAAGATGTATTAGGCACTAAGCTCAAGATGAGTACTGCATATCACCCTCAGACGGATGGACAGATAGAAAGATGGTGCGTAGTGGATTGGAGGAAGGCGGAAGGCATGGTGTTGAAAGCATGGCTTCCGATGGGGTCGATACCTCTGTTTGTTTTAAGAAAGTTAAGCGCTTGCCTTTGTTTACTAAAGCTTTCGACGTAATCGAAACATATGTTTGCGAAAGGAGTTTTCTAAATAGCTTTCGAAAGGGGTTGCCAACCTATGTTTTAAAGTATGAGCTTTCGAATGTGTTCCTTTGTTTTAAAATAAGGCTTTTGAAAATGATGGTTTCGACCTGGTCGACACCATGCTGCCATTTGTGTATCTTTCGAGGGTATTGAAATCATCAGCGCTTTCGAAGGGTCCCTTTGTTTTAAACTTATGCTAAGCCACTTCCTAAATGCTTTCGAAAGGGTCTAAGGGTTTCTAAGGCAATGGCTTTGAAAGGGGGTTTTGGTGCTATCCTTCAGTGTTTTGCTTAAATGATTTGAAGCTTTCAAAAAGGGTGGTGCCGATGCCATCAAGTTTTCCTCAATACTTTTATATGATAAAGAATGGTTTCAAAAGAGATACTTTCATTTATATTCGCTTTGATCTAAAAGATCTTTTTAAATATAAATCCAATGATTTCGGAAGGGATACTTCCAAAGGTTTCGATAGAGGTACTTTCAAAGGTTTCGAAAGGGGTACTTTCAATGGTTCTGAAGCTATGCTTCTAAGAGTTATAAGTAATACTTTATTACATCTGAAAGGTTTTGAAAGAGAGGTTTAAAGTGTTTCGAAAGGTAGGGGCCTAATGCTTTGAAAAGAAATTTATATGCTTTCGAAGGAGGTTATCCAGTGAGGTCGAAAGCAAAGTTTTGAAAGTATCGAAAGCCTTAGGCCCTGTTTGGTTTACCGTTTCTAGTTTTATGTTTTCGTCCAAACAAAAAAGTGCAAACGCATGTATTTTTTGAAAAACAACCAATTTGAAAAATGAAGTTAACACACAAAATGGAAAATAAATTTATTTTCTTTTTCGTATTTTCGAAAAATCCAATACTCCATCGTCCTTACATCCCATTCGTCGTCCTTCGTTGTCCCTCTATTCCCTCCATCGTCCCCCATCATCGTCATGATGCTTTAAAAATTTTAAACATTTTTCTCCCCTCTCCACGTATCTTGTTATGAATTTTGAAAACCGAAAACACAAAACTCAAAATGAAAACAAACGGCCCCTTAGTTTTCAAAATAAATAACCCAATCTCATTTTAAAAGAAAACCATGCTATAAATAAAGTATTTTGAAATGGAGTTTTTGAAGAAGTTTTCCTTGATTAATAGGTTAAAGGGATTAACCAAGTTATTGTGTTTACTTCTTCATATATGTATATATTCACATTGTAATGGACCCATAACTGTATTTTGGTGAAAGGCATAATAACCAGCTAGGTTGACCCAGAAGTGAATATAAATTAAGTTAACTCCTGAATGAGTAGAATTGCATGCAGGAGGTCTGGAAGACCAGAATATAGGATGCTAAAATATTAAAGGAAGATATTGGTAGGGGCCAATAGGTTCACAGTAAGTCCATGAAAACTGTGTGTAGGAAAAGATATTGGCAGGGGCCAATAGGTTCATAGTAAGCCCATGAAAACTATGTATAAATGAAGGTGTTCGGAAGTTAGGTTCATAGTTAGCCCATGAAAACTATGATTTGATATTGGTAGGGGCCAATAGGTTTGTAGTTAGCCCATGAAAACTATATTCGGATTAAGATATTGACAGATGTCAATAGGTTCCTAGTCAACCCATGAAAACTATGATAAGAGAAGGATATTGGAGTTACCAATAGGTTCAGGGAGAACCCATGAAACAATAAAGCCATTGGCAGGAGCCAATAGGTTCTTGGTGATCCCATGAAAACTATGAAATAGGACAGGGAGTCCATAAACATTTAACCGGTTATTAGTCAGCCCATGAAAACTTTTAGGTTAATAGTAACCCTATAAACTATAACTAAGACTGTTATCCCACCTTTGTGATTAGCAGCACAACTGATATTGAAGAAGCCACGACTTACAACACTCAACAAGACAACGAGTTAATTACCCTGAATAATCCGAGCGACTTAGCCATATGCAGCCCCCAGCGACCTACGACCTATGGCATTCAACGAGCTAACATTGCTATGGGTTAGCGACTTAACTTTCCGACAACTTTCAACGACCTAACGACCTAACTTCCTAACGACCTAACGACCTAGCAACCTAACGACCTAACCACCTGACTCCAGATTTTCCCTATAAATAGCCACCTGCTCCACATTGAAAAGGATCTTTTTTCCCGGACTTTTTCCAGACTTTGAAGCGTCGAAACTCTGCTGCATTCATGACCTCTACAACACTTCTACTACCAAAAACACTTCAAACTACCTAAAGAGAAGATCAGCTACATTCAAGATGGACTCCAGAATCTCTTTTGCATTGTAGAGCTAATTACTTGTATCGATTGTTGAACAATCGGAGGAATTCTTGTAAAACTTGTAATCGAACTTGTGATAAAGAAGATAAAGTGGACATAGGCTTGACTTTGAGCCGAACCACTATAAAAATTGCTGTCTCTTTACTTTTACTGCAATTATCTGCTTGTTTTAGTTCCCGTACTAACTGGTGGTGCTTTCACTTTATTACTACTTACACTGGGGTGTTAGCGTTCATTTTTTAGCGTTAACAGAGACATATAGTCAAAATGAATGGGGATGGGTAATCCAGAATTGACTTATTTGTTTTGCATATCATCATATTGTTTTAAATTGTTTTAACCATTGTGGATGCAAGAGCACAATATATGATTTTATAAAAAAATTTAGGATACTAGTGAGGGGAAAACCCATTCCACTAAGCGGCATGGTCTCACTAGATATCTAAATGGTTTGAGATGGTAGATTATTATTCGTACCAGGCTTTATGTCTGACTTGAAGTTTATGTTTCTCCTTAAACTCTCAGGTACTCAATTTATTTAGAGTAGTTTGAGAGTTAAGGTTTTTAGGTATCTCATTAGACGAATAAGCTTCCAGAGACGAGCAGGAGGCATGATAGCTATCTAGAGTTCTCTCCTATTTTGATTCCGCTATGTTGTTGTTGTAAAGGCAAAGTTGTTAAAATTGCCTATATATACTCTGTTCATCCAGGGGGCACCTTCATATGTCGCTTTTGGCGTATGTTGTAATAAATATATTTTCTCTGAACGTGGTTCTTGTGTTGGGATTATGTAATGAATTTGAAATGCTTTGAAATGGAATGTGGAACTTGTTTGACGTTTTAAATTTTTTCCATATTCATGTGTTTCTATATACCAATGTATCTAACATTAACATACATGGTCGTCGAGGGTTAATAACTATGGATGACTGTAGTATCCATAGCCGTTAGTTTTGGGTCTCCAAGTAGGGGATGTTACACTAGGGTTTAAGCAATTGATTGGACTGTGTTGAAATTGATAAGGATGTAGGTTGCAGAATTATGGATCTTAAGGCTAATTAAATACTAGAGGGGTTGAATAGTGTTTTCTAATTTTTATGAATCTTTTTAAAATCTTTCTAGATTATTATTGGCTAATGCAGAATCAATAATCGTAGATGCAAACACAAATAAGTATAATTGCAGTAAAATGTAAAGAGTTCGAGAGATCACATTAGGATTTTTACACTGGTTCAGAGTTACCCTACGTCCAGTCCCGTACAATTGCTTATACATATGTCTTTTCAAATGCCAATCTTTCAACGGGTAAAAGGCAAACCCAATTATAATCTCAATTTCGAGGCTACGAGACAGACCCTCTTAATTTCCTGGGCTCAGGGTACACCCACTTGATTTGGACGGGCTACAAGCATGTCCACTCGGATTTTCAGGCTACCAAGCACACCCAATTGATTTGAACGGGCTACAATCACACCCAAGCATATACAGCTAGTGTTTGATGGTATTTCCAAAGAAAATTTCTTGATCTTTAGTTACATGAATCCTATAGCCTCTTGGATACCACGTTGACCTTTGATTGAGATGGAGAGATGATTTAAATCAGAGAGTAAATAGTAGAGAATCAATACAATGAAGATTGAATTGATTCTGGTTAAATTTGAGAAGATTTGAATATATTTTTCATTAGAAATTTTGGCATAGTAAGAGGAGAGAAGATAATAAGAAAGTAGTTGTTAAAAATTCATTTAAAAACCCCATATATATATACATATATATAAAATAAACAGTCACGTCCATTCGCGAAGAGTTACGATGAATATACACTACATTTCAAAATTTGAATTTCAAAATTGCGGCATATTTGATGCTTATATGTTGACATAGGCTAGTGTAATTTGAAAACTTGTTTGTTTTAAAATGTTTTGAAAATCTTATACTATGTAAAATAATTTTATACTTTGTAAAATAGATTAAACATAGTTTATAAACATGTTAACCTTTGAAAAACTTTTATAAAATATTTTAAATATATTTTAAAAATATATTTTGTTTTAATGATAAAGGATTAGAAAATGAGAAATATAGATCAAAGATTGCTACTAGGGACTTTAACAATATTATATGACTCTATAAACTTTACTATAGTCTTGCGGAATTACAGATATTAAGGCTAATTAAAAACTATAGGGAGGTGAATAGTGTGTTTAATTTTTATGAATCTTTTTAAAATTATTTCAAGATTATTATTAACCAATGCAGAATCAACAATCACAGATGCAAACATAGATAAGTATAAATGCAGTAAAGTAAAAAGTAATGAATTAGAGATATCACATTAGGATTTTTACATTGGTTCGGAGTTACCCTACGTCTAGTTTCGTACAATTGCTTGTATAGATTTCTTTTCAAATGCCAACCTTTCTACGGGTAGAAGGCAAACCCAATTACAATCTCGATTTCGAGGCTACAAGACACACCCTCCTAATTTTTCGGGCTCAAGGTACATCCATTTGATTTGGATGGGCTACAACCACGTCCACTCAGATTTTTGGGTTACCAAGTACACCCAATTGATTTGAATGGGCTACAGTCACACTCCAGCATATACAACTAGAGTTTGATAGTTTTTCCAAAGAAAATTTCTTGATCTTTAGTTACAATGAATCATATAGCCTCTTCGATAGCACTTTGATCTTTGACTGAGAGGGAGGGAGAGATGAATGAAATCAGAGAGGAAATAGTAGAGTCAATACAATGAAGATTGAATTGATTCTGGTTGAATTTTAGAAGATTTGAATATATTTTTCACTAGAAATTTTGGCAAAGTAAGAGGAGAGAAGATAATAAGAAAGTAGTTGTTAAAAATTCGTTTGCAAACACCCTATATATAGAGAATAAACAAACATGTCTATTCGCGAAGAGTTACGATGAATAGACACTTCATTTCAAAATTTGTATTTTAAAATTGCGGCATATCATCTGCCTATATGTCAACATAGGCTAGTGTAATTTGAAAACTTGTTTATTATAAAATGTTTTGAAAATCCTATAATATGTAAAATAATTTGATACTTTGTAAAATAGTTTAAACATAGTTCATAAACATTTTAACCCTTGAAAAACTTTTATAAAATATTTTTAAATATATTTTAAAAATATATTTTGTTTTAAAGATAAAGGATTAGAAAATGAGAAATAGAGATTAAAAATTGCTACCAGGGACTTTAAGAATATTCTATGACTCTATAAATTTTATTATAGTCTTCAGATCTTAATATCTTGATCTTTATACTCATGAGTGTTCATGTCCATTCTTTGAGTCTTTGTACTGTACAGTCTTCGATTCAACACCTGTATAATGTCTTGCACTATAGACTATATAACCCGGCAAAACATTAGTATCCATATTTTATATGAATGTATTATTATTATCAAGGTTGTTATCATCAAAATCAATAACTGAGGTATTAACAAAGAAGATCGATGCTGGATGTTTTTTTATGTATATGCACTTCAAATCAATAGGGAATGACCCTCATACTCGAAATCCAAGTGAAAACCATCGATCGACCATGACTAAGAGATGCTCAAATCAATGCGATATCGATGGAGTAATAATGAATTTGCATATGGGAGTAGAGGTTGTTTACCCATGTTGATTTAAGCAATCTGGAGTGAGTTGCACTTAGTTTAAGACTTTAAGTCAATTTAGGGCCCAAGTAGGTCGATAGCAGGTTAAATGGAGTCGGTGGAAAATAGAGAAATTAAAGGTGAAAAAACAGCTAAGTGTTATATTTATATTAAGAGCCATCGATCAATGTCATATCGATTGGCACCAACTGATCAAAATCGATGCTTTCGTGGTCTTTTTCTAGTAACTTCGTCTCATGTAGTTCACAACCAGATTTTGGTGGATTAAGGAGTATAGTCTACCTATGAATGGATCTCATTTGAAAAACAATCCTTATGATATTGATTTTCCAAATTTTATCGACGAATAGATATGACTCAATGATTGTGTAGAGTTAAAGTGTTCTTTGAAACATATGACTTTCGACGGAAGCAGTTTAGAACTGGGTACGTCTAATCGATTTAGGATTTGGTTCTCCATCTCTTGACAAAGCACATTTGTGTTCACTACAACGTACTTTGAGGTGAAAGTGTTACACATGATTTTTCAAACGCAAAGATTCAATGATGTTAAACCTTCGAACGATAAAGAAATGGATGCAAATATCATGGATGATCGAGTGCAAGATGGTACAAGAAGAAAACTAGAGAAAATTGGATAATTACCATCGATTGGTACCGATCGATTCCATGGACTGGTACCGATCGATGGCATGGATGGATATCAATGCTAGATTTATCATTTCTTAGAGAACCGTTGATGGATTTTTGTATTGAATAATGATTTGAAGGCATGAAGCAACGATGGATCAATGGACAACACACAATAAATTGGAGCAAAGCAAGAAAAATCTCTAAGGCTATTGGTCGTTGTTACCGATCGATAGGCTCTTTCCTACGGGTAGAGTCTACATATCCCTAATATTCTTTCTATTTTCTAGGATCCAATGTAGATATTTTCCCAACGACTTTTCGAATGAAAGAGACTGATTTTAGAACTCTAACACATCAATCTATGGCTATGAGTAAAGAATAACATCTACCAAAAAGTCAATCAACCTACTTTTCACTAAGGGGATATTTAGCCAATTTTTTATTTCAAGTCCGACAATGATTTTGAGATCTCTAGATATTAGTGAAAAAAATAATAAAATCTAATTAAAGTGGACATAGACAAGCGCTGAACTACTACAAAATTCTCATATTGTTCGTCTTGCTTTTTTTCTTCTTTATTTAATTATTTTATTTTATTAGGTATTTTGCTTGATCTGGATAGAGATCTGGAACATACAATCATAGTGAAGTTAAACACACTAATAAACATCAACGATTACATTCTGAAACATTGTCACATAAGGATGCTAGACTTTTTTTTTTTTTTTTTTGGTATATACCTTTAGCCCCACGAGCAGCAAGACTGTAGGGGACAAAGGGAACAAGATGGCCAACCGCCTAAGCGATCCATTCTTAGAGCATAGCTGCATCAATTAAGTATTATAGCCCAAAAGACTTCGAACTGTGAAATTTTTTTTTTCTCCCACCAAATATCATAGCATCATATAAGAATTGTCACTACATGATTCAATTCCCAATGGAAAAGCATATCAATCGTATGATCCTGCAAAACATAAGCAAACTTCTAGCAGTTTGATTTCCTACTGGAAAAGCAAAATCAAGTGTAGGATACTGCTAGGACACATGCAAAATTCTAACAGTTTCATTTCTAAACAACACGAAAAGAGTCTGCAATCTGCTTCAAATCCTTATTATGCCTCTTCCACTGAAGACCTACAAAGCAAATCCTCAAGTTCAGAATACTTAACCAAAGCATAACAGCAACATCAAGAAAAAAGACCTACAGAACATAAAATTTTGTACCATTTGCAGTGACGCCGAACAAGTAAAATCGGTTTCCAGCAGCAGTAGCAGAAATGAATATGTGAGGAGGTTCTAACTCAAATTGGTAATATTTCCTACCATCATATTCTGCTTCTTTCATGCATAACACTTTGCCTTCCACATTTTCTCCTATAACTTCTGGTCCGAATGCATTTATCACCTTTTCCGGTGTCCCAATCTCTTCTATTTTTGCATTATCTCCCAGGTTATCTGAAGGCAATAAAATTAAATTAAAAAGAATGATATATATATATAAGTCAGTTAGTATGCTTTCTAGCATTTCAAAATCCCAAAACATACCTGCAAATCTAAGAACTGGAGCAACGATTACAAACAAGCGTCCTTCCTTAGCGTTTGCAAATCTTAGATCGATCTCTGTGCCACCAAGGTCTGCTATTGACACTGGAACCTAAGGTGTAAATAGAAATTACCTTTTCTTTTAAAGTGATCATGTTTTGATGAATTATACCTTCGAAGAAAGAAGAATAGAAAACATAAAAAGAAAAATAAAGTTTGTATATATTATTGGGTAACTTATTTGGCCAAATTAAGCACAGATATCAATGAAGATGTTGTTGAGTGGAGTAGAAGAGTGTGTGTGTGTATGAGTTTAAGGACAATGTTAGGTTAATTTATATATATTTAAAGGCATTAAAAGGAAAACCTCTTCCCAGCCTTCTGGTACCCTAAAAGTGTATGGTATAATAGGACTCCATCCAACTCCATGGCCTCCTGATTTTTCATCAGGTCTTCTGTAAGTTCTCCAACCTGTCTGAGCAATTTAACACTTTAAGAGAGAGTACCGAAAAAGTGTTTGCTAAACCGAGAGATCATAAAAATCAGTAAAGTACAAAGAGAGAATAACCATTTTGGTCAGGTTCAGATAAGCCAGGAACTCTTCCGGCCAAAAGCCCCTGCTTGATTGCTGCTAATCCCTCTCCAGCAAAACCCATGATCAATCCACTACTCAAACTAATTCCAGAAACTAGTGCTTCTCTTCTTCCTAGTCCTTTTTCCATTATTTTCTCTCCTCTTACTGTTTTTCCACATTTATCACCATTTCTTATAACTTCTTGCACACATAGTCTGTTACTGCTTCTATCGCTGGTGATTCTGCTGGCGTTAGAGAAAGAGCTGTTGATGGAGAAGAGAGCAGTAGTGCTCATTGATTTTCTGTACGTTCCTCGATGATAGAAGCAACTGAAACCGAGCAAATACTACTAACTTCTATTAACTTGATGACACGGTCTCTTTGTGTGGTGTTAAACGGCATTTAATTACTTTTTTTTTCCTGGTTGTGTTATTGGCGAGGAGATAATTTATATGAGGCCAGAAATGAATGGAAGTTAAATACACATTTTTTTCAGCAAAGAAAAGAGATTTAACCTTTCTTGACAAAATAAATAAATAAAGGGTACTTAAATTAGAAGAGAGTGTTAAATTAGCTTCCATTCTTGTTAGAAGGGCATGTTAAATGACTCCATTTTCTAATGGGGAACCAATTTTTGGGACTTCACCCAGAAAAAAGATTGTTATGTGACGTGATAAATAGAATCTAATAAAACGATTTACCTTTCCACGCTCGTGCAAAACAAAATTTGACAAAATCCCATTGAGAAATTAAAGAAAAACGATGATGGTTCAATGAAAACCATTTTCGACGAGATTTGATTGAAAAGAAAGTTTAGTTCATTACAACAACACATATCGATTTTCGAAAATTTCAAAATTAGCATCCCTGATCCAAAGTTGGAGTCATTAACAATGCCCAAACAAAATAAGAGTTTACAACTTTATAAACATTATTTATGATCTATGTTTTCATATCTACACAATTAATGTTAAAAATGATATTAAAACTATTGTAAATATTTTTCAATCATTATAAAATATAATATTTTATGAATATTTAATATTAAATCTAACGTACTAAAAAATGTTACCCGTGAAAAATATTCAATCGATGCACCCTAAGGCTCCATTTTAATTTACTTAGAAGGAAGGATTATATATTTGTGTATTGCAGCGAAAAAAGAAGCCAACGCTTCTCCAACTCTTAATATCTTACAAAAAATGCACCAAAATAAACATTTCTAAATAATAATAAAAGACATATAGAAACATCATAAAATCAAAACATGCACAAATGTAAATTAAAGTACTATTTTCACTAAATTGAAATTAAGGTGTGACAACCCGCATCACAGGGGTCTGAATTTTCACTAAATCGAAAATCCAATTCCACCAGAGTACGGATCGTTAGTTTGGTATCATGCAAATAATAAATACATATCAGAACACTATCGATATAACTCACAATGGAATAGTAAAGTATAATAAATCATATAGTATTGATTCTGACACTTCCAATAACTAGTGCTCTTGTCGGTACCGAGCATGCATAAGGAAATATGTCCTTCCACTGTTCCCGCCTTGCACCAGTATCTATCCCTCTAAAGCTATCATATGGGTTGTAATGAAGAGGGGATCAGAACAACGTTCTGGTGACTAGTAAATTATACACATTATACATAACACTAGTTTATGTCGATTGCCTTCCATCATATGTTGTCTTTTTATTTTTCTTAGTCGTTTCGACTCCATGTACGCATATGATATGCCACATCTACCCGAAGTAGACCATAATTACATAGTTGTGTGTATATATAATATAGGTACCATGGTCCCCTTTTGGACCAAGATATTATCCCTGTTGGTATCCATAACCCAGCACCCCGTCATGATCCATCATCAATGTTGTATCACATTCTCGTCGTCATGCATACAAAGGAACTCCCGCAACGCCTAATAACATAGTTTAGTTGTAATCTATCTCGCCTTGGGGATTTACTTATCTGTATGCTTCCTATTATGGATTCAGCTCCACGGACTACCCCACTCGATTTGAAAGACCTCACTTAAGGGTTATCTAGCCCAGCCTCCTAACAAACAACTATTGTAACGACCCGTATTTTTACGGATCGAAAAGTTCATCAAAATCTGGAATTCTTCGCATTTTTAAGTCGTTTCAGATTTTGGGTAGAATTTGGCTAAGTGATAAGTCGTGACCGACTTATAGATTGGACGACCTAAGAGTTAGAACGTTGGAAGCTTAGGTCGTGTAGGAAGTAAGTCGTGAGTGGCTTAGGTCGAGTGACGACTTAGGAAGTGTACGACTTAGTGATGTGGAGCGACCTAAGTGTTGGAACGACTTAAGTTGTTAGGTCGTGTGAGAGTTAGGTTGTATAGGAGATAAGTCGTGTGTAGAAAGATAGGTCGTAGACGACTTAAGGAGGTTTTACGACCTAAGGAAGGAACTGGAAGTGTTAGGTCGGTTGGAGCGACCTATAGAATTAGGCGACCTATAGGAGTTAGCGACCTATAGGAGTTAGCGACCTATAGGAGATAGCGACCTAAGGAACATGCGACCTAAGAGTTAGATGTATAGGAAGCAGGGTAAGTTAGCGACCTAAGAAGGATAGGTCGGCAACGACCTAAGGAAGGAGTAGTTGGGTCGTATGACCTGTGTGTAGTTAGGTCGCTAGGCTTTTAGTAAGTTAGGTCGCTTGTGGGTTAGGTCGCGTAAGCGCTTAAGTGTTAGGTCGCGTGGAATTACTAAGTCGTAGGTCGGCATGCTAAGTTGTTAGGTCGCAAGATTTTATAAGTCGTAGGTCGTAACTCAGTGAGTTGTTAGGTCGCAGAGGCAGTCTGCGTTAGGTCGCTGGGTTTTGCCTAAGTGTTAGGTCGTACCTGTTGTTAAGTCGCGTCTAAGTGTTAGGTCGCGATCTGTGTTAGGTCGTAAGTCGTATACAAGTGGTTCTGTTAGATCGTAGACTGTGTGGAAGCGCATTTGTTAAGTCGCTGAGTCATAGGTCGCAACCTCGTTAGGTCGTAAGATGGAGAGCTTTGATAGGTCGTTGAAGCGCCTGGGTGTTAAGTCGTGGAGTTGTTAGGTCGGTGAAGACTTAGGTCGGTGAGTGTCTTAGGTCGTAGGTCAGAGACGACCTAATTCCGAGTTACGACTTAGGGGGATTTCTCCTATAAATAGGAGGGGGTTGGCTTCATTCTTGGGATCCGGATTTCGAAGCGACGAAGTGCTGCCATTTTGAGAGCTCGACTTCTACACTTCTTTTCTCCACTCTAATCTAGTGATTCTATCCATCCAAGTTGAAGATCAAATTGAAGATTCAAGAGCTTGGATTGAAGATCTTCATCCTTTGAAGTGAGATTTCTTCGTTTGAAGCAGATTCGTGATAGATCAAGCTTGATCCTTCGCTGTCCAGATCTGAAGCGTGTTGATTTGAGGTTGTTTAGGTGATTTGGTGAGTGGTGATTATCTCTCACACGGATCCAAAGGAGTATATCGGATTGTTGGCTCGATTTGGTGTTAACATAGTGATTACCATACATTTTCTTCATCCTAAGTGTAGATCCATATGGATCCATTGTTCATGATGATGTTACAGCCATTTTACTACATGTTAACCTATGCAAGTTTATTCATCAAGGTTATAGAGACATTGCTCATGTTTTCATGCTTATTTGACTTTCGACTCTTTAATTACGAAATTGCCATTATTGTTATAATTGTCTACTTAGATCATATTCGAATGCTTGATTGCTCGGATTAATGTTTGACTTGATTGATTGCTATGAATTAGATGATTGATGATTTGATTTAGACCGAAGATGATTCAACAGCTAAGAGGAAGGCTCTTGAAATGGGAAAGCTGCTTGTGGCATATGTAGCGGATGGTGAAGCTCTTATGCATAGATTTGATGATGATGATGTTGGGATGAAGCTTTGTGAGGATGTGATGAAGCGAAGTATGATATGAGATAGTCTTGGTCTAATCCAGACGGGATCATTCCAAGCATGTTGGTAACTCGGTCATATGATTCGAGTTAGTCTTGGTCTAATCCAGACGGGATCATTCCAAGTAGGTTGATAACTCGGTGATATGGTTCGAGTTTGAGGATAATGGATGCTCGAGAGGCGCTTGAGCTAGTATGGAAATAGTCGTCGAGGAGGATGACTAGAAGGCTGAGATCTCATCGTTGTTGAAGGTTCTAGCATGCTCTAAGCAAGAGTACATGGGGACGCCCAAAAGACTAACTGTTGATGGTCGAGTACTCTGGGTAGTTGCGAAAATCCTTGGCACGGGCTACGACGACGTGCGGGAGTTATGTCTAGAACCGGGGTTACCATTAGCCCTTGACTGACGGATGAAAGAAGGAGTCATTCATTCAACTAACGATGATATCGAAGCAATGATAACAGTGATAGCCAGAGTCATGGATGTTTGGTTGTATCATCATTCGGTCTCAAGAGCGGTATTGTCTGGGTGCTTATCTGATCTTGGTTTAGGCCTTGGGGGTTTGTACTTGGAAAACATCGCCCTTGACTCGAGTGACAATTTCTTTACTTTACATTGAATGCTCTGCTATGTTTGCTTCTGCTTAGTGTGTGTTTGGGGGCTATCACTGTAGAAAGAGGTTGGAGTGGGAGGGTTGTATTCCTATTCCTTTTTCCTTTATGTTTTTTTGGTATGTTGTTAGTTAATCTACTGCTCACTAAGACTGTTGTCTGACTCAAGGCTTTATGTTTTAATTCTTATTGCCTTGGGCTGTTCGTCCATTTTGGGACGGGCAGACTAGGTAGCAGGTGACAGGTGCTGTTCTCTTCTCATGATGCTGATATCGAAGACGAGCTAGAGGGTTGCATATTATCTTCTTATATGTACTGGATGTTCCGCTGTTTGTATAATCTCTGAGTGTTACGTAGTGAGGCTTGATGTATTGACTATTTGGATGCTTGTATTCAACTATTATGGAGTTTTATATGATGGCATTTTATTCTGTAAAGCTTCACTATACATATGTTCTATTGTATTTTGTCCATGCGCTGTGAGTAATACGATAGATCCTGTTATTTTGATCTACCCTGACAGTCGTCCATGGTCGCCTGGCACACTTTACAGCGCACTATCTCTAGATTCGGTGCAGGGGTCATGGGCGGTCGTCACATTTGGTATCAGAGCTTTGGTTAATCGATTTTACCCAACGCTCGCTGACATAACTACGTATGAGGGGCGTAATTGTATTTTGATGGATGATTACTATATATAATATAGTAGCTTAGTAGAGTTTGAGTCCTTTATGAAGTTGTTTCTCTAGATGTGCTAATCATTTCTTTTTATAGATATTGAGAATGAGTCGAAGAGGGAGACCAGCTGCTAGGGAAGGCCGTGCTGTTGAGGGGGCTACTGATTATGTTGCTATGTTCGAAGCCATGATGACTTCGATCATGAGAAGGATGTCAGCCCCGGGGCCATCAGTAGATGTTGGAGATCAAGTTCAGGCTCCAAGACCGGTGGGTCATATGGACGATTCATTTGAGAAGCTTGTGGAGGAAGCTCTCAGACCCGAGAATCTGTTTCCTAAGGAAGGATCTATTGTTGATGTGACCAGGGAAGAGTCTAAACCCCAGCAGGGTGGAAACAAGAAAAGGAAGCAGCAGCAGAAAAAGGGGAAGGGTGGCCATAAGAAGCAGAAGGGCGAAGTGACCTGCTACAATTGTCAGCAGAAGGGCCATTTCTCCAAAGATTGAAAGAATCCAAAGGTGCCGATGAAGTGTCACAACTGTGACAAGCCAGGGCACATCAAGAAGTATTGTCCAGAACCGTGGAAGGACATGCAGATTGTGCAAGCTTATGCTTTGGGAGCTGTTCCGTCGTCTTCAAAGGCTCCTACTGCTGAAGAGAAGGGAAAGAGTGTGGTGGTTCAAGGTACTCTTTTCCTATGTGGTGTTCCAATTAGAGTTCTGTTTGATACTGGAGCGTCGCATTCGTTTGTTTGTAGTGAACTTGTAGGCCGGTTGGGTTTGGAACCGGATATTGTTGATAGGCCATTGGTTGTGACTAATCCAGTTGGGGGGTTCGTCTTGTTTGTGTATGTTATGCCGTGGTCTGATTGTGTCGAGTCATGGTTGCTCTTTTGTTTGTGATTGTTTTTTCTCAACTTTGCGGGGTTCGGAATTATTTTGGGTATGGACTGGCTTAGGAAGTATGCGGCAAAGGTTGATTGTGAGAGGCTGGAGGTGACAGTCGAGAATGTGGAGGGGTGAAAGATTGTGATACGATGTAAGCATGAAGAAGGCGTCTTCATGAGCTTCATGTATTCGCTAGTTGTTCCACGGGATGGACTGTCATTAGTGCTAATCGCGAATGGATTCGAGGATGTCTTTGACGAAGTCAAAGGGTTGCCGCCGCATAGAGAGATCGAGTTTCGTATAGATCTAGTTGAAGGAGCCAGACCTGTTGTGATGCCTCTTAGGCGGATGGCGCCTGGGGAACAGCAAGAGTTGAGGGTGCAAGTTGATGACCTTTTACAGAAAGGATTCATTCGGCGTAGTGTGTCCGAGTGGGGTGCACCAGTTGTGTTTGCAACCAAGGCAGATGGGTCGTTGAGATTGTGTGTGGATTATCGTGAGCTGAATAAGGTGACTAAGAAGAACAAGTATCCATTGCCGAGAATAGATGACTTGTTTGATCAGCTTCACGAAGCCAAGGTGTTTTCTCAGATGGATTTGGCAACGGGATTTCACCAATTGAGAGTGGCTAAGGATAGTGTGCCGAAGACTGCTTTTCGAACACCATCCGGTTTCTTTGAGTGGCTGGTAATGCCGTTTGGGTTGACTAACGCGCCAGCACATTTTGTGGATCTTATGAATAGAGTGTTCAGAGATCAGTTGAACAAGTTTGTACTTGTTTTCGTGGATGATATTCTGATTTATTCCAGAACTGAGGAAGAGCACAAGACACACTTGCGAATTGTTTTGGAAATCTTACGGAAACATCAGCTGAAGGCTAAGTTTTCAAAGTGTAACTTCTGGAAGAGTGAAGTGAGGTTCTTAGGCCATGTTATTTCTGGAAATGGAATAGCGGTTGATCCCGCTAAAGTGGCAGCAATCCAGGATTGGGTTAGGCCTAAGAATGCATCAGATGTGAGAAGTTTTCTTAGATTGGCAGGATATTATCAACGGTTTATCAAAGACTTCTCCATGATAGCTGCACCGTTAACAGGATTGACGAAAAAGAACCAAGTGTTCAGATGGGGTGCTAAGTGTGAGCAAGCTTTCGGAATCCTGAAAGAGAGATTGACGAGTGCTCCTGTTTTGACTATTCCAAGTGGGAATGATGAGATGGTGGTTTACACCGACGCATGTGGTACTGGACTTGGAGCAGTGCTGATGCAGAAGGATAAAGTTGTTGCGTATGCAAGTCGACAACTGAAGCCGCCTGAAAGGAATTACCCGACTCATGATTTGGAGTTAGCGGCGATTGTTTTTGCTCTGAAGATGTGGAGACATTATCTACTGGGAGTTCGATTCGAGTTGTTTACCGATCATAAGTCGTTGAAGTATCTTTTCTCCCAAAAGGATTTGAATCTTCGGTAGCAACGTTGGCTAGAGTTTTTAGCATCATATGACTTTGGTATAGCTTATACTCTGGGAAAAGGTAACGCAGTGGCAGATACGTTAAGTCGAAGACATGCAGGATTGGGAGCCATGTTTTCAGAATGGAAGAATCTTGAGTATTTGGCTGAATTTGACTTCAGGCCTAGATACGGATTGGAACCTGAGATGTTGGCAAACTTATCGATAAGACCTTCTCTTGTGGAAAGGAATGGCGAGAGCCAAAAGCGAGACGATAAGCTTGTCAAGATTATCCGTGAATTGGAATCTGGATTGGACCCAGAAAAGGATAATGGATTCGAGGTCGATCGAGAGGGTTGGCTTCGAAAGCAAGGACGACTAGTTGTTCCCGATATAGATGAATTGAGGAGTGAGGTTCTGAAGGAAAGTCATCACTCAAAGCTGACAATTCATCCAGGTGGAAATAAGATGTATCGGGATATGAAGAGAACCTACTACTGGGAAGGCATGAAGAAGGATGTTGGAAATTTTATTTCCAAGTGTATGACCTGCCAGTTGGTAAAAGCCGAACAGAGGAAGCCCAAGACCGTCAGAAGAGTTATGCCGATATGCATCGAAAGGATTTGGAATTCGACGTAGGTGACATGGTTTTTGTGAAGATTTCTCCACTGAAGAATGTTATTCGATTCAGGAAGAAAGGAAATTTGACTCCGAGATTTGTTGGACCATTCCCGATCATCGAGCGAATTGGAAAGCTCGCCTATAGATTGGAGTTACCTGAGAAGATGTCGAGTGTGCACAATGTTTTTCCTGTATCATATCTACGGAAGTATGTGCACGATTCGAATATGGTGGTTTCTGCTGATAGCTGTGAAGACTTCGAAGTTGATCCAGTCGATAGAAGACCTCGTAAGCCGCTTCGTGTTGTGAAGACCTACACGAAACAGCTTAGGAGGAAGGTAGTTAAGTTGCTCAAGATACAATGGAGTGATGATGATAACGACTGTACGTGGGAGGTGGAAGAGAGGATGAAGGTAGCTCATCCTGAACTCTTCAAGGTATGGCCCTAAGGTGTCGTGTCATCTCACGATATTGTAACTTGTTCTAGTTTTAGAATTCTGCATGCTAAGCTAGAATTGGATGCATGGTTTGTTGATTGCTATGGATGGTAGGCGTGTAGAATAGTCTTTGATTGCTTTGTTTGTTTGGAATTTCGGGGGCGAAATTCCTAAGGGGGAGAGAATGTAACGACCCGTATTTTTACGGATCGAAAAGTTCATCAAAATCTGGAATTCTTCGCATTTTTAAGTCGTTTCAGATTTTGGGTAGAATTTGGCTAAGTGATAAGTCGTGACCGACTTATAGATTGGACGACCTAAGAGTTAGAACGTTGGAAGCTTAGGTCGTGTAGGAAGTAAGTCGTGAGTGGCTTAGGTCGAGTGACGACTTAGGAAGTGTACGACTTAGTGATGTGGAGCGACCTAAGTGTTGGAACGACTTAAGTTGTTAGGTCGTGTGAGAGTTAGGTTGTATAGGAGATAAGTCGTGTGTAGAAAGATAGGTCGTAGACGACTTAAGGAGGTTTTACGACCTAAGGAAGGAACTGGAAGTGTTAGGTCGGTTGGAGCGACCTATAGAATTAGGCGACCTATAGGAGTTAGCGACCTATAGGAGTTAGCGACCTATAGGAGATAGCGACCTAAGGAACATGCGACCTAAGAGTTAGATGTATAGGAAGCAGGGTAAGTTAGCGACCTAAGAAGGATAGGTCGGCAACGACCTAAGGAAGGAGTAGTTGGGTCGTATGACCTGTGTGTAGTTAGGTCGCTAGGCTTTTAGTAAGTTAGGTCGCTTGTGGGTTAGGTCGCGTAAGCGCTTAAGTGTTAGGTCGCGTGGAATTACTAAGTCGTAGGTCGGCATGCTAAGTTGTTAGGTCGCAAGATTTTATAAGTCGTAGGTCGTAACTCAGTGAGTTGTTAGGTCGCAGAGGCAGTCTGCGTTAGGTCGCTGGGTTTTGCTTAAGTGTTAGGTCGTACCTGTTGTTAAGTCGCGTCTAAGTGTTAGGTCGCGATCTGTGTTAGGTCGTAAGTCGTATACAAGTGGTTCTGTTAGATCGTAGACTGTGTGGAAGCGCATTTGTTAAGTCGCTGAGTCATAGGTCGCAACCTCGTTAGGTCGTAAGATGGAGAGCTTTGATAGGTCGTTGAAGCGCCTGGGTGTTAAGTCGTGGAGTTGTTAGGTCGGTTAAGACTTAGGTCGGTGAGTGTCTTAGGTCGTAGGTCAGAGACGACCTAATTCCGAGTTACGACTTAGGGGGATTTCGCCTATAAATAGGAGGGGGTTGGCTTCATTCTTGGGATCCGGATTTCGAAGCGACGAAGTGCTGCCATTTTGAGAGCTCGACTTCTACACTTCTTTTCTCCACTCTAATCTAGTGATTCTATCCATCCAAGTTGAAGATCAAATTGAAGATTCAAGAGCTTGGATTGAAGATCTTCATCCTTTGAAGTGAGATTTCTTCGTTTGAAGCAGATTCGTGATAGATCAAGCTTGATCCTTCGCTGTCCAGATCTGAAGCGTGTTGATTTGAGGTTGTTTAGGTGATTTGGTGAGTGGTGATTATCTCTCACACGGATCCAAAGGAGTATATCGGATTGTTGGCTCGATTTGGTGTTAACATAGTGATTACCATACATTTTCTTCATCCTAAGTGTAGATCCATATAGATCCATTGTTCATGATGATGTTACAGCCATTTTACTACATGTTAACCTATGCAAATTTATTCATCAAGGTTATAGAGACATTGCTCATGTTTTCATGCTTATTTGACTTTCGACTCTTTAATTACGAAATTGCCATTATTGTTATAATTGTCTACTTAGATCATATTCGAATGCTTGATTGCTTGGATTAATGTTTGACTTGATTGATTGCTATGAATTAGATGATTGATGATTTGATTTAGACCGAAGATGATTCAACAGCTAAGAGGAAGGCTCTTGAAATGGGAAAGCTGCTTGTGGCATATGTAGCGGATGGTGAAGCTCTTATGCATAGATTTGATGATGATGATGTTGGGATGAAGCTTTGCGAGGATGTGATGAAGCGAAGTATGATATGAGATAGTCTTGGTCTAATCCAGACGGGATCATTCCAAGCATGTTGGTAACTCGGTCATATGATTCGAGTTAGTCTTGGTCTAATCCAGACGGGATCATTCCAAGCAGGTTGATAACTCGGTGATATGGTTCGAGTTTGAGGATAATGGATGCTCGAGAGGCGCTTGAGCTAGTATGGAAATAGTCGTCGAGGAGGATGACTAGAAGGCTGAGATCTCATCGTTGTTGAAGGTTCTAGCATGCTCTAAGCAAGAGTACATGGGGACGCCCAAAAGACTAACTGTTGATGGTCGAGTACTCTGGGTAGTTGCGAAAATCCTTGGCACGGGCTACGACGACGTGCGGGAGTTATGTCTAGAACCGGGGTTACCATTAGCCCTTGACTGACGGATGAAAGAAGGAGCCGTTCATTCAACTAACGATGATATCGAAGCAATGATAACAGTGATAGCCAGAGTCATGGATGTTTGGTTGTATCGTCATTCGGTCTCAAGAGCGGTATTTTCTGGGTGCTTATCTGATCTTGGTTTAGGCCTTGGGGGTTTGTACTTGGAAAACATCGCCCTTGACTCGAGTGACAATTTCTTTACTTTACATTGAATGCTCTGCTATGTTTGCTTCTGCTTAGTGTGTGTCTGGGGGCTATCACTGTAGAAAGAGGTTGGAGTGGGCGGGTTGTATTCCTATTCCTTTTTCCTTTATGTTTTTTTGTTATGTTGTTAGTTAATCTACTGCTCACTAAGACTGTTGTCTGACTCAAGGCTTTATGTTTTAATTCTTATTGCCTTGGGCTGTTCGTCCATTTTGGGACGGGCAGACTAGGTAGCAGGTGACAGGTGTTGTTCTCTTCTCACGATGCTGATATCGAAGACGAGCTAGAGGGTTGCATATTATCTTCTTATATGTACTGGATGTTCCGCTGTTTGTATAATCTCTGAGTGTTATGTAGTGAGGCTTGATGTATTGACTATTTGGATGCTTGTATTCAACTATTATGGAGTTTTATATGATGGCATTTTATTCTGTAAAGCTTCACTATACATATGTTCTATTGTATTTTGTCCATGCGCTGTGAGTAATACGATAGATCCTGTTATTTTGATCTACCCTGACAGTCGTCCATGGTCGCCTGGCACACTTTACAGCGCACTATCTCTAGATTCGGTGCAGGGGTCATGGGCGGTCGTCACAACTATGGTGATGCATGACCTAAACATGACCTACACTAATAGGAGATGTAGCCCGTTTATGTATAACCCTGGTTTTTCCATTGACTGCTCAGGACCGATGACGTTCTCGACTTATGTACAACTCCTACTCCCTAATATGGTGACAAACACGCTGACGTTGCGTCGAGTCTTGCTCATTGTCCTATTTAGATTGTCTAATGTAATCAAAGCAATACCCTTACTTAAAAGTTGAATCAGTCCCTACTAGGGTATTCCTTCACCTATACGTGAGCGTATATAATTCTACAGGTTCTACAATTGGATATGTCCCACATTGATACGATGTATACACAACCACTGGTAGCCCCTTTCAGTGGGCAGAATTCTGTTGTGCAACACTACTGACCTCGCATTTCAATCCATTTTAATGATTATGTCATTCTTATCTATCTGAGTTATTAGCTAACTTTAATAAATCACACCCGTCATAAATGCATACTTGAGGCTACGTAAATATATTCATACTTTCTTAATTATTACGCCTTTAATATTCATGGTTCATAATATTTCTTTACTTTTTCATAAGTTTACTTCTTATCCTTTTAATATCAATTTACTGTCATTTACCACTTTCATTAAAATGATCTAGATATCTTTTTCCTATTTATTTCCCATTCTTATTAATGACTTTTTCTTATTTCTGTTACTAACCTTTACTATCATCCCTTGTTTATTGTATTTTCCATACCTGTATATCTTATATACTTCTTGCCTTTTTTCATTCTATTACTCGACCACTTAGTTATCATTTACTATTTGGTCTCCATCTTGTCTCTATTGCATATATTTATATATTGATTTTACAATTTAACCATTATTATTATCACAACTTCAATTCTTTAATTCATACTTAGGGATTTCTGCATTTTAATGCATTGGAATCACATTTCCCAAAAGGAAAAGTTAATAATGTAAATCTATATATCTTATCCAAAAAGGGAATTTATGTTACGTTTTAATTACACTGAATAATATTTTGTAGTTATCGAAAAGACAGTACAAAATACGGTAAAATATCCATATTTTATACATCTCTTTCTTTTAGGCGTATTCCTTGTTATTTCAGACGATACATTTTTATTTGCAAAACTGAACTTGATAATCTATAGAAACTTATATTGCAAAACCTACGTTCCAATGAATTAAAATAACACTTAAATCCCATAATTTATTATGATAACTTCTAATTTATATTTGCTTGCATAAATCAATTAATCAACAAATCTGGAATTATAATATAATTTATCAAATTCAAAGATTACCGCTACCTAATACTAAATTCAAGGACTTCTGCTACCCAATACTTTCCAGCTTCAAGTACACGCAATATTAAATACAAGTTATCAATCACCAGGCCTGGCCCGAGACCAAGGCGAACAAGAAACTGGCCTAGGGCAACATCGACCGAAGGGGCAACAGAAAAAAAAGTTCGCTTTTCACTTTCACATATGAACAACACGCGACCTGCTCCTCCGCGCAACCACGCCCAGCTTCCCCCTCCCATGCCTGCTCCTCTCGTGCACGGCCCAGCCTCCCACTGTTCCACGCCCTGCTCTCTTGGCTCTCGTGTGCAACCAAGCCAGCCTGTTGCCATAATTTCATGAATCGATGCCCCAATTTCAAAATGCTGTTGCCCTAATCTCAATTTTCATGATGCTGCCATGTGTTGTGCTGCTGCCCTAATCTTTGACTGAGGGATAATTGTTGTTCCTGATTCCTAATTCCTGAAATGTAAGTTTTTAATTAATATTTAAATATAAATATGATTTTTGGTATGTTTTTTGTCAACTAATTTACTGCAAAATTGCAAATCTTTTCATTGAAAATGAATACGATAAAGTTATGGTTGAAATTGAATAAAACATTAAACTAGAATTGAGTTGAAAAGAATTAAATTATGCAAATAATTCTAAAGATAATGTGATGATGTAGGCTAAAGGATTATGCCGAAATGTTTTGAATTTTTGATTAGTTTGTGTATTTGGTAAATAGTATTAGACAATATTAATCAAGTAAGTAAGATACTTCAACGAGAGAAAATTGATATCGAAGATGCAATTACACATATTAAAGAGCTTGTAGCATTTTTGAAAAATGTAAAGAAAATGGATTTGAAACCACGACGAAGGAGGCTAAAGAAATTGCAAATGAAGTTGGTATTGATCCGATCCTTTTGGAAACAGAGTTGTGCGTAGAAAAAAGTAATTTGATGAACATATCGAAGAGAATAATGATACACAATCTCTAAGATAATTTTTGAGTTACTTATTTTCTTTATATATAATTGATCAAGCTTTAACTTAACTTAGAGACCGATTTGAACAATTTAAGCTTTATGAAGGAACTATTCAATTTTTGTTAAATTTGAAGCTTAAAAATATTAATGATGGTGAGATGAAGAATCATTGCATGAAATTAGAAGACTTTTTGGAACATATCGAAGAACAAGATTTTGTGGTAAAGAATTACTCAATGATCTTCGACAATTAAAATCGATTCTACCACCTAAAGTAACTAAATCAATTGATATTTTATACTTTTGAAGGTGTTATCGGGATGTTAAATGTTTAGCTTGCTTATCGAATTTTATTGACTACTCCAGTTACGGTTGCTTCAGCATAAAGAAGTTTTTCAAAATTGAAAATGACTAAAACATATCTTCGGACTACTATGTCGCCAGAAAGGTTGAGTGGATTAGCTATGATTTCAATTGAAAACGAGTACTTATATATGCTTTTAACTATGAAGAGATAATATATGAGTTTGCTTCAAAAAATACGAGAAGTTGTTTCCATTAATCGTATTAATACGTTATAATATTATGTTGACGTTTAGATTTTTTGATATGCACCCTAAATGGCTTGGTTAACCAATATTTTATGATCATCGCTTAATATATGAAAGAATTTTCATTTTGTTTTTACATTTAAAATCATTGTTGTCGTTTAAGAAATAGGGCAAAAAAATGAAAAATAAAACTCGTCTAGGGCATTGAATACACTTGGGCCGGCCCTGTCAATCACAGAATATGTAGGCAAGATTTATAAATTCATCATACGTATACAATATTAGCCTACAACTCCAAATTTACATTTAGGCATATAGAAATAGATTTACAACGATAAAAATCCAATATTATATAAAGATATATAATTTCTCACTCGTCTTTTTAGCTTTTCGAATCTCCACATCTAATCATTGTTATTTAGTTTGACTCCATTTTTCTCCCTATTTGGATACATATACCACAAGCATACATGTATCTATCAGAAATTTAGATCAAAGAAGCGATTTGGATTTAATTTAGATTTTAGATCTGGATTTATAGTTTACCTTGGATTTGACGATTTGATTCGACACTATTCTTCTTTTCAATTATCCTCTGCTATTCTCCACTTTTATATACATATATAAACTATAACTACTTTTAAGAACTAAGAACTTTATGGAGAAGAAAAAATGGCAGAGTTCTGTCGTCACTTTAAAAAATATGAGAAGAAAGTGAGAGATTAAGTCTGTATTTATAGGGGTTCGAATCAATGCCAGCCGTTAAATTAAATTCTTTTAAATCCAGGTCACTCGGCCACGTCAAAATTTCACAATTGACATCTCAACCGGTCGAACGTCACACCCTTACCGATCGATGTTAATTAGGTTAATTAATTTTGAAACGTTATATTCGTTGATTACTTTACTTTAAAAACCGATTGCGATAATTTATTTCTACGTTCGAGCTTACTTAAACCCTTAGTAATCGTTAACATTAATTTATTTCATTAATTACATTTTATTTCCCTAATTAAATATATAATTGTTTCTGATTCAATAACTTCAAACGTTAATAACTTTTCATTTAAACCCCGACCGGAAAACTTTATGTATGAAAATTGATCAGAAAATCGCCACGAACCCAACGGTGCAAGTTTTACAGCCAAATTCTGAGGTTTGTGAAAATTTTGTTTTCGGTATTATTACTTATTAATAAATTTCTTTTTAAATAATTATTGTTAAAATTACGGGGTGTTACATTCTTTCCCCTTAAAAGAATTTCATCCACGAAATTTCTCAAGGATTGAATCATGCAACATTATTAACGCGCAACCATTCTAAATTAACCAACCAATAGTGTACAAGTGCATGGTGTATCACAATACATATGATATATATGTAGAATAGTTCTAACCAGCGCATCCTATATGAATGCATTCTTTTAAAAATATTTTGAAAATATGGTGCATACAACCTATTTATACTGGTAGTTCTATATGTATGCAAATTTTGAAAAATCAAAAACTTTGTTTTGCATCCAAATCTTCCTACATTTTGATGAATAAAAGTATAGTTCAACCAATTTTTCATCTCTACCATCCAAAATTCTAGCACACCATTTCTAACATCCAAATTTTAGAAAAAATTGGTTTTCTAAACCTATTTTCTTTATGCCAGAAAAGGGTTTAGATGGAGAATTCCATATTTCCATCATTCTCTTGTGTACCATTTTCACTGTACCTTGGAACCTTCTCTTTTGTCCCTAATTCTCTTCCAACTTTTCCAAGTACAGTCCACATAAATAAATTTACTTTCGAATTTTTCAAATTTTAAAACAGTGTTATTTTAAAACAAGTTTGGTTCACCTATTGAGAAGGTATGGAAAAAGAGATTTCATAGCTAAAATAGCTTTTTCCCTTATCACCAACTATATTTTATTTTACTGCCACTTCTGCTGCACAGTAAAATTCTTACTTCCTAACCCGTTGACTTTTTCCCTTGTTAAGCATATGGCATTTCAAAAATATTTTTTTTTCCTTTTTACTGTTCAAAACCTTTTCAAATAGTTGGAAAATCTTTAAATTTCAAAGATTCATTTTTTTTCAAAGTTTTTTCTTTTCATAAAAGTATTTTATTCTTATAATCAAATAATTTTGAACAAAAATTCTCGAAAGTGTATGTGTGTACATATATATATATATATATATATTTCTCTTTCAAAATAGTTTATGTCAGATCCTACTCAGCCAATAGTTTAACATCTATAACGGACTCTATTCTATAACATGGTAAGTGTCAATTTCAAAAACTTTTTCATTTATTTTAGAATAACATCTAGCACACAAGTTCATTTATAAATTATGACTTTTAAGGCATAGGGATAGTGACATGTGGCATCATAACAACATTTCCTTATCCTTCGCTCGCTAAAATTTATCTCCTAAACTTTTATTACATTTTGGAACTTAAATTTACTATTTTTAGTAGCTAATTTAATAAATCTCCTAATTTTATTTTATAAACTTCCAGTCATTTATTTATTTTGCATTAGTTAAGCATCTACATGAGATTTCCATATTTACACAGTTTTTCAATTAATATAGCGGTCCATCCAGAAAATCAATTCTCAAAAGGAACATTTCTCATGATTTAAACTATGCACAATTAGAATAACCCATTGGCAAATTGACTTGGCAGAATAACTTTTCCACCATTTGTCTTTCCTTCCTTGTTTGTCATCTTATTACACTCTGTCACTATCTTCTCTTAATCTAAATCTCATGATAGTATTCTCAAATTTTTTGGTATTTACTTTCTTTATCCTTGATCTTCATGCGAGCATACTCTAGAACTCACAAAAGTGTATTTTAATACCATTCATCATTCCTTTGTGGTTTCTTCTTACGCATTCACACATGCCTAATAAAACATTCCTTACGCTCTATGGGGATTCTTTATTGCTACTTTATGAGCAGTCATCACTATTTTCTTCACAGCCTTACCCCTTACCCCGTTTTACCTAGGCAGTCATCCTTATCTACTCCACATTAAAAAAATTATTTGGTTTTCGCCACTTTTTTTTCAAAAATTTAAAACTTCAAAATTTCAAAGCACTTAATCTCAAAACTTTAATCTTTAAAAGTACAAACTTAGAAACTTTTTATTAAATTCAAAAATAGCTTGGTGTCTTAACTTTTAAAACTACAATTAAATTTTAAAAAGTTCCTTTCCTTTTTCTTCATATTAACTTTTCTTTTTAAAGCCCCTTTCAATAACAAAGATTTTTAGTTCTTAAAATTGGGATTTTTAACTCAAACCATTTATTAAGTTTTTCTTTTTACTTCCCATACCACTCCATTTCTTTAAAAACACTCTTTACAATGTTTTCAAAACATCTTTTACAGTTTTAAATAATAAAAACTGGTATAGACAAGGACACATACATCCTATTACTTACTTATTCTATCTCCACTTCCACCTTAGCAGAGGTTCTAATAACATATGAGGGGAACTTTTAAAAGTGTAATCAACACGCACAACTATGGAAAATATCCATTTTCCTTTGTTTTGTCTTTAATTTCATATGGTACTTCTAATTAAATTATTAGCATTATTTTTAATATAATCTCCTAACGCTATTTCTAATTACTAACATTATTTTATATAAATTTCCGATAATGTTACTACTATTTAATTTTCTTCTACTTAAACGGCTCTTATTTACATGGCTTCTATTTATATACCTTTCTTCTCAATTGATTGTCTTCTCTATTAAACCATTGCAGTGCATTTGCCTACTACTTTACTTTTGGGTTTTAATATTCTTTTCTGTGTTATTTATCCCATTCAAAACTTATACCAATTTCTATTGTCTACCCTTAAAAAGAATTTTAGAACTTAAAATGTTTTCATCTCAAACAAATCAATGAGCTATATACGCTCTCCTAACTATTATTATTAACTTTTTATTAAACCTATTTTCTAAAATTTCCAATTTTATTCTACTAAAACTTTTTATTTAAATACATAGGTATTTTATTTTTTCCAAAATTTAATATTTACTTACTTTTCAAAAATATGGTTTTTCTACCTTCAAATAATTCCTTTGAAAATTATTTCAAATATATTATTTATATATTTTCTCTAACTTTTATACTAAAATCATTTCAAGATTTACACTAAATTCTTTTATATGGGTGCAAACTCAAAGTGGGTTTTTATCCGTCCCTTCTTTTGGACTTTCCTTCTTTTATACATACTCTCTGACTTGTCCCCCTTTTTTCAAATATTAAAATCCGGCTATCATCTTAAAGTAATTAGTACACACCTTCTTTCGGGAATTTCTTTCTTTTGGATATCTACAACATATAGACTCTTACTTTTCCCTTGTTTGGACCTAATGTACATCGTCAATCAGCAATCCTTCGGGGATCTATAACCATTGGGCTATTGAGGGTCCAACTAGGGAGTCACATACCATCCAGCTTCAGGGACCTTCCATATGTTGCACTTATGCTCTTCTTAAGTAAATGCTTTTTCATATGACCTATTTTTCATGGGGTGATTGGGATAGGTGTATATCTTAAACTTCATATATTGTTCCAACTCATAGTTGAATTGTCCATCTTCTTATAATATAGTTGTGACTACTTCTATAGTCAGAACTTATAGGGTTTGGCATATAATATGTATAATTACAATAAAAATTATAAATACATTCAATCAACGTTTTCAAAATTTTAAGATCGACTAACCTATGCTCTGATACCAAATGTAATAACCCACACCCCAATGGGCCTAAATTTTCGCTAAATCGAAAATCCAAGTCCACCAAAATATGGACCATTTCTTTGGTATCCTAAAATAAATGAATAAATGCATATCAAAGCACTCTCGATATAACTCATAGCGGAATAGTAAGGTATAATAAATCATATAGTACTGACCAAGATTGACACTTCCAATAACTATTGTCATTGTCAGTGCCGAGCATGCATAAGGAAACATCTCCTTCCACTATTCCATCTTGCACTAGTACATGTCTCTGTAAAACTGTCATATGGGTTGGAATGAGGAGGGGAGTTAGAACAACGTTCTAGTGATTGGTAAATTATAAACTTTATACGTAACACTAGTTTATGCTGATTATCTTCCATCACATGTTATGTCCTTTTATTTTACTTAGTCGTGTCGACTCCACATATGCGTACGATACGCCCCATCTACCCAAAGTAGACCAATACTACATACGTATATATATAATATCGACATACGTATATATATAATATAAGTACTATAGTCCCCCTTTGGACTAAGAAATGTCCCCGCTAGTATCCATAACCTTCCACCCAATCAGGATCCATCATCAATGTAGTTCACGTCCTCATCATCATGCATACCAAGGAACTCCCACAGTGCCTAATAACGGTGTTATAATAGTTTAGCGGTATTCTATCTCGTCTTAGGGATTTCCTTACTTATTTGCTTCCTATTATTGATTCAGCTCCACAGACTATATAGGACTCAGCTCCTCGGACTACCCCACTCATTTTGAAAGACCTCACTTAAGGGTTATCTAGTTTTACCTCCTAACAAACTAACAAACAACTATTTTGGTGCATGATCTAAACGTGACTTATACTAGTAGGAGCTGTTGTTCATTTAGGTGTAACTTTCGTCTTTCCACCGACCACTCGGGACCAATGACATTCTCGACCTATGTACAACTCCTACTCCCTAATATGGTACCAAACATACTGACATAGCACCGAGCCTTACTCACCTTCCCATTTAGATTGCCTAATGCAATCAAGGCAATACCCCTTCTAAAAAGTTGAACAGACCCTGCTTGGGTATTTCTTCACTTGTATGCAAGCGTATATAATTCCACAGGCCCTAAAGTTGGATATGTCCCACATCAGTATAATGTATACACAATTGCTGGTAGCCCTTTCGATGGAAGACTTTTGTTGTGCAACACTGCTGACTTCGCATTCCAACCCATTTTAATGACTATGTCATTCTTATCTATCTAAGTTATTAGCTAGCTATAATAATTCACATCCGTCATAAACACATACTTGAGGATACGTAAATATATTCATATTTGCCTAACTATTACTCCTCTAGTGTTCAACGGTTCATAATATTTCTTTACTTTTTCAGGCATTTACTTCTTATCCTTTTATATCAATTTACCGTCATTTACTGCTTTCATTAAAAGATCTAGATATCTTTTCCTACTCATTTTACATTTATCATTAATGATTTTTTTGTTCCTTTTAACCTTTATTACCCTCCCTTGTTTAATGGACTTTTCATACTCATATATTTTATGTGCTACTTGCCTTTATTCATTCTACTACTTGCCTACCTTGTTATCATTTACTATAGGTTTCCATCTTGTCTCTATTGCATATATTTATATATTGATTCTACAATTTAACCGTTATATTATCACAACTTCTTTAATTAATACTTGGATTCTGCTTTTTAATGCATTAGAATCACATCTTCCCAAAATAAAAGGTTAACACTGTAAATCTTTATATCTTATCAAAAAAGGAAATTTGTGTTAAGTTTGGAATTACAAGGAATTATATTTTGTAGTTATCAAAATAGACAATACAAAATACGGCAAAAATATCTCTGTTATCTAGCCTTTTGACCTAACCATAGTTGGACGAACCTAATTAGTCGGACTTGAAAGTTATCAAGGCAGAGAGCCCAAATGGATAGCTAATAAGCCTAGAAGCCACAATGCATGGCCACCTACTTCAGAAAGAAGTCCAACACCACTTAGCTACCTAAGTGATGGTTCGATACTGATCCATCATACGGATCGGTATCGATCCCTACACCTTCATCAATACCACTTCACGTCCTTTCTACTTCAAAACCATGGTGATTGCAAGCCATCCCAATTTTTGAGGTATCGTTTGCATGCAAATTACCATCAAATGTCTTGAGTACATGAAGTCAGGAATTCCATCCTACCACCAATCCCACTAATTGGTCTAGAAACAAGCTTCTAGCAAAGTAATAAAGAAGAAAAACATGAAGTTACCATCAAATCACATCTACTCAAGGCCATCAGAAAGACCCATAAGGCAATCTTATGGATCAGTACCGATCCATGACAAATGATGACATAGCCACAATCATCCGTGCATCTTTCTTCCTGAACGTGGAGAATGTGGCTGGGAACATAGCGGAGGGATTTCCATTGACCTTCAGCTATAAATAGAGGTAGAGTGGACATTTTAAAGGATCTCTTTCAGTTGTTTATGAATTTCTTTATAAGTTCTTGTAATCCTGAGGTTCATTACCAATCCATAAGAACAGTGATTGTAAGCAACAATATAATCGACAACAAAGTTAAGTGGACATAGGCAACATTTAGCTGAACCACTATAAAGTTTGTGTGTCTCGTTTCTACTGATTTTCATTTAATTTCTTTACTTGTTCCTCTACTGTAATTTCTTAGGTGTTTGTACCACATTCTGGTGTAAACATTTTGGTGCTTTCACTGAGAATGTTATTCTTAGGATATTTGGATTAATCTACTACTGGGTTGCTTTAGTCCGAGAGATCGGTCCATTTTTTTTGTTTTTGCATTCAAAACTGATCAAATTTCCCTAAAATCAAAGGAAAGCTACATTGAATAATGGCCCCATGAAGAGATCAATCCACCACTTCTAGAGCTATAGATGATGTCGAGAATGTTGGCTCTCAACACGTGAAATAATTTGCAACCAACCACTGCTGAAGTGCAAAACCCGTCGGAGCTAATAATGAGGGTTAAGATGGACTATATAATGAAACAAATAAAGGATAAGCTATAGAGAGCCATGACAAAATGCAATAACATATGCAGGAGAGTATCAGCTTATTGAATCAACTAACCCATAACTGTCGAAGAAGCAGGAAGGAGCTGACAACTTCTGATTCAGATGACAGTTCTTCATCATCCAGAAAAAGGCTTAGGGAAGGAAAGTAGAAGATGGTCAGAAAAGAGATCACCATTTCGAGGAAAAAGATGAGGACTGGTCGTGGTTAGAATTTGGGGATCGGTGCAAATTCTCAAGCAGGGGTCGGTACCAAACCACCAATCAACTTGGTGGATGAGCAAATTGATGTCCTAGGCGATAATGGCAGAGCTACGTTTGGTCATGCTGTTGGCGGCCAGAATGTTGGAGATTAGGCGACCGCTGTCAATCCGCTGCGTAGAAATCAATCTAGTAGAATGCTGGACGAACGATTCTCCTGGAGTAAGGAGAACCCAGGTATAGTGACCGAACCGAGAGCATTTGTCGAACCAAACACTCGGGGCAGACTATGATTACCGCCATCCAGTGGACCTGTAGAGCCGGAGAACTTGGATGAGATGGTGAGAAAATTACTGAATGAAACTCAGCATCGAAGTAACGATGAATGAGGCTCTTCCCCTAGCTGGAACCCGTTCACTGAAGAGATACTACGTGAGATTATCCTAGGAGGTTCATGATGCTAACAATGTTTTCATATAATAGAAGGACGAATCTGAGGCAGCATTTGATGAAGTATGAATGTCATATGGATTCAGTAGAGAAACTGATGCTGTCAGGTGTCGTTGTTTCCTAATATTCCTCAAAGGTGTTGCGACGATGTGGTTTACCCAGCTTCCGTTGAGATCCATATCATCTTTTAATCGGTTAGCATGAAAGTATATTGAGAAATTTCATTTACACACCACTTGTCCTAAAGACGTAATGCCACTGTCAAACCTCTTCCAAGAAGCGAGAGAGTCGTTGAAAGATTTTTTTTAAACAGATTCCACATGGCTGTGGTGGAAGTTAGCAATGCTCAGGAAGATATTTTTTTGATGGCACTATAAGGGGGATTCATCCCAACACTGATTTTGAGAGATGGCTGAATATGAAACCCCCGCCAATGATGGATGTGTTTTATAGAAAAGCGAACCAATTCTTGTACTTGGAAGAGGCAAGTACTACTACTACCAGGAAGATCAATGTTGAGCAGTCGACAGAAGTTATTTAGAGTAATGTTGCTATGAAGCAGTCTAGAGAGAATTCCAGGAATGTTGATGTTAATGTTGAAAATAAAAGTGGTGGCCACAGAAGGAATGATGACAGGGCCAAAGACTGAAAGTCTGGTTGCCAAAGGTGCCCTAGATTTCCAAAGTCCGACAATTACACCTAGCTGAACAATTCAATTGAGAACTTATGTCTTGCGACCAAGGGTGCAGAGCAATACAAGAAGCCGACTCTAAGGGAGTTGACTGAAAAGGAGAAGAAATCTATAAAGTATTGCAAGTTCCATGAATCCTACGGTCACAACACAAACAAGTGTAGACACTTATGTTATGTGATCGAAGGTTTAACAAGAAAGAAAAAGCTACAGCAGTTTGTCAAAGTCCCGTAGGATGGTGGACAAGGAAGTTTTTACCCCCAAGGATCATCGTTCCAACGGGGACAAGCCAGGCCTGGTGTGACTGAGCCCAAGAAGCTTGAAATGAGATTGATCATTAACATAATTTCCGGAGGACAACATCCAGCAGAAAGGAGCTAGAACGAAATGGAAAGATATGCAAGTGCTTTGAAACATGCAATGACTGAGAGTTGCTTTGCCGTCGAAGACGGAGCCTCGGCAAAGCTGTTCAAGACGATGGCTAACAATATTATTTTTAGAAACAAGGATGCTGATGGGGTTGAAGCCCCAACATTCGACCTTTTGGTGATATCGGCCATGATTGGGCCGGCTATTATGAGAAAGGTGCTGGTTGACTATGGTAGTTCAGTCAACATTCTGTTAAGAAAAGGGGGAATTAGTTTAAAGGACAAAATTGTTTATTTTTTTAGCCTCAAGGATACAACCTCCATATTTTAGCCGCACGGACAAACATTCTCCCAAAATTAGCCATAAGGGCAAACCACCAAAATTACCAACCATCACTCATGACACAACCACCCACGACCATCACCTACACCACCAGCCTCATCGTTGCTCCCAACACCACAACAATCGCCAAAATCTAAAATTTTAGTAGTAGGTTCAACATTGCTACTATGTAATATCAGTTTCCTTTTATTAAATAAAATGACACTAGGCAATGTCATTAATGTCATTATAAGCTAAAATATACATATACTTCTACTTTTCCAATTAAATTTACTCCTTCATAATCACCATCAATACATATCCTACTATATATAAAGAAAATGTGCATCGTTAATTTTTTTTAAAATAAAACAGAAAACCTGATACTGCACATTATCATTGATATCTACTATCAAAAAACTGCTACTATCAAATATGTATAAAACTATCATTATATCTACAATCAAAAAACTGCTACTATCAAATGTGTATAAAACTACAATTATTAGATGTGTATAAAAATGCTGCTGTCAAATGTATATCTACTATCAAAAAACTGTTACTATCAAATGTGCATAGAACTGCTACTATCAAATGTATATAAAACTGCTACTATAAAACTGCTACTATCAAAATGTATATAAAATTGTACTATCAAATGTGTATAAAACTACTGCTATAAAACTGCTACTATCAAAATGTGTATAAAACTGCTACTATCAAAATGTGTATACAGTATCATTTACTACTACTATAAAAAAACATAAAATTTGTATAAAACTACTACTATAATTCATAAATACTATTAAATGTGTATAAACTGCTACTATAATTCAAAAAAACTAAAATTCATAAACTACTACTACAAACATAATAAATACACACTTCATCTATAAAATGGTACATTTGTTCAAAAACTACTACTAAAATTCATAAACAGCTACTATAATTCATAAAACTGCTACTATAATTCATAAATACTATTAAATGTGTAAATTGCTACTGCAATTCAAAAAAAACAACTACGGTTCAAAAACTGCTAATACAAGCATAATAGGTATTAAAAAATAAAATAAAATGATACTACAATTGTAATTTTTATTACAAGTAAATTACAACAAAAAATGTTGAACAAAACTGATACTAAATAGTATTATTTTATTCTTATTTAATTCAATTAAAAATATTATTACAACTCGTAAAATGCTACTGCAAAATAGCATTGTAGTCTAAGATTACAAACTCCACCAACAAAATGATATTACAAATCAGAAAAATATTACTACAAATAAAAAAATGTTAAATACTTCAAAACTGCTACTATAGTTCACAAACTGATACTACATAGTAGCATTGTCCTTGAAGCTTAAAAATTGTTATTCTACTATATTATATTGAAAAGTTTGACCTTCTAACTAAAAAATTGAGAGCATGTCCTTGAAGTTAAAAAATTGATGAAATTTGTCCTTCATACTATTTTCCTGTTAAGAAAGCTTATGACCAGATGCTCTTGGAATGCAAAGACTTGAAACCGTGTAAATCTCGTATCCAGAGGTTTAATGGGATGACAACTGAACCCATCGGGTGTGTGGATATATACCTATGGTGCTAGGAGAAGGTGACCACAAGAGAGTGCGGGTTGTGACCATCGTCGTATTGGACAATTATTCAGCCTATAATGCATTTCTGGGCCAACCAACCCTAGCTAATTTTTGAGCGGCCATTGCTTCATGGTGATTGATGATGAAATTCCCGACGGAGAATGGAGAGGGAATTGTGCAAGGAGACCAGTGGATTGGACGTGAATGCTACGTCGCAGAACTGAAAGATGTGAGATGATGTGAGAAAGGAAAAGATATGGAGAAGACACTTTGCATAAAATCTTTGGATGCATAGTAAACCACCTCCTGAGCCCTGGCTCAAGCAACATAGTCGATTCCACAAGGATATGGATTGGAGAAAAGAGCCAGAGGATGCAAGGGCGGTTCCCACCGAGTTAACGATCAACATCCCAGTCAGTTTGGGATGATCCTATGTGGATCCTGAAGATTAGATATCAACTCAGCATGACGATGATGAACGAATTGACTAGTTTCTCCAAGCAAACCTGAATGTGTTCGCCTGGACACATTTTGAAATGTGTGGAATATCGCCAGAGATAGCATGCCACACATTAAATGTAAACCCCAAATGCTTTTCTTTGAAATAGAAATACCGTAACCTAGGTCCGGAGAGATTTATTGCACTAAAAGAAGAGGTGGATAAGCTGAAAAAAACGGCTTCGTCCGTGATTCTCTGTACTCGAAATGGGTATCCAATCCGGTTCTAGTAAAGAAGTCCAATGGGAAGTGGAGAACGTGCGTTGACTATTCCGATCTGAATAAGGCATGTCCGATAGGTAGCTTCCCGCTCTCGGATCAACCAGTAGATTCAACCTCTGGACACGAACTTCTATCACTCATGGATGCCTACTTTGGCTACAACTAGATTCCCATGTACATCCCGGACCATGAACACACTAGCTTTATAATTGACCTAGGACTATATTGTTATCTTGTTATGCCTTTTGGTTTGAAAAATGCTAGAGCAACGTACCAGAGGCTTGTGAATTTGATGTTCGAGGAACAGATTGGGCGTTCAATGGAAGTCTACGTGAACGATATGCTTATGAAATCATGGAAATCGATGAACCACATTGTTGACCTAGCAAAGATGTTTGGTGTACTCCGTAAGTATGGAATGAAGTTCAATCCAGTAAAGTGTTCATTTAGGGTTGCATCGGGGAAGTTCTTGGGTTTTACAGTGAACTCGAGAGGGATAGAAGCTAATTCGAAGAAGATTCAGGCACTGAGGAATATCGAAGTCTCGAAGTCGATAAAGGATGTACAGAGTTTGAATAGGAAGGTGGCTAAGCTGTTTCATTTCTAGAGCCATCGATAAATGCATCCCTTTCTTCGATCTCCTCAAGAAAGGGAAGAGAAATTTTGTTTGGACGCTAAAGTGCAGAGATGCTTTTCAGGCTTTGGTGGATCAATTCAAGAGACCCCTCATCCTGTCAAAGCCACTGGAAGACGAGGACTTGTTCGTTTACTTGGCAGTGTTGGTGCACGCTTTGACCATTGCACTTGTGCGTGAGGAGTCTTGAATTTAGATGCCAGTGTATTACATTGGCAAGCGATTGACGGTGGTAGAGAGGAATTACCCAAAGTTGGAAAAGCTGGCATACTGTCTGTTGATCACTTCGAGAAAACTCAGCCCATACTTCCACCGTCATCCGATCAAGGTTCCCACTGACTAGCCTTTGACATAGGCCTTGCAGCGACGTGAAAATTCTAGAAGGTTATTGAAATGGAACATTGGATTGAGTCAATATGAAATAACGAACCATCCTCGAAGGGAAATCCAGGGCCAGGCGAGAAAAGAGTCAAATGGAACATCTTTTGCGACTCCCAACTGGTGGTGTGCCAGGTGAGAAAAGAGTTTCAAGCAAGGAGGAAAGGCTAGCTCTATATCTGAACAGAGCCCTTGAGTTGCTTAATAAAAAAAGTTCTACACGATAATGCATATTCCCTACGTGGAGAATGCGAAGGCTGATTCGCTGGCCAAATTTGCTAGCTCATGTGATGCACAACTCATGGGCCTAGTCCTGGTGGAAGTATCATCAACTCCGAGCATCAACCATATGGATATCGATTGGATCTTGAAGGCTAAATCTGAAAAGGAGTCGTGGATGACTCTGATTAAGAATTACTTGTAGAAATGAATCCTTCCAGATAGGAAGAACGAGTGATGGCAACTCCTTTCAAAGCTTCAAGATTTATTATTCAAGAACGAGTGCTAGGCAGGAAGGGATTCTCAGTCCCCTTGCTTGGTGTATTGCTAATGAAGAAATCAAGCGAGTCCTCGGAGAAGTGCACGAGGGAGCTTACGGTGACCACACTGCGGGGCAAACCCCAGCAAAGAAGATTCTTCACTATGGGTACATTTGGCTAACTGTCAACCGAGATGTAGCAGATTACACTAGGAAGTGTAACAAATGCTAGCGGTTTGAAAAAATTCCTAAAGCCCCACCAATAAAGATTACGAAAATGGTCAGTCCTTGACCGTTTGCTGTGTAGGAATAGAAATTATTGGTGTGCTACCGATGTCCAAAGGTGGCACGAAATACGCCATCATTTCTGTCGACTATTTTATGAAGTGGGCTGAATCGAAGCCGCTAGCCACATTCACTACTAAGAAGGCGATCAACTTCGTAGTCAGACACATCATCAGTCATTTCGAGGTCATACAAACGATCATTTCTGATAACAGAACACATTCGACAGCGCCAAGTTTAAAGCTTCTGTCGCAGGCATCATATCAAGAAGAAATTTGCAGTAGTAGTGCACCCACAAGTGAATAGATAGGTAGAAGCTGTGAACAAGATAATCAAGTCCATTCTTAAGAAATGATTGGAGAAGGCCAAAGGCAAATGGGTTGACAAACTACCATTAGCACTTTGGGCTTACAGAATGCCCACAAGTCCACAACCGGCCACTCCCCATTTTCCCTAGCCTATGGATCAAAGGCTATGATTTTAGGCGAACTCAAAGTACCTTATCATCGAGTGACTTGTTACAACCCCAGAACGAATGAAGAACTCCTACTAGTGTCTCTTGACATAATCGATGAGAAGCATAATGAAGTTGACTCGAGAGCAGCCGCACATCGAAAACGAGTTGCCCGATATTACAAACCAAGGTTAGGAGCCGGACCTTTGAGATTGGAGATTTCATTCTCTAACGAATCTTCCCGGCCCCCATGAACATGGGACCGAACTGGGAAGGTCTGTATGTGATTGAACAGAAGCTTGGAGAAAGAACATTCAAGCTAGCAACCGTTGACGGGATTTCACTCTTGCGGGCATGGAATGGCAAAAACTTGTGATGCTATTTCGCTTAAGATCTGAATGTGTAAATATTTGGTCAAGTTTAATGTAACAAGACATCATCTGTCATTTTCGGTGAATATAGAATGAAACGACTTCTTGAATCTGTTATCATATCCCTGTTTAACCATAAATTGTGGATTATGGTGAATATGAATGAATCTGCATATGTGTAACGTAGGTGTGCAGGTACACAGAGATAGGTGCCAACCGAACTTCTACGGTCAATGATCGGACCTTCGAAGTAAAACAACTCCTGGCGTCCAAAGATAGATGCCTACTAACTCCTTCAACCGATGACTTGGGGGCATTAGTTTAAACATGCAAGGGCAGAGTGAGACAGTTCGCCCCAGCAGCTTATGTCTAGAGTTTGGTAGAGCACCCAAACCTTGCCCATGGAATGGAAAGGTGAATGATCGACTTCAGAGTCTAGTGGGGTCTTATTCAAACCCTAATTGATGCCCAGAGTTAGACGCGGTCGAAGAACAAGCATCCTTGAAAGGGATGCCCAAATCACCGCCTCAGGTGAATAGCAACAATCAATACCCAGAGTCAGGAATGATAAGGTTCAAACATCTCGGAGAAGGATGCTCGACACACCATTCCAAGTGTTCGAAACTCAGTTGAATCCCAGAGTTGAACATGGTCAAGCAAAGGCACTCTGAAGTAAGTACTATTAGTTGTTATTTCGCAGTTATGAGAATAAGGCAATCTCAATTGCGGTCACTGGTCAGACAGAACCTGATCGAAAACAAACAAGATGGGTTAACAACTTGGAAAGATAACGACAAAGAGATGGTTCACAAGTGTAGAAACAAGTTATCAAGCACATTTCTCATAACTCAAACAAGTCAACATAGAGTCTAAAAAGAAAACTAAAGTATTATTAACATGACATTCAAATGAAAAGCGAGGGCGGAACCCGCATAAAGCTGGCCAAGATAAAAGCAAATCCTATTGCTATAAAATAAGAGATAGTAAAAAATCACTTTTGATGCTTAGGTTCCCTTTTCTTTTTCTCTTCTCCAGAGGAATGTGCACTAGGATCCTATGGCTTTTTTGTGCTCCTACCCTCCCTTCCTCGGCCTTTGAATGAGGTACTTTTAGAAGATCCGGTAGGTACACTTGGACTGTTTCCGGGCATGGGAAGAGTGACTGGAGCAAGGATGGTATGGTCGGGCAGAGCTATGGAAAGAGGAGGATGAATGAACATAACTAGCTCTTCCTTGATCATCTTGGCCGATAGAACTTGAGCCTGAAGCATATCCTTCATTGTGGGCCCTGAAAAAGGCCCAGAAAATCTAGTTATGGGAACGTCCTCATCAATCGGAATACCCAGGAGGTCACTAGTCGTCTCACCTTCCAGGGTGTGGATCATTTATGCACCAGGTCCAGGGACCCGCTAGTTGGGATGTTCAAATTGGTCTAAAAGTTAGACACGACTATCGATTCAATCATTGATGCTTGCTACCCTAGCTGGGGATCTTCCTTAGGGAGGGCGACAATGGCAACCTGACCTGAAAGTTGAGAAACATAAAAGGAGATATTAGCGACATTGATCGGTGTTATGTGAGCCTTCTCAAATATGCGTGAGGTCAGAGAGATATCTCTACCTAACTTAGACTCGGTATGAGTAAGAGTGCCATCAGAATTCTCCTCCAGATTGGGGGATATAATGGTTGTCTTTTGAAACTAGGGTGCATCTAGATTGTACAAGGGATCCGATGGAGAGATTGAAGTAGTCTATGCACAAAGGTAAGATTTATGTCGCATCTTAAGGAGTAGTCCCAGAACCTTCACCTTTGTTTCTCTGGATATCGGTAGCCCATTTAGGTGCAGGATGAGCTTGCCCACTCTAAGCGCTTTAATCTCGTCTGCATTCAAAAGCTCGCATTCCAACCCTTCCAGGTTTACTTCACCCCTATCCAAGGATTCCCACTCTTCTTCCACTATGTTTTACCATGCAAAGCCAAACCCCTAGGATAGTCCTTGTGAAGCCACTCTAGATTTCTAAATTTTATTATGTTGGCATTGTAGTTGATGATGATCATCTCGAATTTCTCCTTAATTTGCCTCTTTGTAGCCTCGACTTGATCGTATAATCCTTTGGCATGAACTATCGCCTCATCCCTCTCCTTGTGAGCATCTAACAACTCTTTAAAGTAGTTATGAGCCTGCATGAGAGCGTCGTCCTTTTCCTTCTTTTCTTTCTTTAGTTGTTCTTTAATGCTCTCGTGCTGCGCTTTCAAATCCACTACCTCTTTTGCTAGGCACTATTTCTCTTCCTGACAAAAGATGACTTTTGTGATGAGCGGACTCGATTTAACTTTGGTGGTTTTGCTTCTCTAGCTTAATCGACTCAGTCAGGTCTTTGACTTTCTGCTCAACTTCTTCTACGCAACTTCCGTGTTGAGATGGGTTATAGTCTCCTTATATTGCTCAGCCTCAAGCTTCAGTCCCGCAACCTCTACCTTTTTGTTTTGAACATATTTTGAGACCACCTCAACAAATCTTTTCCATTTGGAGTACTATTTTTAAATGTCATTGATGTAAGCCGTAGTTTGAACTTGGATGTGCTGAGGGATGTCTTTTAGATCCATTGCAAACTTGACTATGTCAAAACAAATTTTCGAAAAATGACATTTCAAATTAGCCATGTATGGGTTGGAATAGACCTGCTCTATCATCCCACTTGGAGGCATGATACCTTTCTTATTAGCCTTATGGTGAGAGGAGTCAGGGGAAACAAGTTTGGATGATTTCTCAAATTATAGGTGAGTACAAGAAAGCACCATTTACTTTGTGCAGTGGGGAGTCTAAGTAGGGACACGAGAAACTTCATCAAGCAGAACGTCATCGGGTCGTTAAGAGTACTTGTCGAAGCTTCTAGGCAGAGGTGACCTCAATCTACGCCTTGAAGATGAATCATGAGAGTCATAACCCCTATCTCGGCCTCCTCGATCTCGGCTCAAGTGCCTGCTGGTTTCTGAGTCATGGCTGGTTCCGTAAGAACGTTCAAGTGGATTGCGCCTCTTATGCTTCCCTATCTGACTCTCGAGAGAATAAAACATAACCCTATGCTCCATTGAACCTGCAAATGAAACTGAGACGAATTAACTCTCATAGGACGAAAATCACGATGCAAGCTAAGCAAGGTGCAGTGCATGTGTGTATGTGTATGTGCACCCTAGTGTCCTACCAACAGACCGTGAGTCTGAATTTTGCTGTCAAGGGTGATCTCCCCGCATGGGTTATTGGCAAGTCACTCTATAGACGGATAAGGGAGTTGATATCTCCAAGACTCATGTTGTCCAGACCAAAAGAACCAAATTCATCGGAATCGGACCAAGGCCCATGTAGACGTCATCGAAAAGAAGGATCGTAGTCTCATCTGTTATAGTGGTGGGTGGAGGTTGTGTAGGAGTTCGCCTCATAGCAATCTTTATCTTTTGTCGCTTCCTTAAAAGAAATTCATGGCCATCATTACCATTATCACTGGAAGGTTCACGACCTATGTCGGCATCATCATGGCCTGTTCCACTACCTTCACCTTCTTCAACATGCTCATGCACTTCTTCAGGTCCAATTACAGGACTTTAGAATGGGGCACCTGTGGGTCCTCGCCGTTATTATCGAACGAGGAATCACCCTCGTCACTATCGATAGCAATTGGAATTTGACAGATGCTGCGGCCCACTTCTAGCAAGTTGTAGGGCAAATGATTTTCGTCGGTGAGAAGTTATCTCGCCTCCCTCTCTCCAGTCGAGACTTAAAGGGGAGTCCTAACAGTATCTGCAAGAGCAGCGCTACTAGGCCTCCTCAATACATCTGAAAGAGTAAAGGAATATGATTTGAGCAAACTTAATTATAAAATGAGCTCATATGAAAATGAATGGATCAAGACTTACATCTGGATTGCCACTTCTGTGCGAATCCAAGCGGGCAGAAAACGAAGAAAAACTCATCCTTTAAATAACTTAGCTTATTCCAAGTGCCCATGATGATTATGCAGCTTTTGGCAGGTTTTGGGAAAATAAAAAAGGATTCCCTTTCCGGTGTTTGAAGCTATGCATATAACGGATTTCTTCATCGCTTAGGACACGATTCAAGTGTCAGGCGAAGATAATATAGGCACTATGCAAAAAGGCTTAGTTGTTGGGATGCAGCTAAGCTAAAGCCAACCTCATAAAATTCAGTACTCGACGAATGAACTGATTAAACAGTGGGACATACTCCACCAGGCACATATATTAGTTACATGTAGTGTACACTGCCGGGGGATGGTGCACCCACTGGTGGCGTGTAGGGACCAATACATCCTCAAACGGGATGCCATGTCTATCACATATTCTCCTAAGAGCCCTTTCTACGATTTTAGAGGTAGTAGAGTCTACAGGATCATCTAATATAACCGCATCATCGAGACTATCCGTAGCAGTCTCTACCTCTGGACCTTCTACCGGCTCAAGAGAAATCTCTTAGGAAGGTTGTTCAACTTGTTGATTAGTGGGTTGAGATATGGATGGTGGGTGAGTATGTCTTACCGTAGGAACTATAGTCGAACTTGACTCAGTATTTGACTCAACATATTTAGAAGTTGATGGGCCTATAGCCATCGTGGAGAGATGCATTGAGCATCTACGATCCATAACTATCAAAACTCAACACACAAGTGATATCAGAAAAATTAAAAGCTAAGCCCCATACCAAAGTGAAAACCCAGTAAGGTGTGGTACAGTTCACAGTGTTGCACAATATTGTGCAGTATCGGTGTTCGATGTTGTGCAATAGTTCATTTGAAAGCCAGTTTATTATACAAAGTGGCCTTCATTGCTGACCGTCCCAACGGACTTCACGTCGTCGACCATGCATTGGGAACACCATGGAACCTAGAAGACTTCACTTGAGAAAACCTTGGCATTGATTACTTTTGCAAAATTCTCTCAAGTGCTTCAAAGTGGAATTTTACCCAGTGTAGGATCGACGCCTATCCATAGCCCTGGTTTGAAATTCCACCATCTCCTACATCATCCTACCTATGGTTCTCCTGAGCACGACCATGATGCAAGCGTTGGCGATCTCAACCTACAACATCTCCACCTACCTAGGATAATGGATCTCGAAGGTGGTAAAGGGTTCGAAGTGAAAGGTCGGGTTGGTTGTGCAAGAGCTGGCGATTGGAGGCTGGTGGTAGGTGCGACTAATGACGGTGATGATTAGAGGTAGGCGTGGGCCAGGTGTGCTCCGATTTGATGCAAAGAAATCCTATGGCGGTGTAACCACCTATGTTTTACGTATCAAAGGATCGTAAAATATTTTTATTTTTATTCATCTAAGGTCATATGACTCTAAAATTTTGGGAATTGACTCTTAGGGACATTTTTCACATCTATTATTTTTTCTACATTTCTATGTGACCATTTTGACCCTAAAAATCTCGTTTGGACAATAACTTCTGATATGAGCCAAATTAGGGTCTTAAACCACTTTCATTGCTTTAGGATAATGGTTTCCCATTCTGTAGAGTGGTCATAATAGAAAAAAAGATGTGTCATTTGAAAGTTATGGTAGTTTTAAGTTTGACTGTTGTTGGACAGTCTTAGTGGGTAATTAACTAAGTCTAAACTGAGGTTCATTAACCCACTTCGAAATTTGTGCTAATAGGAGACTGTAGGAATTAACCTAAGTCATTTCCTTCTTCCCCAAAATAAATCTAAGCCTCCATTATCCTTGATTTCATCAAAAATCACATATTTTCCTTACTAATCTTAGCTAAATCATTGATTAGAGTGGAGATTAACATATAAAAGTTAGATATTATCATTCCTATTGATTTGAGTCTTTCTTACTTAATATCCACTTCAGATATAATGAAGAAACTTTGTATTTTAGGTTTTTGGTAAATGGTTCTTGACCTTTCACTCATCCATATTTGTTTATATAGTTAAAATGGTTGTTTTTAACATGTTTTTGGATCTAAAATGATTTTCTAACTTTAACCACTTGTTTATATATGTTATGGTCAGAAATATGAGAATTTTAAATGATTTAGAAATGGGTTTTATAATCTATTTACTCACATCCGCATGTTAGTGTAATTTCCATCATTTTTATGCATATGTTAATGTAATACTTGGATTTAGACTAGAACTAGTTTGGTTACCATATTCTCATGTATTGTATGGATGAATATGCATGATTATCTATGATTGTATGTTGTGCCTTGATGTTTTTACTAGTGTTTTAAATGTTAGGTAGATAGGTCGATTGAATTGGACAAATTGAAAGCAAACTTGGTCGAAATTAGATGAAACTTGGTGGAGGAGCTCTGGAATATAGGGGAAGCCTAAATGCTAATTGACATCCCTAAATCATCTAAGGATTAGATTCAGTACCAAATTAAGGGGCTTAATCTGGCACCGAACCTAGGTTACAGCTCCAATGGTTTGATCATTGGCATGGATGGATAGAGCTTAGCTAGATGAGTGGTTCCATAGCATGTCTAAATAGATCAGGTTGCCATGGTGGAGAAATCTACAACTGACCGCATGAAGATGGATATGAAGAAAGAGCATGTGGGAGTTCAGGGTAAGACTTTAAGCTCTTAGTCCAAACTGCCATTAGAGAATGGGTCTTCAATTGGCATATGGTCTAAGAGGAAGAGGAACTGGTCACCAAGAGCGGTAAAGTAGGAGTTGGGAAGAAGTGGGCAAGTATTATGCTAGTATTTTGTTTGTTTCACTAGCTAGGTTATTAAGTTCATAGTTTTCAAAATGACAGAATTTTTGATTGGGCCTAAAAGAACTATGGTATGATCAGTCTTGGCCTTCCTTGTGGCTATTCAAGTGTGTGTGATGCCCCTCCCATGCCATAGGGTTGTTTGCACGCTTGAACTATACCTAGGGTTTCTCTACAGTTTGTCTGGTTGCCACCGGTCTAGTGGGTGCGGTTGTGCCTCCTACATGATGAAAGCATGGGAAAGCCTCTATCTTTGGAGACTTATATATTAGGGATCCGAGATTCTTGGTTCTCCCGGGTGTCGAACCTTGGTTTGATTTGAGTTAGCCTCTGATTAATCACAAGGTCTATTCAGTTTTGGTTTAGTTTCTTTGAGCAACTTCGAAGTTATAGAATTCAGCAATGTTTGCTTCTTCGGTCGTTAGAAGTGATTCTGTTGATTCGAGGGAGTGACTGATGTGATTGTTGATTCATAACCCAGAGCGTGGTTTCAATAACTTCGGGGAGTTCTGGATTAGATGACCACTAATACGCTAGTTCACCTTCATGATGCTTTAGTTCGTGAAGGACCCTCACGTTCGCGAAGGGTTTTTGTGGTCGGATGTCCGGCGACCAGACGGCCTTGGAGCAATAATTCATCGACTCTATGAGGAATTTTGGTCAGATGTCCGACGACCAGACAGCTTTGGGGCGATATTTCATCGACTCTAAAAGGAATTTCAGTTGGATGTCCGACGACCAAACAGCCTAGGAATGATGATTCATCGACTCCAATAAGTGTTTCAGGGCTCGACTCGCGGGAACATAGTTTCATCGATTCTTGGAGGATAGGAGGTTGGATTTGTTTGCTCAATGATCCTTTGGATAAGCCTTCTTGACGCTATCGAAGCAATGCCAGTACTTAGAAGGAGGGATCGATATTACCCGTCGATCTAGTGGTTAGTATGACTATGCTTTTCATTCATAGTTCAAGGGCATAGAAGTTTTTTACTTTTCCATACTGTCAACAATGCCTTTAGTGTTTGGCATGGCTTATTTGGAAAGGAAATATGGGGATGGTTAAGAAGGCATCGCTTTAGGTCGTTGCCCCATTTCATAGTAGCTAGCTAGCAAGAGTGTTATTTGATAATCATCCTTTCATCAGTTAGCTAGGGCGCTTCTCTACTAGGTCTTAGCAGCCTTGCTTGAGCAGAAGGTCCCTAAGGTCGTGTACCTCCTTCACCGTTTGGGGTGTTCTTTGGAAAATTGTCGGGTTTGCCTTCGGCTAATTGCACTACCACCAGTCTCTAGTACTGGTTTGCCTTGCCATAGAATTCTTCTAGTGTAGTAGGTTGTCCCACCCTTTAATGATTCCTAAGGGCCCTGTAGTAGACTGCATCTGTCACCCTCGTTTCGCCCATATGCCAGTCATACGAATGATATATGCATGGTTGTCTAAAGCTTGAACGATTGGAAATGCGAATCGAGTAGCAAATCCTTTAGGATAGGGTCACGGATTAATGATGATCCCCAAATTTTTTTCAAACTGGGTGATATCTCTATGGGATGATAAGGAATGCCTCATCGGGCATCATTCCAAATTTCAAGGCATTTGGAGTTCGTATGTTCGAGTTATGGGCAAAAGAAGATGGATCGGGGTTGACGGATCGGTGGTGTTTTACTTGGAGTCCGCCCTGAGGAAATTTGTCGTTTGCTTGGAGCCAGCACATGGTTCGATTGGAGTCATGGCATTTGAAGTGCCAGGTTGGTGACTAATGGTGCTTGGAGTCATTTGCATGTTTGCTTTGAGAAATTCTTGGTTTTACTCAAGTCGGATTTTGGGCCAGAATTTCCTGGGTTTGCTTCGAGTCAAATGGGCGATTACCCAAGTTCGACTTCGAGTTAGAGCCCCCAAAATCTGCTTTGAGTCAAATTACCGATTACCCGAGTTCGACTTCAAGTCAACCCTAAAGTGAGTTTTTCATCGACCTTTTCGATGATTTTTGATGATTTTCGACGACGACCATTTATGACTCAACGATGGCAGTTCCATGATGGGATTGGAGGCCGGTTAGTTAAGAGTGATCGCAATCTACAATGGGAGCTTGGTCTGGTAATTGATCTCAGTTTATGTCATATCTCCTTGGTTCTCCTGCCTTTTGAAGTAGCGTTTGAGTAGTAGTTCCTCGTCCATTACTTAGCACTACGCCACTGCATGGGTTCGGGTGTAGGAGCTTCTAGTGAATAGGCCGATCCATTATTTATAACTGATCTCTGTGTTCTCTATTGGTTCATCAACTGGTCGCGAGGAGGTAGCAATGGCCTTTTCCTTCCTAGCAGGCTTTGTAGTTAGTTTCCTTATAGGCTTTTTCCAAGTCTGAATAGAGTAGGAAACTTTGTAGATAGAAATCTGGATCTTATCTCATGGATAATAGAATCCAAAGTAGATGGTGAGTTGATCTCCGCAATGAAATATGATGGCTTGAGATGCAATCATTGTACGACAAGAGATATTTGTAATGACTTAAATCATGCAATGTTGAATAATGGTTGTTTTTTTATTAAGCGCCAGACCACATCTGCGATGTATGCCTTGCTATTCGGTCATCCATAGGTAGATGTCAGTAGCTTCGCTAAGTGTTTGACTTCGCAAACGGCCTCGGTTGGCTGGCTAAAGCCTAGGCTCTCCATTCTTCGGGAGTGCCATTCCTGCACTTCTGGTATTCTGGACTAAGTCGGTCTTACATGGGCAGTTTGAACTTCCCTTTCGGTACTCTAGACGTTAGCGCCCAAATTTAAGTCATCTTCGTCAAGGTGTAAGTCATCTTCAAATCCTAAACATCCATTGCTATGTTTTTCCGTGGAATTTTCACTCCTAGATTTGGGTTTGTAGACGGTGGTTTTGCGACAGGCGGAGTGTTTGCATTTTCTTTTATGACAATTCCTGCAGTTCCGCCCATCACTCCTTTTTGCTTATGTTTTATGTTTCTTCCATTCAAGCCAGAAACAAAAGAATTCTCTTGCTTTGCAACAGCTACGTCCTTAGGTACTGTTCTGGGAGTAGTTAGTGTTGTAGTGCTAAGAGAGCATTTATCTTATCCATAAGAGCTTTTTGACTGTTTTCCATTTTCTGGTTAATTTCATCAACCATCTTGTTCAATTCCCCTTAGGTTATAACCTCATGTTGAGTAGAGGATTCCGGTGCTTGATCTCCAATATTATTCCTTGTACTGGCCCCTATTAGCAGGTTTTCGGTGTTGTTAACTTCATTTTGCTGGGGATTTGCCTCCTTTCCAACGATAGCGGCTCCTATGGATCTTTCGGAAGTAGTCGTTTTCTTCCTACCATTTGTCTTTAATTGTAAGAGCTTCAACTTCCTAAAGCTGATTTCGCAGATCTAACTTTTGGATCTGGTGGATCCAAAGAGGAAAATTAGATCTAAGCTTAAGTTCAATTCTCAATGAAAGCACCAAAATGTTAACCCAAAAATGGATCAACACTCTGAATTGAGTGTGAAAGCACCAGCCTAGTTTATCAAGGAAAATAAAATAGCAAAAGCAATAGTAAATCCCAGAAAAACTAAAGAAACAAGAGATTTTTATAGTGGTTTGGCTGTTAACGAAGCCTATATCCACTTTATAGGTTTTATTTACCAACTGTTTTTACAAAGGATTTTGGATTACAATATGATTCTTCTTTCCTAAGTTAGATCAATCCACTATTGTTAGAGACAACTGGAAGGATCTCAGTTGCCCTTTAATGGCTATTGTGAGGGAGAAGAAGAGTGAAAAAACAATGGCAGAGTTTCAACAAAGATCAGAGCAGATCATTTTTCTATTGCAGATGGGATGGTATTTATAGGATTTGGAGAGCACTTAGGCTAGGGCCGCTTTACCAGGAGCTTGTATTCATCATGCAGAAGGACCCAAAAAGTTTGGTGGTGATATGAGCTAAGTATTCGGATCGGTACCTATCCGATGGGGTCAGATTGGTACCTATTTGAATAATTAGTGAATTTCTAAGTTCTGAGTCCTTTGAAGGTTATTTGAAAAATGTTAACCCAAAAAATGGATCAATGCCCTGGATTTAGTTTGAAAGCGCCAGTCCTGTTTATCAAGGCAATTAAAATTGTAAAAACAATAGTAAATCGCAGTAAAAGTAAAGAGACAAGAGATTTTTATAGTGATTCGGGAGATAACGAAGCCTACGTCCACTTTATAGCTTTTATTGATCAACTACTGTTACAAAGGAGTTTGGATTCAATATGATTCTTCTTTCCTAAGTTAGATTAAGTCCTCATTGTTAGAGACAACTGGAAGGATCTCAGTTGCCTTTTATTGGCTGTTGTGAGGAGGAGAAGAGTGAAGAAACGATGACAGAATTTCAGCAGAGATTAGAGCGGATCCTTTTTCTATTGCAGATGAGATGGTATTTATAGGACTTGGAGAGCACTTGGGCTAGGGCCGCTTTGCCAGGAACCTGTATTTGTCATGCAGAAGGAGCCCAAATAATTTGATGGTGATATGAGCTAAGTATTTGGATCGGTACCTATCCAATGGGGTCAGATCGATACTTATCCGAATACTTAGTGAATTTCTAAGTTTTGAGTCCTTTGGAGGTTATCTGAGCTAAGTATTCGGATCGGTACCTATCCGATGGGGTCGGATCGGTACCTATCCAAATACTTGGTGAATTTTTGAGTCTTCTCAGTTTGGTTGTCTTTATATCCTATAATTGAGTGCCTTGTTTGAATATCAAGTCGTTTGGAGTTTGTTTGATCATCCGTCTTCATGGATTATCCGATCCATCCGTTTGTAGGAGATCCATCCAGAACTCACTCAATACTTAACCAAAATGACACGAAACTTCATATATGCAATGTACATGAGTAGGAGAGCCTCTAAATCGGATCTCATGGGGATCTAAGCTAAGTATTTGGATCGGCGATGAGCCATTGAGTTGGATCGGCAGTGATCAAAACCGTTAGCTTATTTTTGAATCTCTTCTTCTAGGTCGTAGGAGATCCATTCATAACTCACTCAATACTTAACCAAATGACACGAAACTTCATACATGCAATGTACATGAGTAGGAGAGCCTCCAAATTGGATCTCATGAGGTAGGGCCCATCCTTATTGGGTCGGACTTGATCCATCAAACTAGCTCAATTTGGAGGAGATCCATCCATAACTCGCTCTATACTTATTGGAATTAGAAAAAACTTTGTAGGTACCTTCTAGAGGGTGCGTGAGACCCAAAAAATGAATCTCAAGTGGTTGGGCCCACCTTATTTAGGTCGGATCTGATCCAAACTTTGGGTCGGTACCGATTCGAATTGGCTTAACCAGTTGAATTGATTTTTGTTGTGAGGCTTCTTTTATGTCTTCTAAGTGTTCACTCCAAATTTCAATTCAATCTGATTTCGTATGTGTTATGTAGGTCCATTTTAATTTGCTCTTGTCCAAAAGCGGATAAACATTTAAACAGATCAGATGAGTCTTCATTTCTTGAACTAGGTAGCTTGGAAAGTTACCAAACTTGATAGGTGGGCTTAGTAGAGGCATAGGGTCGCAATGCAAAAGGTTTGGAGATCTCACGATTTAATAATTCGGATCAGTACCGACCCGATTGGATCAGATCGTTGCCGATCCGAATAGATTGCTTATTTTACGGTGAATTTTATTGAGGGTCAACCTCTTGCTCTTTTAAGTTCTTTAGTCATGTTTCAAGTCACTTGGGATTAATCTGGATGTTCTAACTCCTATTGAATTCTGACGGGTTAAAAACCCGGTTAACAATTTGAAATTTCACTTTTGTCATAACCTGCTGCAAATAGCTATAACTTTCATTACACAACAACAATTTTCATTACACAACTTCACTACATACAACAAACTATTTAATTCAAGTCATACCACTCATCTTCAATACATACAATAATCCATTTAATACAAGTCATACCACTACTTAATTTCTCAAGTTACGAATTTCACCCAAAGTCTTTCTTTTCAGCCTATGCTCTAAAATAGTCTCTGGCGAAACCTCCTTATTGTCTTATTTGTTATTTTCTTCCATTGGTGTCCTTCTTGGAAGAGGTTGTGAAGGTCTAGGCATGTACTCCTGTTGATAAAATAAATAGGCATGTACTCCTTCATATAAAATAAATGTTCTTTTCTTTGTCGATGTCTCTGATACGTGACCATCTGACTAGATGATGATGAAGTTGTCATGTAGTTGATGGGGGCGGCTGTAATGACCCGAAATTTAATCACTTTTAATATGGGTAACTAATATATTTTAAATAATTAATAAATGGGTATTTGTACTTAAAAATTCCCTTTTTTAATATAACTAGTGATGGTGGAACGGTTTTCAATATGTGTTCACAAAAATAATTATTTCAAAGGAAAATAGAAAATGTGATTGGAAATCCTTTTCCGAATTTTCGACTTTTCGGTGTTAAAAATTTGTCGAAAATGTTGTGTACATTTGAGTTAACATGTCCACACTTATAATTAAAATACAAGTATGGATTAGTAACATAGTAAAAGGTAAAAATATATGTTTACTTAAGTAAGAAATAAGATGTGACACTTTTCAAAGTTTAAAATTTAAATAAAAAGTAAAATATGAAATGTCACACTCATCTCTTACATCATGGTACAAGAAAATGAATTACATGGTGGTTAAAGGGGTGCACCATGATCCCTTATGTGTGCAATATGGTGAGGAGGATGGATATAATGATGTGGCAACATATTAGTGGAGGGGGTGATACTTAAGGGCATTTAGGTAAATTACTAAACACTTTTTCCATAAAACTAATTCAAAATTTCTCTCTCTCTCTCTCCTTCCTCATTTCATTTTATACTTTTTAAAATTTTACATCCTTTTCTTTAAGCTTTTGACACCTTTTAATGGCTTCCAAATATTTTTCAAGATTTAAAAACCACTTCTGTTTTCCTTTTAACTCTAAAAAACACTAAAAAAATCACTTTATCCTTCTTTTTACACCTACTTTCTCCTAAAATAAGCCAAAACATTCACCTCCACCATCCTTGGTCGAGCCAAAAGTCTTTTGGCCAAGCCCATACCACCTAGGTCGAGCCCACTAACCACCATTCTAGGTCAAAAAGCAAGCTTTGCTTAGGAAAAGTCAAGATCTAGTTCCTATTTCAAGTTTTAGAAAAGATTCGGTTAGCTTGTTTGAGCTTGGAGTATAAAAACTCTTTATTTTTGGTAAAAAAATATCGTTATGTTGTGGCTAGTATTTATATGAGGTATGCTTGTGTATTGACTAGTTATGTTGTTTGGATGTGAATATGTATATGCTTGTATGTGATGATGAGTTAGACTTGAAAATTTAAGTCTAATTGTGAATGATTTGAAAAGATGTGATATTGCTTATGTTTGTGGTTGTGGCATGTAAGTTTATGTATGATTATGTACATGTGTTGTATATGTTAAAAGTAGCATTTGACTTGTTAAAGTGACTTGAGATCTCTTAAAAAACTAAAGCTATGTTTTCTATTTTAATTTTAGTAGAAAAGGTTATAAAAGTTTTCAAACTTTATTTTAGTTTTCGAACTTCCTGCATGTTTTGAAAAGTAAGTCAAAGGTAAAAGTTTTGAAGGGTATTGGACTAGTTAACTAGTTTGAAAAGTTATGGCATCCATTGTGATAGTCGCTATGGATGCAGTTCGAGAAATCGAACTCTTTTTCTAAACTAAAGTGTTTTATCTTAAATATTTTTGAAAGGTATTTTTCAATCATAATTTAAGTATAAACGGTAATTATCATTTACTTATTTATGTATAAATTAATTAAAGATAATTGTCTTTAATTATTAAATAAGTAAAGGTAATTAGTACGTAAGTATTAAATTAAGTAAGTTAATTATAATTAGTTAATTAAAAGAGTTTTAATTAATTATTAATTAATTAGGGCTTAGTTTTTTATTAATTAATAATCGTGTAGGGTTTAATTATTAATTAATTAACTTAGTTTTAATTAAGGTTTAATTTAGTTTTAAATTTAGTTTTAATTAAGAGATAATTAGTAATTAAATAAGATTTAATTATTGTTAAATAAAGGTTTAAACTTATTTAATTAATTAAGTAAAGGTTATAATTTTAATTTCTTTATTTCCAAGGATCGGTTTTTAATTTAAAAGCAGCTTCATTTATAAGTGAATAAGGTTTAAACAAGGGATTCTTTTGTCTGTGCCATTAAGTAGCCAAACAAATAAGAGTAGTTATACTAAAACGTTGCCATATTTTATTGGAAGTAAATCATCTTGTATTTAGCACAACGTCGAATGTCAAAAACGTGACGAATACAAGGGAGTTAATTTCGATGAACAGGTCATGAGAAAATAATATATAGAAAATACTTCCATATGCAAATCTTTACACCCCAGATAGTGGAGTTGTCCATTGTCGATAACTTGAGCCTTCTAAATTATCGAATGTTGGTGCGGAGAAACCGAGATCGGATAAGCATGAGTTATTCGAAAACCACTTCGAACCAACATATGCATTCAAATTAGAAATAACTGGAATCGAAGATGAAGATCTTTAAAGTGCGAGAGCTACTAGCTATTAATCCTGAGGGTGATTCCAAAATAGATGTAGTAGAGTTAATGCCTTCTGTTCGTTCAATCTTGAACGACTTATATGGTTGAATGCTAACATTGCATTGTCGTCGGGAAGGCAGTGTTAGCATTTCAAGTGGGAATTTCTAAAGAAATGTGAAGCATAGCCTAAAGACTCACAGCCGAGAATGACTAAAACTTGGGATATTCGGCAGGGCTAAGTGGGTCGCTCCCATTAGGGTATAGTCACCATCTGATCTAGATCGATATTTTCTGGTTATGTATGCTAGTAACCCAGGTACGGTTGTTGATCACAACTGGGGTGGTAATATATTAGGTACTCTCCAGTAAGGAGTAAGTTGATCCTATATTGGTGAGGGTCCATGTGAGGCCATCGGTACACTTTATCTAGAGGTATATTGTGGCAGGCGGTACCCTATTAGGCTTGTCATTATATGGAAACTCAATTTCCAATAAGTGCCTTCGGACTTCGTTGTATACCTAATATGCTGGAATTTAATTAATGTAACATTTTTGACTATATTTTATATTTATTTTAAACACTTAGACTTTATTATAATATCACTGGATTTTCTATAAAAACGTTTGGTTATCGTAAGGTAAAAAATCGTCCGTGTTTATATGCGGCGTGGTCTTACGAGATATCTTTGACTTTAAAGAGTTTTTAAAGTAGTAATTCCATTGTTTGGAGTTTACTCACACCAGAACCATGTCTAAACTGGAGTTTTATTTTCTTTCCCTAAAAGTTTTGGGTACTCAAATTTGTATGAGTAGCTAAGTAGTCTAGGTTTCTCACGAATGCATTTTGGGAGGAGCTTGGAGCAGGTGGCTTCATCGATATCTAGTTTTTTTTGTTCTGCTATTTATGTATGTATTTTGTATCAGTGACGTGGGGACAGGCAGTTATAAATGTCCCTGGTTGGAATTTGTACTGTAATGACTTTGATGTATTATTATGATAGTGACTCTATATGATCTTATGTTGACTATTATATATTGTTCCATTGCATTGTGAGACTCTGTGTTGTTTAGTTTCTTCTTATATTTCTTTTTCTTTTACCCAAATGGCTCATCTTTCGAATTAAGAAAGGCAGATCATTACACGTGGTATCAGAGCTCAGGTTGTGCGAATATCTAGGCTTTGGGTTGGGGTCAACTTCGAGAGCGTGTATTTGTATTTATTATTCGTATATACCTATATATATTCCTATTAGTTAGATCAGCTTAGATAGGTTTGATTAGTACTCTTTCTTTAACATTATCTCATCCAAGTATTCTAAGAGTTACCTTACTATTTCCAGGTTGTAAGAAATGAGCAACAGGAACCCACGAGGTAGAAGAGCTAGCAGCACCACGACCACCAACGGTCGAGCTCAAAATGGGATTATCAAAGAGGTAGCACACGTGCAGCTCAAGGTGAATTTTGCAACCATGTGCAAGGATTTTACAAACCTTGGAGGGAAATCATTTAAGGGAACTGAATCCATCATCTCAGTCTTAGAAGGATTCATGTGAAAAGATTTTTAAAGGTCTTGGTCTTTCAAATGAGAAAAATAGGTTCTTAGTATCATGGCAATTGCAAAAGGGTGCGGTAACATGGTAGGACTCCCTTACAGCTAATGTTCCAAAAGAGGATTTTCCATAGGCCCGATTTAAGGAAGAATTTAAGGATTAGCTCTTTCCTGCAGCTGGAAAGACTAGGATGTACAGGAATTTCTTGGATCTCAAGTAGAGAGATCTGTCAGTAGGAGAGTATGAGATGAAATTTAGTGAGCTATCTCGTTTTGGACTAGAGTTGATCAATACCCCATTGAAGAAGAATGAGATGTTTGTTATGGTTATGAGAGAGGGTATCCAGGAGAAGATGACTGCTCATCTTAAGGGTTCTTTCATGGAATTGGTAGACATGGCGCTAAGATATAAGGATTTGGAAAAGAAGAAGCCAGTAGCAACTCCCAGCAATTGCAGCAGCAATCCAAACAGAGGAAGTTCAACCCAAATTGGAAGAAGTAAGGGAAAGGAAAGCCGGAAGGAGAAAAGGTGAACAAGTTCCAGAATGTTGTGTGTTTCTTATGCAAGTAGAAGGGCCATCTAGCTAGGTATTGAAAGAATTTGGAAGCCCATATGCAGTAGGGAGGACCCATCTCTCCTATGGTTTAGAAGACGCTTTGTTATAACTGCCAGTAGCCGAAAACATGGTAAAGGACTTCCCGCATATGAAGAGGGCCAGCAGGTGAAGATGTATGCAATCAAGGATGAGCCATCGTCTTCTGCAGGCAGATGTGAAAGGGAAGGGGTCCTTGAAGGTGCTTTAATGATTAATGGAATTTATGTTAGAGTATTGTTTGATACCACGGCTTCCCATGGTTTCATTTCTAAAGAATTGGTAGATAGATTACCACTTTCCCCAAATTTTGCAAAAAACCCTATTCGTGTGTCAAACCTCATAGATGTTACCATAAATTTGTGCTTGGTTTGCCAAGATACTCCAATTTCTTACCTTGGCTACTATTTTCCTTATGATCTATTTGCTTTAGATTTTTATGAGTTCGACATTATACTTGGTATGGATTGGTTGTCGGAGTATGATGTTGTTTTAGATTGTGTGGGAAGAACAGTGTCTTTGAAGGTCAAATTTGGAAATTTGTTAAAGTAGCATTGAGGATCCAGATAAGTGTATGTGTATTTCCTTGTATACTCTTGAATCATCCGAAGAAGAGTTATGTTCTATTGAAGTTGTTAAGAATTTTCCTGATGTGTTTGAGTAAGTAAATAGTCGATCCCTACACCGAGAGATAGAGTTTCGCATTGATTTAATTTCCGGTGCAAGACCTATTGTTCAACCTAAGCAAAGGATGGCTTTGAAAGAGAGGGAGGTGCTAGTTAGTCAAACTAGTGATTTATTAAGGAGAGGATTGATTAGATTGAGTCGTTCGAGTTGAGGATCAATAGTGGTTTTTTTGGCTAAGTCTGATGGTTCATTAGGGTTGTGCGTAGATTATCGAGAGTTGAATAAGCTAACCATTCGGAATAAGTACCCCTTACTCCGCATTGACGACCTTTTTGACCAGCTTCATGGAGCTAAGGTATTCTCCCAAATGGACTTGGCTACTGGATTTCACCAGTTAAGGGTAGTCGAAGATAGTATACCATTAACTACATTTAGAGGACCAGACTTCTTCTTTGAATGGTTGATTATGCCTTTTGGGCTAACCAATGCACCCATTTATTTCGTAGACCTTATGAATTGCATTTTCAGGGATGTGCTTAATAAGTTCGTGTTAGTCTTCATCGACGATATCCTTATCTACTCCAAGTCTGAAGAAGAGCATCAACACCATTTGGAAGTGGTGTTAAAGACATTAAGGTAGCACGTTCTAAAGGAGAAAATTTTTAAGTGCCATTTTTGGCAATCAGAAGTGAAGCACTGAGGACATGTGGTGTCGGGAGATGGCATTTCTATGGATCCAGCGAAAGTGGCAGCTGCTCAAGAGTGGAAACAACCGCAGACTCCTACTGAAGTCAGAAGTTTCTTTGGTTTGCCTAGATTCTATAGGAAGTTCATTCAGTATTATTCTAAGATTGCCTCACATTTGACGAAGGTAACGAAGAAGGATGAGAAGTTTGTGTGGACTACAAAGTGGAGGCCTTCGTTGAGTTGAAGAAGAGATTAACTAATGTGCCCATTTTAGCTATTTCAGATAGTAGTGGAGGATGGACTATTTATACCGATGTTTGTAGAGTAGGGTTGGTGCAGTTCTAATGTAACACGGGAAGGTTATAACATATTCTAGCAGACAGTTGAAGCCGCATGAGAAGAATTATGCTACACATGATCTAGAATTGTTAGCGGTCGTGTTAGCACTGAAAATGTGGAGACATTACTTGATGGGTGAGAAGTTTGAGCTCTTCACGGACCACAACTCCTTGAAGTATCTTTTCACTGAAAAGGATATGAACTTGAGGCAGCAGTGGTAGTTAGAATTTCTGGCAGCCTACGATTTGGATATTCTCTATACGCCAAGGAAAGCTAGTATGGTGGTGGATGATTTGAGCAGGAATGCAGTTTTTGCTCTCTTGGAGGCTACTCCGACTCATCTAGAAAGGATAGTGAGCAAGGGATTATGTACTTATAGTTATTGGATAACTATGGAATGAATCACCCAAGATTTTCCAGTTGATCAGTAACAGCTAGGTCAAATAAGAAATCTTGAAGTAACGATATTACATAGTTCTCTCGACTTGAGAATACTGTTGAGATTCAATGTGGATACTCCACTTTGATTATAACTAAATCATGGTATAGCAACCATCGAGCGATTATAGTCGGGTCTGAGTTCAAGCATTGAAATTGAAACATCATTTAATAGAGAATTCATCTCCTCGTCTATATGAATTTGTATCACTATCAACTGTAGTTAAGTCAAAGTCAAAATCTTATGTCAGAGTAGTACTACTAACAATAAATGATATTATTGAACCGAGGACATTAATTATGGACCAACCAAGTTGAAAGTGGATGATATTGGAATATTGACCAAAACCAAATTCTATAAATCCTAAAGTGATATAGTGTTGATGAAGAGAATTGGTATAAACAATCGTTACTAATGGTACCGCTTATATGTCAAAATCTCATTATTTGATATTTTGATAATGAAAAATAAACAAAAATATATCATTCATATCATCAACTTTTGCAGGAAATTATATCAACTATCAAAGGGATATACATGATAGAGACAACATGAAGATGACGTACAATGTATTATTAGTCATAGGGTGTCATGTTTAGAGTATACACATGTTAAAATACCTTCAAAGTGGTATACAAACACAAGTCATTAACAGTAACATTTTATCTTAAGAACATAGTTACACAGAACCAGTCAACTTCTAATGCCAATTCAGTCAACTGATATCATGTACGCAATATGATGATTTCATGCACACAAATATTGCTTTGAAAATTTATTTTTAGAAAAGTTGTATTTTAAATTCTTTCCATAATCAAGAAATTAAGATTTTAAAATTCTTCCTATAAATAGGAAATTAAGATTTTCAAAAAGAAATTATTGCAAATGTGAATCGAACCCGTGTCATGAAGCACAAATTTGCATATCTTAACACTGAACTACAATGCTTTTGCTATAGGGTTTCAGAAGTCTGAATTTATAATTCAAACGTCAAAATATCAAAAAATATAAACAGAACCCTTGAAAGTTAATTCAGCTGTCTAAATTTATAATTTAGATGTCTAAATAAAAAAAATCAGTAATCTAAATTATAATTTCAAACGTCTGAATTAGCCTATTTTTCAACTATTTTGTTTCTGTCTTTTTCTGTAAAATTTCATTTGTCTGATTTTTATTTTCAGCTAACTGTCTTATATGAGAAGAAATGTCTCTTCGTAGAAATTCAAATTATGTTGAGTTGTCTTCTTCCCCAAAGGTTGCAATCCTTCTAATGGCTGTAACCCTTCAACTATTACCTTTCAACTATAAATAGAATTAAAATCTATCCTTTTAACCAACTAATTCTTACTTGATTTGTTCTCTCTATCTCTTGTTGAATTCTCTCGCATTCAAAAAATTTATATTGCGAACTGTTGATCACTTGTACATTCAAGTTACACTTCTAGAGTGATCATATACTTTCGATTCTTCATAAATACACATTATACCACTTATGTAGAAGATTATAGGGAGATTGTACTATATCGACTCATCCGTGTTATTTAGAGCACACGAAGTCAACTGTTTACTACGTTTGTAGTTGAAGTCCTATTCTATTGCTTAGGAAAAACTATTGAAGTCCTATTTGGCTGCTCGGCAAGTGTATTGAAATCTTGTTCTACCGCTCAGGTGCATATTCCTCCGGATAAAGTAAGGGTGTTATTTAAATCCAGAAGGAGTCTGGAATTGGTCGTAGAACGAGAAGTTCGAATTAGTATAAAAATCCCTGGGGTGATCATTTTTACTTTCTTTACATTATTTATTTTACTGCTTATCTACTAGTGATTAGTTATATACACTTTATTTAAGCTATTAGTATACAAGTCTCAGTTTAGTAGAATATTGCATATTACACGATCCATAGCGACTTTCATTTGGTATCAGAGCCATACCGTCATATAACTGTAATAAAGTTTGTGATATTCAAGTAATATGGACAACTGTAAAGGCACGGATGTAAAAGCCCGCAAATCCGTACCTTTTGAGTCGACAATAATTCACCTCAGTTCAACTCAAATTGAACGGAAATACGAATCTTTAGGGGTGAAGAAGAAAGATGATAGAAGAAGAAATAGAAATAACAACATAGAATCTCACAAACGCAGCGGAACAAAAAATAATATATAATAACAAATTTTTATACAAAGAATTTGTAACTGTTTATATACTTACAATCATCAGAGTATAACCATCAATACATCAATTGGGACAGTTATAATAACTTGTCCTCACACAACGGAAAAAAATATAAATCAAGTACGGAGATACGTCTCTGTCCTCTAGCTCGTCTCCTGAGCTCCATAGCATCCTATCCTGAATCTGTAATACTCGGTCTGACCCGAGCATTATAATAAATAACACCCGAGTCAGTCTGGAAAACCAGCATGAGAAAAACACACTCAATTTGAATTATTAAAGTTATAAAAATCCTTTGAAAAACAAAGGTATCTCGTAAGACCATGTCACACATAAAAACGATGGTTTTTCCCTTACGATAACCAAAACATTTGATATCAATATCTTTTGATATTATGATAATGTCTATAGAAAGAAAATAGAAAATAGTTGAAATGCTTGCATCTCACGTTTCAGCATAGTTGGGCATAATCAAAACCATATGGCGCTTATTGGAGAATGGTTTCCATACAATGACTGGGCTACTAAGGTACCGCCCGTCACAGTACACCTCAAGAAAAGTGTATAGAGGGCCTCCCCGGGATCCCCTGCCAACACAAGATCGACCTACCCTTAACCTGGATAGTACCGAATATGTTATCACCCCAGGTGTTCCTACCCTTAAAATCGAGCGCTCACTTTTCCATGCACAACCATATCCATAATTTATAATATATTTCCGAGGGTATCTGGAAAGGTGATAACATACCATAATTGGGTGCGACCAACTTAGCCTTGTTGCATCTCCCCTGTTTTAGTCATTCCCGATTGATGAGGCTTGAAGCTATGTTTACCTTTCAAGAACAATTCCACTTAGAATGCTCATCTTCCTCCAATGATGATGTTCTGATAGCATTCGTCCATACAAGTTGTCCTAGGTCTGGACAAACTGAGTCGCCGTCTTCACCATCTTCACGATATCCATTCATAATGCTCAAATCGGATCGAAGTGGTTTTCGGATAATTAAATCTGATCTCGGTCTTTTCGAAACGATCAACGAAATTGGTCAAAATTGATAGTAGGTTATTTAACTACCAATGAACATCCATAAGCAGACGTCAGGCCTTATTATAAATTTTCCTAAATTTATTTTTCAAAATATCTTTATAAGATATATATTTAAATCCCTTCCAATATTTCAAAAATTAAGACAACTCAATTACTTATACCCATATTGGGAAATTTCAAACCATCTCTTATTTCAGCACTTAGAAAAAATTTCCATTTATTTCTCTTTTCTCAAAATCCTTCACAATTCATATTGTAAATTCCCTAACTCGTTTATAACGAATTCTATAAGTTCCGGGATTCCTTGATTTATTCCCTCTAATATTTTCCAAAGTCAAATACCCTTGTCTATAATTTCAATTTCCCCATTTCTACTTCTTTTATGAATTTTATCTCATTTTTGGAAGTTCACTCTTATTTAACTACTTTGGAAATTTTCTTATATTTTCTCAAATTCCATTTTGAGAATTCTCTTATAAATCCCATCTACTGAATAAACCCCATTTCCAAATGTCGAGAAGATTTATAAATAAATTTAAATCATTACAAAACTCTATATATATATGTATGTATATAAAATAAGTATTTAAAGAATAATAATTTTTTTAAAAACATGTTCAAGTAATTATTTAAAATATCAAAACTCTTTTTATAAATATCAATAACTCATTTTTAGATAATCAAATCAATTTTCAAAGCTGATTTTAAAAATTAGGATTTATTAAAATAAATATTAAGTACTTGGAAAATTCAATTTTCGATGTATTTCAATTCTACTAGTTCAAAATTATACAGTTTGATAAATAAAACTTCCCTTTTTAAAACCACTTAATTTCTTAGTAATAAAATATATTTTTAAAATCTCAATAACCAATTAATTTATAAACTACTCTCGATTCATAACCCATCGATTTCGTTCTGATTCTCCTAATCATTTCCACATTTCAAAAATAGTATCCACTATTTTTCTCAACCCTGTTTCCATATTCTAATATAATTTCACCTTATAAATTTATATTCCCAAATTATCATCTGATATCGTTTCCCTTTATTTACAAACATCGTTTATAAATTTATAATCCCTTTTAGTCTTACTTTTTATAAAACTAATCTCATTTATAAAATTCCATTTTATAAATCCATTCCTTTATAAATTCCATTTATATTTCCAATCTATTTTTAATGTTGATTTCAACGCCTTCCATATTTTTGAGGATATCATTTTTAAAAATCCATTGTTTAAAACCTTCTATATGAATTATTCTAAAATCTCTATTAAATTATTATTTTCTGAATTGTTAAGTACGATCAAAAATCAATTATTGCTTTATCCAAATCAATCTCTTTTAAATAACCCGAATTCCGATTTCATATTAAAAATCTTCTTTTAATTTCTTAAAAATTCAAAATAATATTTATGGTTTTTAAATACCAAAATTAAGGACAACGCTACTATATCATCCAACAATTCACATCACAACAATAATCTATGACAGATTATTCTAACACATCATATATTATTATATATGAAAAACAATCAATATAAATTTGAGGAATCCAGTTGGATCCCTCCAACCTGTTTCCCTGCATCCACAGATATTAACACAACATAAAATACCAATCCCACTTCGAGGGGGATACCATGGTATATAGTGTCATCCTCTATTATGCGTGGCACATAGGTCTCATCTGCTCCAACGGTGGGAAATATATCAACTACTAATATATATACTACTATATATAATATAACATCCAAACTGATAATAATTTATAAATTCAACCAAGCATCCAATAATTAATTTTAATTATTATTAATTTAAATCCAGCAATCCAAAAAGAGTGAGATTTACTCACCTTGATTTTTTAATTTGCTAATCGTTCCAATTCAAATTCTTTTGCTCAGATTTCGCTGCTCCAAATCCCACACGACTGATTCCGTTCGATTTAAACCTCGTATAAGCAAATTTCGAATTATATAAATTAACGATTTCAATTTTTAATTAAAATTAAATCACTAATTACTAACCACCTATTAATGAATTTAATTAACCTCGAATGTATATAACAAAATCAAATTTTTTTTTATTACAATTAATTACTTAATTAACTGCTTAAAAGAAAGAAAACTCGGTTGTTACCTCTTTTCCAAATTTCGCCTAAGCCTCTGACAACACCAAACCCCCGCCATCAATACATGGTCGAACTGCTCTTTCCTCGTTAACGCGTACGCATCGCGCCACCTCCTGCTCCATCGTGCGCATGTACAGAACAGCCCCCAAACCCTATGCTCTGCCGCCTCGATCGCGACCCACCTCCCTGACGCCGACCATCGAAATCCTCGTCCAATGTCACAAGCGTGAAACCCTTCCTCACAATCGCTCACTGCCGCCCTAGCCTCGCCTCGACTATCGATTCCACTTCATGCCTCTGCCAGCAGCTAACACACGCGAGCGCGCCCTCCTCCAAGCGATCTCCATCTCCCTAAGTCGCAAGCTCGTTCGCGATTTTAGTTTAGTTTTTTTTTCTTGTTCAAACTTATTTCGATTTTAAATAGAGAAGAGAGGAAGAGGAGGCTCGCCATTTCACTTGAATTGATTTCGTTTGCTTTTATTTTTAATGGGTTCGAACTGATTTCAATCGAGGCACTCTCTTTTTTTCTCTGGTTTGTTTTGTTTGATCTGAAGAGGGAAAAGAAAATCACGATTCAAAACGAAGGGGATGGCGGCTTAATTCAGAAGGGTAGGGTGGCGTATTTTCAGAGGGTAAGGTGGCCCTAAGACAGTATAGGTTGGTTGCGATTTGAAATATATATTTCATTTTATTCCCAATATCTCGTATTACATATGTCAAAATCTCGAACCCCTATTGAGGCGTGTCGCCCATCGTTTCTAATGTTATACCCCTATTTCGATTGCAATGTAATAAGTTCCGAAGCTAATTTGATCGTGTGGGGAAGATATCTTCTTAAATCGACTATTTAAATTAAATTCAATTAATTCATTTCTAGGCGTTTTCAGATCGCACGACCAAATGGTAAATACAAACACTACAGAATTTGAAATCTGATAATAATACACTATTACAGATCCAATGGAACTGGTTTCGTTGAATTATGAGACTGTACCTCAGATCGCTATTTTAACGCGTCGATTTAAATCGATGAATTTCAAAATTTGTGAAATCATTTGAAATTCCAGTTTTAAAATCATACTAACTAAATTATAATTCCAAATCCAATATTTAAACTATTTAAATATTAAAAAACAAACGACAAAAAATCCGGATCATTACATTCCTCCCCCCTTAAAAGAATTTCGTCCCCGAAATTGCTAAGGCAGGAAAAATGCTCTAAACTCATTACTTTTTCAAAACCAACTTAGTTAACTTGCTATTTCACTCTTCTAAATCTTTTAGCTCCAACCATAACAATTAGTTTCCATTACTAACTCAAAACCCTCTATTTCAATTCCAATTCAAAAATCAGTTTTTTAGTTAACAAATTGTTTTCAAAAATTTCCAAAGATTTTCTAACACCCTAAATTTCCGAATTTTTTTGGCAGAGTCTCCCATGTACGGAGAGCCTTTTGCAATATGGCAAGAGAGATAAATATATGTACATCGACCCACACGGTCGGAAAACACAATATATATCAATATTTATATCTTTGCGGCATTTAATCCGAAAACGTACCTTAATTTAGCGTTTTTAAGCGAGCGGCTTATTTTATATGCAATTACGCAACCCAAATCTAGCCCAATAGCCTATGGGTACCTTTACTTACTCAATTTAAACACGTAAGTACCAAAAAATGAAAATTCAATAACATTTCACTTATTTAACAACTTAAACACATAATTTTCATAGCATGAATTAATAACCACAAGATTCCAACATTCGATTATTTATTTCAATCGATTTATATATCATTTCATTCAATTCGAATGATTCACAACCCAATTATCTGCATTCAATTCATATTTATACCAAACAAACTCATACCTATTCCAAATTGATTTAAAAATCAATTTATTCACTCTTTATTAATTTACAGAATTTCATTTACTTCCGTTTACGACAAACACCAATTTTTCTATGCAAATTTATAACGATATTTATTTAATAAAATAACCATTTCAGTTTATATCTATTTTAAATTGATTCCAACTCAATTTATATTCAATTCTATTCCATTTCAAATTGATTGTCAATCAATTCAATTGCCTTCCATTCATATCCACATTCATTACTTTCAAATCCATTTTATTAAGCTCGGAATCATTCCCTGCTAACTTATTAAATAACCATTTTACAATTTATTTGAGCCAAGCTTTCATCCAACAATATTAACTTAAGTTAATTCATTTTATTTCCAATTAATTCAATCATATACTTAAGCTCATTTCTATTGCAATCAAATTCCATTTCAATTTTAGATTGATTCTTATTCAACCAAATTCCATTCCATTTACTAATTAATTTAATTTTTTCATTCACTCAATCCACTTCAAATTTTAATTTCATACTCGAATTCATTTAAATAATATTCAAGGCCATATTCAATTTATTTACACTTAAATTGAATTTATTTATAACTCAAGTCATCACTATTTCAATCCATTTCCATTTTATTCGACAACATTTCAAAATATATTTATTTCGCTTACAAAGTCGAATTTTATTTATAACTCAAGTTCCACATTTAATTTCTTGAGTTCAAATTTCATTTTATAATTCAAGTTTGGATTTTTATTTCGGTTTTACCATTCCATTTTTTTATAAGCTATATAAACTTATCAATTCACCATTCCATAATTTTTCTCTTAAATTTTATTCCATTCAAAATTTTATAACTTATAGTTATATAATTATTTTACCACTCACAATTTATATTTATTTCAATTCGATATTATTTCTAATCCAATCAAACTTTATTTTACTTAGCTTACGCTAAATTCCAATTCATACAATTTATTTCAATTTAATCAAGTAAGAATTCAATTTCAAGTTTTTCCACACTTTCTTATTAATATTTATTTGTTCCATTCACTTATACACATTCATATACATTTATATTTAGTTAACTTCATTACATTCTATTCAAACCCAATCAATTAAATTTCTAAAATTTAATTCCTTCAACTTAACTTAAGCTAAATTCCATTTTAACTTTCCTACTTAAAATTTTAATTCCAAAATTCAATTTTTTCACTTCTCTTTCTTTACCAATATCATCCTTCAACTTATAAGTTTAAAACTTATTTTCTAATATTTCTAGAACATTTAAACAAGGATTCCAGAATTTTTTTTACACCTGGTAATTTTTTTTTCAAATCACTTTGAAATCAATACACACACACACTCTCTCTCTCTTTGGTTTAACAACCCACTTCATTGAAATTTCAAAGTCAACCTGATTTTATCCAAAACAATTCTTTTTAGAATTTCTAAAAACAACACTTGTTTACCCAAAACAAAAATTCCCATATTAATTTACTATGGTAGCAATCTGTCACTTAGATACTCAAAAATGAACACAGATGATGTCGCGATCATCACCAGAATTATTTTCCAGCGACTGAAGTGAGTTTAGTGCTTTATCACTTCAAAATCCATTTAAAACAATTTCCATTCAGAAATATTCCATATAAGTAATATTATTCATTTTAAAACACTTTGGAAAATATTTCCAAAAAATCTCCAGGATTTAATTTTCAATTTCTGGTTTGAATAAATTTCCAGTTTTAACTCATTTGTACAATTTAGTTTTGGTTTTTATAACCCATCCCCAATTTTTATAATCTTGTTTTGATTATATAATAACAACCAAACACACCAATATACTATAATAATTTCAGAAAATTATTTCTTTTATATCAAAAATATAATTTGGGTAAAATTATTTCATTTACCCATTTCAAAACAATACCGTGTCGAATTGCTCTATTCAAGTGTTTAGAAACTCCTATCGATACAGTTGTACGGACTGTGCTGACCAAAGTTCATAAACCACTCAACAAATCAACCAACACAATATAAAACAATTTATATTCACTAACAAATACACGCTCATATCTATTAATACACTCAAACTCATTCTAGGGTACTTCTGACCTTATCTCTAATGAGTAATCCCCACCAAAGCCAAGGTTCTCGCTTAACCTTCAGCTCTGATACCAAGTGTAAAGGCCCGCAAATCCGTACCTTTTGAGTCGACAATAATTCACCTTAGTTAAACTCAAATTGAATGTAAATACGAATCTTTAGGGGTGAAGAAGAAAGATGATATAAGAAGAAATAGAAATAACAACACAGAATCTCACAAACGCAGCGGAACAAAATAGAATATATAATAACAGATTTTTATACAAAGAATCTGTAACTGTTTATATACTTACAATCATTAGAGTACAACCATCAATACATCAATCGCGATAGTTATAATAACTTGTCCTCACACACCGGAAAAACATAAATCAAGTATGGAAATACGTCTCTATTATCCAGCTCGTCTCCTGAGCTCCATAGCATCCTATTCTGAATCTGTAATACTCAGTCTGACCCGAGCATTATAATAAATAACACCTGAGTCAGTTTGGAATACCAGCGTGAGAAAAACACACTCAATTTGAATTATTAAAGTTATAAAAATCCTTCGAAAAACAAAGGTATCTCGTAAGACCACGTCACACATAAAAACGACGGTTTTTCCCTTACGATAACCAAAACATTTGATATTAAAATCTTTTGATATTATGATAGTGTCTATAGAAAGTAAATAGAAAATAGTTGAAATGCTTGCATCTCACGTTTCAGCATAGTTGGGCGCAATCAAAACCGTACGGCGCTTATTGGAGAATGGTTTATATACAATGACTGGGCTACTGGGGTACTACCCGTCACAGTACACTTCTAGAAAAGTGTACCGAGGGCCTCGCCGGGATCCCCTGCCAACACAAGACCGGCCTACCTCTAACTTGGATAGTACCAAATATGTTATCACCCCAGGTGTTCCCACCCTTAAAATCGAGCGCTCATTTTTTCATGCACAACCATATCATAATTTATATTATATTTCCGAGCGTATCAAGAAAGGTGATAACATACCCTAATTGGGTGCGACCCACTTAGCCTTGCTGCATCTCTCCTGTTTTAGTCATTCCCGGTTGATGAGGCTTGAGGCTACGTTTACCTTTCAAGAACAATTCCACTTAGAATGTTCATTATCCTCCAATGACGATGTTCTGATAGCGTTCGTCCATATAAGTTGTCATGGGTTTGGACAAACCGAGTCGTCGTCTTCACCATCTTCACGATATCCATTCGTAATGCTCAAATCAGATTGAAGTGGTTTTCGGATAATTAAATCTGATCCCAGTCTCTTTGAAACGATCAACGAAATTGGTCAAAATTGATAATCAGTTATTTAACTACCAATGAACATCCATAAGCAGACATCAAGCCTTATTATAAATTTTCTAGAATTTATTTTTCAAAATATCTTTATAAGATATATATTTAAATCCCTTCCAATATTTCAAAAATTGAGACAACTCAATTACTTATACCTATATTGGGATATTTCAAACCATCTCTTATTTCAACACTTAGAAAAAAATTCCATTTGTTTCTCTTTTCTCAAAATCCTTCACAATTTATATTGTAAATTCCCTAACTCGTTTATAACGAATTCTATAAGTTCTGGGATTCTTTGATTTATTCCCTTTAATATTTTCCAAAGTCAAATTCCCTTGTCTATAATTTCAATTTCCCCTTTTCTACTTCTTTTATGAATTCTATCTCAATTTTGGAAGTTCACTCTTATTTAACTACTTTGGAAATTTTCTTATATTTTCTCAAATTCCATTTTGAGAATTCTCTTATAAATCCCATCTACTAAATAAACCCCATTTCCAAATCTCGAGAAGATTTATAAATAAATTTAAATCATTACAAAACTCTATATATATATGTATATATATAATAAGTATTTAAAGAATAATAATTTATTTTTAAAACATGTTCAAGTAATTATTTAAAATATCGAAACTCTTTTTATAAATATCAATAACTCATTTTTAGATAAACAAATCAATTTTCAAAGCTGATTTAAAAATTAGGATTTATTAAAATAAATATTAATTATTTGGAAAACTCACTTTTCGATGTATTTCAATTCTACTAGTTCAAAATTATACAGTTTGATAAATAAAACTTCCCTTTTTAAAACAACTTAATTTCTTAGTAATAAAATATATTTTTAAAATCTCAATAATCAATTAATGTATAAACTCATCTCGATTCACAACCCATCGATTTCATTCTGATTCTCCTAATCATTTCCACATTTCAAAACTAGTATCCACTATTTTCCTCAATCCTATTTCCATATTCTAATATAATTTCACCCTATAAATTTATATTCCCAAATTATCATCTGATATTGTTTCCCTTTATTTATAAACATCGTTTATAAATTTATTATCCCTTTGAGTCTCACTTTTTATAAAACTAATCTCATTTATAAAATTCCATTTTATAAGTCCATTCCTTTATAAATTCCATTTATTTTTTCAAACTATTTTTAATGTTGATTTCAACGCCTTCCATGTTTTTTAGGATGTCATTTTTAAAAATCCATTGTTTAAAACCTTCTATATGAATTATTTTAAAATCTCTATTACATTTTTTTTGAATTGTTAAGTACGATCAAAAATCAATTATTGCTTTACTAAATCAATCTCTTTTAAATAACCTGCATTCCGATATAAATATTTTCATATTAAAACTCTTCTTTTAATTTATTAAAAATTCAAAATAATATTTATGGAATTTAAAATACCAAAATTAAGGCTAGCGCTACTATAACATCCAACAATTCACATCACAACAATAATCTATGACAGATTATTCTAACACATCATATATTATTATATATGAAAAAAAATCAATATAAAATTGAGGAATCCAGTTGGATCCCTTCAACCAGTTTCCCTGCATCCACAGATGTTAACACAGCATGAAAATACCAATCCCACTTCGAAGGGGATATCGCGGTATATAGGGTCATCCGCTATTACGTAGGGCGCATAGGGTCTCATCCGCTCCAATGGCTGGAAATATATCCAACTACTAATATATATACTACTATATATAATATAACTTCCAAACTGATAATAATTCATAAATTCAACCAAGCATCCAATAATTAATTTTAATTATTACCAATTTAAATCCATCAATCCAAAAAGAGTGAGATTTACTCACCTTGATTTTTAATTTTCTAATCGTTCCAATTTAATTTCTTTTGCTTAGATTCTGCTGCTCCGAATCCTACACGACTGATTCTGTACGATTTAAACCTCGTATAAGCAAATTTCGAATTATATAAATTAAGGATTTCATTTTTGATTTCATATTTTAATTAAAATTAAATCACTAATTACTAATCACCTATTAACGAATTTAATTAACCTCGAATGTATATAACAAAATCAATTTTTTTTATTACAATTGCTTACTTAATTAAGTGCTTAAAAGAAAGAAAACTCGGTTGTTACCACTTTTCCAAATTTCACCTAAGCCTCTGACAATGCCAAACCCCTGCCTTCAATACGTGGTCGAACTGCTCCTTCCTCGTCAACGCGCATGCGTCGTTCCACCTTCTGCTTGATCGCGCGCATGTACAGAACAGCCCCTAAACCCTATGAGACGCCTGCCCCGATCGCGACCCACCTCCCTGACGCCGGCCATCGAAATCCTCGTACAATGTCGCACGCATGAAACCCTTCCTCACGATCGCTCACTACCACCCTAGCCTCACCTCGATTATCGATTCCACTCCACGTCTCCGCCAGCAGCTAATGCACGCGAGCACGCCCCTCTTCCAAGCGATCTCCATCTCCCCAGGTCGCGAGCTCGTTCGTGATTTTTGTTTAGTTTTTTTTGTCTTGTTCAAACTGATTTCGATTTTAAACAGAGAAGAGAGGAAGAGGAGGCTCACCATTTCACTTGAATTGATTTCGTTTTTATTTTTATTTTTTAATGGGTTCGAACTGATTTCAATCGAGGCACTCTTTTTTTTCTCCAATTTGTTTTGTTCGATCTGAAGAGGGAAAAGAAAATTCACGATTTAAAACAATAGGGATGGCGGCTCAATTCAGAAGGGTAGGGCGGCTTGTTTTCAGAGGGTAGGGTGGCCCTAAGATAGTATAGGTTGGCTGCGATTTGAAATATATATTTTATTTTATTCCAAATATTTCGCATTACATATCTCGAAATCCCGAACCCCTATTGAGGCATGCTGCCTGGCATTCTAATGTTATACCCCTATTTCAATTGCAATGGAACAAGTTCTGAAGCCTAATTTGATCGTATGCGGTAGATAGCTTTTTAAATCGACTATTTAAATTAAATTCAATTAACTCATTTCTAGGCGTTTTCACATCACGACCAAACGGTAAATCCAAACGCTACGAAATTTGAAATCCGATAATAATACACTATTACAGATCCAATGGAACTAGTTCCGTTGAATTCCGAGACTGTGCCCCGGATCGCTATTTTAACGCATCGATTTAAATCGACGAATTTCAAAATTTGTGAAATCACTTAAAATTCTAGTTTTAAAATCTTACTAACTAAATTATAATTCCAAATCCAATATTTAAACCATTTAAATATTCAAAATCAAATGACGAAAAATCCGGGTCATTACAACAACACTACTACAACTTTTGTTGAAGGAAAATCTAATGTACGACCTGTGGAGTTAAAGCGCTTAGGAGGTTCAATGCGGCGGAGGTGCAAAACGTCATAGCGGGGATACAGCGAGGATATAGCGGATGACTCTAAAATAGCATATAAAACTCATACTTAATGTTTTTACAAATTTATAAATGGTAATTAAATAAAAAACTAATATTCAATTGAATTATAATTAATACATAAATAATTTTAAATAAAAACATGTGTGAATATATTGTAAATAAACGTAAAACTGTTACATAACATAATTGAATTTAGTAGAATATTAGAGTATTTTTGTTTCTGAAAATATATTAAAAATTCAATTAAATAAATTAATTTCATAATTTTTATAATGTATAAATGTCATTTTTAAATTCATTTCATTTAAAGAAGATATAGCGGAGCGGAATATAGCGTGAATAACGGGATATAGCAAAAATAGTGGGGCTTAAAGCGGAAAGGCTATATTTGGGGCTATATGGAAAAATCGTAGCGGTAGAAATCCGCTATGAGATATAGCAGGGTTATAGCGGGGCATTAACTGCACAGTGTACGACCACCACCATTTAATAGATTAAACTATGATTATTGGTCAACTAGGATGAGATTATATATGCAAGCTAATGGGTATGCCACCTAGAGCATTACACAAAAGGAATACACTGTTCCTACCACTACTTATGCACAATGGTCAAACATCCAAAAACTAGATGCTACTAGTAACACTAAAGCTATGAACATGATAGTTTGCTCGCTGGACATAATTGAATTCAATAGAGTTAGTATATGTACATCTACTTATGAAATTTTGCACATCTTAAAAATTACTCATGAAGGTACAAACAAGGTTAAACAAAGCAAGATCTTTATGCTTAAAAATCAATTCAAAATTTTAATATGAACTAAGATGAGAGTATTAATGATATGTATTCCAGATTTCAAGATATCTATCATTCACTTCTTGTACTAGGAGAAAATATACAGATTTTGATATTCTGTCAAAAATCCTTAACTCTTTGAATGATGACTGGGAACGAAAGGCCTTAGCTATCGAAGAAGCTAATGACCTTTCAACCGTAAAACCAAAAGAGTTAATAGAAAATGTCATGTCCTATGAAGTGAATTTTCACGAATACAAGCTCAAGATAGAAAGACAATCACATTTCAAGTAGAGAAAGAAGAATTCAATATAGATGACGATGATGTTGCATTTCTAGCCAAAATTTTACGAAAATTTTGAAGTATAAGAAGACAAAAAAGTTTGGCAATAGTAATAATTATTTGTCATCTTCATCGCTCAAATGTTATGAATGTGACAAGATAGGCTACATAAAGAAAGATTGCCCAAATCTCAAAAAGGAGAAGAATAGCTTCAAAAACAGTAACGAGAAATTCAATAAGAAAAAGGAGCAAGCATTTTCAGTCACATGGGGATAGTGATAGCGATTGGGAATAAGCGAATGTGTGCTTCATGGCTTCTACTGATGATGTAAGTGAATTTTCTTTTGATAATCTAGTTGAAATAAATACTGAATTGTTAGATAGACTAAAAGATCTAAAAAGAAAATATAAAGATATTTTAGGAAAGTTAAATATAAGCGAATTAGAAATTGACATGTTAAAAGATGAAAATAAAATATTAGAAGAAGAATTAGTAAAATCTCAAGAATCTTGTATTAATATAACATCTTAAATCACTATATTAAATAGTGAAATAGAATTTCTGAAAATTGAGAATGTTAAATTAACAAAAGAAAATTGTGATTTAAATTGTAGTATTAATACGCTAGGTATAGAAGTAACAGACCTTAAAACAAAGTTAGGAAGTATTTTCAAAAATGTTTTAAATTTTAATAAAGGTAGAGAAAGCCTATTTAGAATTATTAATAATTCTCAATCTTCCTTTAATAAGAAATGTTTGCGTTATAATAAAACTAGTAAGGAAGCTAACCCCCGGACTCTAACGTAGGAAGTGGGTACTAGGATATATATCTTATTTTTTGTAGGTACACCACATATGGAGGGGAAGTTATATTCCAAATTTTTTGATGCCTATGGAAATGGAGCTACAAATAGAGGAAAATCAGAAAATTTAGTAGTCTTGTCTTTGAATATATCCTTTTAATAATTCACACATAGAACTCAATTATATTCTCTGCAAATTAAAATTTTATATAACTCCTATATATATATATATATATATATCCTTTTTGTTGATGACAAAGGGAGAAAACAGTACAGCCATATCAATATGGGGAGTATAAAACTTAGGGAGAGAACAAACTTGGTTTTATATAAAACTTAAGTTATATTGTTGTCATCATCAAAAGGGGGGAAAATGTTAGAACTTCATTATTTGCTATATAAAAATATATTGTGCATATAATCGACTTTTGCAGAAAATTATATTAACTATCGAATAGATATACACGATGGAGACAAGACAAAGATGATGTACAGTGTATTATTAGTCATAGAGTATCATCTCTGGAGTATCAATATGTTAAAATATTTTCAAAGTGGTATACACACACAATTCATTAACAGTAACATTTATATCTTAAAAGCAGAGTTACATAGAATCAATAGACTACTAATGCCAGTTCAGTCGACTGATATCATGTACACTATATGATGATTTCATGCACACAAATATTGTTTTGAAAATTTCTTTTTAGAAAATTGTATTTTAAATTCTTTCCATAAACATTAAACTAAGATTTTTAAAATTCTTCCCACAAACAAAAACTAAGATTTTTAAAAAGAAATTATTGCAACATGTGGGAATCGAATCTGGATCACGAAGCACAAATTTGCATGTCTTACTATTGAACTACAAATGCTTTTCCTGTAGGGTTTCATACGTCCGAATTTATAATTTAGACATGTGAACATCAAAAAATATAAACAGAACACTTTTAAGGTAATTCAGCCGTCTGAATTTATAATTCAGACATTTGAATAAAAATTCAACTATCTTAATAAAAATTTAGCCATTTGAATAATAATTTCAAATGTCTGAATTAGCTTATTTTAAACTGTTTTGTTTCCGTCCTTGTCTGTAGAATTTCAGCCATCTGATTTTTATTTCCTGCCAGTTGACTTATATGAGAAGAAGTGTTTCTTCTTAAAAATTCAAATTCTGGAGAGTTGACTTCTTCCCCAAAAGTTGCAATCCTTCTAATGGCTGTAACCCTTCAACTAGAACCTTTCACCATAATAAATAGAGTTAAAAATCTATCATCTTAACTAACTAAGTCTTACTTGATTTCTTCTCTCTATCCCTTGTTGAATTCTCTTGCATTCAAAAGAATTATATTGTGAACTATTTATCACTTGTACATTCAAGTTACATTTCTAGAGTGATCATATACTTCCAATTCTTCACAAATACACGCTATACCACTTGCGAAGAAGATTATATGAAGATTGTACTATATCAATTCATCTATGTTATTTAGAGCACAGAAGTCAACTATTTACTAATTTTGTAGTTGAAGTCCTATTCTGTTGCTCAGGCAAAACTATTGAAGTCCCGTTCGTTTGCTTGGTTTAGTGTATTGAAATCCTATTCTACCGCTCAGGTGCCTATTCCTTCGGGTGAAGTGAGGGTGTTATTTAAATCCAAAAGGAGTCTGGGACTGGATGTAGAATGGGAAGTTCGAACCAGTGTAAAAATCTCTAGTGTGATCGTTTTTACTTTCTTTACTTTATTTATTTCCCTGCTTATCTACTAGTGATTAGTTATATAAAGTTTATTTAAGCTGTTGGTATACAAGTCCCGGTTTAGTAGAATACTGCACATTACTCGATCCATAGTGACTTTCATTATATTGTGTAATTGGATTTTACCGATAAAGTTATATAAGCGATAAATTCAACCTAATTATCACCCCACCTACTAAGGGGAAAAGTGAATATTAATATTCAAATAGTTTGGTATTTTTTGCTGATTGAATTTACACCTATGAGTAGTATAACTGTATCGGTGAATTCTACGAAATACCGCACGATTTAATTGATTTATAATTTTTATAAATTAGCTAAATTAATTAATATTTTAGAAATATTATTTATTTGTTTAGTTGATGTATTAGGCTTTTTGGTATTTTTGGGTGTTATTTGTAATTAATTGGGTGCATTTATAAAAGTTATATATGTACACAATGATATACGATAGCGATATGCATTTAAATATGATTTAAAAAACATGACTTATAAAATGGTTTTTGATGTCTCATTAGCCCAATAGGGCCTATATGATCGCCGACTTATAGGAGGAGAGAGGGGATAGGTTGTTTTAAACTCTAGATTAGATTTGGAAGTATTAAACAAAGAAATAGTAAAAAGAGGAGAATTAGTCTCCAACCTTTTCTCTATTTAAATAAACCTACCCCTCATTCATTTGGATGACACACACTCTCTCTCTCTCTTTCTTGCATCTTACGACATTAGGCCATGAGCATCTTCCCAACTCACCATGGCCGAAAATTCTTTTATCCTGTATACATCAAATAAAATATAAATTGTGATAGAGTTAAAGGTATGCCCTAGGGGCAATTGTGTATTTGTTACATTTACCTAACTTGATAATCGATCTTGTTCATAGTAAAGGCGTTTGATTTCTATAATATAATTTGTTATATTATGACATAATTGATTAAGTAATTAATTTAAATTATATTAAATAGAAAATCCTTAAATGATATGTTATGTGATAGTAATTATAATGCGTCGTAACCATGAGAAATTTATTACATTAAAATAACATATTATTTTAAATATTCCTAGGCAAGATGTTTCGAGAAATAATATTGATTCATCCTTTGAGACTGGAGTATGTAACGCTATCCAAATATTTGGCGGTGTATTCGTCATGAGTATTGGGGGCACCAAGAGGTTATGTACTGATATTTATTGGATAACCAAGGAATGACTCGCTCGAGAGTTTCATGTTGGTTAATTACAACGGTCAAATAGGAGAACTTGAAGTGACAATGTTACAGAATTCCTTTGACTTGAGAATATCGTGGAACTTCAATGTGGATACTCAACTTTAATTATACTTAAATCATAACAGGAAATTCATCAAGCGACTATAGTTGGGTCTAAGTTGAAGCATTGGAAGTGAAATATTATTCAATAGAAAAAAAATTCTGCAGTTATAAGAGGTTACTATCATGGTCAACTATAGTTAACTCAAAGTCAAAATACCTGGCCAGAGCAGTATGGTTTGTAATAATTGTTATTATTGAACCAAGAACTTTGTATTTGGACTAACCTAGTGGAATGTGGATGATATAGAAGTTTTAACCAAAATAAAATTCCATAATTCCTGAAGTGATATAGTTTTGACGAAGAGAACTGGTGTAAATAATCATTACTACCAGGTACAACTTAGAATAGCTAAATTAGATTTTACCGAAAAGATGCATAAGCAATAAATTTGACCAAATTGTCACACCAATTGCTATGGTGACGTATGAACGTTAATATTTTAAATGTTTGATATTAATCACTGATTGAATTTACACCTTTGAGTTACACAACCATAATGATGAATTCTTTGAAAAACCATGCAATTTAATTAATTAATAAAATATTGTAAATTAATGAAATTAATTAATTTTTTGATAAATATTAATTATTATTTAAATTATTTGATGTTTTGGAGTTATTTGCAATTATTTGAATGCATTTATAAAAGGTATATTTATGCTCATCGATATATGGTATTGGTGTAACTTAGATGGATTTAAATGTAAGATAATTGCATGAAGGGATTTACGAAAATTTTGTGACAATCGATGGCAAGTATTTTCAGCCAAACAAGTGAAGGGAGAGAGAAAATTAAGGGAATTGATTAGGGAATTTTTAGTTAAAAGAATAAGCTGGGTTTCATTCTTTCAATAAAAACAAATCCACTAATTCATTTCCTATAGACACACTTTTATTCACTTTTCTCCTCTCTCCTCATAACCTTCCAAGGAAGAAAATCCAATGAACATTTCCAAATACAATAAAGTAAGTGGTACATCCTTCTCTTACGAATTAAATGCTAACAATAAATAAAATAAAATAAATGGCATATCGTTCTCTTACAAAGCTGGGTGTGGATCTTGGAGATCCGAGGAGAAACCTTCATTCGATATGCAAATCATACACTACCTATTTTGGTAATCTTTTAATTTTATTATCATTGATTTTTACATCATTTAATTGTTTAGATTATATTTTATATATGTTATAATGAATTTATATGTGCATATTTTTTCTGATTCAATTTGTATATTCAAATTATTTAAATTAAAGGACAAATCAGGAAGCATTAAATAATTATTTTAAATACCAATTGAAATTTTTAAAGCTTTGAAGCATAAAAATTTTATTTTTGAATATCGGTTGAATTTGTTTTAGAGGTATTGTTTAAAACAATGGTTATAAAAGTTAATGTTTTATGGTTTAATTTATTAACAAGTTATGCAAAGTTTGAGCAGTTTCCATACTTAAGTGTTCGTATTCAAATTTTAAAATAGATCTGTGAAAAAATCTTTATAATACCAACTAATTTTTTTTATAGATGTTCATCTAAGACAATGTTTACAAAGGTTAAAGGTTAAATTTAACAACTTATATAAAGTTTAAACAATTCCTTTGAATAGGAGTTTTAATTCAAATTTTAAAACAAATTTTGTTTAAAAGCATCGATCTAATTTTGAACTATTATAGATTTCAAAATGTTGATTTTAAATTTCAAAACACATAAAATGAGTCATAACTAGTTTTAATATGTATAAGGGTTAAAGTGTACAAACATTGATTTAGAATGGTACTGAATGAATGAGTAAAGGAAGGAGATAAGTCCTCTACATTTTCCTCTTCTTAAATGCCTAATTAAACTCATTAATTATAATATTATAATTACAAGTAAACTTTTTTCAATTAGTCAAAAATATTAATAACATATTATATAAATGTATAAGTAAACTATGTGTGTGTGTTTATGTATGTGTGTCTGTGTGTGTATTATTTTATATGATTTCACAATTAAACTATAAACAAAAGTGGCATATATACATGGTGAATGTGTTCTTTGTAGTACAAATCCTAGCACCTATAAATGTACACAATGACCATATACACCATTTATATGTTGCACTTGCACTATATATATAAGTGTATTTGATACGCTAATTATATATATTTAAATTAAATTAAATCAAAACCCCTTTTTAGACAAATTAAATAAAACAAGATTTTATTTGAAACTATATTAGATTGGATTTAATTAACCCTTCAGACTTCATAGGCCCAAAAAGATCCAAAAATAGGATCTTTTTTTTTGAAATCCACTTATTTCACCTGCTTTTGACTGGGCTGGTTCCTTCAATAGAGTTAGAGCCATAATTGTCTATATTGTCAAAATTAGTGATATTGGGCTAACTTATTAAAGTCTACCTATTTAGTAGGGTGTCTACAAAGGTAGTGTCTGGTTTTTAGTAATCAAATACTCTACCCTAACTGGCTACAGGCTTAGCCTACATAATGATGTGAGCCCAAAGGTTATCCCCAATATAGAGATCCGAATTAATTTTGGGCCTTGTGCTAACTTTCAAAATTCAGTTTGAAAGTTAAATTATATTTTGAATTTATAAATATAAAATATAAGATAAATTTTATTAAAGATATAAAATATTTTCCAAAACTATTTTGAAAATAAATTAATATTTTATAAAAATTATTTAATAATTTAATTAATTGGATTAATTAAATAAATAACTAATCAAAAGTTAATTAATTAAAACAAACATATGTATATCTGTGTGTGTGAGTATGTATATCCTAAAATGTTCAAGGAACATAAAATGTTAATTTTCAAAATTGTTAAGGAATAATTTAATTTAAAATGTTTTAATTAAATGAATATTTATTTGATAAATATATGTTAATTAAAGGTTAATTAATCAATAATGATATATATATATATATGAAACTGTAAATGTTATAGTAATACTTAACTGAAATTGTTTAAGATGAATAAATAAAATTTTAAATTTAACTAATTTATTAATAAATTAAAATTTATTAAATTAGATTTAATTATCATATGTACCTAAGAAAATTATATTAGTTAATTAAATTATAAACTGTTATATATGAATAAAACTTATATAATCTGAATGTATATCTTAAGTGGAACTATAAGAAACCCAATTTAGATTTAAGGAACATATACATGCGTATTTTACATATATTGTGATTTTAGACGTGTCAGACACTTAAATCACAAGGGTATTTCATAAGAAATACATTGTTCCCTAAACCAATATTACTCAATGTATACAAATATATTAAAGATTATGAATCTTTGATATACATGTTGTTCTTTGTCATTTATATATTAATATATTACTTGCATAGTTCCTAGTTGTTGAGAAAACTCAAGCTAGGGATGGTATATGTAGTACTATTGATATATTATTAAACGAGGTAAAATACATGCATGTACTTGTTGAGAAAACTCAAGGTATGTGAATTATACTTCGGCCGTCATGAAATAATAGGTACAAGCGAACAATTTCTTTTGATTTGTTGAGAAAACTCAAGATCGAGATCGAGATTAGGACTGGGTTCATGGGTTAGAAGATGTACATGAAACAACCGATAAAGTGTTATCCATCGTTTGCGAGCTTATGAATTATTGAGCAAACTCAAGGTCAGAATTCCAAGGCAAGTGAGTCCTAACACCCACTAGGGAAATCAAAATATTTCTATGTTTGCTCTTAGTGTTTTGAGAAACATAAAAATATATTGGGAGCCTTATTAGAAACATGAAATGAATACATTTAACCTTTCTAATATTGTAAGAAAAAATGATATACTAGTTAGAATAATCTACTACGATAAATTTGTGCAACCAATATAATTGATAAAACAATTATCAGTTAAAATATAAAAATGAACTGAATTAAGATAGGCGTAGAAATATAAAATTTACTTAACAATAAATATTTTGGTGTGTTATCACTTCAAGTCCTTTTTAAGAGCTGATTTAAAAACCCACTAAAACGTTCATGCATTGGTCACCTAAGTGTTTATTTGTCCAAGAATGTGCATTTCTTTTATGAGTCTTGAACTTTTAAGTAATACAAGAATATGGATATTTGATCCATATTCAATCATGTATAAATGTTATATGGAGAATAGTCATTACTCGTAAATCGTAATGTATAAAACTTCAATGAAATTAGTTCATCCGAAATAAGCATATAAACCATAGTGCAAGATCATGTAATCAATATGATTGATTATTGTAAGGATCTTGTTCTATTATATGTAGCACCAAACCAATAACTACAAGATGTACATGGGAATTTGATAACTGAAATGCTAGTTTGATCGGTTTGAGTGAAGTGCAACTTATTCGATATCCTTAAATGTTAAGGATGACTGAATGCATTGGTGTGAAGAGTTTGTTAAGATCTTGTAGTAAGGGTCTTCTTTTGAATGGTTCGACCATTTAGGATGGAAAGAGAATGTATGAGAGTGGATGTATATTAGGCATAGTTGGGATGAAGAGAGTAAATGGTCACCTTTGCTTCATGAAGAAACATTGGAAACGAGAATTATATAAAATACAAAAGGACTTAATATGGAATTAGAAATGTGCTTTCTATCCCAAATGTATTTTCATATAGAAAATTGTTTTCTACAAAAAGAATTTCTTCAAATTCAAGATATTTGATCTGAAACTCTCGACTATAAACTAGTTATAGTGTATGAAATAAAATTTTGTTATAAGTGGTTGAATAGAGCTTCACAATTTTGTAAGTTATTGTAAAAATGGCAGAAATAGTGGGAACATACCATAACATTTCCTAGTGGAAGCATTAAGATACGAGAAATTATTTTCGTAAACATGTCAAATATTATTTGTGAAATAATAACTATTTTCAATTTAGACGGAAAATGGACATAATTTTATTTCAATATGAATATTTTGAAAATAAATTATAAGATAAAACTGTAATAATGATATTTGTTTTCATAATAAAATAATGCATTAGAAAATATAAAGTATCTTAAATCTTACAACTATTTTGGAATTATAAACCAAGCCATAGTTTTGAGAAATAATTCTTTAATCATATGATTATGAATCTTATGGTATTGATGAATCGTATCTCAAATAATTAATGACAAAGCACTCATTCAATGGAAGCGACCTAACAATTGGTGAACTCCTAGGATTAATGCATATGGATGTATGCAATTATAGGTCGAATGATACCAAAACAGTTCTACATACTTCGTTAAGTTCACCAATAAATTATCACAAACATAAACATATATATTTAATAAAAATGTCGTATGTCTACGATAAGTTCATAGAATATAAAAAGAAAGTAAATAACATAACATGCAAAAGAAAATAATATGATTCATCGAATAGGTGAGTGTATTGGAAAGGAGCTCCAAATGTACCTAAATCAAATGAGATTCAATCTCAAAAGCTACTCCTCCCTATGATACAAGTGATGTTGATAAGGAGTAATCAGGTTTTGTTGGACAAAGTACGATTGATGATAAGTGAAGTTAGGTTAATTTCTTTCTGTAAGGATGTGTACTTAAGAGTAAGTATATAAGAAAAAATTTAATTTCATCTAAATTATAGTTTATGAGACCATAAAAGATAAGAGTTGACAAAATACCCCAACATATCCTAGGTCAAGGAATTGATAGGTTGTGTGAGTCGAGAGGCTACATGTAATATTTAATTATGAGGGATTTTGTATGGATTACCCTAAAGGAGTTTGGGAACAATGAACATTGGTTGACTAACTTAAGTTATGAACATAAACTCTGTAAACTCCAAATTAAATCAGTTTAATTATAAAGGCAGTTCATAAAATGTTTATGATTGCATATTCTGTTGTACCGAGAAACAATTGTTGTTTCATTAAATGCCAACTTCATGATGAAGGAATTTCTTTTAGAAATTATTGGTAGTAGAACGGATTTGGATACTATCCAAAGATAAAACTGATTACGTAAGATGGAAAAAATAACCAATCCAATATAGACACGAGTCTTTAGAATGTCTAATAAGAAATATTGCATATTGAAGAGAAACTATGAGTTTCGTATCAATTTCGAGAAAAGAATTTCCTTGGTTGTCAATAAGCCAATAAAAATATTGACTCTACCATATGGCATGATGCACATATCTAGAATGGATTTCAAGTACATTACTAAAATATGATTTTGATAGTTGTACCTGAAGGGATATGATCCTTCGACCACAAAAATGTCTATAAGAAGAAGAGCAATGTAGTTGGAATATGGTAAGTTATGTTGATAGATTAACATTGTAAATTCCAATTGTTGAAACTATCTTAACAGATTTGCCATTCAACGTACTTAAGTTAATTAGGATTTTACTTGCAAAATTATCGCTCAATATGATTTTGAGTTTTGGTACATGTAGGTTGAAACAGAAATTCTAAAGAATGATTAATAATATGTTATTTGTGCTTAATACCCAAAGTGTCTCAAAGTCAGTGGGAGCAATTCTGAGTTTGTAGATTATTGTATAAGGATCCAATAACTGATACAAAATTTTCGTTCAATAAGTATTAGAGTCGAGCAAGTATTTTGATAGAGAAATTAAATAGTTAGAATTTTAGTTAAAATGCAGAGGAAGCGTTGTCTATAAGAAAGCACTATAAAGGTACTAAAATATTTCAAAACTATAAGTAAACAACAACCCAATGATTGTTAACAATGTACTCCTATTAAAATCATTTTAGTTTGGTTGCATAATTCTCGATATTGGATTTGAAATTGACATGTTTTATAATCAATATAAAAGGATGTTGGGCTTGTCCCAAAACGATGTACATAGACATCATATTAAAATGTTTAATATGGAGCATGTAAGATAGATTTCTTATGCATTGGCACATACATGTTGTATTGTTTATAGTATCGCATTTCGCTTATGTATTTGATACATAGGGCAAGTATCAAACACTAATTAAGATCACTAAATGACAGTTTATAGTAGTCTTGAGTATTTACTAAACACAAGAGAATTATTTATAAATACAACAAACTCCTTATGAAGGAGTACGGGGACTTGAAATTCACAAGTGATATTGAGTATAGTATGTCGATCCTAAATTCATGTTTAGTCTTAAGTTAAAAACTTTAAGTTGGAAATGTTCCAAACAATAAGTGATGGCTGAATTAACCAAAGGTTAAGTATGTTTCCTTGAACGGCGTTGTGATAAAAGAAGTTTAAATAAATGCATAAATTTATAATTAAGGTAGGGGTGATTCCAAATGTTTAGAATCTCATGACATTGTTATATGATAATAATGCTATGATATAGTTTTTAAAAGAACCCAAAACCTGCTAGAAGTCAAAAAAACATACTACAAAGGGTTCTACATGATAAAAGCAGTTTAACAGCATCATAGAGAGTTAATTTGGCAGAGTCAATAATTAAAACAATATAACAAACCCATTCACTAAGATCTGCCCTAATACGTTTTTGAGAAAATTGATTGAAGGAGCTAGAATAAGATTCCATAATTGATCCTAAGTGCAAGTGGGAGATGATAGAGTTAGGGGGTATGCCCGTAGGGAAATTATGTAATTTGTTACATATATCTAACTCGATAACTGATCTTCTTCATAATAAAGGTGCTTGATTTATATAATATACTTTGTTATACAATAATATAATTAATTATGTAATTAATTTAAGTGTACTAAATAGAAAATCTTTAAATGATATGTTATGTGATAGTAATTACAATGTGATGTAATCATGAGAAATTTATCACACTAAAATAATATATTATTTAAATATTCCTAGTCTAGATGATTCGAGAAGTGATATTGATTCATCTGTTGAGACTAGAGTACATAACGCTCTCTAAATTTTTAGCTTTGTATCACTTATGGCTACTGGGAGCACCAAAAGGTTACGTACTGATAGTTATTGGATAATTATGGAATGACTCAAAAGAGTGTTTCCTGTTGGTTAATTATAACTAAGGTCAAATAGGAGATCTCGAAGTGACAATTTTACATAATTCCCTAGACTTGTACCGTGGAACTTTAATGTGAATACTTCACTTTGATTATACTTAAATCATAGCATAATGATCCATCGAGCGACTATAGGGTCTAAGTTAAAGCATTGGAAGTGAAACACTATTTAATAGAGAATTCGTCTCCTCGGTTATAAGAGGTTAGTATCATGGTCAACTTTTGTCAACTCAAAATCAAAGTCTTTGGCCTAAGTAGTACGTTAAATAATTAATATTTTTGCATGAAAAGTGGACAAAAACCTCTAATCAAATTTATAACAGTGAGTTCAATAGTAATAAAATGTAAGAAAAGTAATGTATACATTGGTTTATAGCGGTTCGGCCATAAGGGGCTGTGTCCATTGTTTATTTTTTATTCCCTTTCTTATATTTCGGCTCTTACAAGCATTTGGATGTGAAATACAACGGTTTAGCATTAAATATCGGGATCCATATGCTCTTTCGGGTATTCCAGTTTGGCAGATTCTGGAGGCTCCAAAAAGTTGTCCATATGGCTGCTAGAAGCTTGGATATTTATAGAAGCACAGAGATAGGGATGTCATTCTGATAAACTAGGAAGTTTCCCTATACAACTTGCTCAGTTCAGTTGTTTCCATATATAGAAGATACGATCAGGAATTTTCATATGTACTCAGATTTCATTCCATATATACTTTGCTTGGTTCAGTTGAAAAGGGTCTGCCTTGTAAAAGTTGGTTTGTTAGATGGATGTAGTCACTTTCTAGACCGGGTTCCATAATGCACTATCTTGGTTCGGCATAGCTCCACCACTGTCTTGTTCGTGCTTGAATCTATATCGGATAAGATATCCACTTCGATGTATACGACACTGGATAGAACATCTTGTCCAGTAATACCTTGCACCGGACAAGAATTCTTGTCCGGTGTACTACCTACCGAAAAGGAATTCATGTTCAGTGGTGGGACTACCGAACAGGAAATCTTATCAGATATATTCTTATCGCCGGGCAGGGTAATAATTTGGGCTAAGCATTTGCTTGTGGATCTACCGGGCAGAGTGTGTAGGACCACCGGACCGAGCTTATGTATGTGTACCACCGACCAAAGCAGGTTTGCCTTGCTCCTTCCATCTACTCCATCACCCGTCTTACTTTGCTTCTCATACAGCTATTTGACTTCTCTTGCCTTCTTGTTAGCCTGTTTTACTAGACCTAGATCTCTTAGGTGCAAATGCCCATAACACTTGGCCCACAAAGCTTAGTTCATAGAATACGGAGCGAGCTTTGTTTGGTTCCTAATTCTGAGTGCTTAATTCAATTATGCAACCCACCGGCCATTATACGCATTTAGTCCCACATCCACTATAGCTCGGTATATTCGGTTTGGTGTTAATCGACAGGCTCGGTGTCTTCTTGTTTGGTTTTCTTAGGGGTTCGCCGAATAACATTTCATGTTCGGTCTTCTTTTTCCGATACTGAATAGATTAGTAAGCCTAAATAAGGGGTACGCTTTTCTCCAGCTAAACACTCTTCCTCATTTTCCAGCTTTTCTTTCTTTTCACGCCTGTCCGTCCCCTGAAGCCCTTGCTAGTGCCAATTCCATCTCAAACATTTTTAAGTTATGGTAAGCATCATTTCTACTCATATTCTTCTTCAATAAGTCTTCCATAATTAATTTAATCATCTCTAGAATTCATTCGATTTTCTTATCATGATTCATTTTTGCTCGGTATAACGTTAGGGGTTAGCGTTTTCTCTGTTCGGTCCTTGTTAGGAGATAGCGGCTGAGGCATATCAGTTAAAAGGGTAATTTCGAGCCACAACTCATGAACCCAAAGTGTTTCTTAATTGAAGGGAATTCAAGTTGCCAAATCGGGTTTGGTTGCCTTTTTCGTCCAGCTACTAGACAGGAGCAGCTACTGGTAGGATGTAAAGCATACTTTGGCCATGTACGCTGAAATCTATTAGATATTCCATATTTCTGTAGACTTTCCAGGATTACCTGCCATCTATAGCTTGGCAGTCGAACAAAGCTCTATATAAGCTAGCAGTGCAGTGGGTTACATCTTGCTACTTAGTCATTTATTCACTTTTGATAGGATTTTTAGACGAATATTGTTTAACAATTCACTATATCTTAGGCAAATAAACACAAACACAAGCACACATATTCTTTACAATAATACATGAGATAGGTTATTACATCAGACAGGTATGTTGGACCATCGTAAGACTTGCTCGTCGACTGCTTCTGGAGACCAAGCTCCATCTTCTCCTAGGGATTCTATGCTATTATGGAGCTGGATTAACCAGCCTAGTTTTGCTCGCTATCTGGTGTATGGGTATAGACCTTCACAATTGCTATTAGATCCCATTGAAACTTTAGCTTCTACTCTAACTACTATGTAGCTAGATACAATTGCGGCTACTCATGACCTTCCTAGGGAAGATATGCTCCTACCTACTTCCGAACAACGGGCCCATGCTCTGCCAGAAGGATACATGGCCTATACAAAATATTACTACATGGTTGGGGCTTCACCTCCCCTTCCTTAGTGGATCACAGGCTTTCTTGTGTATCTGAAAATCGCTCCTTTCCAACTCCACTCTAAAGGTTATGCTAGTCTAACAAGCCTATATTCCATCTTTATGGGAAGTTTCAAGTTCCTCCAACTCACAGTCAGATCAAGTTACTCTATGCTATTAAGAGCAAAGCAGAAGGCTCTCCATTCATTTATCTTGAAGTGGAAAGTAATTTCAAACCAATAGAGGATCTGTACTCCAAGTACAATATGTTTAAAAAGGAATATTTCTTCATTCGGGATGATTCCCCATGCTTCCATCAATGGCATTTAGGATGTATGTTATCTTGTTTATCCTTTTCCAAAAAACTTCATGTCACCCACTAATTTTCTCCTCTTTCGGCTTCTCCTTTAGGTTTGGTGAGAGCTGCATTGGGGGATGACTTGGAAGACATGTTGAGAAAACTGCAACGAGTCTCTATGGAGCTCAAGGAGGTTCCCCATCTGGTCACAAATGATAATTTAAGATCACTTAGGCTACTATCCACCGGGCATTTGACCAGGAAGGGCAGGGCTACTTCCACCCATAAACTCGCAAAGAAAAAGAAGGGAAAAACCTCAGTAACCAGTGAGACAAACGAAGCACCATCTTCACAGTCATCTGTCTTTGGTGTCGACTTGATTTCAGACCTACTCGGAGTTGATCCCACAGTTCATATGGACATAAAAGAGTAAGGTTAGATTCCTTCAGGGTCGAGTCTCGCGAAGGCGGCTGACTTATAGCCAAAAAGAAATGGGATGATGATAGCATCCAAACAAAGACAGTAAAACGGAGCAGTCCTCATTCTCATGATAGCGAGGTCACTACTTCGGATCGTAGTGAAGCTCACTCTTCTGGGCATATTAGCCTTGAGAGTTTGCCTAATTTGGACACTGAGGAGGCCCTACATCGCACTTTTAGGGTAGAGGAGCTAGAAAAGTCCATTCCTTGGGACATTTTGGTGTTCGAATATCTGCAAGATCCGAAGCTAAGGATTGAATATTGGGACTCTACCTCGATGACTAAAATTCAACAATAGTTGGCAACGCATGATGACCCTAAAGGTTCGTTCAGATGTTACACGCTATTTTCACACACGCATACATCTTTCTTTTTATATTATATCGATGCATTCCCTAGCCCCTTTTTCTCTAGATGCTTACTTGATTCTAATTCACTATTTTTACACTATTACAGGGAGCATGAGTTCAAAAGGGGGAAAGTTGCTATCTAAATTTAATCAGTTGAAGCCGTATGCGCCCCCCACCAAGAATATCAAGAAAGCTGCATTATCATTCGGCCCAAGCTAGAATGTAGGGCAGCCAACTACGGAGCTTAAAATGGGGGAAGTGGTATCCTATCGCCTAGCCAGGGACTAAGACCCTAAACATGGCTCCTGAAAAATGTCTCATTCTCTTGGCATCAAGTTGAGATCTCAAAACCCCGTTCATACTTCAAAGTCCCCCAAAGCTTCGCCTTTCCTTCCCTTATATTCGAAAGCCTCCAAACAAACAAAAAGGACGTACAAGAGAGGAGCAATCGTCCCTTCCTTGAAAACCAAGGATATGGGGAAGAATAAGGAAGGAGCATAAAGATAAAGAGTCCCCTTGGCCTGCCTGGTTGTCAACGCCCCCTCTCCCTTTTTTGGCCGCATTGATCGATCTTCTCGGGAATAACCTAAGTGGCATGAAGTCAGTTTCAAAGTTTCACTCCAAAGTGGTAAAGGTAGGAGAAGAGGTTAGCAAGAAAAATGTAGAATAGAACTTGAAAAATTTTGGGTTGAGAAAGGAGATGCACCAGAAAGATCACCAGGTGGTGATAAGTGTAATGGAAAGGTCGTAGATGGAGGAAATTGAGAAATCGAAGGCCGCTCATACTGAGGAGTTGTGCAGTCGATTCCCCGATATTGCCATGATATATCCCGTATTGGACTTTTGGGGCAACAATATTCCAATAAAGCGGCCCAATATAACGGATCCGCTATTATCCCTGATATTGTGGAAATAATCCACTATATCCCCGATTTTGTTGCCCCGTTATATCCCCCTTTCCTATAAATAAGCATTTTGCTTGATGTCTTGCTTTTAAGTTTTATGTAACTTCAAAGTTGATGTAACAATGATATACGTTGTTGGTTATTATAACTAGTTCTAACTTTTTAAGTGTCAACTTTATTTACCTTTACTTTATTATAACTTGTTTTGCTTGGTGGGAAATAATAAGTAATACTTGTTCCTCTTTTTAATATAGAATGTTCATCATTCCTCTTTTTAAAGTCGTCCTCTATATCCTGATATATCCTCGATATATCTCCGCTACAACTTTTCGCACCTCAAACGCTATGGAGTGGCAAGGCGCTTTAACTGCACAGCTGAGGAGCTAGTGAAACCGAAGAAAGAGCACTTTAACGACCACCCTACACCACCGGTATCCAATATACTTGTATAACGTGCAGTGGAGGTAGCCGACCAATGCAGGACGATAGCCAAGAGTGTAAAGTAGAGAAAAGTGTAAACTCAGAACTAGTACATCTCACAGTCCACATATATAATATAATATAATAACATAGATGCGAAACAGGAGAGACGGTGGTATAATCAAATGAACCATAAATAAAAACATCAGAGTGCAACAGGTTCACGGATTAAACAAAAACTAAAATAGTAGAGTTTATACATCCCAAAACTCCAAATAAACTCCAAAACCGTCTCTAAAGTAATACAAGTACCGGTATAGCTCCACAGCACAGTGAAATATAAGCGATAGTAAATTCCAAGTATAGATATATGAAATCGTAGCCTTCTGCTCGTACTCCATACAGCTCCATACACTATCCGGACCTATTATCCCTAATCTACTCATTTAAGTGTACACAAGGTAATAAGAAGCAAAGCATAAAACATCGATCCAGATAATAGTTTGGTGTGAGCGATACATCGTCTCAAAAATACTATAAAAATTGTATATAGTAAATAAGGGTATGAAGATTCATACCTGACATGTCCTTGCATTTAAAGAGTTAGCACATAACGGTCAATATATGATAATCTACTATCATCTCCATATAAGTGTACTACGATCGAACTATATACGGTCGAAAATACCTACATTGTGTGATACCCTAAAGTGGTAAAGAACCATGACAAACATAGCATTTATCAAACAATCCTCACAGTCACTCATGTGCATTGAATATATGATAACTCGTATATCATAGTCACAAACCAAGGACTTAATCGAAATCCCGGCTTCATTGGTGCTCGAATCCATGCCACTTCATAGGGCTTGGAACTAGGCTCACAATTGCAAAAATCTAAGGTAATCTACTATCGCTAGATCTGATATAATCGCAAATCCAGGTAGGCATCCCCACATGGCCTATCTTTACGATCATACTGGACACCTTTGAGTTATCAATGATCCCTTTGCACATGTCTCCATAATGGAACTTAATCGTTATTCCATCCCGGCTATTTCCACAGAAGAACACAATCACAAATTCTACTCACAAGTCCCTATTGTTGAACTTATCCTTGTGGATCACCGTCATGACTCCCATCGTTAAGTCGTCATCTTTGGAATGCCTCTGCACACCCATCCAAAGTCATAGAGCCATCGTACTAAGGTTCTAAAGTCGTCGTCATTGTTGGTGTTGTTATGTCAAAGAGTTACACCATCACTTCACTAATCGCCAAATGAGATCCAAGGTCATGTAGAGTCATCCACGAGTAATCTGCCCTTACTCCGGCCTACTTCCGAAAACACCAACTGGCCAAAGTCCTACCCTGAAGCTATCAAGCCTAAAGCCAGTACCCAAGACCCTATTTCATATTCTGTCCGGCCTTCCTCTTACCACCGAACCGAAGTTGTCAAACGACAATTCCTGTCTGGCCACCAATCAGACATAATTACCAGATGTGATTTCCTATCTGATACCCCCACCACCGAACAAAGTAACTACTAGACATGATTTCTTGTTCGGTACTCCACTACCGATCAACCTAGCTACCGGATAGGATTTCCTATCTGGTTCTCCCTTGTCGAGCCAAGCACCTAATGGACATGAATTCTTGTCTGATCTTCCATTGTCGAGCCGATTAAGATCCGAACCAATACTTCCCCTTCCTAAAGCCAGCTACCTAGCCATCCCACATCGGACCAAGCTCCACCGAACCAAAACGTTATAGCATCTCCAATTCCCAATTTCATGTCGATTTCACTGCTACGCTCCATTCTTCGACCCTTGTGCACTCTGTATGCAATGATTCAACTCTTAACAACTCCGAGTCAATCCGTCGAAGTCCGGTTTCACGGTTCCTAATTCTATGTCGCTCTGATGAGCGCCTTCAACCATATAAGCATACAAGCAAACACCATACATTAAGCAAACAACATTCAAACATGCAAAATTATAACAATTCATGGCAAATCATCCTATAATATGTCTCTAACAAAACCTAACACACAGTAAGGCAACCATACATGAAATTAACACGATAAGAACACTTTAAAAAATTTCAAATTCATTTTTACTTCAAGTTTCACTTTAAAACATTCCCAAAACATGATTTTGACTTTAAAAATGAGTTTAAAACATATGAAAACCTATGAATACACATATAATAAGGTGCGAAATGATAAATCACTACCAAAACCTCCAAAATCTAAGTTTTGCATGCAAATCGAGGGAAATCCGAAAATCAACAGCTAAGCTTCAAGTTTTCTTCCTCAAAAATGTAGATTTGAATATCTCTAGTGAATCCCTTTGCTAATCTATCTTAGTCTTTGATTTAGACTTGATTTGGAGTAAAAAAATTGAACGTTTTGGGTGGAGAATGGGTTAATGGAAGCTTAGATCTATTTGGCTGACGGTAGAAATGATTTGGAGATGTTTATTTCAGCCAATATAAGGGTAAAACCCGAAATAGGTTAATGGACCTATCCCAAACTCGGCAATTACCCACTAAGCTGCTCCAAGAACTAACAATCTTCAAACAGTCATATCTTCTAGCTAGAAAGTCCAAATCGCTATTATGACCACTCTACGGAAAGGGAAACCATCATATCTTTAAATTGGAAGTGGTCTCGGATGCTAATTCAGCTTATATCAAAAATTATAACCGTTACAAATTTTAAGGAGTAAAATCGTCCGAAATAGTTCTAAAGGTAGGAAAGGTCACTAGTATGCATTTTCCAAAGTTACAGAGTCATATGATATCATATGAATTTTCAAAAAAATTTTTACGATTCTCCAATACGTAAATGCACGGGTCGTTACACTCTCCCCTTATGTAGGAATTTCACCCTCGAAATCACCAACACAACTAATGTAAAATCAAACATAGCTACCTCGCATGCCTAACATCCACAAGTAAACGTTTCAAACATCAAACATGCATATAGAAGCAGGTAATGATATCTATGCCTACCCTATCAGGCAAGATACTAAACTACACTGTATGATATCGAAAGTGAAAGTAAATGTAATAAATAAAAGTCCCACCAAGTAAAGTGCTCTAGATAAACAGTCCTCATGCTCTCCTCAGTCTTCCATGTACAATTTCCTTCACTCTCACTCCACTGAACCTTACCAGCTTCACTATCTTTCTTTTATGCTGCATCATATCATGTTCGACAAAACGAATAGGCCTATAAGTCCCAAAGCTTCTGGTTCAATCTTGATATCGTCAAGCTGATTCAGTTCAATTATCATGCCTGAGCCGTGCATAAACTTCCGTAAGTGAGAGACGTGGAAATCGTTGTGCATGCCCGCCATCATCTGAGGTAAGTCGACTCTATATGTTAGATTCCCAATCCTCTAAAGTACCGAAAAAGGACCAACGAATCTCGACACCAACTTTCCCTTAGTACTGAATCAAACAACATTCTTCAGTGGAGAGATCTTAACAAACACCATGTCGTCGATCGATGGAGAACACTAAATCACGTCTTCTTTTATCAGCATAGCTCTTTTGACTGTCCTGAGCAGCTTTTATTCGTTGCCGAATGATCTCGATTTTCTCCAAAGTTTCTCTAATCATATAGCCCAAGTATCAATTCTCGCCTGCTTCCCACCAACATAAAGGAGCGTTGCATGGTCGATCATATATTGCCTAAAATGGTTCCATACCAATGCTAGACTAATAATTGTTGTTGTATGCGAACTTTACTAAGTGCAAATGATAGTCCCACGAGCCACCGAAATCAAGAATGAAAGCTCTCAAGAGATCTTCCAACATACAATTCACCCTCTCGATCTTCCCACTAGTTTGTGGGTGATAAGCTATACTAAGATGCAGCTCCATCCCTAATGCATCTTGTAAGCTCTTCCAAAACCCACTAGTGAACTAAGGGTCATGTCACTCACAATGCTCTTCGGCACACCATAGAATCGCACAATCCACTTCACATACAACTTGGCTAATTTGGATATCATTCTACTAGGCTCTATGGGTATATATCTAGCACACTTCGTCAATCTATCGACTATGACTCAAATGTTACCATACCCTCCTCTGGTCCTTGGCAATCCATCAAAACTTGTTCTTATTTCCATACGGGAATCACAAGCGGTTGCAGCAAACCACTAGCTTCTTATGCTCTACCTTTACCAACTGACAGTTCATGACTTTGAGATGAATAGCACAACGTCCTTCTTCATCCCTTTTCAATAAAATTTCTATCTCATATCACGGTGCATTATATTGCCCCCGAGATGTATAGTCAATCTTGAATGATGGCACTTGCATAGCACCTCATCCCTCAACCCATCGGCATCAGGAAGAAACAATCTCCCATCCTTACGGAGCCAACCATCACGGTCGAGCCCATACTGTTTCATATCCCCAAACTCTACTCCTTCCTCTATCTTCCCCATGATCTCTGCTAGTCTAGCATGTCACCTCTGACTAGTATCGATCCGCTCAATCAGGGTAGGTCTGATCATCAGGCTTGCCAGCACTTCCGATTCTAGCTCACATCGAAGCCTAAAATGATAGCCAGAGATAAACTATAACTACTTCCACTCTAGGAACATTGCTCCCAAGCCAGCATGTCACTTACTTAATGCATCAGCAACCGCATTTCCCTTACCGGGTGTACAGGAAATGTCAAAGTCATAGGAGATTAGGAACTCTAACCATTACTGCTGACGAAGGTTAAAGTCCTTCTGGAAGAATAGATACTTCAACGACTTATGGTCCGTATACAACTCGAACTCCCTCAAGCAAATAATTCCTCAATATCTTTAAAATGAAGACTATTGTCACCAAATCCAAATCGTGGGTTGGATACTTCTTCTCATGTGGTTTCAGTTGTCAACTAGCATAGACGACAACCTTTTCCCTCTACATCAACATCGCGGCTAATCCAGTACCAAAGACGTTTGTGTGTACTGTCAGCTCCTCATCCCCGCTTGGAATGACTAACACCGATGCGCTCTCCAAACTCTCCTTCGGACTCACGAATACATGCTTGGACCTCGCGTCTTAAATAAAACTCCGATTCTTCTTCGTCAAGTTAGTTAATGGTGCTCCTACCTTAGAGAAGTCCTTGATAAAACGTCTATAGTATCCCGCCAATTCAAGGAAACTTCTCACATCTATAGCAGTCTTAGCTCGATCCCAGTCCGGTATTACTGCCACCTTCGCAGGATCTACAACAATGCCCTGCTCAAAACAACGTGACTCAAAAATTGCATTTCCCTCCTCCTAAAATGACACTTCGAAAACTTCGCCTTCAATCGGTGCTTCCTCAATACCTCGAGTACAATCCTCAAATGCTTCTTTTGTTCTACCTCCTTCCTCGAATAAACAAGGATATCGTCTATGAACACAAGAAAACACCCCACCTCTATACCCATGCTATCTAAGAGTATTACAGAGTAATATTATTAGATAATACAGAGAATGAGGCTATATGGCATACACACGTGAATATTCCCTTGGACTAACACTGGTAGGATTTAAAACATCAAATAAATATCTCACTTATACGTACACAGTATTGGTACAAAGAAATAAAAATGTGTGCTTCCAGGATATAACAGTGCAGTAAATAACATAGAACATAGAGTCAGAATCGCATCGAAAATATATAATATATAACATGTAATACTATAAGAGTACAACTCATCTCAAAAGATAACTATCTCAATGTAATGTAATGAATAACCAATATACAACTCTGCATCAAATATATATGCAATGATTCAATGTCGTGCAAATATCATATAATAATCTTATAAGAAGTCTCCTCTAAGCCCACTAAAACAAATGTTGGTCATGCAATCCCTGTACTTGAAATGTCTCGGACTAACCCGAGTATTACATAAATAACACAAGGGTCTGACAACGACTAATCAGAAATCTATAGTAAAGGTGCACAATAAAAACGAGGGATAATAATATGATAACACAGCCAAAGATACAAAATCATCAACCAACATGTCAAATGCATATAGACAGGGAAATTTATGTGTGGAATATATGTATAATACCATGGATAACCATTAAAACGTCGTATCACATAAATAACTCAAAACCATAAGAAGAAAACCAACTCTGATACCAAAAGATGTCATCACCCACATAGAAACAAAATAAACTAGAAACCACAGAATCAACACAAATAGGTGAGTCATACATGTCCAGAAATCATCATCAAAATCTAGAAAATATCAATAGGTGAGATATCACCAAGTACAATCAGGCTAGCATGTAGCATTGCCCAAATATATCTCTCCATCTCTGTAAAACATCATCATCAATACATGTGTATAGGATAGAATAGGCTGCCTATCAATATACTTAGAATCCACTATACTCTGGACATTTATCATAGGTATAATCTCATCTTATCATATAGAAACTACCAGAATACATCGTGATGGGGAATGACTGTATGATAGACACAAAGTCCCAAGTAGAGCCATATATATAACAATATGTGGGTCATCTAACCCATTTCTATACTAAAGTGAGGTGTATCGATAGTGTATGCCAAACTACTACTTCATCGGTACCAGAAGGGAGACTGATAGCATGAAGCCAGCTCCAGAGCCACGAAGTCTCTATAGTCTTAGTTACCATCATGGTATCATGACACGTAACCATTGATGTGCTTGTCAACATGAGGACTCAATAGTCACGACCCACTCAAGCCCCTATAGGTAATGGACTGCTGGCCTAAGTGACACAGGGGAAAACATACGAAGCGAAAACATGAAGCTATATATGTGTGTGGTGTCACAAATCTAGGGTGCGACCCTACGATCAGGCCACTCGGATGGACTCTAGCCATCTGGTTCGCTCCAACGTCAACAAAAGGAGTACATCAAAATAGTGGCATATAGAACAAATACATATAGACATGAAGTCATGCTCATCGTTCGGCACGTAGCCATACTCGTTGAATATAGGCATGAAGCCATACTCATCATTACATGTATCATCTCAAACTTAAACTTCTATTCCCATCACGTGAGCGTCATCAACTTACAATGAATAACCAAATAAATATAACAAGAGTGTTGTGAAATACTCAAATGTTTATTCACTGCTTATAAGTTACACTCGATCTACATAATATTCTATATAACGAGTCCAAAGAATAACTGGACAAATATAACTGAATGCTCCATCCCAAATGGTCCGTTTATTCAGATTTCTCATTGCATCGAATAAAATATCACAAAATCTTATCAAGGATGCCATCACCGTATCATCTCAAATCGATAATCAAGTCCATATCAACGGTGAACCACTCATATCATTTAAATTCATGAGAGATGAAAAATCAGAATTACAGTCTAAAATCTTTTTAATCAAAAATATATCGAAGTAGAAAATTTTCTTGTTCAAGTCTATTAAATTTTCATATAACTTTAAAATATTCAAAATCTCACTTGATAATAATTACTTCATTTCCAAACATTATATATATAACTTTTGAATAAATTCTTTAAAACTATATTATATTTACTTTAGATTTAGAAATTATTTTATAAACATAAATGATTGCATTCCTAAATCTAGAATAAAATATCACTTCATAAACTTGCATATTTAAAATCATACGAACTACCCGTTAATAAATTATCCACAATATTCAGCACTTAATAACTTAGAGATACACATTAAAAATAATAATATTCATTTATAAAATTAAATTGAATATCTAGGTACATTTTAAAATTTAAAACATATATCGAACTCCAATTTAATTTATTAACCAATAAATTTACCTCAAACACTTAAAATATATTATTGGAATATATTTCTTATGTATCTAAATATTTATACAATTTTAAATGATTTAAAAAGCGAATATCCAATTTATTCTTGTATTAATTAATTTCTTTGAACTAATAAATATTGAATTTATACATTTTCATGTAAACTCTACAAATCCATTTTATGTTGTGTTTCTATTATACTTTGATTATATATAATTAATTTTATTTAATTTATTCTTACTTTTTTAAAATTTATTGTATTTTTTTAAATTAAGCATGGGCACCGGTCGACCGAAGCTGGAGCAATTTCTCCAATCAACTCATGGCATTTCCTCCACCTTCAACTCGCATGCCTCGTTCTACTCATATCACACATCACTTAACATCCATATAGCTTCAAATACAAGTGCATACATACAAGATTATTAATTAAACATAGATTTTGTGATATTAAAACTCACTTGTGCACTCTTCTTTGTCTTCCTCCCTATACTCGCACGCATCACTCCAGACTCCTTGCGCACAAACGACTGATCAATTTTTTGATTACTTTGGATATAAACAAGTGTTGAGGATCATATATTTGAGATTCGAAATTTATAACAATTTATTTAATTTGTTCTTGATTTTCAAAATAACAAGGATTTGGTGGTTTAACTTCAAGAGGAAGATAATGCGATGACAAAGGATATGAACATTTTACTGAAGGGAGAAAAATCTCGAAATAGTGATATCTGGAAAAATGAATTTGGGCTATTAAAGCTTGGGCTTGGGCTTGGACTTTAAAACAAAATAAGTGAATATATATATACACACATATATTCTTTTATTTATAAAACTAAATTTATATTTAATTTAAATAAATATAAATTTCTATTTAAAAATTCACTTCTTTTCTAAACAAGTATTATATTTCAATTACATCACTTTTATAAAACATTATTTCCTTATTTTTTTTTTCTTAATTCAATTTTTAAATATTCAATATTCTCATTTTAAGCCAGATATTAAATAATTTCAAAATTGATACTATTAACTTTAATTAATTATTATTAATAATCCGGGTTGTACAAACTTCCCCTCTTAACAAAAGTGCGTTCTTGTAATTTCTCCTAAGGAAAATCTATAACAAATTAATTATACTAAAATCAATCATATTATTTTTAATTTTATTTTAAATACAAACACTTACCATAAGTGAAAATTATTTTCTAGAATTATAAAATACTTTATTTAAATAATTCACTTTTCAAACATTAAATATTCTCCAAAATTCCATTTTATTCTAATTTAAATAGGATTCAAATTCAATTTTTTTCCATCGAGTAACCTTTAAAATATATTTAAAAAAGCCAAAATCTTATCAATAAATTTTCTACTAGAATCGGATTTCTGTATTTAATAAAATACCTTTCAATATATATTTAATTCCAAACATCTTATTATAAACAAAATAAATTTCCAATAGTATTTTGTCAACTATTTTCGTAAATTTATTCAAATATCTAACACTCCTTAAATTACTATATGGTGAGAAGTTTAAACTTGTTCTCCAAAATATAACACTTCAAAGCTAATTTTATATTCCTTATTAAAATATTTCTCAATTAAATAACCCTTTAAATTCTTATAAAATTTTATATTCTTCAAAACACTTAATTATCGGAAAATTTTCCCTTTCATCCAAAAGTAAAATTATAAAAATCCATATTTTATCGAATTTCATAATCAAACACTTCACGCTTTATCATTTAACAATGTATATAACCAAAATATAATCCTCTTTTTGCATCAAATATTTAATAGTAAGAATCTTTAAAATAATTTACATTTCCAAATTTTCCTTCAATAACTTTCCAAATCTACTTTTTATTTTATAACTCCATTGCACTCATTGGTAATTCATAATTCACTTTATTATATTATAATCTAATATCTACAAAACTTATTTAAATCACAATCAATTACTCATGGATACCTCTTAATTTATACTAACACATAATACATAATAATATTTCCTTTATTCTTCATCTTTTAACCTTTTCTATAATATCCCACTTTATTCAACTAATTTATCAAAACTATTTAAATAATTTATATCCCTTCATACAGTCACAAAATCAAAGCTTTTAAGCTATATAATTTTCAAGACATTCTTCCAAAATCCTTAATTTATTTTTAATGTTTTTACTATATTCCTTTTACATAACTTTTA